>OX377206.1:5633775-5862068 GCA_947396885.1 Heligmosomoides polygyrus polygyrus | reverse complement strand
ATGGTGAGATCTTGGTCGTGAATCCACTGTACAGCTCTCGAAGGACTCTGATGTACTGAGTAGGAACCCCCTGAGTGAGCAGGGCGTTGATGACCGCTTCAGTTTCGACGGAGTCGAATGCCTTCTTCAGGTCGATGAACGTAAGGCACAGCGGCAGCTTGTACTCTCGCGACACTTCGATGAGCTTCGTAATGGTGTGTATGTGGTCGATCGTACTGAATCCTCTCCGAAATCCTGCTTGTTCGCATGGCTGTCCTTGGTCCAGCGTTCTGCTAGTCCTAGTCAAGATCATTCGAGTGAACAGCTTGTAGACTACGGACAGCAGGCAGATCGGGCGATAGATGCCAATGTCGTGCACGTCTCCCTTCTTGTACAGTAAGACGGTCCTGTTGGTCTTCCACTGAGATGGAACTTTGCACTCCGACAGGTAGCGCGTGGAGAGCCGCGCCAGGGTAATGATGAGCGCTGGCGGGAGGTTCTTCAGGTGTTCGGGTCTGATCCTGTCGGGATCTGGTGCTGTACGCTTCTTCACAGACGAGATGGCGTGCCGGATCTCGGAAGAGAGAACAGAGGGCACAACGTATCCATCCTGCAGTACGTTTCCTACTTCACATAATTTTAATTCCTACTTTTTTACAGCTGAACCTCTTCTGTTGTCGAATTTTTGGTTCTTGGAAAATCTTTCAAGTCATACAGGAAGAGCCACAGTTGAGACCTCTATTTCTTTTCCTTAACGCGTTGGTTTGACTTCTTCGTGAAAGCCCTGAACGACCGATATGTCGCTCTTCGTGTCCCTCGAGGGAGTAGGATCCATTGGAACACTCTGGCACCAGACAGGGACGAATGAAGACACTGCTGGCGCCCGTTCGAACAGGTGATTCAGGTGATCTCTTTTCTGTATTTCTACTGTACATACTTAAAGTATTAGTGTCAAAAGGAAAACTTCTTCCGATTTCCCGAGTTTCACGAGGTATTTCAGGATCAGCATCAATACCCTCAGTTTTTTAAATGTTTGTGTCTTAATTTGTGGTAGTTAGTTCTTCCTTTATTGCGTTCTTGACATGTTAATGGTTCTTTTTTCATGGTTTGTTGGCTGTCCTTCCATCTTCACGCACCTACAAGCGTATAAAATAAATAAATAAGCAAATAAACATGCTTCCACGCGATCAGTCAAGATGAACACGTCTTTGTCAAAATAATGACTTGCAGTGTGACAGGTCCCTGTTTCTCCGATCACATATGTATCACATGGTATCGCTTTACCAACCGCAGAGAGGTAAGGTGCTTGACCTTAACAGTCTATACCATTTTCAGATAAAATTCAACGTTTTTCAAATCAATGCAACGTTTTTCAAATCAAATTCAATGTCTTTCAAGTCAAATTTCACGTTTTCTTTGAAAGTTTTACGTTTTAACGTTTATTTCTTCTAAAAAATTTCCAGTTTGTCAAAAAAGGCTATCAAACGAAATTAGGAACTATTTTGCATCCTATACTATTAGAACAATTAGAAAATTAGAACTGTTTTTTAAGGAAGTTTTAAGGACGAAATTTATATAGAACTGAAGGCTATTCAACATAACAAGGAAGAAAATTAAATTAGAGATTCTAGTGGAATTAATTTTTAAGGAAGAAAATTAGAACTGAAGGCTATCCAACAGAAGAAGGCTATCCAACAAAAATTAAAATTATTTCGCCTTCTCTGCTATTATTAGAACTATTAGAAAATTGAACGATTTTTTAAAGAAAAAATTAGAACAATTTCGCCTTTTCAACTATATATTTCGCCTTTTCGATGGTACGAGTTGATAGTGCTTCGTACAGTGTTCTTATTGACACCTCCAATCTAAACAGCTTCGTGTGTGGTCCTTCCATCGACGCACACCAACATGACCAAGATCTCCTCTGACTCCGAGACACTCGACTGTATCGGCTGCGTCGCTGGCTTTGTTGAACGTCTGATATTGATATTGATCGTTGCTCATGTTGCGTGCAGACATGACAAACCGCCCAATGACAAGAAGAAGTGGAGAGATCCGATTATATGATACGGGAGAGGATTCCAGTAGAACGTCGAAGTTGATTTGAAAAACGTTGAATTTCAACTGAAAATGGTATATATTTATTACAGTTACAGTAGACCTCTAAAAAATCAGCTGATCCGTGTGAACTAAGCACTGCGTCAACAAGGAGTGAAAACAACTGTGAAATGCCTCCACGGCAATGCTCGACTGCACGCTGCAAACACATACCGCAGCAAAAAATCGAGGATTTGGGCTGGAAGCTTCTTCCTCGCCTGCCATATAGCCCAGATCTTGCGCCATCAGAGTACCTTCCTTTACGGTTGATGTTTCACTCCTTGGCAGAGAAAAAATTCAAGAACTGTGAGAAAATGAAAATTTGGGTTCCCAATTTTTTCGAGTTGCTGTCAGCGGAGTTCTTGAGAAAGGCATCCACTTTTTGCGAGATCGTTGGCGACATACCATTGACAATAGTGGAAATCACTTTTTGTATTGAGTTTTTTGACATTCTTTTCTTAGGCCTTTGTCATACCATCGCTCACCCCGAGCGACGCCTAATGACATGCACCCATATCGATTCCATCGCGCCGTCCGATCGATATAAGCCCATGCACACTTCTGCGACAGCGCGACGCGGCCATGATGAAGCATAGGGCCGCGACGGCCGCGGCGCGACACTGCGAGACGTGCCGCAGGTTGGGGCATGCGCACTCTTGCGGCTGTCGCGCTGAGTGCCGCAGGCTGGAATGGCTCAAACCATTCCTGGCGGCGCGGCATGCACGGGGACGTCGGTCCTGTTGTCTATAACAATGCTCTAAGGGGTCGTTTAGTGTGCGCGCGACGCGCGACGCGACGCCATGTGTAGTGGCCGAATTGATCAATCGCGTCGCTCGATCAATTTAGCCACTACACATGCATCGCGTCGCGCGTCGCGCGCACACTAAAGGCCCATGCACACTTCTGCGACAGCGCGGCGCGGCCATGATGAAGCATAGGGCCGCGACGGCCGCGGTGCGACGCTGCGACACCTGCCGCAGGGAGGGGGCATGCACACTCTTGCGACTGTCGCGCTGAGTGCCGCAGGCTGGAATGGCTCAAACCATTCCTCGGGGCGCAGCATCCATGGGAACGTCGGTCCCGTTGCATAAAACGGTGCTCTAACGCGCCCGCGCCGCGACCGCCGGATTTCGCGGAGGTAGCCGTCGCCCCACTTGCCGCGCCGCGGTGTCGCAGAAGTGTGCATGGGCCTTATGGGAGCATATCATTAGACGTCGCTCGGGGTGAGCGATGGTATGACAAAGGCCTTATATCAAGTTCCTTTCCGAGCGAAAACGATATTTCTCTCCCGATAATCTAACAAGAGCGAGGCGGGATGGCCTTCAGACAGCTCACAAAATTATTAAAGGTATTCTGAACTTTGAAGTCCACGATTTTCTCTAAAATCCGTTTTATACACCCAAGGATATTTCCATAACTTACTTCTTTGTTACCCTCAGAACATCTACTAGGCTATTCTTCTTTACATTTAGATCCTTACGAACTAAAACAAACGAGTGCTCGGCGTGTAAGAAATATATTTCTGTGGCCAAAACAGACGTTAGGACATATTTGTTTACGTGATAGGTGGAGGCGATGCAAAACTGGCATTTGGCCACTGAATCTTCCATGTGTTCTTGCTTATATAGGCCCTTGAAGAGATGAAATTCGCAGAAATGTCAATCTTGGACAACCGTCTTTCAGCATGTGAAGCACTGCCGGGATTCGGGCAACGAGAGGGTACTGAAAAGTGAAGAAAAAATCGGATAAGTGTATGCCATGTCTGATGATGGTACACGCCTCCTACTCTTCTGGCAGCTTCAGCGCTTCAGTCACCTTATATCCTTCCTTCTCACACGATCCGTCTTTAGCAAACAAATCGAGACATCCATCTCGAAAAATATTCTGCTCTATACTTAATCACAGAAGGTGAACTTAGCTGCAGTTTAGGTGACGCGATATAATGTGGTTTGGCTCCAAATGAATGAAGGATTTAATCGCATCAAATTGAAATATCTCGTTCAGAGAATCGTTTTTCGACTTAAATAAAGAGTGTTGGGATCTTTATGGGATTGATGAAATGCTAAGTCAAATCCTCCTCTTTTACATACAGAATTCGGCGTTTGAATCCGGAGAAATTGAACTCCCTTTTTCAAACAGGTTTATTAGCACAAAACACAAATGAAATAGAAAACTCTTTTACACAAATAAAGGTATATCTAAAGAGTAAAATTACTCAGTGGATCTTCTGTCAGCCGCAGTGACCGCTTTCATCCTTGGCCTGAAGCGCTCGCAATTACGGTATGGCGGGAAATTTAAATATAAATTTGTCCGAATTCAAGTGCCGCGCTGAGTACAGCAAGGTGAATGACGGAGAAAAAAATGAATAGCGGAGGCATTTTAGAAAAAGACTAAAAGATAATACTTAATCATTTCTAACCGAACAAGTGCCTGTATTTGAAAACTGCCTGAACAGTCCACTACAAAATTTTCAGCATGGGCAGCTGTTCGTTGAATAGATGACATCACCCTTGAGAAATTGGCCGAAATCTGACTCATCATTAAATTTCTCGCTCACTCCAACCCGCTTCAAGCTCTTGTTCGGCTAATGTTTCACCAATCAACGAGGGAAATACATGAGTTGTGGTGGTATAGCTTATCAAACGACAGAAGCATTGAGATCACCACCTAAATTCATTGAAATGTAAGAAGAATTTCCCATACAATGTATTGCTGCTCCATGGTGAGAAATGCTGCACTGGCGATGTGCTGGCGATCTTGCTCAATCTTCCTTGTAGCCTCTTCACATTATCATTATGGTGAACTGTGTGTTATAGCTTTGCTCAAATGATCTACTTGGTCATGCATTCGAATTCGAATATTCAGATTCGAATAATCAACAAATAGCACTTCTCGAATGTATTCGAACTCGAATATTCAAAAAATCGCCCTTTTCGAATGTATTTGAATTTAAGCACTCAAAAAATTGTGGTTTTGAAATGTTTTCGAACTCGAGTAATCAGAATATCGCTTTTTCGAATATACTCGAATTCGAATACTCGAAATTTGTGAGAACTCGAAACCACTCGAAAATTCGACAACTTTTTTGAGAGCACAGCTATACTGTGTAAGTGGTGCCGAAATATGAAAAAATGAAATAAAACAAAGAAAATGATTTTGGTGATGAAAGTTAATATGCTGATTGTGAATAATACTCTTTTTTGTGTGCAATTTCTTGTGAACATGGCGGTGTCCTTTTTGACTCTACTTCATGGTCAAACCTTCAAGCTCTGAACTTTATTCCAAAATCTATTACGTGGTAATCTTCAAGAGTTTCGAGTGTTCACGGTGGAGCTGGAATTGTTTTACAAAATTTTCTCATTGAAGGCTACAGTAGCTTCGATTACTGACAGTTACAACTGAAAATCGATTTCCTTAAAAAAATTGAATGAATATTGTGCCGAAAAGATTCGCCCATATTCCCATATTTATGCTTGAATGTTTATTGCATTTTAAAGAGATACATGTTCCAGAAGGCAGACAGAAAGTGAACGAGTGCTGTTTTTCAGGAAGGAGAAGCTTCCTAATCCAGAGCGTCAAGCTTCATATCACTTCACCATCCACCCTTTTCTGAAAACATAGTCGAATTTTTTCCTGGAATTTTAACACACAACGACAATACCTTCGAACGTCTTACCACGATTGTGACGACGGTTATGACGACGACCACGTTCATGAGAGCCGGACGAACTGGACGAGCTTCCCCACCACCAGCCACCGTAACCGTAGTACCGATAGTATGGGTAGACCTGGAACACCTCACGAAACGCTAATTCGCTATGTGGCAGTGAACATTAGAGTAGGAGTGCCCTCGGAAGGCATGAACTTTTTATAGCAAACATGAGATGAGGTTATTGATGACATAGACAGCTCAGCGGCCGACAACTGCCGGACGTTATTTCCTATCAGACCTTATATGTATTCGCTGACGATAGTGCTATCTTAGCAAATGCCGAAACTGAGACAAATAAACTCTATTAACCACTATATAGAGCGGAATTTATACTTCAGACGCCAGGCAGAACATATTTAAGGAATCAATCCGTATCGATTGGACTGCGCAGATGATCGATATTCATAACTTTCATGGTGCCGCAAAGTTCCGCGGTGGAAGTGTAAATTTCGCCTAGTTGAGTTATTTCGTCTATGAGGTCTGAAAAATCTTACCCGTGCTGGATACGCCGAAGGGGAAGATCATTCAGACGGGGTAGAATTTGATCATTCAACGTGTGATACTGCTCTAGCAGCTTTTCCTATTCGACACAACGGTAACTGCGCGCGTTTTTGAGCGTTTGGATTCAGAAAAGGGTGTCACCAATATCGTTCAGGAATCAGAAGACGGGCCGAT
Source organism: Heligmosomoides polygyrus polygyrus (assembly GCA_947396885.1). NCBI lineage: Eukaryota > Metazoa > Nematoda > Chromadorea > Rhabditida > Heligmosomidae > Heligmosomoides > Heligmosomoides polygyrus. The sequence continues at coordinate 5,855,605 of OX377206.1, read as the reverse complement.
AACGTCTGACATGAACCTGGGAGGATCATTAACGGTGGAAGGGCGGAAGGGGCACTTGGGGTGGTGGGTGGGAGTCCAGGAGGTGGGCCTGGGATGGGTAAGGCTGAATTTACATCAATCTACAAGCGCTAGAGACAAGTGATTCGAAAAAGGGCACTGACTTGATAATAAGATCTTGCTGATTGATTAGTTTTATAACCTTTGAATAATTCCAACAATAAGCAGAGTGCCGTCCAATCACTGGGCGACTTTTGTGCCGTTGAATTCTCAAATCAAAAAATGCAGTTCCAACAAAAAAAAAATGAATCAGTTCACGGAGCCGCGGCGAGGGCACCACGTCGCGTCTGGCCAATGTCTACCCCCCCCCCTCCAAAGGCTGACCAGCGTAAAGGCCTAATGCGAATTAGGAGTACCCAGAGAGATATTCAGAATAAATAGATACAATGCGTAAAAGGTTATCCGTTTTGACGCCGGCTTCCATCTTTTTATCATTGGTACTGTAGATGCGCCTTCAGAAGCCACCATGAGAGAAGAATTTAACAACCATGGGCGTTGCCTCGATCAACGTTGAGACAGCTAGAAGGTTCCATTGTTGGAAATGCACCAAATAATATGTACAAGCCGGTTTTCGGCGGTTTTCCTTGCAAGGCAAGACAGCCTTCAGATCTACACGTTTCCTAGTCGGAGGGGCAACGCGAGAAAAGCGAAGCAAATGTAGACAGAGTGGGCTCTCCCGGCTAGAAAACTGCTAATAAAAGTCTTATCATAGACAGTTTATACAGCATCCTCTTTGTAGGCGAGTTCTTTTTCAGTTTTTTTTGTCGTTGCCAAAGAGTCAGAGTGGAGTGCCGTCTCCCCCCCCCCCCCCCCACTACGTTCAGTGCTCCTTACATCACGAGGAATCGCAAGTCATGCGTATTTACATAGAGGTAGACATTCTTATTCAAAGCGAGCTTTCAGTATGATAGTCAGTTCCAATTCTTCAGTTGTTTAATTCCAGCAAAATGCATTCAAAATAAAAATTGCGGACTCGACCCCCTCGAAAGCTTATCAAAGATCAAAAATAAAGATAAAAATATCAAAAATTGTATTTCCATACTCCTGAAAATAGGACACCTCCGTTGTGCCTGAAATCTGAAATCGTCGATCAGTGAAAAACTCACATAGGGAGCTGGTTGATAGTAGCTCGGCTGCTGGTAGCTTGACTGGTAGCCAGACTGATAACTTGGTGGCGACTGCGCCACGTAGCCGAAGCTTGTAACAAACAGAATCGTCAGGAGCAACGCGAGGCGAATCATTCTGCAAAACAAAGCAACATTTATATATGGAACTACAACACAGCTCCTTCTTTTGGTTTTTGGGCGTCATATACGCAAAACCCGCCGTTTTCGCCGCGTTTACACAGCTCCTTTCAAAGTATGTAGATTTTATCAGAAAATCATTGTAGCCATCCGATGTCACTCTGGATGCTTTATCCAGCGATGTAGGTATTAATTCATTTTTCTAGGCATCAAGTGGCTATCGAGGTATCGAGGTTGTAAGCTCTCATAACGATGTTTTGTTGTGATCAAAACTCTAGCGCGAGGCGGGCTCGAACCCGCACCTCCTGCTGACCGGGCTGGAATGCTCTACGCCATCACCCCACCGGCGCTGTTCGATCGAGTGCAACATCCACACCTCGTGGAACCCAACCCGTGGATGTTGCATTCGATCAAACAGTCTTTGTGGTGGGATGGTGTAGAACATTCACACCCAGTCAGCAGAAAGTTCGAGTCCCATCCGGCGCTAGAGTTTTGATCGTTATGAGAGATGTAGGTAGTGCTCAGTAGCTTTGAAAAAGTGAGTTCGGTGGCCTATGAAATCTTGACTCCAATCTTGGCTCGGAAAATAGCCAGGAAATATCCTCCTAATTGATCAGAATAAGCAGCTTTTTAGGTAACTTTCTCGAGAAAAAATCAAGCTTTTTTAGAAACTGAAACTCGAAAACTAGAACAATTTCAGTGATAAATACGTCGCAGTTATTACTATTTGTTGCAACTACAAAAAATAAATACTTAATAAAAGGATAAAGGACGGCGTTATTCAATCCTCTTTGGGATGCGCCACGCATTCTACTTCTACAGGATGTCGTGGAGGCGAGTTGAATGCGCATTTGGCCATACAATGACTTGCGGTGGTCAGCCAATGGTCAAGTCAGTGCATTATCCTTCCCAGACAAGTCTGGTACCAATTCACTGACCCCGGAGGGATGGAAGGCATGGGTGGCCTGGGTGGGAAAATCCGAAACAGGAACCTGGTATCGGGTGCAGGCGACAGCCGGCGCCTCCTCCGACTGCGCTCCACGCGCCCCAATCCTTAATATAAATTAAAATTAAACGCTGGAAAGAAATTCAGCTGAAAAGGTGCTCATTATTGTCAATTCATTATGAGTGCTATTCGCCATCTCGAGAGTCGAGGCGTGATCGGGTTCTAAGGAGAATGCAGTTCAAAGAATCTATTTTTTGAAGAAAAAACATTGTATGCTACCTACATCATTGGTCAGATAACTCGCAGTAGATTTGCCAATTATTTTCTGAACAGGAGACTATCAACGGAGTTATAGAAAAGCGGCGAGAAAACAGCGTTTTTCTTTGCGTCTATCCTGCCCGAAAACCAAAAGACAGGAGCGGTATTGTATTGAAGCTGATTTTCAAAGAAGAACTGGCCTGAACTGACTTCCGTCGATGGGGCCTCTCTTTTATGCATCCAATTTTCAGCGAAAATGTCAATTATTTCACCACCTAACTGCGCCTTCCAGGAATGTTTGCAGTTAGTCACCGATGTTATCAAACTGCTCTATACTGTTCTATCATCTAATGGAAATGCCACAAGTCCTAATCACCATGAAATTATTCCATCTGCAATAAAGCGTTAATGTAATCAAAACAACATTTGCAATGCTTCTTTCCGTTTGAAATTATTTAATCAAAGTCAATGAATTTCAAGACATGCTGGATACGATAAATATGAAACTGAAACTAGAAATCTAAAAAACAGTTTCAGCAGTTTAATTAACCAAGCTTGAGGTTTGTGCTTGAAGAACCCATAGAACGGATCTGTGTGAGTATTTAGCTATATCTATATAGTCGTTCTGTTTGATATCATATTAGGGTGATTCATATGTTCTTGCGATTTTGCAACTCGACTTGGCTTTCCTGGTTGAGACGTGTTATCGATTTCGCAATAGGTCACACGAATGGTCAAAGATCAACTAATGCCAATGCGACTTATTAGCATTCTACTAGCCGCTTGTCTCAAGAGATGTGGAACCTTCAAAACTCCACCTCCGCCACTATCTTCTTTATGAGTTCCAGCTGGGAGACACGTCAGCAGAGGCTCATCGTAACCTTGTGCGTGTTTTTGGTAAGGATGTACCCTGTGCAGCCCCTGTGATAATTGGATGAGTCGCTTCAAATTGGGAGATTTTTCATTGTCCGAACAACCCAAGTCAGGACGCGAGCCGATGGTCGACAGCGACTCCCTGCTGGCTGCCATCAAAGCAGACCCGTTCCAGTCCACTCGCGGCTTGGCGATGACCACCTCCTATAGCCAACGTACTGTCGTTCGTGAATTACGAGAGCTTGATTTCGACTGGAAAATACGCCAATGGGTTCCGCATGATTTGTCACCTGACCAGTACTCCACACGAGCCGATGCACGCCTTTTCAACTTATCCCGCTCTCGCCGTTTTGACTGGTTGGACTCGCTCAACACAGGAGATGAGCAGTGGGTACTGTCTGTGTCACATACAGCAAGACATGCTTGGACTCCAGCAGAGGAGAAGTCGCCAGCAGTTTCCAAGGTGATCTGCACCCAAGGCAGAAGATGCTGAGTGGTTTCTGGGACGTTCGTGGTGTTGTGTACTGGGAGCTTCTCCCTTCTGGAGCCACCATTAACAGTCAGGAGTACTGCAACCAACTACAAGAACTCAGCCACGCTCCTCAAATAAAACGCCCACGCTCGACAAGATTTATTTTCTCCATGACAATGCAAAACCGCATACTTCGAAAATGAAAAAAAGCTGCAGCTATTAGGATGGGAAGTGAGTCCGCACCCACCCCATTCACCAGACCTTGCCCCAACTGAATGCCATTTGTTCCGATCGCTAGCTCACTTTCTGGAAGAATAACGATGCGATGATCAAGCGACCCTAGAACCCGATCTTCGTCACCTTATCGAATCGAAACCTCAGAATTTCTACCACCTCGGCATCCATTCCGGGAAAGGTGGAGGATAGTCATTGACAAAGATGGCCGACATTTTTATGAGTAAGGTCAGTTTGATCAAAATGTACAAAATTTTGAAAATTATCAAAAATAGCAAGAACATATGAATCACCATATTAGATCTTTGGCTCTAAGTAACACACTTCTTAAAAAGCTTCTTTTCTTCTCATTTGGTACAAAAAGCTGTAGTTGCCTACAGCTGTAATAACGCAAACTAAAACGGAATTACATAAAACTACAAATTTTTCCTTTTCCAATGCGACTCGCTTCGGCATCTATCTCTAGACGAGCCTTTTTTCATTATAAGACCTCCCGGTAGCTCACTAGTCAAAAGGAAGATGTTATAACCTTTTTGAATGTGCAATTAATTAAAATTATTGAGTTTACTTCAGCAAAGTTTGGCTTTTTTAGAAGAACAATGTTTAAAGACGTTAATTTTATTTATTTATTTATTTATTTATATGCCTTTCAATATTTTACAATATGCGGCATCTCATTAGATCGATCCATTCGCGTTTCGATTTCATTCTTGCTTCTTCTTGCCAATTGCATGTTCCAAAGGAATTCTGGAATACATCTCGCTATCTAGATTTTGGTCGTCCCACTGATCGGTTGGACGGCGGACACCACTCCATAATCTGACGAGACCACTTATTATCAACAGTATTAAAGATCTTCCAGCAATATGTCCATTTTCTTGTACTCTGATGTACTGAGTAGGAACACCCTGAGTGAGCAGGGCGTCGATGACCGCTTCAGTTTCGACGGAGTCGAATGCCTTCTTCAGGTCGATGAACGTGAGGCACAGCGGCAGCTTGTGCTTTCGCAACACTTCGATGAGCTTCGTAGTGGTGTGTATGTGGTCGATCGTGCTGAATCCTCTCCGAAATCCTGCTTGTTCGCATGGCTGTCCTTCGTCCAGCGTTCTGCTAGTCCTAGTCAGGATCAGTCGAGTGAACAGCTTGTAGACTACGGACAGCAGGCAGATCGGGCAATAATTGCCAATGTCGTGCACGTCTCCCTTATTGTAGAGTAAGACGGTCCTGTTGTTCTTCCACTGAGATGGAACCTTGCACTCCGACAGGTAGCGCGCGAAGAGCCGCGCCAGGGTGTTAATGAGCGCTGGGAGGAGGCAAAATAGCAAAATACACATGTTGAAAACGAGTTGTTTCCACTTCATCTCGACCTTCCTCGATGTTAAAAAATTTGCGTTTCGACAGAAACTGATCCAGCCTGCACCAATCCTACTGGTGATTTCTTTGTAAATGTCCCGATTGAAGGCGATATCTTGTCCGAAGTAAACGATAGACTTCACATTGTCAACGTCCTTTTCCCTGAGGGTAACGCGTGTATCACAGGTCGCCATTATCTTCGTTTTTAAGGCACTTATTTTTAAGCTACAGCTAAGCGAGTGTTGGTTTAGCTCGTTAATCATAGTTTGCGGTTCTTCTTTGGTTTTCGAAATTAGGAAAACGTCGTCAGCAAAGCAAAGCTTGGTGAGCCAAGTTCCGTTAGGCCCCGTTTATACTTCGTTGCGGCGCGACACGATGGTCACGCAATGAGGCCAAATTGATCGATCGCGTCGCACAATCAATATGGCCACTATACGTAGCGTCGCGTCACGCCACGACGAAGTATAAACGGGGCCATAACCATAACCGTTCCAAGTAAGTTTCCGAAAAATATGCTCTATCGTTGAAGTGAATAGTTTTGGTGAAATTGTATCACTTTGGCGGACTCCTCGACCAACTCTTATTGGAACGTCTACCCCTCCGAGACGAACTGTAGACTGCGCTTTCGAGTAGATTTCTCGAAGCAGTTGAATAAGCTGGCGATTCGCTCCTTATTCTTGAAGGGCCATCCATAACGCGTTCACTTCCACTGTATCAAAGGCCTTCTCATAGTTGAATGCTATGAAGAGAGTATTTGGTGCATCGTTCAATCAGCGGATTTACAGCATGTAGGTGATCAACAGTGAAATAGTTTTTTTTCGAAAACCTGCTTGTTCAGGAGGCTGTGCAGCGTCCAATACCTCTTCGAGCCGCTTGAGAATTGCTCTCGTGAGGAGTTTGTATAAAACAGACAGTATAGAGATTGGACGATAGTTTTTCAACTCAGGTGGGTCGCCTTTTTATATAGAAGTACGGTTACGGAATCTGCCAGCTTTTCGGGCACGGATAGAGTACATAAGTAGTGGTTGAAAAAATCAGTTATCAGTGGAGCCAGACTATTTATGCCAAGCTGCAGCATTTCCGTAGAAACATGATCATGTCCTGGAGTTGTCCCTGGTTCCATGGATTTGATGGGTGCTTCTATTTCACTTTGTAGAAACAATTTGCATTGGATATCCGTGTCGATTGGCGTATATGTTACGGCAACGGTAGATGTGTATAGCCGCTCGTATAAGTGCTTTACCGTAGAGGAAATCTCGTCTTTGGTTTTGCACAATAACCCCTCCTCATTCCTCAACTGGAACATTTGCTTCCTTCCAATCGATGTTTCATGTGTGATCTTCTTGAGAGTACAGTTTGACTGAATGGCCTTCTCAACAAGGTGACAGTGGTGTTTACGGATATCAGCCTTTATCATTCGCCTTAGCAATTTACATGCTTCTGTGTAGCTAACTCGGTCGACCGCTGCTGCAACGTTTTTCTTCAGAGTTTGTCGATGTTTCATTAGTGATATCGTGCTAACTGATAAGTAGTTGCGGTACTCTTGCTGGCGTGTTGCGGTCTTCGCCGCACAGCTGAGTTCACCGTATCCAGTGACAGAGTAGTGACAGAGTTCACCGTATCCATTGGAAGGCGAACTCAACTGAGAAGGGAAAGTGGTCGAGATTGCATGTTGGTACAGACTAGCGTCAAAACAATTGCGAGAGTGGTGTTTCGTTTTCTTTCTAACGGTAAATTTTGAACAACGGAGCACACCCCTGAGTAAACGATGGTCCGTTTCGAATTTTATAGATCCTGTTCTTACACTCTTGAATTGAAGATGTCGAGATGCAGAAATATGGTCGACACACTTCTAGCGCCAGGCGGGACTCGAACCCGCATCTCCCTCTGACCGAGCAAGGTGCGGGTTCGAGTCCCGCCTGGCGCTCGGGTGGGTGCTGATCGGTCCCATGAGGTGTGGATGTTGCATTCGATCAAACAGCGCCGGTGGTGTAAAGGCGTAGAGCGTTCCCGCCCGGTCAGAGGGAGGTGCCGGTTCGAGTCCGGCCTGGCGCTAGAAGTTTTAATCGCAACAATCATCGTTGTGACAACTTACAACCTCGACACCAGCCAATTGAGGCTTAAAGAAACTGATTTGAATGGTCGATACAATTCCGTGTCTTTCCTTCTGGTGCTCTCCACGTCCATTTTCTTCCTTTCCGTGTTTTGAAGAAGGAGGCCACTGCTCGAATTCGGAATTTCATCTCTACGATGAGCTGTCCCCTTTCGTTTTTGTCACCAAACCCATTAGGTCTGACACAGCTTTCAATGAGGCTTTCCTTTGATCCGATTTTTGCATTGAAGTCGCCCAGAAGTATTGGGTGCACTCCAACTACATTTGATCTTTGGGTATTCCCAAAGTTACTCTGTACACAGAACACACTTCCGGATTAACTGAGACAGCATCGTATCGCGTTTTTTTAAGAAAGGGGAATACTCGCCATCATACTAGGAACTACTATTCGTAGACGGAGGTGCATAGGCAGAGATTAGGCGGACTATGTGGTGGCCGAATCTCAAGTCCAGATGAGATAATCTGTCGCTCTCTCGAGATAATGATTCTACGAATGGTATAAGGCGGCTACTCACTAGAAACCCGGTGCCAGACGGATCTTGAGCGTTTTCTGGGCCTGCATAGAAATATGTGGCTGGAATCGTTTAGGTCCATGCAATCGGTTCCTCTCCATCTTAGTTCGGTGAGCACCAGGACGTCCACATAGGCTGTCTTCAACGATTCTTGTAGTTCCAGTAGCCGGTCCCGGGTGGCTGGTCTTCTGACGTTTAGCATCGCTACCTGGATTGATTCTAAATGAGCTTGGAACTCACTCGATCCTGCTGTTCCACGGCTTCCTGGATCGATGGGCATCTCCGGTGTAGTTGGTGAAGAGTGGCGAGGTAGACCAACCGCCCGTCAATTTTATATCCGGTTTAATTTTGAACTCTACATTTTATAATTTACGTCTTAAGTGTGGCGATCAGCTGACTCTAGCCTTTGTTTCTTCAAAAATAACTTCACTGTAATACAGTATTCTCTATCAGAAAGGGTAACTCGTATCATCCTAAAATGTAGGTCATTTGCTTTCTTCCAAGAATTTTTACACAGTGGCGTTGTTTTACTCTATTATTTCCAAGTCTTTTAAAATCTGTAATAAATTGGTATTCAGACTCTTACTATGAGTTTGTGATCCTGACCACCAGAACATTATTATTTCACTCGCATTTACTCGTACCAATTCTCACCTGTCGTAGGTGACCGAAATTTCAAAAATGCGTAAAAATGCGTATCAGATTCGTGTTCGTCACCCCGAATAGCCGATTTGTTTTGCTGAATCCGGTGATCATGACTCGACAACACTGACTCACCCATACCTCTCGTAGCCTACCACAATCGGCCAAAATTTCGGAAACTGATTTCAAATTCGTGTCAGAAACCCAGATAAACCCTCTTCTAGGTGACATTTGGGCGAAATCAGTGACCATATACTGACCACCCTCAGCTACTGTACTTAACGGTAACCTACCAAAAACGGATATCGTGTTCGTGATCAGCGTCCTAAATAACCCCATAGGCATAATTTAAGCGAAAATATTGTTCCACCGTTGCCCCACGCACACAAGCGGGGCACCTACAGTAATGTACCGTAACCAGACGAACTGTTAAAAAGAAATATCGTATTTGTGATCAGTATAATCAAGACAGATCTACTCTGTAACTCTTTCCTCCTACTCTTACCTCTTGTACCATTTTATCATGTGGTTTTTATCCAAACCAAAATGGAATTTTTCGTTCCACTTTGATGAACGTACGAAAGGCTCCACTGATATTTTCGCCTCGTGAACCTCATAAATCGATCTATATGGAACAACTTTATTGCGATATCGAGCACTCAATGCATAAATTTCGAATAAGAATCTCTCACAACAAGGAGGCGCAATGACACAATCGAAATACAGTATGATTAGTATATTGATCGTGACATAGGTCATGCCACCAAGTATCGTACAACGAAATAAGAATAAAACGAGACAGATCACATGGGCAAGATACAAAACACACCGAATGAAAGATGGGGGTTATGGTGATTTCAGTGATTCAAACACACGACGATACAGTAATCTTTACATTCACGAAAAATCCTACGAACATCGACTGAATTTTGACGAATATCAATCAGTAAGGAGCGAAGAACACGGTAAAATGACAGAAAAAAACGCAACACCCGGTATGCGCGTATGACGCCAGACTATTTTAAATGTAACCTTAAAGAAAACGAAAGTAAAAGGAAATAAGCGAAAGCGCTAGTTGGACGCACAGATGCACATACGGAACATGTAGTGCGTCTGGTAAAGTAGCAAAGTAGCATCTGAAACGAGACAGCCAACTACTACTACTCACGAAGACTAAAGTGAAAGCGTGGGATGAGGAAAGTGACAACGCATACGAAACGAAACAAGCTGAAGAACGGCAACTACGCTTCAGCAACAAACTCGATCCATGTCGCGAAAACGGACAGCATTGGGTGGTGCAGGCTCGCCAGCTAATCATAACCAATCAGAGCACCGGCCGAGCACGCCGCGCTGGTCAATCAAGGCACCGCGCTCTTTGATTGGCAGCCGCATACGGCGTGGTCCGACTGGCTCGCGCGTCCGCACCACTCATGCTGTCCACATTCACGACCAGGACCAGCAACTCATTCATAAATATACATATGTCGTCAAGACGTTATGACAGACTGCAGGGGGACATCGTTGACTATGTGGCAGACAGACACTTCGGTAAAACAGTAGCATAGTAGTAATTGTAGTAGTGGATTTTCGTGATATTCAATAATGACTCTAGTTCCTGATGAGACACGGAGGTACTCTTATCATGGCAGCGTGCTGTGAAGGCAACATTGTCGAGGAGATGGGGACGGTGATGAGCTACGGAGCAGTCATGTCACATCAACGCGATCCAACACCCCTGATTCAGTGTGATTTTGTGGCTTACTTTCAGGTCGGTGAGATGAAGTCGGTTAAGACCAATGTTATACTTCGGCGACGAGTCGACGACGCTGTGTTGCGCGGGCTGCTACGCCGTCGCTGACAGTCGCCGACGTCGCCGACAGCAGTGCTATCGAAGTATAACATAGGCCTAAGAGAGAGAGCGCCGATCGACGTCGGTGATGTGACTGTCCAAAGAAGGTCGAGAGATGCTTCGTTTATTTTACATGGAAAGCCACTACGACTCATAAGTGCCTCGCGCTCTACAATTCGACCAGCTGGAAGGAGCACCGCGATTCGAAGATACACTGGAGAACGACCGGGTTCTCAGTACCTCAAGACGAGCGTCGTGACGAACACGACTAGCGAGGAAATGGCCGCCGCAGACGACGCTTTTTCTGAAACAGACAGATGATTTTTCAGGGCATTTCGACCTGGACATCCCTCAATACCTCAACATGGCACGGTTGCCGTTCAAATTTTCCTTCAAAAGACAATAAAATTTATTTATAATAGAATGAAGCCTCAAAATTTAAAGAAAAAGTGACATCCGGTCAAGAGATTTATTTTAGTTAGAGTAAACTAGAAAATGGGTGCGTTTAGCGCAGTCGGAGATCGCTGTCTGTCGCGTGCACCCGATACCAGGTCCCTGGTACGGATTTCCCGCCTAGGCCAACCAAGCCTTCCAACCCTCCTGGGCCGGTGAATTGGTACCAGACTTGTCTGGAAGGATAAAGCACAGATTTGTTAATCGGTTCGTCATCGCATGTCATTGTATGGCTGCATACGCATTCAAGTCGCCTCCACGACATCCCTAGAAGTGGAATACGTGGCGTATCCCAAAGGGGATTAAGTAACGTCGTCCTTTTATTGTATCCTTTTTATCCCTTTAAAAAGATTGGCAAGTAAGATTATGCAGATATTACTAGCAAAACGGAGTACATATAGCTTGCTGTGTAGGCTGATGAATAGTACTATATAGTTAGCTATCGCTTATCGATTTCCGATAAACGCTACCACTGTACAAGTCGCAGCCTCTGCACGTGTCGCTAATGCGGCCTACATGGAAGGCCGGGCATAGCCTAGATAATCTAGCCACTCAAACAGGACGTATGCAGTCACTGCACTGATTGGCTGACTCTTATAGGTCGGGACTGTGATCAGCTGGCGCGTTCCCGCCTCCTCCCCATGCAGGCCACATTAAAGACTTGCTCCTCTGCTTTTTCCGGGACGATATAGACTTATAGTTAAAGGACAAAAGAAGGAATTGAAAGAAATGAAGTTTGGTCTACGCTTCGCGCTGACCCTTAGCCCTGGTTTTAGTTGCGCCGCTACGCGTCGCGGTACCACATATAGCCGAAATAGATATCGATCGAGGGCGCTAAAAATCGATATCTATGGCGATCGTGGTGCCACGCCGCGTAGCGGCGCAAGTATAAACCACGGCTTAGACGAATACCCAAAAATAGAAATTGCAATAGAAAATGGTATGAGTTCTACAAAAATGTCTTATCCATTTAGATGCATGGCAGAATCGATAAACTGATTAGTTCGCTACCCTTTTAATTGCTACCCTTTTGAAGATAAAAGAAAACCTCTTTCTTAAAGAACAGAAGGATAAGGAGGCATTACTCAATTTGTGATGCGCCACACATTCTACTTCTACGGGATGTAGTGGAGGCGATCTGAATGCACAGTTGTGATTGCGATTGAAATGACCTTTGGTGGCCAGTCGATGAATAAGTCACTGCTTTATCCTTCCCAGACAAGTCTAGTACCAATTCGTCGACCCAGCAGGTATGGAAGCCTTCGCTGGACTAGGCGAGAAATCCGAGCCAGGAACCTGGCATCGGGTGCACACGACAGCCGGCATCTCCCCCGACTGCGCTACACACGCCCTCCCCTTTTGTAGAGGAAATTAGCTGTAAGCTGTACACATACCACTGTCGTGAAGTGGCAGTTCGACCAGGAGATTCTCCCGAGCGAATGATCCCCAGCCGAGGGCGTTACGCGCCTTGACCGTAACCTCGTACCGTACGCCGGCTTGCAGGTACGGCAACAACGAGACACTGTGTTGCCAGACGTCATCTCCACTATTGTCGCCTGAAACGGAAGGAATTATGTAACGCTCCAGCGGTAGAAGCGGATCGAAAAACACCAAACGAGGGTCCACTCACTTTTGCTCGCCCGAATGCTCTCGTATTTGTTCCAGTCGTCGGCTTTCTCATGTCTGTAGTAGATTCGGTACTCGATCACTGGTTCGTATGCTCGAACCGTCCACGAAAGTTCATCTCCGTTCAATTCGATCGTGGGTGGTCCAGGACGACCTGAGAGAAATAGGAAAATGATCTTCCTCATTACGGTAGCGATCGGCAAAGATTGGGGCAATCCCAGTCCGGTAGAACCAATCCAGATTGGGGAAATTGCCTCCCTCTCCTATTTCCCATCACTCCCTCCACTGAAATTCTCCTTTTCTCCTCAAAACATAGAATATACCCCCCCTGGGCACTCAGGCGAATTCAGGGTAGAACAAGACGGGCCAAAACCAACATCTAATCCCCCAAACTAGGATTCCACCCAAAGATATTGTAATGAAGGAGACTGAGATATGGTATGACGTTTTCGATATTTGGGTCAGAATGCACGAAGAATTAGCTTTATAAGACGATCACATTTTGGATCAATAACGTCTCTTCTATTTATTTCACAACCCCTCGTCCTTCGCATCAAATTTGCCCGGATAGCCCCAAAATTTGAAACAACTCAATTGGCTCTCGAAAAAATTCGGGATAACATATGGATGATGAATAGTGTCTGATCTTCCAAGTTAGGATTCAAACAAACTCTAAATTTTTCAATCAAACAAATTCTAACATGAAGTGTAGCTTTCAGTTTGTAGGTTGAATAAAAAACGCTTAGAATCAGAATTGCTCTGCGGTCAAATTTTCGATCAATAAGGTCTCTTCTGTATTATCTTCACCACTCCCTAGTATAGTTATGCCCGAATGACGAATTCGAGTAGGCATTCGAATGATTTCATTCTAATTTGAGTAATAAAAAACGAGCATTCAAAAAAATCGACCGTTTCGAATGTATTCGAACTCGAATATTCAAAAATTGCGTTTTTCGAATGTACTCCAGATCGAATATTCAGAGCATCGCGTCTTTCGAATGTATTCGTATTCGAATATTCAGAAAAACCGCTTTTTTCGAATATACTCGAATTTGAATGTTCGAAATTTGTCAGCATTCGAAACCATTCGAATATCCGGAAAATTTTTGAGAGCACAGCAATATTCCCTAGCCGTTCGCGTTGAAATTTTCCAGATAACCTCAAAAACCTGAAACAACTTATTGGCTCTCGAGAAAATTCAGGATAGCATTACATATGGAAGGAGAATAGCGTCTGGTTCTCCAAGTTAGGATTGCAGGTGAAAATTTTTCATTGGAAGAAACTGGAACATGAATAGAAGTTTTCGATTTGTAGGGTGGAAGAAACGTTTATTGAAGCCAGATCTGTTGTGCGGTCAAATTTTCGATCAATAAGGTCTCTTCTGTTTTGTCTACACGACTCCCCAGTATAGTTGTGCTCGAATGACCAATTCGAGTAGGCATTTGAATGATTTTCATCCTAATTTGAATAATCAAATTCGAGTATTCAGAAAAATCGCGCTACTCGAATGTATTCAAACCCGAATATTCAAAAATGGCGTTTTTCGAATGTACTCGAGTTCGAATATTTCAACATCACGTTTTTCGAATGTATTCGCATTCGAATGTTCAGAAAAACCGCCTTTTTCGAATATATTCAAAATTGAAGGCTCGAAATTTGTCAGAGTTCGAAATCATTCAAATATTCGAAAAAGATTCGAGAGCACACTATACTCCTTAGCCGTTCGTGTTGAAATTTCCCGGATAACCCCCAAAACCTGAAACAACTCCCTGGCTCTCGAGAAAATTCAGGTAGCATATGATATGGATTAGCGGCTGGTCCTCCAAGTTAGGATTGTAGGCGGAAATTTTTCACTGAGACAAAGCGGAACATGAAGTGGTGTTTGCGATTTGTAGGTTGAAAAAACAACGTTTAGATTCAGAATTGTTGTGCGGTCAAATTTTGGATCAATAATGTTTAGGTGGAATACAATGCAGAGGTTTTCAGCAGTTTCCTGCATTTTCTAACCATAAAACATACACACAGATAAGTGGGTATGCGCCACAAATTTCCCTCTATTCTAAATAGATTCGGGCGTTGAATACATATTGGATACCGTATCCTGTCACCACGTTTCAAGCGCGTGAAAGTGTCTCTCTCTAAGGCCTTCCATCTGTCGTACAAAGGCCTTTGTGTCAAAGAGAGTCGGGAACAATGAAAATTAGGCTGACAGGGTTGAAGAGCTCTACATGGAGTTTTTAATAAAGCGACGCTTTGCTAAGAACCCGGTTATTCTGAAGGTGCAAGTCGAAAGTCGAACGTTTCCACTAAGCAAGGCCCTCAGCTGTGCTCCCTCAGAAGCAAACTCTGGTCGAGCGTACCAAACGTCCCCATCTACGTCGTGACAGCGACCATTTCCATCTGATCCAATGCGGCCGGCACGTTTCTATAGTGAGGAGGTGTTGACACTAGGCGCGACCGCGACATGTGTAAACGCTTTGAGCATGAAAAATTCTTTTGTATATCCCATAATGACCGTTTACACCCGTCCGGCCGGCCGGCTGGCTCGTTCCATTATTTATGTGGTTCGGTGTGAGGTTTGACACGGGTCGTGCGACAATCGAGACAAAGATACGGCGAATTCGATCACTCGGGTGGTGGGGTGGTGCTCTCCTGGAGAACTCACCGCTCACGTGAATCACTGAGAATACGCTGCCCAAATTGTTCGATATCCGACACATGTAGTCTCCGAACGAGTCCTGAAATTCAGAATATGGTATTTTGTACAAACTACAAGATGACACCCAAAAAAGGAGGAACGCTTCAAAGCGTCGCAGTCGCACAGTTATACATAGTTTGACTCAAATTCGCCTCCAATAACACCTAGCGAGCACCTAGCTAATAACATACGATTCTCCTTCAAAAGGCCTTATTTAGCGTGCACGCGACGCGCGACGCGATGCATGCGTAGTGGTCAAATCGATCGAGCTACGCGATTAATCAATTCGGTCACTACACATGGCATCGCGTCGCGCGTCGCACGCACACTAAACAACGCCGAAGGAGCATCCTACAGCTTCTAGCAACATTCAGTTCAACGATTCGAGGCATAATTACGGAGTATTTTCTTCTGAAGAACTGTTGACTGATTTACAACCTCTAAAAAGCCACCAGTGGAATCTTCTTCGAAAACTCCATCAAACCGACTCTTCGAATTCCAGAATTGTCCAATTTTCTTGAAAGATCCGAGTTCAGCACGCTGTGCCTATCTTTGCAACATTTAACTGTGCCTAATATTCTTTCTGTTCCAGATCATCTTTCCTAGCTCAGCGCTCGCTCCCATGAAGAACCTTAGTTACGTGGAACTAGATGAAGAACAAAAGAAAAGGAAAGGTGGAATCGATTTCTTTTAGGATGCGCCACGCACTCTGCTTCTATGGAATACACCTGAATATTCGAATGTCTGCTCATCTGACCTATACAATGACTTGCGGTGGCCAACCATTGGAGAACTCAGTGCTTTATTCTTTCCAGACAAGTCTGGCACCAATTCACCTACTAGCTACATAGGTGATGGAGGGCTTGCTTGACATGGGAGGAAAATCTGAAGTAGGAGCCTGGATTCGAGGGCATCTGACAGCCGGCGCCTCCTCCCATTGCGCTATCATGCATCTTCCCAGTCATAGAAGGAGCTGCAGATGGTTACCCACCCCGTACCGTAAGGATGGAAAGCTTCGTGGTCCTGGGCGGGAAATTCAAACCAAGAACCGGGGGTGGGATGCAAGCGACAGCCGGCACCTTCTCCGACTGCGCTCTACGCGCACATTTAAAATTAACTGAAAATTAATAACAGCTCTTTTCAGATTAACAAGGCAGATCTCAACACTGAAAGATTAAAGTCAAAAGTCAAATATCAACAAGTTCGTCACTTCCTGTTCGTGGCGAGCGATTCCCTTCAACTACTTTATTATTGCAGAGAAAAAGCTATTTTTTCATTGGATAGCACCTTCAGCCAGGTTTCAAAAACTAGCTATATGAAAGACCGGTTTCGTCCGAAATGATAATTTAGTAGTAATTATAGATAAGAAAATAGGATTTTAATTTTTAAATTTTAGAAGAAAGGCAGCTCAGCCGATGGATCTCCCGCAAAATTGAAAATTGTCTTATATGAGGTAGGCAAGTCCGGATATATCCTAATCGGAGGAGGCAGATGGTGATTTGCGCCTCCATTCCCTCCTTTGAGTTTCTACGAGAGATTTAGCTGCTGTACCATGATGCGAAGATTTTGATTTAAATTTAGTGGGTGTGTGTGACATGTGACGAACTGAAATGGCATTTTACGGTTGCCCCTCCCGACTAGGACAGAACTGGAAACCCTGCATGAACTTGTACCACTCTGATAAATAACTTTTGTAGTCTGTTTAATTGTGTCAGACTTCCACTTATGGACGTCATCTCAACCTTCACAGGTCGGCATCACCCAACTCGAAAGGTGCTTTTCTTTTAAACCAATAAAGCTTCAGAAGAAACCAGGAGACCGTTTTTCTTTGGGTCTTCAAGATCAAAACTGGTTCCCTTTCAGAACTAGTACGTATGACAACGTCATCATTCAAGTGTCGTGGCGTTTTGAACTTGCGGACTTTGAAGAAGTACAATTGTCTTTCAAGACTAAATTTGGTTACTCTTTCAGAACTCCGAAGCAGTGACAGAGCCCTCTACTTCCTCGAAGGTTAGCCGAGTTGCCCTTAGTAGACCTTTCCTGTCCTATTCCTACTATTGCCTTCTGAATCTGTGGCGGAGATCTAAAGGATGCATGAAGGAGAACTCTTCATTTGCTCTCTCAAAGCTTTGGAGAACGTGAATATTTGAAAGCTTGAAACAACCAGTTTAGCAAAACGAGAGTGTTGATTCTGATGTGTAGCTCAGCCTTATTCAGGAATAGTCCATTACTCTAACACCTTCTATTAGAGATAACTTTCCTCCTTTCTACTGACTGGTTTACATACAGTACTCCTCCCTAGTAGTAAGGATCCAGTGATCATCTGAGGAGTCGAACGTCTTCTCGCACTGAAGATGATTTATTGCTGCCCGGTGACGATGGTACGATGTACGTCGTCGGTCACCGTCATCGCAGTTCAGTGTGATTCATGCATATTCGGAAGATAACATCACCCGCATCGATGTCACACCGATCTCGGGACCCATCCAGCTGACGAGATGGGCTGTGCGTCTGACTCAAGAACGCATAATGATATAGGCTATGCAGTGCCTCAACAGGTGAGGAAAGTCTCAAAAAGGAGCCGCTGAAACTCATACGACTCGCTGGCTCCTACCGAGGTAAGACTTCGGAGGTACACAAGGCGATGAAGGAGAATCTTCCTACAGGGAGGAGACGGTCTTAGGGAGAACTATACGACAAGGCGCCTGCCAGAAGAGCCCTATCCATCGTGTATCACCTATCTGCCTGCATACGCAAGCTCGATGCTGTCTGCTCATTTGTCCGAGCACATACCTCATTTATCCCAACCACCGTGAGAATGGCGTTCGTGTGATTGAGACGACGTTGAGCATATTGTGCCGTGTTGCGGAATCGCTCCTCTGAGAACTGAAATTAGAAAATTCGAGTAAAGTCCTTAGAAACCCGAAAAGGTTCAGCCATTGAAACCTTATGGATCACTGTCCTTTAATTTAGTAATTTCATTGCAGGTAAAAAAGTGTTCAATATGAAAATCTATGAGAAGATGGATTTCTGACCAATGAATGAAAAGAAAAAGTGTCGTAGGTGGAATTTAAAGTCGCGGTTTTTCAGCTAAGGGATACCTCCCTGCGGCGCCGTACCTTCAGCTCATCAGATATCTGGTACCCCTCGGGATATTTAGTTTCCTTGAGAATAAAATACGGAAACACGGCCTCAGTAAAAACGAATTCTTTTAGGTGCGCCACGTAGTCTACTTCTATGGGATATTCTGCATGTTGTTTGAATACATACCTGACGTATACAACGGCTTGGGATGGCCAGCCGACAGACAGGTCAGAGTTTTCTTCTTATCAAACAAGCCTAGCACCAATTTTTAGATCCCTTGAGGATGGACGACTTGGTTCTACTAGATGGGACTCGAACCAAGAACCTTGATTGGGGTGCACGTGGTAGCCGGCACAACTTTCCACTGCACAATTACGGGCCCCAGCAGATCATCGTGAAGCAACACATCACAGAAGTGTGTTGCTTCACGAGGAGAGCGTGTAGCGCAGTCGGCGGAAGTTCCGCTGTCGCGTGCACCCGATACCAGGTTCCTAGTTCAGATTTTCCGCCCAGGCCAACCAAGCCTTCCATTCCTCGAGGTCGGTGAATTGGTACCAGACTTGTCTGGGAAGGATAGAGCGCTAATTTCTTCATTGGCTGGCTACCACAAGTCATTTTATGGCCAAATACGCATCCAATTCACCTCCACGACATCCCATAGAAATAGAATGCGTGGCGCATCCCAAAAAGGGGTTGAGTTACGCCGTCATTTATCCTTTTATCCTTAAATGCTTAGCGAAGCTGTTACCATGTCTGGCTGAGGAACCTTAGTCAGGTTCTGACAGGCTTCCAAGGCACGAAAGGATAGAAAAGACGAAAGTCCGCCTTAACCAGTCCTCTAGGAATGCGCCACGCATCCTACTTTTAGGGAATGTTTTGGAGGCTGTATGGTTAATAACGAACCAAGAATATCTGTTCGGGGTGAAGGTGAGAGCAGGTCCGACTCCGACTACCCTACACTGCGCCCCCAACAGGGGATAAAAGAGCTAAAAGTTTCGCTAATCAGTCCTTCAATGGAGTGCGCCTGGTATTCTACTTTCACGGAATATCGTGAGAACACTTTGAAAACGGGTGGCCACTCGAACGGCGAAAGTCTTCAGGATTTTCCCCCTTCTACCAGGTACTAGTTCGATGCATTGATACGGACAATCCTTGAAGACCCATCTGAGACAATTTTTGGTTTTGTTCCAAATCATCGTACTGGCACGTACATTAATCTTGTAGCCGTTGAAGAACCACTCGGCTTGTGGAGATGGGGTGCCATCATATGAGCACGAGATGTTCACGTCAGCGTTCTTCTTCACTGGCACGAAGGTGTGTTCGGTCTTTACCCAAGGTGCTTCTGAAATCGAAGAATCGATTGCGATGAATGCGGTGCAGTTTCGAAGACGTGCTGGTTCACTGTACGACTTCAGTTCCGCTATAGAGATGAATAGATAGACTTCAGCTACGTTAGTCTACGAATAAATCTCGGCTAGCTGCTACGCGTGCGATCGAATAGGCAGAACATAAAACGGCTACTACGAACACTTGGTGTGAACTAAAATTCAGAGGCGGAAAACGTAAGCGAACCGAGGAAACGGGAAGTATTGCTATACACTATATTTTGTAGCAGCGACTTCTCCACAAATTCCGTGCAAAACCTTTGATATGGAGTATTCGAAAGAAGGTCCATGTCGCGAATGTGGCCAGCATTGGAAGGACAAAGCGCACCAGCCAATAATATCCTATCACAGCACCGACCGAACACGCGGCAGCCAATCGCGCAACATGGACCCCCTCTCAAATTGTGTGTAGAACCTTTCCATTACACACAACTCTTCTATCAAACATTTGTGTCTATTGAAACAGTGTAGTAATTTTTTCTTCAGACACCATAAGACGAATTTTTAACACAAGTTATTAAAAAAAGATTTTTGTGACCTCCTTAGCAGGCTTCTATCTGGATTTTAGACCTGACTGATTGAGTTGCAAAAGTGTCGTGTTCTTGATAATTTCATTTGAAAGTGCACACGTGAAAATTATCGTTTTGTAAAGCAAATTTGTAAGAAAAGTTCATCTTCTTGCCTTAGTGAAAAAATGACTACACTGTTTCAGTATACATTAAATGCTTATCATTTGACGTCGATCAATATTTTAAAGTTTATCCTAAGGTGCTAGAAAGAAAAGAAAATGCTGGTGTGTTATATGGACAGATTGCGCCGCGCACACGTCGTGTATCAGTCCGTTGCTTATTAAATTAGCAGTGTAAATGCTGTTTACATGTGTATCAATCGAAGAACAGCAACTGCAATCACAATACAACAAGAACACCGCCATTCTCCGCTGTGTGATTTCAAGTAAGCAGCATTTACACTATCAATCAAATAACTATTGCAATGCCCCGGATAAGTGCACGGCGCAATCCTTTCAACCGAACAATTCTTTGTGTCCAGGTACCTTAGAATGCGTACAGGACGCTGTTTTGGCCAATGGAATGTAAATTCCATGCTCGTTCATGAAGCATTCACATTTTTTCTTAAGATGTCCCCTACATTCCTGTCCCATCCTATGTTTTTTCATACAAATTTTCTTAAAGCAAAGGATTATTTTGCCTTTGATATAGAGTGTTTATTTTGGCTTCAGATATGTTTATTTTTCCTTGGAAATGTTTAAAATGAAAAGTAAATCTGGTCCTTAAGACACCCTATACATACCATTCGCATGACAAACTGGACACTTGGCAGATGAGCTAAAAAATTTAAAAGAAATTTATACTAAATTTTAGAAAAAATATTCTAGTCGTCTAAGAGAGTCCCGAGGTAATTTGAAAACTACTAGTTCTCATTTGAAAGACGTTCACTTTGAATTCAGGCGCTGATTTAGACTGGTTTATAATAGTGTCCAATTTGACGTGAAAACGTATAGATGCGTTTTCAATAAATTTTCGGATGTATCCTAATCGGTGGGGAGGGCATATGGTGGCTTACCTATCCATTCCCAAACTTGAGTTTCTACGAGAACTTCGGCTGCTCTGTTCCATGGTGCGAGGCCTTTCATTTCAATTCCGAGGATGTGGATATGTGGCATAGGACGACCCACGCAACTGGTACTTTACAGCGTTGCCCCTCCCGACTAGGAAAGATCCAATTTTTCCTTGAGCAGAATATTAGTCTGCCTTTGTTAAGAACTATTCATGTCAACTGCAGCTGCATCCATTTAGGTTCGAAAAGTATCCATTTTAAAGTGAAAATGGTATAAATCGCCTTTCAGGGAAACTATGGGACATGTACACCTTTTTCCTCGTTTTCATGCCTTCCCTTCTCCGATTTTCATTTAAATTCAGGGAACTTGGTTGTGTAGCATGAGGCGACGTTTGCAATTGGTAGTGTACAGTTGCCCCTCCCGAATAGGATAGATCCAATTTTTCCTTAACCAGAAGATTGCTTGACCTTTGTTTGGAAAAATAAAAATTGTCTATATCGACTGCAGTTATGTCCATTTTGGTTTGAAAAGTATCCTTTCTGAAGTGAAAATGGTATAAATCGCCTTTCTGGGAAACTATGGGGCATGTACCCTCCCTTCCCCGTTCCCATCCCTTCCGCATTCCCCCATCACCCAGCGCGCTCTCGCCGGAATCTGCCCTTTGCGAAATTACCATCACTACGGGCCAATTTCTCGCCTCCGTCGTCCAGTTCATAAGGTGTTGTGTTGGCCGTGCGAGATGGGTTTGGGTTATCGTCCAGTGTGGGCAATTAACCCACGTGGACGACGTCGACGACGACGACGATGAGGCGCTGGCGAAGGCGCGAAGGTCAACGTCGCGGGGCGCTGCGCGACGATCGGGGTCGGGTTTATTTCAGCTATTTATGGCGGCTGCAGCTGCATGTCCGTCTGATCGGTATTGTTTCCGAGGCATCGCAGAAGCGCATACGGCGGCGGCTACGATTTCAATTCATCCAATCTAGACGCACACCCAACTAGTCGCGCGACGCGTGCGCGTCGGCGGCAGCTGCTAGACGCCACTAAATCCCCCAACAGCCCCTTACTTAGCACTAACACGACGCTGCTAGTAATTGTCGGTTATAGAACTATCGCGCGAAGTCACTGGCTGGCGCCAGCTGCAGTGCAGCAACAACGACGGCAGATGCAAGCGCAGAATTGGAAGAAGAGACGAAAAGGAGGAGGAGGAGGAGGGAAATGGGGTGAGGAGCACACACGTACAGGAAGACAACAACAACACCACCACCACCACCACCACAACACATGCACAAGTTGAACACAACACAACGGAACAGCATGCACCGACTCACCGTGATTCGCCGCATCTTCTCGTTCTGCAATAAACTGTCAGATGAACAAAAACACGTCAGTGAAAAAACAAACATGCTACGTAAGGTTGATGAACACCGTAACACATTAGGTGGGCACGTCGTTTCTGAAGGATTGAATAAAGCTGTTGTCTTTGGCATTTGTCAGCTGAAATACAAAGAATTTCGTAGATCAGGGGAAATTTATTTGAAAATTTCTGAGCTTTTCAGCACACGAAGGTGATTGAAATCAAAATCGTGCCATCTAGTTTAAACATGAGCTCATCGGCTTCTATCATTCTTCAAGAATGAGTTGAAATGTTTGACTTCGATGAATCTTGGCATCCCAGACGTTTAATAGACGAGCAGTTTCTTCGTATCGCAGCCACGATTGTTAAAAGTCTTTATTTAAGTAGGTTTAATTACCCAAGTTTGAGGCACTGAAGAAGGCGACAACACCGAAACGTAAGCTGAAGAGACTGCTCGTCGAATAAGTTCCATTTTTCCTGCTTCTAAGAAATTTTGTCGAACGAATAACTTTGATGTCGAAAATTGTGAAGCGAATGAAAGGAGTTTATTCGCTCATTGATTTTTTCGAATAATTGAAAATCGAATAAGCTCAGCTCCACGTCCGACTCTCGATGAATCTTGGCATATTTGACGCTGTAAAAGAGAAGCAGTTTCTCCGTAGCGTAGCCAGGAATGTTACAAGTCTTTACTTAAGCAAGTTTAATTACCCAAGTTTGAGGCTCTGAAGAAGGCGACAACGCTGAAACGTAAGCTGAAGAGACTGCTCGTCGGATAAGCTCCATTTTCGTGCTTCTAAGAAATTTTATCAAATAAATGAAGGAACGAACAAATTCGGTGCCGAAAATTGTCAAGTGAATGAACGAACGAATATATTCGGTCATCAATTTTTTTCGAATGATCGAAAATCGAATAGGCTCCGTTCCACGTCCGACTCTCGATAAATCTTGCCTATTTTGGTGTTGTAATAGACGCCAAAAATGGCAAGATTGAGCTCATTGAATAATCTCCATTTTTCAATTATTCGAACATCCGAATAGTTAAATAATTTCTACTAATCATGTTCTGCGCTTGAAAAATTGAAGTTTATTCGATATTCGAAAAAAATTATTCAATTTTCAAAAAGATCTTGGATTGTTACAAGTTTTTATTGCGGCTTGTAATAAGGTCTAATTACCCATGTTTGAGACTCTATAGAAAGCAACAACGCCAAAACGTAAGCCACAATAAAGAGTTGTAACAATCTTGGCTACGCTGAAGAAACTGCTCATCGAATAAGCTCCATTTTTCGTTTATTCGAACATTCGAAAAGTAGAATAATTTCTTCGAATCATGTTCTGTGCTTGAAGAATTGAAGTTTATTCGAAGAAAATTATTCGATTTTCAAAAGGAGTTAAAACTTTTAAATTTTGAATAATAGACGGATATGGATCCCCTTCGATTTCGAATTCGAATGACCAATGTTCGATTTTTTTTAAATCATCGATGTTCAAATTCGATCCAATATTCGAAAATCTGGAAACATCGAATAATCGACTGTATTAGAATACGGCTCCCTTTCGATCGAATTCGAACGAATATTCGACTTTTTAAAACAATCGACTTTCGAACTCGATCCAGTATTCGAAAATTTGGAAATATCGAATATTCGGCTATATTCGAATTCGGTTCCCTGTTCGATTATTGAATTCGATAGAATATTCGAAAATCTAGAAATATCGAATAATCGACTGCTCGAATATATTCGAACATATTCATTCGAGCACAACTATAGTAGCTTGTTACTGCAAAAGAAGTCTGAGCTGTAACCGATCGAATTCTCCACAAATTTGGCTTCCTCGAGCTTTTTAGAAGCGGGTTAGCAAGGTGTTTTCACGTCACTCAAAGCCATAGGGGAAACACCTGATGTTAAGTTCACATCTGAGGATGCGCCATGCACTAAGGGCTTTGGTTCCTTGTACATAGAGCGTCACCGAATATGCGTTTGATCCACGCATAAAAATCAGTTTTCAGAGCAGCTACATAAGAAGTAAGCCCCAATTACAGCACTCCGGGCTAACGGTAGCTCAGCGGGAGGAGGCGCTGGTTGTCAGCATGTTTCTCTGATTCATTGAAACTGTCACGATTATTGAGCGGCACGCTGACATATTTGAAAGTGGCATCGTCTCCATTTTAAAGTGTTTTTCGACAGAATAATAGAAACACAGTTCTTCTCCATGAGGATCTATTCGTATCGAAACGTAAAAAAAGGAAAAAATCTACGACTATATACACAGCTCTTGTTACTACGGTACCACCGATAAACATTCATTCAATTTCCGTTTACGACGCAAAAATGCGTTTTTTGGGTCGCATCATGATGAGAACTTTTTTTTGTTGTTGGTGCAAATGTGTAACGATGTTTGCTATTCTGTAGCATCACTCGTTCAATCATATGCCAGTGGGAGGTAGCACGTGGCACAGCGGTGAGTGGGGTCCATTTGCGGGAGCTCAAATATCGATCGGGTTCAGCTCCTCACCCATGAAAAGCAGCCACCTTACCATTAGGAGTTTAGTGAAATGACTGGAAATAGTCCTCTCTAAAAAACATGAAAAAAATAGCTCCTCTATAGATTACCTGCAAGGTTCACACTGCAGGCTTGAAAGTTTTTCTACGTGGCGCTGAGAATTTGCAGGAATGCACGGCGCGTTCCCGTCAGAGTTAATCGGACCAAACTTGCTCTATAACTCTTTTACTAAATCTTTTTAGCAGAATTCTTGAAGTGTTAAGCTGTTCGTATATTTATTTCAGACCTTTCTATTTTCTATTTATTTTTGCAATTTCGATGACCCTGCCAACCTGTCCTACATACTTTTGAGATATTCGTGACTTCAAGTGTATATCTGGATTGAACCAAATGCAGAAACTGGAACAACCCGTTCAAGATATTCAATTTCAGCTCCTTTCTGGAAATTATATGCATTACAGGTGAAAATGATGGCCAGAATTAGAGGAACATCTGTTTAAGCTTTAGTTTGCTTTAGTTTATACTTGGGCCGCTACGCAGTGCGTTCTACGATAGAAATCGATTTTTTGCGCCACTCGATCGATATCTATTCCGATATGCTTCACAAATAAAAGTGAGTACCAAAATTAGAGGAATATGTATTTTAGCCCCGGTTTACAGTTGCGACGCCACGCTGCGCAGCGCTACGGTCGCCATAGAAATCGATTTTTTGCGCCTCTTAATCGATATCTATTCCGACTGTGGTGCCGCGCCCGCAACGTCGCAACTATATAAAAAAGGGCTTAAATAGCAATTGAGGACTACCATCCCATGTTAGTGGATGCATATGTGACCCATTCTCTCTCAAAAAAATTTAGCAGGGCATGGTCATCAAGAATCCACAAACATTTCAAGCAACGTCATAGAAATCGATTTTTTCGTCGTTCGATCGATATACATTTCGACTATGGCGCCGCGTCGCCCATTGGCTCAACTATATAAACAAAGGCTTAAATAGTGATTCGGACTCCCATCCGAAGTTAATGGATGCGTATGTGAGTCATTTTCCCAGAAAAAAAAATTAGCACCGCATGATCTTCAAGCATCCACAAACATTTCAAACATTAAATTCAGAAAACTGGTAGCTTCTTGTAGCGAAGAAGAAGCAGAAGGAGTAGATCCTGTGAAATGTAAGAAAACCTGTACCAGTAGGATAGGAGCTGTTATGATCTGAACTGCTAAATTTCAAAAGGTGGGAGAAGAACCTTTTATCGATTATCGATTATCGATTTGCTTGTGTGGAGAAACCGCACTCGTGATGTTTGTGTAGCACAGCAGAAAAATCGCACTCGAAAAATCAAACGGGTGTGAAGATGAACGAGATTGAAGTTCTCACATGCGGAAACTGACAAAGGGTAGAAGCAACTCCTACAGCTACATATAACTCACTGCTCATCACACACTTATGCAAAGAAAAATATTTTCCATAGAGCTTACCGTTCACTTGTATTTTCAACGTGGCAAAATCACTGCCGGCCGCATTATTCGCCGTGCACTCATATTCGCCGGAATGTGACTTTTTCGCCTTCGAAATCACCAGATGCGCTCCTCGTATCGTGATGTCCGACGGCATTTTTCCATCCTGAATTTCGAACTTTCCGATCATTATGCTGTAGGGCGGCCGCCGATGGCCGCAATTATGTCCGACGGAGTTCGTCGGGCAGCCGGTCGCCCGACGGACATGTTCCTCCCGACGTGGTGGTCAGTGGCGACGAGGGCGACCGTGAGAAGATCGCCGTCGCCGCCGCCGCCGCCGCCGCGCCATACGACACCCTGGGGCGCCAAGCGCTCTCGCCAATTATGCGCTAATAAGGGTGATTGGCCTAATCTCTAGATGGGCGGATTATCATCGGAACCATGAGAAATGATTGGCGGTGATTAGCCGGCTGACTCATTACCGCCGACGGCCGGTACAAGTAAAAACAGACGCTCCAGCACCAGTTGCTGGTTGCTGTTGACTGATGGCGCCGACTGGGTGGTATTGGAAAAATTTGCCTGACGAAGTTTGGGCGAAATTGATTACCTTCTATATTTACGTATGGATGATCAGTGTCCTAGATAACTCCCTTAGGCCCTGTACATACCTCCAACGCCGAGTGAGGCGATGGCATATAAGGTGCCCAAATTGATCGACCGCGTCGCTCAATCAATATGGCCACCATACGTGGCGTTGCGTCGCTCGGCGTCGAAGATAAACGGGGCCTAGAGAAGGTAACGGTGGTTCAAGAAAATTTCTTTCTGGAGATTTCAACCTTGAAGATGCACCCCGAAGCGGCAGACTTGCTTCTCCGGAATCAAAACGACTAGTTTTTGGATCGAGTCATCGCGTGTGATGAAAAGTGGGTTCTGTAAGACAATCCAAGACAGGGTAGTGAGTTGATGTCGACGAACCCACTTCCGAAGGCATTTCCCAAAGCCGAAATCCCACCAGAAAAAGACGATGATAACAGTGCGGTGGTCGGCGGTTGGCGTGATTCACTACAACTTTCTGGTACGAGCCCGAACCATCACAGCAGAGTCCTACTGCGACGAAAGTTGCGTGAGTTGCAGCCGGCACTGGTCAACAGAAGAGGTCCATTCTTCTGCATGACAACGCCCACTTAACAGAATTAGGTGCTGAGGTTCTGGCTCACCCGCCATACTCACCAGACCTTGCGTCATCCGAGCACCACCTTTTTAAGCACTTTCAGAACTTCCTCGCTGGTAGAACCCTTGCAAATCAGGACCACGCAAAAACAGCCTTTCCAGAATTTGTCGTATTTCTTGATGATGAAATTATTCAACTTGTATCGCGTTGAAAAGTGTGTTGATTCGAATGGGAACGGTGCTTACTTCAACCGAATCCGGTGAGTATTAAGAACGTCACGGCCGTTTGAAGGGAACCAGTCAAAACCGGAATTTTCGGGCTAACCTAGTATTCGGTAACTGTATCTCGACTACCCATCTAAGGCCTACGTTATACTTCAGCGACGCTGTTGTTAGCGACGTTGGCGGCAGTATTGAGCGGATGGTACGCAGTGGGTAGCAGCCCGCGCAACACTGTCGCCGACGTCGTCGACAACAGCGTCGCCGAAGTACATATAACATAGGCCTAACTGTGTGGAAAGAGCTTGACAAACGGAGCTGTCGTCACTTATGTTATATATGTAGGAGGAGGAGAACGACATAAAAACTGTATCATTATGTTAATCAAACTTCTCAAAGGCATATTCTGATCTTTACCGCGTCGGAAGTCGACTAATCAGACATCATCCCATACTGGGATCGGTATGAACAGGAATGTTCAACCGGGTTAGACAATATGCAGGGTTAAAGTGAGTTAAACAGCTCCGTCAATATAAAATCGTACCCTTAAAGTGCTACAGAACTTGGACGCATTTCTGGGACACACGATCGCAAAAGCCTCGTGAATCCCTGGAGAGCTGATGTTGCAGAGCTTCGAATATTCTACTGTGACAGGCTGTGCGTGATATCCCAAAGTTTCGAATAACCGAATATATTCGAATAGCGATAAATTTTCGAATATTCGAAAATCGAATACATTCGAAAATCGCGTTTTTCGAGCATTCGAAGCCAAATACATTCGAAAAACGCGTTTTTTCGAACGTTCGAATACGAATATTCGATTTCGAATAAAACTGTTCGAATTTGTATGTTCGAATATTCATTCGGGCACAACTACAGAAATTAGGCACTAACCTTTCGAGACCACTTAATCGTAGGCGTTGGATTGCCTTTGGCCAGACATCTAACAACCACCTGTTCGTCGCCAACCGACAACAGGTACTCGGGCTCATCCGGCGAGATGACGACGGTCGGCGGCGCTGAAAAATTCGTACCGTAATAAATCATCGTGTCACCCAAAGCTTCAGCGATAGGGGGGGGGGGGGGGTGGCTGTTTACTTTTTTCTGAATGATGCACCATCACCATCTGCACCATCGGCCACCACAACCAGCCGGCCGGCCGCCGGCTAACATATCACGCTGCTGCCCTGAGCAGCTTTACTGCGTGTTTGGCACGACCGGACGACGATTTGTCCCGAATGCGATGCTCTTCCCATTATGCCGCTTTTTCTGAGGCCACGGCTTCGACCGACCTCGGACGGGCCACTGCCAGCTTTTTCCGAAACCGTACTCTTCGGCTGGCTCGCGCTTCTGGCACTTCGTCACAGGCAGCCAGACGGTCAGCCATGATGGCCCCATCATTCTTCGACTCGGAGAAAAAAACACGACAAGTGCTTGACGGCGCTTCTAGGAGCATATGCAGGCGGAAAAAGGACGCGACGCGGCAGTTTTATGAGAACAGTTGTACTCTTCTTCGTGGTGATGTCAATAGTATGACGTCGAGAAGTCGTTTCTTGTCCGCGCCGGCTTGAGCATTTGCTGCTGCTATAGCCGACGAGGCATTATGGCCACGAGAATTACATACAGGCTGCTCCTTGTCGAAGACACCTGCACAGACGCCCTTGCTACCGTATCCAGAAGCCGGATTCATGAATGACTTTTTCCAGAGTTATCTTGGTAGGGGTAGAAATTGCAGCATTAACAGGAACTCGCAAGAGCGTAGAGATGGTTGGAATGGAATTATATCATCCACCGAATTATATCATATCATGAATACCAAACTTGCCCTCTGCCCACTATTCCTGTTGGTTAACTTACCCATTACCGTTAACACATTACATACCAATCGTGAATCCGACCTCAGGGGTATGCAGTGGTAGAATGTATTCACGATGTGTCGTGATCATATACCTTGCCCAACCTTCGCGGGTATACTACTTGGTCGACGATCCTCGTGGGTATCTCCTCATACCGAAAAGTATTGCTTTGCGTTGACCCCGGCCAGAGGAGGTAGTGTTCATTTTTTGCCATGGCCCAGTATGGCTGTTTTCCAGGTTTACATGGTATTCAGTTCCAATAATAAAGAAGATAAATCCGCCATTTTCATGTCGGCGTCGACATCGAGAAATTCGGAAGAAAAATACAATCTTCACACAATACAAACTGCCTGGTTATGCGGAAGGCCAGCGGTTTGTGTGAAAGGTAAAAATTGCTTTTAAACCGATTTTTGGGAAGAACACTGTGGTTGATTTTAGATACCGCTCCTCATCATTTGTTTACTTCTCATTAGTATGTAAGGAAAAATGATTTGTATACCAGATGTCGGCTACATTGACGTATTGAAGGTTGAAGGCTCGAATTCTGCCCACATTGGACTGTCAATCCTTCCATCCTTTCCGCGTCGGTGAATTAGTTTGGAGATAACCCTGGTTAGGATAGCTCATGAGTTAGCTACTTAACGGCCATCAAATTGTACTGGTCAAGTAGGCTCAAACTGCCTTCTATTCCATAGAAGTGGAATACGTGGCGCATCCTACAAAGGATGATTAATGTCAGCATTTGTACTTTATCCTAATGTCCCTATAAGCTTATGAATGAAGAAAAAGGAACACGACTGAAAAGCAATATTGTCAAAGCGCTCTAAAAAATATTGAAAAGATGTATAAAATAAAAATGAAAAAAGAAAGTGTCACATTCAATACTGACAAGAAGTTTTCAGTTTTTTTAAAGGTGGGTGTCTCGGTTGAACAGCAGCAGAGATATCTAAGACTTAGCATAGAAAATTTGAAAGTTATAAACTACAGTGCTTATGATATGAAGTACAAAGGATTTGCCTGAGCCCGGAGTCGAACCTGCTTCGCTTTGCTGATAAGAGCGCACCCTTCGGAATGTGGTGCTCTGTGACGATTCGTGACCTTCCGAAGTGCTTCCAACGTTCACCTCAGTGGCCTCCCTACTTAGAAGATATACCTTCACCTGCCCAAATCTACAAGATTTTCGATTCTGCCCTAGGTTCGCAATACCATGACTTTCCCAAACGTTTAGTCAAGAAGGGATGTCGGATGAATCCGGGCGAACCTCTCAAGCAGAGCCGTGTGTGCTTCGGGGCCAATTCGTGAATGCCCCCAGAATGGACGTCGGGATGCAAATGAGGTTCGACGTTAAATTTAACGCCGTGTAATTAAACGGCCATCGTATCACTCAATGAGTGCATATTGCGCGGGCGGGCGTCGGGACGCGTTTGCTCTGCTGATCGAATGGCTAACACCGGACCAATGAAATTTGTGAAGCGTGTGATCTCCTCGAGAAGGAAGCAGAAAAAAGTGTTCCCGCCAAAAGGAACAGTTGTCCGCCCGTCCGGTCCCGAATCGGCGTCGCGCGGCGCGGCGCGCAGCGGCTGCAGCAGCAGGAGCAGCACTGACCGACGCGGCCGATTGCGTCATGATTAATGAGTTATAAGCGCTCACATTGATGAGGGTCTTAGATAAGTAAATCACGCGCGATCCGGCACGATATCACATGCGTATACAACCGCACTATTCGATAAACGCCGAGCGGTCATCTGAAGACGTCGGCTCTTCGACGGACGCAGTCAAACTTGAAGTCGCTCTGATAGAAAAGTGAAAAATTAGTCAATTAGAGGGTCGGAAGAGCACCGTAAAGTCTCCGTTTCGTATATTACCCATGCCACACAACCACGTCCCCTGAAGTTATATGAGAGCCCTCGCATCACGGGACAGTAGGCGTAGATCACGTAAAAACTATAATTGAGCTCGAATGAACTAGTCGATAAAGCTATGCTCGATCGAATATGTTCGAATAATTTATCCGAACTGATTCGAATGGAAGAGAATTCGATATTTCTAGATTTCCGATCATTCGATCGAATTCGGACATCGAAATGGATGTTCGAACTCGATCGAATATTCGATTAGTTTCTGTGCTCAAAGATTGACGATTTATTCAAATATCGAATAAATTGTCAATAATTAAGCACAGAAACTGATTCGAATAAATTTCTCGACTAATTAAATATTCGAATAAACGAAAAATAGGGCTTATTCGATTTTCGATCACTCGAAAAAACTGATGAGCGAATAAATTCGATCGTTCATTAGCTACGAACTTTTCGACATCGAATAATTTTTAATCGTTCATTCATTCGTTCGAAAAATTTCGACATCAAATTTATTCGCTCATTCATTCGATCAATAAAATTTCCCAAAAGCTCAGCCGTACTATTCGAATAGGTATAGGTATGATTTTCACTCCAATTTGAATATTCGCATTCGAATATTCAATAAATCGCGTTTTTATAATAGAATGCATTCGAATTCCAGTAATCTAACATTCGCATTTTTCGAATATACTCCAATACGAGTATTCAACAATAGTGTATTTTGCGTGTATTCAAATTCCAATATTCCGAAAAACCGCTTTTCAAATATATTCGAGTTCGAACAACAAATCCAGCAAATCGCTCAAATGTTCGAAAAATTTCGAGAGCAAAACTATAGTAGAGACTGAAGGAATGGGCTGGAGACACAGATTACTACATATCTGCCCACCTCCGATTAGGATAGATCCGAAAAGTTCAATGTGTGCAGTCTTATGAAGGTGACGCAGTGTACCAGTGCTCAAGAGGGCCTTCTTTGCAGTTGCCTAGCAGTTGCAATGGGAAGCCGTACTACGTGAAGTTGTTAACTAAAATACCACATTTTGAAACAGTCACCGTAAGAACTATCGTTGCGGGACCGCCACGCCTACGAACCAGTGCTGGCATCGCGCCAACTCTACGGTGATCAATAATTGAGCTACTGTATGACGCGGTATTGGATGGAACATTCTGGAAGGAAGACTGACGGTTCTTTAGCGCTAGTATTTAAGAAGTGTTCACGTTGGATCATCTAGGAACAATCTGGGTGTCCCACCTTTCTAGTGATGCCGCCCCCCCCCCCCCCACCGACTAGGATAGAAACAATTAGCTCACTGTGTACGATGATTCTGTAGACGATTTCCTGCTCCGGCTCGGACACCGCGCACACGTAGTCGCTCATGTCCATCGGCTCAACGTCGAGAATCGTGAGCGTCGAATTCTGAAGCCGTATACACGCTCATTCATTTCACGTCCAACAAATGTCGTCGTCGCCCTTCGCGCCATTATTGACACTGGACGGCTGTCACTCACCGATCCGTCTTTGATGACCTGCATGCGTTCGTCTTCAGCTAGATTCTCCTCGTCAATGAAGAGAGGATTCTCCTTCCGTCGCCATATAATCGACTCCGAACCGAGATCCTGCACATAGCACGGCAACTCCAGCTGTTCGCCCTCGTTCACCTGAAATCATATGTGGGTGACGTCGTCAAATCGGCCCAGCGAGCGGCGGGTGCTTTTTCTTCTGAATGCGTCAAACGGCGCAGTGGGTGTTTTCACTTCTGAAATATACATGCGTCAGCAGTCGTCAGCTGCGTCCTGCTTCTAGGATTATGTGAAATGGGCTCATAAAACCCTTTTGGAGGTATAAAACCCTTCAGCCTGTCGTTAGCTGCACGCTCCGCCCACATGCTACTTGTCGGTCAACACATGACATGAGCTGAGTATCCGTTCTGAAGCAAGTCAAAGAAAGACGAAATCTTCTCGAAAACAATTCCCGAACATGGATTCTGAAGACTCAGAAGCGCATTTCTTTGTTGGGGCTAGTTTGAACCTATTTGAAGCACTTATAGAACAAAAGACATGAGCAACTTGATTTACGAATGCGATTTTGCCTATAAAAATTGTAGAGCAAAATGTGGTAAATATTAATGTAAATTTATAGCCAGACGACATAGAATTGTAAAAAAGGTTGCGCTTCGAAATAAGGTGGCTAATCCAGCAGATTTTGTTTAAAAATTGTTCTAAAGACTATTTTGTCTGTCAAATCCATCCCCACCTACGTATCTCTTTGTCATACTCTCTGTTTGTGAATCAAAAACTGAATTTAGTCTCCAATTTCCAACTTCTGGTTAGTACAGAAAAGTGAAGTGATTAATAAGCAAGGAGGACTAATTGGAATACGCCACATAGTCTACTTCTGCAGAATATTGTCGAGGTTACCGCTAGCATTATTTATCAACTTCAGAAGAACAGAAAGCTTCTTTGCATGGGTTCGGTCGGAATCTAGCGTTGATTTGGGTGTTACAGATGAACCTGCAGCTAGGAATGTAAAGGATAATCAACGTTAGTTAGCTGCTTCAGGGAATGCGCCACGCATTCTACTTCTTCGGCATGTCGTGGAGGCAACTCGATTTTGTTTTTCGTCTTTATACATATAAATATACATGTAAACAAAGCATAAAAGACACAGGACTGGTAAAGACTCCATTTACCCAATTGCATAGGTATGGCCAGCAATTTCCCCAGTTCTCTACGTTTGGTTTTCCGTGTATGGGCCACCTTGGGGCCTGTTCATACTTCACCACGAAAGCGACAGGAGCGACTGCTCGCCCGAGCAAATCATAAGTATCGATTTGTGCTGGGCGATTGCTCGGCATTAATCGATCTGTATGCACTGCACTAGCGAGTCAGTGCCGCCGTTGCAAAGTATGAACAGGCCCTTATGTAGAGGAGAGAGTCTGCTCTACATGATATAGTAGCGTGCAAAGTCTGAAACCCTCCTTGAAGAAAGCCTGAGACGAGATTCCCCAAAAAGTTCTGCAACGCGCCGTGGACAACATCGTTCGAAGCCTGTCGAAAGGCAAAAGGCGGTCATATTGAATGATTCTATGGCAGTTTGTTCGTTAAGGCATGATTGAACTGTGGTCCAAATTGTGTTTGTTTTCGTCCTTCTTGACCGGAATTATGCGGCAAAGTTTTTGGAGCAGGACCAAGTATCAATTCTCCGGTCCCGAAAGGATGGAAGGAGTCAAGCCTTCCGTGACAGGCCTAGGTGGAGAACCCGACCCAGGAACCTGGTTTCGGAGTGCGCGCGACGCGCCTCCTACCGATTGCGCTATCGCGCGTTATCAGTCTGTAATTAAAGCAGACCGCAAACAATCTCAAGCTGTTTAAGTTCTTAACAGATGGTCACTCTGCCGGACTAATCATGGATTTGAGAAGACCTTTCTGAACCGTGTTGACGTAAATATTCCAAAATATGGTAAAAAAAATTAGTGAGAAACTATTAAAATTATGACAGTCAAACTCTTAAATTAAAGAAAAACTAAAAGGTTCATTTTGCTTCAACCTGCATACCAAGTTTCTAAGACTTCCTGTCATATTTGGTGTTGTTCTATTTGTTATAAAGATTTGAGACGTTACCCATGACGTTTTTGGAAAATGATGTTGAGAATGAATGGCTCTATGCTCCGATAAAATTCAGAGCACAACGCAAAAATAAGTTTTGAGAAATACGAAAAAATGAGTTTTTTTTCTTCAAAATATGGTGGCGCTGTAACACATGCTCGCTTTTTGTTGCTAATTTTGACGGTTTTTGGGCACGTAACTTTGCATGTAGCTTCCCATAACACGTTTGTCTCTGTTATAGTACACCACTAACGAGATTTTGGAAGACACTTGCTTTGATTGGTGAAACCTTCTCTGCCTCGACTGCAATTTTCTCAGCAAAAACGGGCAGGAATTGAGATATTAAATTCAGCTCCTACATGCAATGCCCATCGGAATCAGTCCACGATTTCCTCAAGTCCATTGGCAGATTTCAAAAAAAAAAGCCTCCGGTTCCGAAATACCGTCGGATATCGTTTTAGACATAAGTTATTTTCAGCCTGGTCAAAACCGAAACGAAGACCTTACTTGAACGCGATCGAAGGTCCTGTCAAAGGCTTGGAAGGATCCGAAGAAGGACAGGGTCGAGACGTCAAACGGAATGAACTCCTTGTACGAATCTTGAATTCTAAGGCTAAAAGTGCAATCGCTAAAGAATGTAGGGCCTTCTCCAGGTCCATGAGTGCTAGAGAGCATTCGCTTTTTCTCCCATTTTTTTAGCTTCTGTCGAGTGATGAAGCTGGCGTTTATGGCTGGTACTTCATAGTAGCTAGAATAGCTGCCCTCGAGCGAATATATGTAATCGATTCATTATTCGAATATTCGAGTACTCGATGTTCCCAGATTTGCGAATATTGGCTCGAATTTGAACATCGAAAGGGATCCATCTTCGAATATTATTCAAAATCGAATATTTCAGCTTTATTCGAATATCGAATAATTTAATTCAAATATCTAATAATCCTCAAATATGCCACACAGAACCTGATTCGTAGAAATTACTCGACTATCCGAATATTCAAATAAACGAAAAATGGTGCTTGCTCGAATTTCGATTATTCAAAAAAAATGATGAGCGAATAAATTCGTTCGTTCACTCGTTCGAACATATTCGACATCGAATTTATTCGCTCGTTCATTCGTTCGATAAAATTGCATAAAAGCATAACTGCCTATAGTGGCGATTTTATTCTAACGTCCAGAATAAAATAGGCCTTGCAGCTCGTTTATGAAAAATGAAAAAAATCTGGGTGCAAAAATTCCAATGAAACGAATTACCGTGATCGTTTTCCCTTTGGTGACGATCTTCTGACTCTGAGCAAGATGTATGAGCACGACAGCAGCCAGCAACCACCTCATTCTGCAACAATGTGAACAGTGAGCAGGCTTGATCTAGCTTCGGTAAATATCGGTAACTCGGCTGTGACAGATCGACAAAACAGCATCTCAAAAAAGATCAATATCAATCAATATCAATTAAAAAATTGAATAACAGTATAGAAATAGGATCAATATCAATCAATATTAAACAAAGGATGATGGTGAGCAGGAGAGGATGATGAGGATGACAACGACGACTTTGGCGAAAGGCCAAGTGTACGCAGCAGACGAGGATTTCGGAATAGCGCGCGGTAATCCTCTGGTTGACGTGCGCGAGCGCTAAAGAGCCGCATTCGGGTCAGTAAACAATAAGAATACAGAAGATGAACCGATGACGACGACGTTTCCGTCGTCTGAAGTGAAAGTCGAACACGTCGACGTCGACGTCGACGTCTTGTGAGGTCTTCTAGCGATAGGAGGCCTCGTTTAAGCTCAACACAATGCAAGAATGCAACTCCTCTTGCGATAGCAATCGTTCGTTGAAGAAAAAAGTGCATCCGCGATAAGAATGATGACCCCAGGGAGGAGTGGACGGCGGCCACGGTTAAACTCTCCAGTCTTCTTTCTCGTCGCTCGCTTTCGAGCGTTTTTTCTACGGGTGAGCGCCGTTTCCGGGAGACCACTAGCATCGATCTCTGGAAGCTATTTGGATGGTCCTAGCAACAAAGATGACGCGAAATTTTTACCTAGAATTCCAGAATTCCAGTGGAACATACCCCTAGCAGGCATTTGCCATCAGGCTCTGTCAGAAGACCAACAATAGCTTAGAAAATATGTAGGAAGGCACTCAAACGCAAAATAAGACATAGATGGAACTGCAGAATAGAACTAGTAATCGAATAAATGAACAAACGAGTAACTTCGTGTTCGAAAAATTTCGAGTGAATGAATGAACGAATCTAATCGTTTATCAATTTCGAATGATCGAAAGGTCGAGTAGTTTGTTCGAATCAGGTTCTATGTGGAAGATTTGAAGTTTATTCGGTATTAGAATAAAAATACTCGATATCCGAACAAAGTTAAAAATTTCGATTTTCGAATAATATTCGAATGTGATTCTACTACAAGTCGAAAGTATATGCTATATAGCAAAAAATTGCACTTCAAGTCAAATAGATCTGGGTTCTAAGTAAGTCAAGTAGATCAAAACGGTGAGATTGATCTTGTTCGAGGTAGAGTAGATCACAAGGGTGAGATTGGGTTTATTCGACATAGAGTAGATCACAAGAGGTAGGATTGGTTTTGATCGACGTCTAAATAAGTCACCTAAATGGTAATGCATCAGAGTATGCTAAACTAGGAAAGGGTGTTATTGCAGCTAGCTGTAACAAATACATTGCACGAATATGTGCCGTGTAATATTTTTCAAGGCTAAAGAAGAATTCGCGGAGCATTCCTAATATGGGGGGATAATACATCAAGAGAGGTAGACAAACATCCAGAGGAGTAAACTTAGCGTATGAAGAGTCTTACCTACACAAAAACGAACGAGTCAAATCTTTTTGCTTGTGGGTGAAGCATTTGTAACTATCCTAATCAGGGGGGGGGGTGGTCCCTAAAGGTTACTTGAGCTTGTCCGAGATCTAATCGAGAGAGCTCTCGAGGAAACTCAGGAAAGGGAGTGACGAGATTGTGAAAAAGCATGTCGCTTTATTGCTACCCCTCCTGATTAGGATAGATTCACGAATTTTTGAAAGATGAAATTTCTATGACAGCCAATATCCATAAATTAACGAAATAATTAGAAGGATATCTGCGATTGGACAAAAAATGAACTCCAAAAATGCTTTATCGACTACACCCAGCCAATCGCGCGATGTTGGCCGAGCTAGAAGAACTGCTGATCACTGCCATAGGAACGGAAAAGAAAGCGACTGCTATTCCCCGTTGAAAAATCAGATTCCCCTACAAAAAGCAAAGCGCCAGAACATCATTGAACCTATCCAGACGCAAGGGATAAAGGCACATGTGGCAGAAGAGAAACCATGAAGACATCGTCAATAAAATACCGGAAGAAATGAGACACTGCACACTACTGCGAATCTGAGAAATGTACGATGATTGCAGCTGAACTAAGCACGAAGGGAATCGGATTATATAGCAAACCGGGCGGACATCTACCTCAAAGTTCACTGTTTTCGAGGTCACCTGATATTCTGATGATAAATAGCAATTCAGACTCAACAATCACAGAAGGCTAGAATAACAAACGTAGGTCTGAGCTGTGGCGCAGAGGATGGGAGAAGCAGAGCGAGAGTTTGTCGATTGGATAATACATATGAAATCTGAAAATTTTTCTGAATTTTTTTCATTGCTGATCTTACATCATGCCTCCTTGAACAGAAATACTCCTTTATGAACGTCATCTGAAAACACGAATTTCATACCTTCAGGTGATACACATACTCCAAATTGGACACTTTTCAGTTCAAGCTGGACATTCTTCTATGCAAACTTGACACCTTCGAATTCAAACTGGACATTTTCCGGATTAAAGCGAGCTTCCTCGGCAATAAAATAGAGACTCAAAAAATAGGAATGATTTTTGGTTTAATAAAAATTTAGTGTAAAATTCTTAAAAGTTTTTAAATTCACCTGCCCCAATAAGTGGGCGCACTGTTTGAAATAGGGCGCGTGCAGTGCAGTGAGAGGAGGCGCCGTCTGTCGCGTGCATCCGATACCAGGTTCCTGGTTCGGATTTCCCGCCCAGGCCAACCAAGCCTTCCGTCCTTCTGGGGTCGGTGAATTGGTACCAGACTTGTCTAGGAAGGATAAAGCGCTGATTTGTTAATCGGCTGGCCACCGCATCCCGTGGAAGTAGAATGCCTGGCGCATCCATAAGAGATAAAAAACGCCGTTCTTTATCCATTCATCCTTTTACTGTTCAAAATAGGATAAAATCTTCATTTTTAATGATATAATTAAAGTTTAAAAACTTGTTTTAAAACTCAAAAAGACAACAGTTTTTAGAATTTTAGAAAAGGGATTACGCTGCGAATACGTATAGCTCGCTGAGAGTTTAATTTATTTGGATGAGTAAGTGCTGCTTAGTTGAAAAGCGAAGTGGGAATATGAGTGTTCTTTTACACTGCTTTTGTCGTACTGTTTACAAGGGCGTAACTCCAGAAATTTCGAACAAAAATCGCGACAATCTAGTCGAGTACATGGCGCAATCGCTTCCGCTACTCACTAATTTTTCTTGCGCTTTAAACCAAATTTTAACTAGCCATGTGTCCTTCAAAAATAAAACTTTGTAAAATTCCAAACAATGAGCTGACTTATCGAGACGGTAATTTCTGGCGCTATGTGGGTTAGGGGGGAGCACTCCCTCCCAGGCATGGATTTTTCCAATTTACAGCTAGCGGAAGTGGTGGGGGGAAGGGGACGAGCGTTCTACCCACCTGGCCCGCCCACCCCGCCCTCTGGGCTTGCTCGAGAATCCAGCGGCTGCCTTATGAGATAGTGGAGACGCAGACACTTGCAAAAAGGGCGGGAGAAGAACGCCACGCCGCCGCTGAAGTGCGGCGCGCTTTCTATGGCGAATGTAGTCCACTCCACGTCTAGGGTTCCGTTGGAATTTGAAAAAAATGAATTAAAAAAGAAAGGTAATTCATCGTCTTAACAGTGCACTCCTCTAACGAGCACTGCACTTACTTTCTAATAACGTTAAAAATTTCTCTTTATTTGATAATTTTTACGGAGGCGTTTGAAACGGAGATATTTCAGATCTATCCGACTCTAAGAGACCTTATTGTCGGAGAGGAAGTAGACGGTATAGACCATGATGACGAGAGAGAGAGGTAGCTGAGAGCTCTTTCTCTCGGACCAGCCGAGAGAAAACTGAGCTCTGGTGCATGAAGGATGAACGTGCTAGCCCGACAGCAGTAGCCGGCGACGACGACGACTCCATAGGGGTCGGTTGGTCTACGGAGTGCGCCCAAAAGTCGGTCGTGAAGGTCAGCGAGACGAGAAGTGCACATGGAATGTTTCGAGAAATTGTAAGTGTACCAAGTGGACGGTCGGGGGCGCTACCGATTACACGATGAGCAAACACAGCACATGCACTAAACGTTGACCACGTTCAGTCTTATCGTGCCGCTATCTGAAGCGGTTGGCTGCTGCAGAAGCCCCGGCTGCTGAACGACGACGTGAAGACGACGAGACGACGGCTTCTGTTGGCGTCTGGCCCGGCCGGCCGGCCGGGTGTGCTGCTGCTGACGGTCGCGCGGCGCGACGTCATCAGAAGCGCACATGCGCGCGTGGTTTATGGACCGTATCGGCGGGCGCATATGCTACTACAACCGCATGATCCCGTGTCACAACCGCCCGAGTCCCGGGTCGTTTATACGATGGTCTCGAATTACCGGGCATCCAGCGGAAAAAACGGCTGAATCGCTGGCAAAGATCAGCGCCTATGGAGCAACCTCAGCCGCCGCTGGTGGCGGCTGGAGCAGATAAGGGGCGCAAGCGTGCTACATTCACAATGTATGGAAATGTTGACTTCTTGGATCTATCCTAGTCGGAAGGGGGCGATCGTGAAGTGACAAGTGTGTTCGTCGCCCCATGTTGCGCAACCATATCTTCTGAATTTAAATAAAAGTCCCCCTTGCATTGTCGGACAGCAGCTGAAGCTGCCGTGGAGCGGAGACAAAATCGATGACATCCCCCACCCCTCCGATTAGGATGGATCCGTTTCCTCGTTTGGTTTCAGATCCAATCGTAGATCTCAGAATTTCATACAATTCTTGATAATAATGCGGGATGTTGCTACAGCAAAGGAACCGTGAGCCATTCCGGCGGCAAACAGCGGTGTTTCTCAGCGTCCGCTTTCAGAAGACGTGTCACTGATATCGCACAAGAGGAATCGAGATTCAGGAAGATGTGTCGCCAACGTCTTCCGAAGGCTATGCGAATTTGGTAGTACGGAGTGGAGCAGAACATCCCACGACGGTGTACGAACCGCCTACAACGTCATTCCTCATGGATGTCAGAATTGCAATTTGGAGCGTGAATCGAGCATTTTGGCTAGAGCTGCCTGGGATTTTCAGGCATGTATACCATTTTCACGTCAAATCGGACACTCGAGCAAATGAACTAAAAACTTCGAAGAAGGTTATTCTAAATTTTCCTCAAGTAAAAATTATTTTGATCGTATTGAAGAGTCTCTAGTTTAATGTGTAAGAAACTTGTTTTAATTTGAAGTACGCTCACTTTAATTTCAGAAGCGTCAAGATGGTTTTGAAGAGTGCCCGATGTGACGTGAAAATTTTATACTTTTTAAAAATAACAAATAGATGCATGTCACGAAGATGAACAGCATTGGGAAGTGGGAGCGCACCATCCAATCATAACCAAGCAGAGTATCGAGCGACCGGACTTCAGCCAATCTGGGTGCTGACCGTCTGAAAGCCCTCTATGAATGGCAAGCCAATTTGGTGCGGTCTGATTGGCTGCAGCTTTTCCCTCTTCCAATGCTGCCCATATTCGCGACTTGTACCAAAAAAAGCGCCATAGCAGGACTCA
Organism: Heligmosomoides polygyrus polygyrus; assembly: GCA_947396885.1. Classification (NCBI taxonomy): domain Eukaryota; kingdom Metazoa; phylum Nematoda; class Chromadorea; order Rhabditida; family Heligmosomidae; genus Heligmosomoides; species Heligmosomoides polygyrus. Next base: position 5,813,318 of record OX377206.1, on the reverse strand, counting down.
TCATCGAGGTACGGGCTTATTTCTGGAGAGAATAGTGGCTCGACGAAGATGCGAAAAATTTGAAATTGGTGTAAGTGACGACTTTCCTGGAAACCTACGGAACCAGCCCACCACCACACCACCATTCAGCCAGACCGTTAGAGCTGTGTGATAGGCGAAAAGCCCATCGACACGACGACAACGCCAACGACTCATACGATGGCAGTTTGGTGTTTTTCTACTGTTACATAGCGGCTGAGAAAGCATGTGCTGCCTGCCGAACGTCGCGCTGCACGCATTCCACATTCACTTCGCTCGAACTCCCTCCCCCTCGTAGTTGGTCACTGTAGCTGCTGCTCCCACCCACGTGTGTATGTGTGCGGAACATTCGCTCGTCACCGCTTCTGGTCGACAGAAACGTGGTGGCAGATGCGCGTGTCTATGATGATTAGCACTGACAGTACCGAATAATTGCGGCTGACGCTGATCGTCGTCCGACGTCGAATCACGACCCCATGGCCCCACGATTGACCTAAAACTGCTCTGACACGACGAAATTCGGTATTTTTGCAGAGTTCTACGGCAATGACCAACTGAGAACTTGCCAAAACTTCTCACTCGTCAAGGAAGAACTAGTCCAGAAGAGTTGGTCATGTTGAATTCTGAAGTGGTCTTTGCCCTTGGTAGCACCACGTGCTTTAGAGCCACCATTAACAACCAGAGGAAGGTGTGGGTTGAGCAAAAGATAAAAGGGTAAAGGACGGCGTTAATGAGCCGCTTCGTGGGATGCGCCACGCATTCTACTATTGCACAGGCTGTTGTGGAATCAATGTCTGAATGCGTATTTGGCTTATAGAGTGACTTCTAGTGGCCAGCAGATGGACATAGTGCTTTCTATCCTTCCCAGACATGTCTGGTACCCATTCGCCGACCCCGGAGGGAGGGAAGGCTTGGTTGGCCTCGGCGGGAAATCCGACCCAATAACTTGGAATCAGGTGCACGCGACAGCCGGCATCTCCTCCGACTGCGCTATCACACGCCCAACGAAGACGCCTACTCGCAATCACTTCAATAAAACTGGCTTCATCGCGAGTCTTATTCATCTATTAGCTGATGTGCAATCTTCAAGTAAATTTTTGTTTTCTAACAAAATGGGTTAGTTCTCAAAGGAGGCTGGACACTATAGAATCCAAAGTGAGCATTCCCAAATTAAGTCTTGCATCTTCCAGATTAAGGTGGATATCCTCGTGAAGTCATAATGAATTTTGGTCTTAGCAAAATTGAGTGGTGGTTTCTTGGAAAATTTGTAGTTCATTTGCCCCAAGAAGAGGGTTATGTTTAGTGTACAAAACCTCTAAAATTTTTAATTTTTTAAAAGGACCAAGCTTACTGTAGATCACAGAGATTAATATTTGTTTTATTTTAGCGTCCAAGCTTTTTTAGAGCGCTCAAAATCAGCAATACTTGGGTTTGATGAAAGAACAGATCGCGCCGTGCACTCGTCTAACACGCCGCGAGTTTCCGAGTGATATCCTGAGTGCTGTTTACCCGATACTTTGAAGCAAACATATGGCTTTTTTCTACAGTTGTTTCTATTGTACCATAAACTACTGGGTGACTCAATAAAGCAGAGTTTAACTATCAATGAATGAAATGTTGCGAAGTGCTTGGGGAATGCATGGCGCGATTGAGATCGGAAAATCTGATCTATTCAAACAGCTCTCTGCAGCAAAATTCAAGGAAGTAAACGTCTCGAAGACTAGTTCGAGTATATGTAGCGCTTCCCCGAGGGTTTCTAGGTTTAGAAAATCTAGCGGTAGGGATTTGTAAGTTTTAAAAAGAAGTTTAAGTTGAAACTCTTGCAAAATTCAATAATCAGAAGAAGAAGGAGCTAAACTAGGACTATACAGCGTCAAATGTCCTTAGAGCCTAAGTAGCTGAGATTCGCGCAACGACGTCCTGAACTTGAAACTCTCTGCACTAAAGAAATCGATTAATCGATCAAGTGCATGATTATTCGATGAGGTCAGAAACCTCGGTTTCTTCAAAAGAATTCAATTCGAAGAAAATTCTATTTATTTGAAAAACTGACCTGAGATGACCAATGGGTAGTTGAAAATCCATTTTCAGAAAATTCGGCATGAACGTTCCACTAAAGTGGCGGATCATTTTGACTTCTGAATAGTCTTCTGAAGTGAACGAAAGAACTCTTTTCCGATCTGCGACCAGGCTACAAAGCGCTCAGTGCAGTCAGCAGTTGGCCAGCCGTCAGGCCCTCACCGACGGTCTTTTCGTCAAGTTCCGCGTCGTCTGAATCACTGGGCAGATTGAAAGAAGTGCGTCGTGATTGACCGCGAAAGAGTGGTGATTCCGGAAAAGCGATGCGCTTCCGACCGCTTCTCGACCTCGGCCGACCACGACCGCCCAGTCGGCGTCAGAAGTCAATCAGACCAAAAACAGAAGCCGAGGCGAATTTCCGGCTCGACGTTGCTGAATCGAATAAGCACTCGGCGATGCCGATGCCCTCGCTCCATGTGTGTGTATGTGGTTGCGCTGATTGCGAAAACAAGCGGATATAGGAGCATGACCTTAGTCGACGTAATTGGCGACGAGCTGGAGGAGCTCGCAGCTCGATCACCGCCGTGTATGACTGGACGAGTGTGGTGGACGGAAGTCCGAGTGTGAGCATGACATTATAAAAGATTCATCATTGGAACGCAAGGTGGAGATTTTTCGCGTTCGCAGTACGCCTCTTCTGGGCATTACTAATGAATACGGGCTTCAAACAAGATGAGAATATCTAACGGAAAATTCCTTCTTTATTTCTGAAACTTCAGCCGTTAATTTGTTTGTACTTTATCTATAACTTCTGGTTTTACTTAGGGCAAAACCAGTGTTTAAATAATCAAACGTGAAAAATTTGCGCTAGTTGGACAGTGAAATCTATTATAAGAGGCTCTTCTTGTGACAAACGCACGAGAAAGTGTTGACACAATCCACAGAGAAGTCGGCGTCCCTCCTACCCACTTGGTTCGTTAACGGCGATGAATCTCGTGCCAAACTGACCCAGGCGTGAAGTCGGGCCCGATATGATGCAACTTTACGACATACGCCTCTCCAACATAAACCTTTGAATTTTGGTTCATTTCTTCATAGTAGGCGGAAGGAGCTGCCCAAATAAGAACAAAAATTTTTCACTAGTTTAAGAGATATCTGCACCTTAGTTAATAATTTTATCAATGAGACGTCTCCTAGGTTTTCGTTTCCTACCAATAAAGGTAGCACTACTGTGCTATATGATATGTGTATTTTTTAATGAGGCAAGTAGAAATAATGCACAAATCATGGGTGTGTTTGTTGTGAATAAAGATTTGACGATTTACCGGATTTACCAGCATTTTTGGCCAAATTATTACACATTTAACGCGAAAATGCAACTGTTTTGTCATGTGAACTGCAATACACACATATGGGTTTTTTGGACGAGTTTTTCACAAAGGGTGAGGGTGAAAACATTACTCAATCCCTTCTGGGATGCGCCAGCGCATTCTACTTCTACGGGATGTCGTGGAGGTGACATGAATGCGTATTCGGCCATACAATGACTTACGGTGGCCAGCCGATGAACAAGTCAGCGCTCTATCCTTCCCAGACACGTCTGGTACCAATTCACCGACCCCGGGGGATGAAAGGCTTGGTTGGCCTGGGCGGGAAATCCGAACCAGGAACCTAGTATCGGGTGCACGCGACAGTCGCGCCTCCTCCGACTGCGCTACACGCGCCCAAACGTAGTCATACTGTCATCAAAATGGTCAAAAACTGTGGTACAAAAATGGACATATATTGATTGAGAAGATGATTTTTTTCTGTATTGGCATATCGCCAAACTTGGTACGGTTTCGAGTGCATTAACGATTTAAAGCGTCTGCTGCAAAGAGGTTCCATCACTAAACAAACTCGTTAAAATTATTAAAATTAAAATTATTATAAACATTATTATTATAATTATCGACTGAAATTTAAGGATCACCCCTGGCTCAAGTGTAGCCAGTTGCATTCAATACAGGTCTACAAATCGACGCTATGCGATCAATAAAAGGTCTAAAAACACAAAACAACCGCTATGCCGTAGAGATCAGAGACTATAACATCTTGTTCTTCTCGAGCCCAATTCGTTCTCTGTTAGTCCCGTAGCAATAGAGCAAAGAAACTCAAAAAATTCCCTAAATAATAGAACCATTCCCTTCGATCAAAAGTGTGGTTAGATAACTGGTGAACTAATAACCGCTTGAAGCGTTTTTGCAATATAAAAACCAGCAGGTAAAATGGGAATAGTGCCGGTGATTGAGGTCATAAAGTTTGAAATGCGAAGAGCAAGCTTTTGCAGTAGATTTAGGGCTTTTACTACAAAGACTTTCGAAGAAAACATCATTGAAGGCAATAAATTCTCTGCGTGAGAAGCTATGTAGGTAAGTTGTAACCTAAAAATTTTTTTTGTAGGTAGGTCTTCACACATCCTATGAAGTAAAACAAGTTTGGCTTCTATATATTTCTTACAAAAAATATTATAAAGTTAATAAGAACATGGTAGTGTTTAGAACGCTGGAATCTAAAGGATCCATGCAAGCCTAAATGAAAGGACAACGTTACCATCAGTGCTACTAAAAATAAAACTATCGAAGGCGATACCCCTTTTTCAAATGAAACTAAGTGAACCTAAAATATTATATTAAAAGTTCGGGCAAAGTTATACGAAGACATTTTGAGTAGGTCAAATTTTGTAATTTTAAATTTTCCTTTTTGGCTTGTAATAGTTGTTCCAGAAAAGTTTATTTCAGATTCAGATGGTTTTTATGTTCAATTTTAAAACTATTTGACTAAAATATCGAATAAACAAATGCTCATATTATTCTAAATATAATAGTGCTTTTTATAACAACAATATTAATAACAGTAAGATATATGGTATTTTAGAACACTATATGGTTGCTGTTTTGCTGCGCTTCAAAACAAAATTTAATTTGTTATTTTCTTCTCCAAAAGTAAAAATTTCATAAAATTATTACACACATTTGGGCAGCTAAAGCAAAAAAAAATTCAAAAAAAGTTATTCTAAGTTTTCCTTGAACAAAAAATTTTTCTAACCATCTTGTTGAGTCTGTAGTTCAATCTGTATGAAAGTTGCTTCAATTTGGAAGAGTTCTCTTCGATTTCAAAAGACTTAGGAGAGCTTAGAGGAGTGTCCAATTTGATTTGAAAAGTGTCCAATTCGACCTGAAAATGATATATATCGAGGAACATTGCTCAACCTGCAAGCATTTTGGAAAATGTGTTGTTTGTTGTTTACATTGTTGATGGCCATTTAATGTCGGGCGCGTGTAGCGCAGTTGGTGGAGGTGCTGGCTGTCGCGTGCACCCCCGATACCAGGTTCCTAGTTCGGATTTCCCGCCCAGGCCAACGAAGCCTTTCATCCCTCCGGGGTGGGTGAATTGGTACTAGACTTGTCTGGGAAGGATGAAGCGCTGACGTGTTCATCAGCTGGCCACCGCAAGTCATTGCATGGCTAATTACGCATTCAAATCGCCACCACGACATCCCGTAGAAGTAGAATGCGTGGCGCATTCGAAAAGCGATTGAGTAACGCCGTCCTTTATCCTTTATCTTGTACTTCACCTCGCGTAATATTGCTTCCATCTATTGTCTCTTAGACCTGGTTTATACTTGAGTCGCCACGCGGCGCGGCGTGATGGTCGCCATAGATATCGATTTTTCGCGCCGCCCGGTCGATATCTGTTCCGAAACTATATACCAGGTCTTATGGGGATGCTGGACATTGGGCTATGGTTTGTGTAAATAAAAACAAAAACAAAAAATAAAAAGTTGTTATAACATTTCCCTCGTTCACCGACAAGCTTGTGGAGAGACGTTATAATAAAAATATTTTTTAAGAGAATGTGGAACGATCGAAATGGTGATTGAAGGATATTTTTGCTTTCCATTCAAATTCACTTTGCCCGAAGGATTCAGCAGCTGAAGTACGGAAATACAGTAGTACAGTTCAATGAAGGCGAAACGTGCGCGAACGATGACCGAAGAGCATCGGATTTTCGGCGGCATATGGGAGAATCATGCCTGAAGAGCGTCATTAGATGATTTACTCGTAATGAACTACCACCACCCTCCGAGATTTCGTTATGAGCAATTCGAGGCACGCACGCACACTACGATGACGAGAGCGACGGAGAATATGGAGGCTGAAGAGGGAAGTGGTAGTGCAGCGCAGAAGGGGGGATTCGAACGGAAAAAAGTGCAGTACGAGTACGGCCGGTCGGCCGGGGGGAGTCCCGCATATTTGGAGAAAAAGTTCACTGACGGCGTTCGCCGTTCGCCGAGTGTGAGGGGATTTCTCACACACACGGGGTACCCGTCCCCGTCCCCCTCCCCTCCTCCCCACTAGGTCGGGGCGGCCCGCTAGGCTCTCCATATGTCGTACCTCGTAGTTAATCATGTCAAGTGCAGATGTCAAAGCGATGTTGCGTTGCGTTGCGTCGCACGCGGACCTCGGGTCGACCTCGAAATCACCACCGTCTGCTGCTGCTGCTGAACCCGTCGCTGGGGCGCGCATGCCCGAAAACGCAAATAAAACGCTCTTCAGTGCTGGCCGATGATGTGTCGGGTCCAAGTGGTCGCCGCCGCCGTCGTCCGGCGATGCTGGCCGTGATGGCCGTCGTCGTTCGAGAAGTGAGACGAGACGAGCCGAGTAGTGCAAGGGTATTTGGCCAGCCGTGACGGCGCAACCGTTTACGATCGCCCGACGATTGCCACTCACAATGTCTACCTATGGTCAATACGAGACACGTAATAAGTGCATACGATCGCCGTCGTTTCACACTGAACCTCCGCGGGAATTCCAGGCACTTTGCTGGACATGTCTAGAGTGTGCGCAGCATGCAGACCTGCATAGGTCCGTCTGAAGGTGAAACGTACAATGATGGTGGGAAGTGTATGTCACCTCTAAAACAGTTCTAAAAAGCTCTACAAAGGGCTCTGAGCTCTGAAAAAAAAACATACACGTGGTTCGCTATAGTGATACGGTTGTTAAAGGTTATATCTTCGTAAAAAGCCCGATTTCAACGACGTCTCGAGAACCTATGGTCAATACGAGACACGTAATAAGTGAATACGATCGCAGTCGTTTCACACTGAACCTCCGCGAGAATTTCAGGCGCATTGTCGGACATGTCTAGAGTGTGAGCAGCATCCAGCAGGCCAGCACATAACTCTTGCAAGAAAAGTACACATTGATCCTGATGACTTCTTTGTGTTTGCTCCTGTTAGATCCAAAAGTGGGGTATTGAAACTCGCGGACTCGGTAGAATAGTTGTGCCCGAATGAATATTCATACATTCGAATTCGAATAATTCTATTCGAAATCGAACATTCGTATTCGAACGTTCGAAAAAAACGCGAATTTCGAATGCATTCGAATTCGAATGCTCGAAAAAACGCGATTTTCGGATGTGTTTGAAATCGAATGTTTGCTAAACCCGATTTTCGAATGCATTCGAATTCGAATGCTCAAGAAAACGCGACTTTCGAATGTTCGAAGAGTGTCACTATTCGATTATATTTGGTTATTCGAAATTTTTAGGAGAGTACAACTATACTCGGTATACTCGGTAACGGAAAGCCAGATGAGGTCAAAATTCCATTCACATAGGACCAGAAGTGTATTGCTTAAAGAATACTAAAAGAAGAAGTACTTGACACGTCTACGATGGGATTCAGATGCTATCTTAATCAACGGTTGAAGCGTGCGCTCAAATGAAACAGGCAGTCAACAGGCAGTCCTACTCCTGGATTTCTCTTTTGTTTATTTTAGCATTTATTACCTCAGTGTTTTTTACAAGTTCTTCTTCCATAACCGCTATCGTATTTTGTAATTGTGCTGAATGTTTTCCTTTTTTTTGCTTACACGTGGCTTGCCCATGTCCTCAAAGAAATAAATAAATATTTGTATTCCTGAAGGCGGAACTCACACTGATTGTGGCACGTGCATACCACCTCTATGGCCCCGTTTATACTTCCGACGCCGAGCGACGCGATGGCATGTAAAGTGGCCAAATTGATCGATCACGTCGCTCAATCAATATGGCCATGATACGTGGCGTCGCGTCGCTCGGCGTAGATGTATAAACGGGACTTAAAACAACTCTAAGAAGCTCTACAAAGGGCTCTGAGCTCTGAAAAAAAAAACACACACGTGGCTTGCTGTAGTGATACGGTAGCCAAAGGTTATATCTTCAAAAAAGTCCAATTTCAGTGACGTCTCGAGAGTGACGCTACGTCCCTGAATGCAGAATGCTTTTCTGCATTCTGCAGAATTTGGGGAATTCTTTCATATAAAGACCCTGTTAAATCACCACGTCACGCCAAAACTCCAAAAGTTCTCTCTTCTGAGTCAGCTTTTGAAATGTGAAATATGTCACCTATATTTTGTCCATCCTCTGACAAATTAAGAAAATTTGTTTTGTCTCTGAACACTCTAAATGTGGCAGAACGAAATTCCTTATCATTTCAAATCTGTATAAATACCACTCTAGTTCAGCAATAAAGTATTCCCAACCAAAATCATTTCCATCCAACAAACGTGCAGGGGAGCTAGACAGAGAGAGAGAGAGAGCTGCTCCAGAGCGCTGTGCTACTCCCAGTCAGCGCGGCATCTAATTAATTTCAGAGCGGAATTGAGTGAAAAACGTTTTTCAAGTACAACACGCAGGATGGATGGAATTCAATTCGAGCTCCATCGTGAATTTTTCTCGAGAAAAAACCACTTTCCCTTTATTGAAGCTGTCTGCTCCTAATGCAGAGCGACATTTTCAGGCTCACTTCCCTTCTAAAGCTTGTGATGTTTAGAAAAGGACTAGAAGAAGGGTATGGGGATAATTCCAGTGCCTCATTAGCCAAGACTCTGCTGAAAGGCTTTTTCTTCTGCTGACGTCTTTGTGGAGAAGCCGAAGGCGATGAAGCGACTGCTCTGTCGAAGTGACGTCATCGTGCAGAATAACACCATTTTCAAGGACTACAGAATCGTGACACGATGTCATACTGGTATCGTCATTATTTTACTTTGCCTTTTTTACCCTTTAATTCAGGGAAAATCTTTTACTCCGGCTTCGTCCGGGTATACTTAATTGTTGTTTCGTCCTTCCTATTATTTGTATGGCGCATGTCATTGTGCATAAGGCTAAAGGATAAGGATAAGGACGGCGTTACTCAATCCTTTTTGGGATGCGCCACGCAAACTACTTCTACGGGATGTCGTGGAGGCCATTTGAATGCGTATTTAGCCGTACATTGACTTGCGGTGGCCAGCCGATGAGCAATTCAGCGCTTCATCCTTCCCAGGCAAGTCTGGCACCAATTCACCGACCCCGGAGGGATGGAAGGCTTGGTTAGCCTGAGCGAATAATCCGAACCAGGAACCTGGTATCGGGTGCAGGCGATAGTCGGCGCCTCCTCCGACTGCGCCACACGCGCCCCATTGTGAATAATTGGCACACTAGTGGATGCCGATAAGGGCTTCCAGTCAGCTGTGGTTGGAAGTTTAGCTGAATTAACGAGTTTCAGCTTCCGATCGCCTGGATGAAACATCTACGTTTCCGAAGCTCCTGCAATATACCAGTTTAATTTATTGATTTATTGGCAGGGTCTAGAAGAAAACTTTCTCCAGGCCCTATCGAGTCATGACTTCTTGAAAGCGCCTTCTCAGGCGAAAAGTGCAGCCTTACATAAGCTAGGAATTTGTCATTTATTACTCGTGACAGAAGATGCTAACAGAATTAACCGCCAAGTCGTCTGATGCAGAATGAAGGCAACATTCCTTCTCGAGATATTTTCTATTTTCAACTAAATACTGAGGTAAATTATTTCAATGCTTCTGTGCCACGAAGGTTTGATATGATGGAACGTATTTACTTCGTCCTGACGTTTCGACAATTTCGTCGTTTTCAGAAGCACAAAAGAATTGAAACAATTCAGACATGATCAGTTTTCATAACAGTCAAACATGTAGAATAATTAAGCTAAATATTTTAATAGTTCAGGAAAAATCTTAATTTCAATAAACTTTGGGTTTCGCCTAAAATTGGACGCTTTTAGTGCTCTTCGAATTTTTCACAGAAACGGTTTTCGCTACCACAATTGGCAGTTTATCAATGGAAATGTTTTTAAAGATATTCTAAAAAAAAAACTGATTCAAAAGGTATATACGGTAGCTGGTTTTCAGCACTTGTCCAGTGCTCTAGGCGATCTCTTCCTTGGAAGATATTCTATCGCGGCTTTCTCTCGATCATAGGACAATTTTGTGGGGTATTGTAAAGGAATTTCGCTTAGGGCTCCATCAGATTGTAGAGCTATGGAAACAAAAAAAAAACTCATTATAAAAGATGAGATATGGGAAAATTCACATGGCGCTCTTCTCACGTTCCTTTTTTTATTCTCTATATTAACCTCTTGTAGGATGTTATTAAAATGCTCTATTGTGTATTGTATTTGTGAAAAATACAGTCTTGGTTTAATTACCCAAGTTTGAGGTAAACTGTGACCGACTGGTGTATGTGTGTACCGACGGACATAAACTGAACCACCGACAAACTAGCTGGTAAAGCTGGTAGCTGGTTCAAGTAAAATAAAAACATAGACGTTGGGAAAATTCGCCAGATTGTCCAGTATTTTTCTAGAATTTTTGAAGAATCTTCGTCAGACTTTGAGGAACAAGGAACTTGATGAATACCACATATTCCGGTATTACTGCATTTACAATGACCCTGCCTTGTCAAGATGGTAAATACGTTCATTAAAAATCATTTTTAAGCAATCAGAGCAAAGTTGGATAAGAATATCCGAGAAGTGAACAAAATCCCGTGAATTACTACGAGCTGAACTTCAGCAACATGAAGAACCCTATTCATCGGACTGTCGAAACAACAGCTGGAAAAAGAGGCCAGGGAAACCTCTTCTGGCCAGAAAAACGAGTCGAGGAGAGCTATAAAGTCCGTTAAGTGCCATAGGAAGACAAATGATTAGCATTCGGAGCAGGTGTGAAAAAACGTTGACTGCTCTGGGAAACACACACACACACCTCGTACACACGTACCACGCACACATACATATAACCAACGTGCATACAATTAGGGACAACGACGAGTGGTATTCGAATTTTGCTTCAGAAGAAGTGAACCTGAAGATTACAAGAACTCGTTAACGAGACGTGAAATCGATTACGGAGGGCTGATGAGAAGAAGTGCGAGGTGGAGGAGGAGCGGTTGTCTTAGTCATACATCGCTGAAAACAATGGGACTACTCCTGGAGAAGGATGCCAGTTCATTTTTTGCTTGTTTGCCACTTGTTCTGGACTTTCTCATGCCTTCGTCAACATTTGGAAGAAATAATACCCGAACGAAATGCCAGAAAGTCTTCGAATAATTGGCGTCTGATTCCCATCCAAGAATGTGTTAACATGTGAAATAACCTGAAATCGTTTTAACGTATTTGTTCAGGCCTGGAGCGCTGATAGCTATGTGACGTTACAGAATGTTTTGTTTCGATTTTTTTCAAATTCAAACAGCTCCGGTGGTGTAAGGCGTAGCGTCGCTGCCCGGAAAACAGAAGGTGCGGGTTCGAGTCCTGTCTGGACAAGAGTTTTGCTTCCTGTAATATCCCAGAACTTGAAATCCTTTCCCAGGTCCAATTTCAGAGAGTCATATCGCCGCTCAAATTTAAGCTTTTTAGCATCTTCATAAGATGGATGGTTTCTGCGATTCTTGCTTAAATGACGAACGTTCTCGCGTCAATCTTATATTGTTGCCTGGTTCCCCTTTTTTTAGTTGCACGGCTTATTCTTGCTTTTTGTTGTTCTCAAATATAACGGGCGCATCGGAAACGCAAATAAAAATAAATATGTTGTTACAGGATGTTTTGTTACGATCAAAACTCTTGCGCCAGGCGGGACTCGAACCCGCATCTTCTGCTTTCCGGGCAGCGATGTTCGCCTTACACCACCGGCGCTGTTTGACCGCACGTAACATCCGCGATATCCTCGAGGTCCGTCAGCACCCACCCGTGATACGGGGATAAATAGATAATATAAATAATAATAAAAGGATAAAGGATAAGGGACGGCGTTATTCAATCTTTTTTGGGATGCGCTACGCATTCTACTTCTACGGTATGTCGTGGAGGCGAGTTGAATGCGGATTTGGCCATACAATGACCTACGGTGGCCAGCCGATGAACAATTCAGCGCTTTATCCTTCCCAGACAAGTCTGGCACCAATTCACCTACCCCGGAGGGATGGAAGGCTAGGTTGGCCTGGGCGGGAAATCAGAACCTGGTATCGGGTGCAGGTGACAGTCGGCGCCTCCTCCGACTACGCTACACGCGCCCTACAAATATAAATATGTAAATAAAAATAAACATAAACAAAAACACATATGTAAATAACAATAAACATAACATAACAAACAAATAAATAAATAAGCTACTACATTCAACGTATCTTTTGCAATGAGTTGCTGGAAATGAATTTTCTTGAAAATATGGACTATTTCACAAAGAGGAATGTGGAGTTATGCGAGGAATGCTATCCAACTCTCACTTTCTAGATTCCAAGGCCTTATGGTTGACTTAAGTTTTCCACAGAACAGCTCACAGTAGTCTTATTATGACATACATTTCGACCCTATCATATTCTTGAGATTCTGGAAAAAATCGAGGAAGCAATAGGTTCCATAAAGTTTTCGATGCCTTTTTATTTTACTCACCATTATTAGTATTGTTAGGATTATTTTTGCTATAGGAGTCTAATAAAGTATAGGGCGCGTGTAGCGCAGTCGGAGGAGGCGCCGACTGTCGCCTGCACCCGATACCAGGTTCCTGGTTCGGATTTCCAGCCCAGGCCAACCAAGCCTTCCATCTCTCCGAGGTCGGTGAATTGGTACTAGACTTGTCTAGGAAGGATAGAAGATAGACTTGTTCATCGACTGGCCACCGCAAGTCATTGTATGACTAAATACGCATTCAAATTGCCTCCACGACATCCCGTAGAAGTAAAATGCGTGGCGCATCCCAAAAGGGATTGATTAACGCCGTCCTCATCCTTTTGTCCTTATAGGAGTCCTATAAAAACGGAAAGTAGCTGACGGTGTCTTATCTCTATGAATAAGCAGAATATTTCGCAATGTAATTTATTTAAAAAAAGTCCACAAAAGCCTATTTAAGTGCATGAAAGCAGACATAAATGTATCTCTTTACTTATTCATGTTTACATGAAAAAGGCTATGTATCTCTGCAAAGGCAACGAAGGACGATTCGCCAACTGGAAGGCCATCTGGAAGGTGAATTTGAAGAAAATTCCATTTTAGAAAGAACAATAACTGGAGGAGAAGAGGAAAATCCAAAAGGCGAAGGAATGCTCAAATGAAGTTCTTGTGGAACCGTCACGAGAAATGAATATTCTTTACGAAGCCAGATAATCTAAGGCGCATCTGTTTATTTTTAAAATAAATATTTTATACAAATGGAATTGAAATGCCATGAGCTAGAAGATCAAAGATGTGGAAGTACTAAATAAGGCTAGCAAAATTGGAGCATGTTAGAGACTCACAAGACAGGCTCACATTCAGAGTTTGTGTTTGACACTAGCCAGCAAGTGTGGTGGAGTGAATAGCTATTTAGATTCAAAAAGGGTTATCGAAACAGTTGTAAATCTGAGTGAAATATGGAATCGAATAAATGTTATAACAAGAGTGTTTACTCGTATCAAGGTCACGTTACTTCCCTGTACTTTCCCGAATAATTCTTATAAACCATATAAAAAGTGAAAAGTTCCCCTACAAGGTGAAGTTGAACTTCTGAAACCTGCAATCAAAACGCCCTGATAAGGACAGTAGAGTACATAAATCAAGAAGGCTTAAGTTACCACTGGTGTCGGCGCAGTAAAGTAGCGGTTATCACCAGCCGAGCCGGCAGTGCGATCAAAACAAACTAGCAGTATAGTGCAGCTGGTGCTACCCCAGCAGCAGCAGCAGCAGCAGCGGCGGCAGCGGCAGCAGCAGAACAACCGTGTTCGCCACGAGAGCACCGCCTGAAGGGGGCGGAGTCAGAAGACGACCACGACGGTTGAGGCGGGGGAGGTCGGTCGGTCGGTCGAGAGACACAAGAGGAGGAGGAGCATGAGCCGGGCCGGCCACCGGAATAGCGGGACAGCGGAGAGCAGGAGTGGGAGGAGGAGGAGGAGGATCAGGAACGATCGTGGAGACGAATTAGCCGTCCACCTTGGCTACCAGTGCAAGCTCGTAGCGTTGAGCAGAAAAGAAAAAACACGGCCAGGAGCTGGCAATGAATGATGAAATCATTTCCTGTTAAATAATGACTCAATGAGGGACACTTAATTCTGAAAAAAATCCCATCACGGACCGATCGAAAAACCGTTGTCGGCACGTCGTTGGCACACTGGAGGACTGAACGTTATTGACATCAGAATGCATCTGAAGTTACACAAATCTTTTTTGGCTCGCGTTCTTTCTTAAAAACCTGAAATAAACTTTCTGCACCATTTTTGAATTCTCTGCTAAAAGCATTCAGTTTCAAGTGAAAAGTACACGTACAGAAAGGACATTTGAGAAATTAACTACAAATTCATTAAAAAATGAATAAACGTTAAAAAAATAGGCAATATTGGCAAATGACGTCACTCAATCCCCTTTGGGATGCGCCGCGCATTCCACTTCTACGAGATGTCATGAGGGCGATTTGAATACGTATTTCGCCATACAATGACTTGCGGTGGCCAGCCGATGAACAAGTTAGCGCTCTATCCTTCCCGGACAAGTCTGGTACCAATCTACCGACCTCGGAGAGATGAGAAGATTTGTTGGCCTAGGCGAGAAATCCGAACCAGGATCCTGATATCGGGCTCACGTGATAGCCGGCACTTCCACCGACTGCGCTACACACGCCAATCAATAATAAGCTTGATGGAATATAGGGCATTTTTTCAGTGAGTCAAGTACTGAATCGTTTTGAGCAAAAAAAACACTTTTCATTTTGTGTAATTCTCAGAAGAAATCGCTTTTTCCATTCCTTAAAATGCCAGCGTTTCCTGAAATCCATTATGATCAACTGATTTTGCATCATTTTTGGTTTAATGAATGTTCTTAGCTTTTGCTAGTTTTCAAACAACCAATCTTTACTGTATTCTTTGGTGACCAACAAATTATGTAACACTTTTGACTCAATAAATGCTTTATGATCTACCGTAATACCTAAGAGGTTAGCTGGTTTCATTGCAGGCTTCACTTCGTCCACATGATTCAATATCCATTAACTTGATGTTCCATTGGAGTAATAAATAAGACATTTTTAGAAATACAAGGAGCAGGGCGAACTCAGAAGCAATAAAATCCATAAAAAATGCCATTTTGTTTTGATTTTTACACACATCAAAGACATGCCGCTGTGCACTAATCAGGATATTCCTTCTGAATCGACGAAATGATAAGAGTGTTCGGTCGAATGCGGACAAAACAATGAATTTCCCGCCCTTTGGCAGGTATGCACAGCGGTGGATAGAATGGATAAAGGAAGGAATTAATCAATTCCGTTTGGGATGCGCCATGCGCTCTACATCCGCGGATATTGATGAGGCAATCTGTAAGTGATTTCAAAATTATTTACCTTGAAGCGATTTTTTTTGGAATAGCCAATATGCACAATGACCTGTTTCTGAATAGAAGAACGCATAAGAAACCCGAGAATGGATTTTTCCATGACGGAATATCTGAATGTGTGGCCGGAGACTTTCTGCTGGCTGAGCCATTTAAATTCAACATCCTGTACTTAGCAAAATGAGGAAGGCGATAACGAGGCAAAATTGATTGCACTTTTCAATTTCGTGTGACATGACGGCCAGCAAAGCGGCTTGGCATTTCTAGTACATTTTGAATCATCCACTCGAATTTACTATTATCTTAATTAGTCGTAAAACTTTTTAAACCTGAATAAGGGCTTAAAGATCGAAATATTGTCAACGAGGTCAAGCTTCGCTGTTGCAAAATCGAAATTATCCTATTTATTTATTTATTTGTATTTTATGTACGTGGATAGCAATATCATAAAATCCATCAACACTCAACACAATTACATTCCTTCTTTTGTAAAATAAAGTAATTGCAAAAATTAAACGCGAAACAAACAGTATGGTCTAGGAGAATGAGAGAGCCTCCTGGAGACACTGGAAGACCAGTTTTTTCAAACTATTGCCCTGTAAGCATTAGACATGGGATCCGAATCATGCATTTTCGGATATCCGGCCGGATTTATCCGGTTTCGGATTATCCGAAATCCGGCTCGGTCGAAAATTGCCCTCATCTGAATCATCCGAAGATCCGGGGTTTCTAAAATTGCCCTCATCTGAATCATCCGAAGATCCGGGGTTTTCAAAATCGCCCTCATCTGAATCATCCGAAGATCCGGGGTTTTGAAAAACGCAATGATTCGGATAAAATTGGATAAAAATCGGATAATAGGAGGTTAGCGCGCCTTGCTGGTAAACTCTGCGCCATTGATAACCTGACTTTTTCGGCAGATTTGCAATCATTTGGCGGGAATTCTCTCACAAGGAAAGGGTCTGAAACGTATTCAGAAACGGGGGAGCGAGTCATATAGGTGGAATCCACACCCCTCAATTAGTATAGAAATGTGCTTATATTTTGCCAAGTCGGTAAACCCAAGGAGTAGGGGTTCTTGAAGTCACAATGGAACGGCACATCACGAATTTGGGTTCTTGTACGACCGCAGGGCCTCTGCCGGCAAGCAGCTCGGAGCGCAATGGGTGTTGACGATGCTTCATGGGAGAAGGTCGTGGGTTCGATCCTCATGCGCTGCTGCATTCTTGCTTTTTAAATGATTGGTTGAGATTTGAGGGATTCTGACGTCTATACCATTTTCAGATGTTTTCTGCGCATTTTCCAGCTGCATGCTGTGGTACTCAACATGATGATGCATAAATATTCAACACCAGTGATACACAGGTACAACGTGCATAAAGCAGCACTAGACACAATGGGCAGGGTAAAAATACTGTTGGCTCCTCTCAGTCTGTTTTTATACATCGGCCAATGACCTCGAGTAAAACCATCCTACTCGGATTTTCAAAGGAGACCATGATGTGAAGTCACATGTGGTTAAAACGAGAAAGTCTGTGGATCCCGGAAATTGCCCTAAACGGAATCAATACACTCTTTCTCTCATCTTTGCTTGTCACCTGGAAATTAGAGGTCTGCTGGAGTTTCTCTAAAACCTAACATCAACAATGCCGCCGATGCTCGAGTGGTGAGTGGTGATCCAACCGCTCACGCTGAACTGTGGTCCAACTTTAGATAAGGAGCCTTCATGGGAATGACACCAACCTGACCGAGCGGAAGCTAGCATACTCAAGGACTTCTAAGCACATCAACTTGAAGTTAACGAAGACGAACGGCTGGAAGGTGGAAAACCAGAAGAACCTTGGGATTCTCAAAATGAACTGATAGACGTGGAAAGGCTGGCAAGCAGTGGGCATATGATAATTTTTGGATGGAAGTCTTGTTTCAGAGGAAAGGGAACGTCTTCAATTGGATTTCGTCTATGGAGCCGATCTCATTTGTCCATATATGGAAGCAAACTGTGAGGAGCCAGTAGCCTTTATGCGCTGCCCGTATTGTGACCAGTGCTTATGTTCCATGCACTTTGTGTCTGTGTATCACTGATGTTAAACGTTATACATCGTTATGTTGAACAGCCTTCCAATTGAGTTTTGGTTAAAAAAGCGGTCAGTAATAAACAAGTGGCAACAAAGTTGCTCTCACGGCATACATCTGGAAACAGTGCACAGCAAACATCTAAAATGGTGCAGATGTCAGAATCCCTCAAATCAACCAATCAGTTGAAATGCAAAGATGCAGCAGCGCAGAAAGTCGAACCCTCTACTTCCCTCTTATGGAGCAATGTCGCTATCCACTGCGCTACGAGCCGCTACCCTCCGGCGGCATCGCGGGCGTACAAGACTCCCGAACTCGTGAGGCGCCGATTCCACTGTAACTTCAAGGATCCTCTACTCCTCGGGCTTATCGATTTGGCAAAAAAAAAGAAACACATTTTTATACTAATTGAGGAGTGGTGATTATTCCTATATATATGGTGGGATGACTCGCTCTCTCCGTTCAGAATACGCTTCAGACCCTTCCCTTTTCAGAGCACGGAAAACTTCTTGCGGACGTTTTTTAATCGTTTCATTATTGTCCTTGTCAAGACTTCGCTGTGCGTTAACAACTCACTGTTGAGTTGGAATTGGCTCTTTCGGGTCTTAAAGCTGTTTTTTGTTTGTTCTCGAAGCGCAAAATAGCTCTGCGGAGGGCTCCCCTCGTAAGGCAGTCAAATACGACATCTTTTACGTAGCGCTGGTGTGTTCCACTCCATTGGTGAACTAAGCTAGGCCAGATATAATGTAATTGGGCATTCATGTGCCTTGCTTCCACGGCATATAAACACTTAGTTCAAGGTGAGGCGCTCCAAGCTGCTTTGCGCGCTCGTGACTTCAATTGGTCAATGAAATAGACGCGGAGCTACTGATGTGTTCCGTTTTTAAGAGGTTGCGTGCCTCTATTGTATCACTTATCCGGTTGTATCCGAATCGGATATCCGAAATCCGGCTCGGCCGAAAATGGCGTTATCTGAATCATCCGAAGATCCGGGGTTTTCGAAATTGCCTTCATCTGAATCATCCGAAGATCCGGGGTTTTCGAAATTGCCCTCATCTGAATCATCCGAAGATCCGGGGTTTGAAAAAATGGCCTATCCGAATCATCCGATTATCCGGAAAATTGGTGTCGGATCCAATGTCTAGTAAGCATAGGAGCACGTGCGGCGCAGCCGGAGGAGGCGTCGGCTGTCGCGTGTACCCGATACCAGGTTCCTTGTTCGGATTTCCCGCCCAAGCCAACCAAGCCCTCCATCCCTCCGGGTTCGGTGAATTGGTACCAGGCTTATCTGACAAGGATAGAGCGCTGACTTGTTCATCGGCTGGCCACCGTAAGTCATTGTATGGCCGTATACACGTTCAAATCGCCTCCACGATATCCCGTAGAAGTAGAATGCGTGGCGCATCCCAAAAGGGATTGAGTAACGCCGCCCTTTATCTTTTTATCATTTAGGCTGTAAAAAATGTGCTTCTTATCTAACCTCAGAAATGCAGTGTCGACTCGATAAGTAAAAAACGACGACCTAATATTAATCTTTGGTCCTCGAATTGGATCTTCTACTGTCCACCTCAAAAATTATTTATTTATTCATTTATTTATTTATTGCACGTAAATTCTTACGCAGGCAGAACTTGTATGTGCAATCACCTTTCAAAAAAAAGCGAACAAGATATATACACTACGAGGAGAATGTGTTTGCGTGATAGAAGAATACAAACAAAGTCAGCCTAATGAATCATCGCTCGAGGTCAGTGAACTTTCTAAGTTAAGATTTGGAGTTTATGAATAAAGGATGAAGGACGGCGTTACTCAATCCCTTTTGGGATGCGCCACGCATTCTATTTCTACGGTATGTCGTGGAGACGCGTAACAAGCCAGCGCTTTATCCTTCCCAGACAAGTCTGGTACCGTTCTAGCGACCCGGACAGATCGAAGGTTTTGTTGGCCTGTGCGAGAAATCCGAACCAGAAACCTGATATCGGGTGCACGCGACAGCCGGCACCTCCACCAGCTACGCTGCACGCGCCAATCAATAATAAATAAAACAAAATAAATTGAATATTTTGATAGAATATAGAGCAGTCTTTCAGTAAGTCAACTACTAAATCGCTTGAACAAAAAAGCACTTTTCCCTTTTTCAATTCTCAGAAGAAATCGCTTTTCCCAATCCTAAAATTGCCAGCAGTTTGTGATAAATAAAATAAGGATAAGGATAAAGCATAAAGCGCGGCGCTACTCAATCCGTTTTGGGATACGCCACGCATTCTATTTCTACGGTATGTCGTGGAGGCGACTTGAATGCGTATTTGAGCAAACAATGATTCGCGCTGGCCAGCCAAGAAATAAGTCAGCGCTTTATCCTTCCTAGACAAGTCCGGTAATATTTTACCGGCCCCTGAGGGATGGAAAGTTTGATTGACATGAGCGGGATATCCGAACCAGGCACCTGGTATCAGGTGCACGCGACAGCCGGCACCTCCTCCAGCTGTGCTATACTATTTATATGGTTTGGAGTTAAGCAGAGCTTCGCATATGTTCTCCTTGTAGAAAGAGCATATTTTTGGAAAGTTTCAAAAATCCGAACCAGCTCTTTGGGTAAAAAGGAAACCTGGGGCCGGATCCATCCACGACTAACCCACGGGTACAGGGGGTAGAGTTAGGCCTCGTGCATACTTCCCGTCGCCGCGATTGAATCGCGGCGATGAGTTTTGCAGAGCGACGCGAAGGAATTCGAACTTCTCAGTGCTCGTCGCATCGCCCATCGCTCTGCAAGGGAGCGCGGCGGCGATCCGTCCAGGACCAACGCTAAATACTGCGCGCGGCGCGAAAAAGTATGCCACGCCCGCGATGGGCGCGGGAAGCCATCGCGCATGCCGACCGCCACTGTTGCGGCGGCCGCGGCTAAGCTTTCTTTGACTATTACACCGCGTGCGGCGGAATGACCATGAGCTGAGCACCACGATGGCATCGCGGCGATGGAAGTATGTCCCCGGCCTTACCCACGATGACGCCTGCGTCTCTGACTCTTGCCTTATCTCTACATAACGTATCTTATCTCTATCCCTTTTACCCCGCATACCTATGGGTTTAATTGTTGATGAATCCGGCTCCTGTAGTCAATACCTTGCCTTAGGAAAACCAATTCCGAAAATGCAGCCACGTGTGTTCGAAAAGGAAATTATGTAAAATTTCTAGAGACGTAAGCGCACTTCAGCGATCATTCTGTAGATCATGAGCTAATCCAAGTCTAAATTTCTATTTGTTTTGAAAACAACGAAAACTCGCTATAATAAGGATCGTTTCTTTTTCCACAAAATGATAGACAAGAAAGACTGAAAAATTCAATATTGGCATGTGGGTGTTAGAAGAGAAGAAGAAGTCGAATGAAAGTTTTGAAGAGGATGACGTAATTTACCATTTAACAACGTATAAAACTAGAACTGTGGCCTCAAGTCATTCAGAAGCCAATGGAGGCGCCAGACCAAACTTTCTTGCCGCTTCAGCACCAACTACACATAATTGAGCGGCACCGCACCACCTCCACCACCACCACCGCCGGCTGCTCGCACCTCCACTTTACTCTTTTTTCACGCACCTTTGAGCTTTCCCCCTATAATTCTGTTTACGGAAAAGTGCTGAACTCGGCGAACGTTCGCTCGTTCAGTAAGGGAGCACCAGACACGAGCCGAGGGAGAAGACGACGGCGTTGGCATGCGATCGTGTGCGCACGCAGCCGATGAAATATTCCCGACCTGGGGCTTTTATCAAGATCACCGGCCAACAGCAGACTTCACACGTCTCGAGGATCGAGAATCTCACACGCACAGGGCTGGCGGCGGCCTACTCAGTGCCGGCAGTGATATCATCATCATCGGCGACGGTAGATACCATAGATGCTCCAGATGAGTCGCGGCGGATTCGAAATGTCGACCTCACCGACGGATGAGTAAGCCACCACCGAGCGATTATTTGTGATAATATTTGCCTGAGTCAGCAGCAGCCTGAACTGATAGCTGCAGCTGTAAAATGCATGAGTAAACACAGCGTTCTTTTCACGAAAACACATCAAAACCGCCGTAGTTGGGCGATAAGGACAAGAGCACTGAAGCGCTGAGAAGACGTCGTTGAAATTGTAACGTCGACGAACGATAGCGAACGCCTGCACATACAGAGGACGACGTCGCCGCGCACTCCACAACATAAGCATTGGTGGATTAAGCGGCAGACCGCTGTCGAACGGCGTTCCTGACACAACAGATCGTCGCCGTCGTCGTCGTCCGTCGTGTCCGCTGCTGTTGAGCACTGGACTCATCAGCACTGTTCCGACGCCGAGGACACACTTCCGACGGAAGCCAGCCGTCTTCCGGCTGCTCACGTTCAACGCAGCCGCGCGGAAGGTAATCCGCCCTGACGAGACGTCCAGTTGTTCGTTCTCTGGAGACACATGGCAGATGGACAGAGTTTTAGGACAGACCGGATCTATCCTAATTGGAGGGGACAGGTAGCGATTTTGATCTACAATACCTTGCTACTGCTCTGCGCCCCATGAAGGTGTTTTTTTTTTCTGTTTAAACCAGGATAAGTGGTTGTGACGTACCCAATTGACAAGGCGCACCACGCCTCCCGACTAACTTAGATTTGACTGATCTTTCTTATTTCAACTTTTTTACCTTCACGAGTATGTAGATTTTTCATGTGAAAAAATGGTGCCTGTAGCGCAACCGCAAGAGGCGCCGCTTTGGTCACAAGTGCACCTCAATCGATTCAGTGTTCGCTATCCGCCTGCGTCAGCCAAGTGTTTCCTATCGTCTGGATCGTAAAATCGCTCTAAACTTGCCTTATAAGCGTAAAAATCTAAGCTTCCTGTTAAATAGGCCAACTTCAACTGTCTGTACGGCAATGGAAGTAGAATGCATGGCTTACTTCACCCCACAAGATATTGATTTTAACCTCTGGTAGTACCAATTTCTCTCTTTCTCTTTTATTTATGGCAATTTTGAAAGAAGTTCTCGTTTTGAGAAAAAAGGTGAAATAATAGGGGTTGACGTCAACCGATCCTTTTTGGTATGCGCCATGCATTACCATTGTAAAAGATATCGCCAAAACAATTTAATTGCGTGTTGAGCATATATAAGGCTCAAGTTCAAGAACAGAGCTGAGTAGGAATGCGAATAGTAGCAGCAACTCCTTAAACGAATATGATACAGTGCTTCCTATCTTTTCCGATCGTCGAAAATTAGGTGGGCCGGCCTCGTACAACGCTTCCCCCGCCCCTGCTGGACGAGAGCCAGTAAGCCATCACCGACTGGCATCCGCGGGATGTCAAAAGGAACAGAGACAGGGACTTTTGTTACCATTACAATTAACACTTAACATTTGGAAAAAAAAAGATAAAGGTCCTTTTTGGAATGCGCCACGCATTCTACTTCTACGGAATATCGTGGATGGAAATTTAAACGCGTTTTTTGGCCAGCACAATGACTTGTGTCCATTGGCCAATAAGTAGGTCAGTGATAGATGGCTTGGTTGGTTTTGACGGAAAATCCGAACCAGGAACTTGGACACGGGTGCAAGCGAGAGTCTGAACTTCCTTCTGTCGACTGCGCTATTCTTATTCCGCCCAAAGTTCCAAAGAAAGTAACCCGCCAACGACCAAAGCTAGAGTCCTTAATATAGACCTATTCTTTTCGCCCTTTTCAATCTGTAGTAGAACTGTGACTCACCTCAACGTCGGGAGTAGGACGTGGGTGTGATGTGAAGAATAGTTAAGTGTGATGAGAAGGTGTGCAGTGTAACGTTATGTGATGAGAAGGATGTTGCCGCTCACAAGGGTGACTAACAAGTGCTGCACATATTTATGATAATTTAGTCCCCATTTCTCAAATGATTCATGCCTTAACATGTCGTACAAGCACGAACCCATCTGTCTTATTCAGATAACGTTGAAAAAAGAGTTGTTCTGCAGCAGTTCACAGCAGTTCAACGTTCGAAAAAACTCTCACAAGCAGAAATTTCCGCTCGTTCCAGATTTATTGTGCTATAGCAAAATAGAATCGCGGGTCGGTGGCGCAGGTGTGAGCTGCGCTGCTTCATGGCTGAGAGATCAAGTGTTCGTGTAGCGCAGTCGGAGGCGGTGGCGGCTGTGGCGTGCACCCGATACCAAGTTCATGGTTCGGATTTCTCGCCCAGGCCAACCAAGCCATTCATTCTCCTGGCGTTGAATTGATACGAGACCAGTCTGGGAAGGGGGAAGCACCACTGTCTGGCCAAATTTGAAGTGGAATGCGTGGCACATCCCTAAAGGGTTGGAGTAATTGGTGTTGGGTTTGTCTGCGATGAATAGAACACTGAGTTGATCGTTCATCGACTGGCCATCGCAAGTCACTGAATAGACCAAACACGCATTCAGATTGGATTCGTGATACAGCGAAGAAGTAGAAAGCGTGGCGCATCCTACAGACGGTTGCTTAACGCTGATTTCCATTCCTTCTACCAACTTTTGCTTTACTAGCGCAGAACTTGACAAAGGATCCTTAGCTAGACATGGCGACAGCTTTGTAGAGCATGACGTTATGGCGATGCATGGCGATATGCTGGGGTGCAAGGTGGCAAAGTCGGAGGAGGCGCCGACTGTCGCACCGAATCAAGGTTCTTGGTTCGGATTTCCTGCCTAGGCCAACCACTCCTCGCAGTCCTTCTGGAGTCCGTGTGTTGGTATTAGGTTTCACTGTCAAGTAAGAAACAGTGGATTGCTCCACAAGGCATTGTATTGACCAAATCTGCACTCAAATCGCCTCAACGACATAAAGTAAGGTGCATGGCGCATTCTTCAAAGAATTTATTATTATTATTCTTGATTCCCACAGGATTCGGCGGGATGTCAAAAGAACACTAGGACGCCCACCAACGCGTTGGTCGGACTTCTTCGTGAATGGCCTGGACGACCGATATGAAGCTCTTCGTGTCCCTCGAGCGAGGAGGATCCATTGGAGCACTCTGGCACGCGACAGGGACGAATCGAAACGCTGCTGGCGGCCGCTCGAGCAAGTCGATAATCAACGGGACGACAGGTGATACAGGTGGTACAGGAGATTATTATTATTATTATTATTATTATTATTATTATTATTATTATTATTATTATTATTATTATTATTATTTATTGCGGTGTTTAAGACACACGTCACAAAAACGATCAAACAAACAAACATCAAAAAACCCACAAACTCCATTAATCAATGTCGTCCTCTATCCTTTACTCCTTATGTAACAGTAATAAAATATCTATGCTGTTAAATAAATAAGTATACAATAAAATTATATTAATTACAAAACAAGCTAAGTTAGACAAAATACTAAATAAAACGCCTAGAGCGAAAATATGCGGGAGCAAAATTGCTGTTCAATGAAATGAGCACTATAACGGATAAAGGACGGCGTTACCCAATCCCTTTCAGGATGCGCCACGCATTCTACGTCTGCAAGATGTCGTGGAGGCCATTTGAATGCGTAATTGGCCATACAATGATTTGTGGTGGCCAGCCGATGAACAAATCAGCGCTTTATCCTTCGCAGACAAGTCTGGTACCAATTCGCCGACCTCGGACGGATGGAAGGGTTGGTCGGCCGGGGCGGGAAAACTGAACCAGGAACCTGGTATCGGGTGCACGCGACAGTCGGCGTCTCCTCCGACTGCGCTACACGCGCCCAATAAGCACTATGCCCAATTGAAATATAACCTCAGAATGCAGAATGCGCGGCGCATTCTAAAAAAAAAGGTTGGCTGACGCCGTCGTTTGCCTCTTATTGCTTATTATGAGTTTTTTATTTCAGCATTTCAAATAAAGCTAAAAATCAGAGTAGTTTTTTCAAATAATACTTTCTCTGCAGAGAAATCGCTGGCAAATCTGAAGAACGTCATAGAACGTCACATAAAGCGTTTTTCCATTCAGAAGCAATGTTCTTGACCTTGTCTCCTTACTGATAATATCTGAATTCTAAAGCGAAACTGAACAATTGAGAAGCAATGCAATTCGACGAACCCACAGCACGTCCAATAAATGACAAGAGTTAACAACACAAAATAGTTGACTAAATAAGGATGGAAGTATGAACGCATTTCCTTCTTTTAATGTTCCTTCAAAATTCTGAATACCTGTGAGGGAGAGAGAAAGAGCTAGAATCTCAAACTCGTTAAGCTTTCTGCGGTCGGAAATAATTGATGATCGAAGTAATGCGGCCGAGCGAGAGACGCGTCTGAACTGGTAAATTGGATAAGTGGACCGAGGAGCTTGAACTGGCTCACACCCCGCTACCACAACACGGACACGATTAGCACAATAAATCACGCTCGGCATGAGCAGCTTGCCAGCGCGAGCACGAGCGTGAGCACGACCCTCCTCCTCCTCCCGTCTCCATATGCACTCGCGCGTGCGCACACCGTCCAACAGCTCGGCCGAGACAAATGACCTCTGAGGGTTGAAGTCGTGAAGAAAACGCGCAAAGCAACGAAATCAGATTAGTCCGACTGCGCACTGCCCGAAGAAGGCGAGAGGAGTCTCGTGAGGTGCAGCTCAGAAGCTCGCGGAAGACACTGGAAGACACTGGAAGGACAGACGGGGGAACACCACACGCAGCGACTGTGCAGGTGGCCTCTTTGGCCCCACGGAGAGAGTCAGCGAGCGGACTCTAGAAACGGCCGATGCCGACGAGACAGACCAGTCGGCCAGAAGAGCCGACAGGCCTTTTTGAAACCTTTTTCGGAGTGTGCTTTGCAGTTGGCGTCATCTCGATTCGAAGGGCCATTCAGGATTATTTATTTATTTATTTATCATTTAGTGTTATATTTTATATATCACCTGCATCACCTGTCGTCTCGTCGATCATCGACTTGCTCGAGCGGGCGCCAGCAGCGTCTCCATCCATCCCTGTCGCGTGCCAGAGTGCTCCAATGGATCATCCTCGCTCGAGGGACATGAAGCGCGTCATATCGATCGTTCAGGGCTTTCACGAAGAAGTCCGACCAATGCGTTGGTGGGCGTTGTGGTGCTCTCTTGACATCCCGCGGAATCCAGACGGTAACGGCTCTCGTCCAGCGGGTGTCTGCGAAGCGCATCACCTGGCCGGCCCACCTAATTTTCGACAGTTTGGCCCACGCGACAGCGCCTCAGATATTATACATATATTATTTATTATTTACTGCTTCTTTTTGTTGTATTTTCATAATTATATAAATTATTTTGTTAATTTATTTCGTTATTTATTTTGAAGGGCGCGTGGAGCGCAGTCGGAGGAGGAGCCGGCTGTCGCCTGCACCCGATACCAGGTTCCTGGTTCGGATTTCCCGCCCAGGCCAACCAAGCCTTCCATCCCTCCGGGCTCGGTGAATTGGTACCAGACTTGTCTGGAAAGGATATAGCGCTGACTTGTTCATCGGCTGGCCACCGCAAGTCATTGTATGGCCAAATACGCATTCAACTGCCTCCACGACATCCCGCAGAAGTAGAATGTGTGGCGCATCCCAAAGGGGATTGAATAACGCCGTCCTTTATTCGTTATCTTTTTATTTATATTGAACTGCAGTGAAATAAAAGTGGAGTGTCCCCGGTGGATCGTCATGGAAGATGGAGGAGTTATAACCGTTTTGAATGCGTAGAAATTATCAGGGATAATTTAGCAAAAACCCTTTAGAAACTTTAATTCTATACTCTACATATTACAATATAGCATATTAAAAGTTTTGTTATAAAATAATAAAATTTGAGTTTTATAACGAAATAGAATAATTAAAGTTTTATAGAACAATAAAGAACATTTAATTTACATACCGTATGCGGATCAGCTGATCATAGTTATCGCTTCTCCAAAAATATAATAACTCCACTATAGTAGAACACTCGCTATCAGAAAGGATAACGTAGATCACACATTACATAGTTTACTTCATTTTGTTTCTTCTCAATTTCGTCAAGAAGACGTGCTTAATATTCGTGAAAAATGGAGAAACGAAACAACAAACAAAACATAAAAGAAAATAAAGAAAAGTGAGGTGGTAAAAACAACAGCAATAAAAAGTTGCAATGGCACCTCCTCAGTAATCAAAAACTGCGTTAGAGACTTATCCAGGTAGATCACTGACAGTATGTATAACATCTTAAAAAGGAAAAAATGAAAGAAAAATGAGAAGCCATATGGAAGTGGGATTCAATACAATTTCTGGGGTGCCATAAAAATTGGTAAAACTAAGTTGGGCTACTCGAATAAAGCCCTAACTTCACAGCTTGAATAGTTATGTAAATAGGCAGCTATCGATTATTGATTTTATCGATCTAATTAATTAGCTATACAGAAAACGTTTTACTATGCACTTCTACGTTTTACTATGCACTCCTTCAAGAAACTGTTATCCTCTAGAAAGCTGCCGTTATTGCTGTGTCACAGTAATCCACTTAATATTGTTTTTTTTAATTTACTATCTATTTTGTGTGTATTGTTGCATGTTTGAATGTCCGGTACGGTAATATCCTTGCAACAAATAATTAAACAAATATAATAAGAAAAAGCAAAAGAGAATCAAAAATAAATAGAAACGTAACTTAGATTACTATATTTAGCAATTTGAGAATTGCAACGAAAACTCGTTGTAGAGCATTTTAGGGACTACTGCCAAAAGGCACAGTTTCTATAATTTTCTAAGACGACCCGTACTCTAAGAAACAGTGCACCATTCCTGTGCTTCACTCTCTCACTTTTTGGTGTATTCAATGATCCAGATGATACAAGGGGTTTTTTCGTCAACAAGTCAACAATTTGCATTTGTAAGCCAGAAACGCGTTGGTCGGACTTCTTCGTTAAAGCCCTGAACGACCGATATGACGCTCTTCGTGTCCCTCGAGCGCAGAGGATCTATTGGACCACTCTGGCACGCGACAGGGACGAATGGAGACGCTGCTGGCATCCGCTCGAGCAATTCGATGATCAACGGGACGACAGCTGATACAGGTGAAGCCAGAAAAACGCATATGTTCATCAATTTTGCTCAAATAAAAAAATGCTACAAACTGGAACTCACTACGACCGTCGTTCTGCATTTCAGCTGAGGAAGCGTTGATTTAAAGGTTTGCTAAGGTATCCTTCCTGAGGGCGCGGATGGCGCACTCGATGGAGCTGCCTGCTGTTGCGTGCACTCGATATCAGGTTTCTGGTTCGGATTTCCCTGCCAGGTCAACCAAGCCTTCCATCCCTCCGGGCTCGGTGAATTGGTACCAGAATTGTCTGGGAAGGATGAAGCGCTGACTTGTTCATCGGCTGGCCACCGCAAGTCATTGTATGACCAAATACGCATTCAGATCGCCTCCACGACATCCAGTAGAATTAGAATGCGCTGGCGCATCCCGAAAGGGATTGAGTAACGCCGTCCTTTATCCTTATCCTTCATCATTCCTGAAGAAGTCTGGTGCCAATCAACCGAGCCCGGAAGTATCGATTTTTGAAGTATGGACCAAAGAAGCAAATTTTGATTTGAGAAAGTATTGATTGGTCAGTATCTTCAACTTTGCTGTTTTAGTTTGTAGGGTAAGGTGTTGCGTGCACAGCCTACAGGTGACAGAGGAGATCAACAAAACAGTTAAGAGCTGAATGCTGGCCATATTCCAGACAAAAACCTCCTAAACACAGTAAAGAGCATGGAAGGAGTTTCCCATGTCCACGGCTCCTAGACGTCTTTGATAGTGGCGGCCGGCGAATGAATAAGCCATGAATGTGGCTGTGGAACGAACGCAACAGGTGTATGAACAGTGCGAGCGTGCGTCTGTGTCATTGTTGCGCAACTCGTAAACGAACTGTTGCTAATGATCCAGAAGATCGACGTCGTCAAACGATGTGCCGCCGCGCCGCCGCAGTTCACCATCGGCCAGCAGAATTTCCCATAAAATTCGAAAATCGCGGCCAGAATCCCACGACTTCACTGGCAAATAGCTGCTGTTGGATGGGCACGCGAGGTGAACTTCCTTCAAACTCGCTCGACACGTCGCAAAAACAGCGGAGAGTTTCTGTGCGAAGACCAGAAGACCATGGGAGCCGCTCCCAGGCACTTTCGACGCCGTGGTGGGTATCTGTGCCAGTAGTTCAGTTCAGAGGCACCGCGTTGAATCCGCCGACCGAACAGAGCGGGAAAGAAGGCGAATATGATGAAGTGGCGGTTTTGTGGTGGCCGGCAGAAGCAAGGTGATTGGCATTGAGCCGCCCCTAGCGATAGCAATAAAATCAAAACAATGGGAATCGGTGAAGTCGGGGCGGCGGCACACCGACCCGTACCGCAAGACGAGCACGACACCCCGCCGCGCCGTCGGTCGTGTTCTCTAAATCATCTCGAAGCGCCTCATTGAAGCCGTCCTGAAGGCTGCTGGAAAAAGGCTTTTGAGCTGTATCGTCGTCGCTCGCTGATTTACTGAGCTTATAGGAGAGCTGTTGCAATCGCATCCGGCCGCG
The DNA here is from genome assembly GCA_947396885.1 of Heligmosomoides polygyrus polygyrus. Taxonomy (NCBI): domain Eukaryota; kingdom Metazoa; phylum Nematoda; class Chromadorea; order Rhabditida; family Heligmosomidae; genus Heligmosomoides; species Heligmosomoides polygyrus. Next base: position 5,783,047 of record OX377206.1, on the reverse strand, counting down.
GAGAGATTCGGAACGGATTCTAAGAGATGGTAGGGGCTGGAAGGAGAAAGCGCTGTGAACTTTGGAAATATGTACACGCATCGATTGAAACCAAAATTCTATTTTGCACTGCACAAAGCCTACAGGTCTTCTATATCCAGAAGTTTTCAGACGGTTTTTAAGAGGCTTAAAGTACACTGCACGTCCGACTCCCAATGATTCTCAGCATCTTCAACCAATATTGGTATAGATCTTTATTACGGCTTAAGCATCGGCGCTGGCACCTTCTTCAGAGCCTGAAGAAGTAGAATTCATTTGAGAAACTACCCTCGACTTCATTTGGCATCGTTTTCTTGGTCATTTAGCCTTTTGAATGGTTTCTGCAGATGAAATGGCATTCTGGAGGGTAGTTTCTCAAATGACTTCTAATTTTCCAGACTCTGAAGAAGGCGACGACGCCAATACGAAAGCCGTAATAAAGGTATATACCGATATTCGTAAGTTTACAATACATCTTAAGAACAATGGCGTGTGGTAGTGCAGTGGAAAGAGCCGCCGATTGTCGTGTGCACTCCGATTCAAGCTTCATGGTTCGGGTTTCCCATTCAGACTAACCAAGTCTTCGATCCCTATCGGGTCGAGAACCGGTACGAGATCTGTCTGGGAAGGCTACAGGAGAGATTTGTGCATCGGCTAGCACCGTAGCCATTCTATAGACCAAAAGCATATCCAAACAGCCTTCTCGACGTAGAAGTAGAGCGTATGGCGCATCCTAAGAACTGATGACGCACTCTGCTTGTAGTATTTTTTGTTTATCTATTTTGCGCTAAAATACGAATTATGCCTTTGAAAATTAAAGTATGTTTGACCAAATTCGAATTCAAATCGCTTCCACGAAACACCGTAGAAGTAGAATGCGTGGCGCATCCAAAGAATTATTGATGAACTTATTAATCCACGTTAGCATTTTTTATTTATCGCTCTTGCGCTGAAACGAGGATTATGTTCTTGAAATTTAAAGCATGTTTGGCCAAATTCGAGTTCAAATCGCCTCCACAATACCCCGTAGAAGTCGAATGCGCGGCGCATACTAAGAATTATTGATGAAATTATTGATCTGCGTTTAGCATTTTATTTATCACTCTTTTGCTAAAATATGAATTATATCCTTGAAGATTGAAGTATGTTTGGCCGAATTCGAACTCAAATCGCCTCCACAATACCCAATAGAAGTGGGATGCATGGCGCGTACTATGAATTATTGATGAAATTATTGATCCGCGTTTAGCATTTTTATTTAACGCTTTTGCCTTAAAATACGAATTACCCTCGAAAATTGAAGTATGTTTTGCCGAATTCGAATTAAAATCGCCTCCACGACACCTCGTAGAAGAAGAATGCGTGGCGCATCCTAGGAACTATTGACGCACTCCGCGTGTAATATTTTTTATTTATCGCTCTGCGCTAAAATAAGAATAGTGGCCTTGAAAATTGAAGTATATTTGCCGAATTCGAATTCAAATCGCCTCCACGACACCTCGTAGAAGACGAATGCATGACGCATCCTAAAAATTATTGATGCAATCATTGATCCGCGTTTGCCATTTTCATTTATCGCTCTTGCTCTAAAATATGAATTATATCCTTGAAAATTGAAGTATGTGTGGCCAAATTCGCCTTAAAAACCCTACCACGACACCCCGTAGAAGTGGAATGCGTGGCGCATCCTGAGAATTGTTGGTGAACGCCGCGGTTAGCAATCTTTATTTATCGCTCTTGCGCTAAACAAGAATAATGGCCTTGAAAATTGAAGTATGTTTGGCCGAATTCGAATTCAAGCCGCCTCTAGGACACCCCGTAGAAGTAGAGTGCGTAGCGCATCCCAAAAGGAATTGAGCAACGCCGTCCTTTCCTTAATATCTTTATTGTTTACCCTTACTCTTTGAATTACTTTTCCAGCTGCAATCTAAAGGGAGGAACTAAACGATTGAAAGCACTTCTATCTTCATTCTCTTTAAAAATATGTTGCTAATGCTTTTCAATTATTCATGTTTTTTATAAGATCAAAATGGCTTCTTTGACGTATACACCTTGCAGAAAATCAATTCATGATTTGAAGAAAAAACTTCATAATGAACCATAACCATAGTTCAATGGTTCCTTTTCAATAATGGCAAAGTTGTTCAAGGCAGAGCTGTCCCCATAGTGTCAGCCGGCTGTGTTTATGTTTTTGTTTACTTAGTGATGCGCTCCACGTGTCAAGTAGTACTCGTTGGGGATTAGGTCGTCATCCTCGCGTCGATGCACGGAGTTCGCAGTAATGAAGGGGGTGCTTCCATATGGAGAACGACGACGGTAGAGGTCGCGACGTCGTCATCGTCGTCGCCGTCGCCGTCGTCGTCTACCAGTCACTAAGTCACCAGAGGGTCATCAGTAACCAAACTGTCAACAGGCGGCTTTGCGGTGAGCCGCATAATAAGCATAGCTAATGCGTCGCCGGCGAACCTATCAATGGGCTGAATACGGTCGGTCGGTCGGTCGGTCGGTGTGTTTGTGTGCGGCGAGCGAGGAGCAGCAGCAGCATCCAGTGGTGGCCGTGGTGGTGGTCAGTCGTCGTCAGCCTTCGTCGTCGGCCCGTCGCCCGTCGCCCGTTAGCCTCGCACCTATACGCCAATTAATCGGCCACCAAAAGAGACTACCGACATCATCGGACGGACGGGCGGGCGCATCATCAGATGAGCAGCGCATCCTAATAGGAGCGAGCGCGAACCGCGGCGATAAGGTACACCGTCCGACATGCCGCCTATGACGGGCGAACTCAGTCGTACTCATAACACTGTCATTACGATCAGGTTTCAGCATCACTACACCGCACTCCATTAGGAGTCGAGCTAACGAGGCTCAGGTCATGCTCATCGCTGGACTCTCAATAGGGAGTCTAACAGCTGGAGAAAACACTGTTCGACGACAAAGAGTTGAACAACTTGTTCCACTGGATTTGCTACGCAGCTACTGAATCAATAAAAGAAGAAAAGTATTATTCAGTCCTTCCGCGGGATGCGCCACGCATTCTACAGGATGCGCCAAAATAACGGGTTGAGAGTTTGGTGTTTTCCCGTGCAAACGCATCAACCCGCAGCACTACGGAAATGGCGCCAGTTGTTTCGGCACATCTTTTTGTACCGGTCAGCTTCCTTCGAGTTCAACTTGGAGTCATCAACCGTGTTCTGCATAATGTCAAGCCAAAGAGCCGCAATTTTGGAACTCCATCGTCGAGGAGTGCGTCAGAATGACATCGTTCGTTTGCTCGGTGTCGCTCAAACGACCGTTTCCAAAGCAACAATTCGGTACAAGGGGCTAGGCCATGAAGGTGACTGTTAGGGCGAGAACGTTAGCGCATCGTCAACACTTCCCGAATACGAAAAATCATCAAGAAGCGAGTTGACCAAAATCCGAAGATTTCCATGAAGAAAATCGCTCGAGACATCGGTGTCAGCCCCTCTTCAGTGCGTCGTGTAGCCAAAGACGAACTAGGTTTGAAACCCCGCAGGACCTAAAAAGTCCAGCTTCTAACAGACAAGAACAAGCGCGAACGACCCTTTCTATGTCGACAACTAAGGGTGCGGTCCGCAGGTCAAGGATTGGAACGGATACACTTCACAGATGAGAAGCTGTTCACCGTGGAGCAGGCGCACAATCGCCAAAATCTTAGGATCTGGTCCACAAAGGCTACGGACACCTTCTCCATCGTTGAACACTGCAAAATCCACAATCGGTCATGGTATGGGGTGGAATTTGCGCCAGCGGCAAAACACCCTTGTGCTTCGCAGACCGAGGAGTGAAAATTGACCAAGATGTATACCGGCCCTCAGACAAGGCCTCCGGAGTTCCGAGCTTCGCCGACGTTCGAAGATCAGAGACGCTGTCGCGTGGGCCAAGTTGTCGAAAATTAGGTGGGCCGGCCACGTAATGCGCTTCGCAGACACCCGCTGGACGAGAGCCGTCACCGACTGGATTGCGCGGATGTCAAGAGAACACCAGGACGCCCACCAACGCGTTTGTCGGACTTCTTCGTGAAAGCCCTGAACGACCGCTATGACGTTTTTCGTGTCCCTCGAGCGAGGAGGATCCATTGGAGCACTCTGGCACGCGACAGAGACGAATGGAGACGCTGCTGGCGCCCGCTCGAGCAAGTCGATGATCAACGGGACGACAGGTGATACAGGTATACCGGCGAAACATTCTTGACGCTGTGGTCCTTCCTTGGACTCGACTGCACTTCGGCAACACGCATTGGACGTTTCAACAGGACTCTGTGCCAGCGTATAGAGCAAAGAACACGCAGGAGTGGTGCAAGGCCAACTTTCCCGACTTTATGACATCTGAGGAATGGCCCCAAACTCTCCAGATCTGCTGAACCCGATGGACTACAGCGTGTGGTCGATTTTGGAGTCCTGGGCCTGTACAAAACGTCACCGCAGCCTCAAGTCCTTGAAGCAATCCTTGCGCCGAGAGTGGGACCGTTTGTCTCCTGATGACCTTGTTATTATTTGTTGATTATTCATCGAAATTGTCAACCGCTTTTCAGTTATGATTTAAAAAAAGCTTCAACCCGTTATTTTTCCGCACCCTGTGCTCCAACGGGACATTGTGGAGGTCTGCAATGGCGAGTCAATGGATGAAAGGCATTGGATACGACGCTTATTAGAATAATTCAAATCCAATATTTCGAACCCCAGTCAAAAGGGTTATAGGAACAATGGCACATCTGAAAAGCCTGAATCTTCGGACGATTCACATGGGAGACCGGATTTTCGTGTAATGCATACAACTGATTTTGATCAAAAATGATATCTTATCCAAGTCAGATATTATTTACAAAAAAAGAAATTGTTATTTAAATCACACAAAACTTTGTTCTTTTTGAAGCCTAGAAGGCGATCAGCAAAAACTAACTGTAATTCTGGACTCCGCTTACACAACCCTACATCCCGTCAGAATAGGATCGCAAATACTCACTACGGGTTGGGGACATTTCCTTGTTAGATTTCGCATCCGCACATGCCCCTTCACATTTTCTCCTCGGTCAGACATGATCCGCCTCATTTTTCTGATGGAATCGTTTGAATTGAAGCACTGACGTCTTTCGTGATTCGGATATGCAACGTGAGACACGAAGATAAAGTAGTTATTTGGATCGTCCGAAAATCCTTATCATTAAAGCTACACTTATTGAATCATATCGAAATCAGGACCTTTTCAAAAATTCCATTATTCGCATGACCCTTTTTATCGTGTTTGAGAAAAAATGATGGATCCCAATTATCCGAGTCGGCGTCGGACGAAATGTCTAATGAACAAGTCTGTGCTTTATCCTTCCCAGGCAAGTCTGGTACCAATTCACCGACTCCGGAGGGATGGAAGTCTGGGGGGGGGGTCTGAGCCAAGAATCTGGAATCGGGAGCACGCGACAAGCGACGCCTCTTCCGACTGCGCCACCGCGCGCCCTCTGAACAGGTGTCATGTATTCGTCTTCTCAGAACTAATGCTCAGAGGCTTCGGGCCTTAAGCCCCTCCTCGAGTCTAAATAACAATGTCGCCTTTCAAAAACACAGTACCAGCTGTGCCGCTTCGTTCAACCAGCATAAGCGGCGCAAAAGGGCGTCGGAGAGTGCCGTTTTCCGCTCGCCACACGTCGCGTCTGACGCAAGTCGCGTTAGTGCGCTGCATCCTCAACTTCTGGAAGTTAGGCTGATGGAAGGAGCCTATCCATGCGTATGGACTAAATGCCGGTATGGCGCGCACTGTGAACAATGCATATAGGCCCGGCAGAATCAATCGAGTCGGCGCGAGGGACCGGAGCGAACAATTTTCGAGAAATATCGATTTTACGACAATTTCGCATCGAGGACAAGGCTGCAGCGGAGGGCGGTGACGTCACCGAAAATCAATATTTTCGAATTTGGCCAAGTTGGGTTCCAATCGATAGCGCCTTTGATGGCGAATTGAACAGTGTTACTCAGAAAGGCGAGAACTGTAAACTGAGCGAGTAAGGGCGCGGAGAGCATCGATCGTTGATGTGCCAAATTGCACGCGTGGGCGTGTTTGAAGCGCGATAACTCTGTGAAGTGTAAACACTTCCGGCTGTAGCTTGTGGATTTTCTAGTCAGTAAGCTAGAGCAGTTCGAAAAAGCACAGCGATGTTCATTCAACAAAAAATAGAAAGACTGAAGGTTTGCAGACCTGGGTTCCACGGGGAAGAAAAGAGGGAAGAGCGGAGGGGGGTAAGGGCTTCCAGTAAAGTGGTTTGACTTTGAATGTAGTAAAGCTCAGGCAACCAGCTATCTTGAGACTTCTCTGAGAAGATTGTCTGAACTGTCTGCCCTGACATCACAAATCTTTACAAGTCAGCGACGGAACCTACTAGCTTTGATGTATCAGAAGTAATAGCTCCTTGATCAACAGTATGTAGTAGGTTCGCCTCTTCAATTAATGGTGTTTTTAAGACGTAGAACTTTAGCGAGGCATAAAGTAGCGCAGACGGAGAAGAGCTTGGATGTCGCGTGCACTCCGAACGCGAGGTTCATGTTTCGGATCCCGCAGCGACCAGCAGCTGGCTTCCCATCACTCCGAATTTCTAGTGTTAGTTACTTGATACACACATCTCTTGGAAGAATGAATCACCACAGGTCAAAGAATCCAAAAAATGGGGAACTCAAAAGAAGCAAGGAGAAAAGGGAACTCAAAATCAACCCTAATCTAAGAATCGGCTAAAAAGGAAGGAGTGGTGACTCTCATTTCATTACCATCTCTGTAAATTATCATCTTTCCATCGCTAGAGTCTGAAGCAAGTGCCTTCCCTTAAGCCTCGGAAAACTTCGGCAATGTGCTCATGCTCCAATAAACAACTGGAAACCTGCGTAACAGATGTGTCATTTTTCTGCTTCTGCAGCAGTTCATATTTATCTCATCTGTGTAACACATGGATGAAAATGTCGAAAGAATAAGTCGCTGTCATGAAGAACGATCTCGAAAAATGAAACACCAGAAGCATCACCAGCATAAACATATTCACTGCTGAGGAGCTAAAGCGGTCAAACGGGGGATCTTTCTTTGAAATTCTTTGCAAAAAACCTTTAACTTAAACTCAAAAAACTTTCTTATATAGAAAGAACATTTGTATGTTAATTATAAAATGTTAAAATGTCAGAATGTTGCCGGTTGTGGATACGTGGAACACCAGAATTTCGATCCTAAAACAGGATGTGTTCCAAATAGCCTACATAATGTTAACAGCATACTCGGTGGTTTCTTAGAGACAGAAACTTATATAATACTAAAATACAGTAGGAAAATTTTTCAGAAAGTGAAGAGTCCTACGTTTTCGTTAAAAATTGCATGCAAGCCAGGAGGGATGTGTAGCTAAGGGATATTGATTTCGCCATTCGTATCCAACATAAAAACCAGCGCGAATCAATCTTACACGAGTACTATACGGTTAGGGCTATTAATCACCAAAGGGCAACGAACGAAAGGAGAAATGCCGACGTGAAAAAATTGAATGAATATCTAAATTATTCATGGACTTCTGCAGCTCAGATTTCTGAAGGGTGTTCATGGGCGTGAAGCGTCTGCTGACCGCCATTTCCTAAAGATACCGCGTTTATTTATAATATAATTTATAATTACACGACTAACCAAAGTAAGCAGCACACACAGGAGAATGGGAGAAAATGCGAGAAAAACAAAATGAGCCACAAATCAGCTAAATGATCTACCTCTGCTGAAGTCAAACCTCGTTTATTTTGCCATAGATCACAAATGCTAGTCCGCAAAATGTTAATAAAAACTATTCAAAATGCATACGGACTAGGATTATAAAGCGTTTTCCATTGTTTAGGGCGTGCTCGCCGTTTCTGCTTGCAATGCGCCACGCATTCGCCTCCGCCTAATCGTGAAGAGGATTCGATTTTCCCTTTGATCTGCGCAATCACAGCAGATGGACAAGCCAGTTCTTTATGCCTGCCAGACAAGTCTGGTACCATTTCATTGACCCCTTATAGGGATGGAAGGCTTGGATGGCCGCCGAAGAAGCCACTCACTCAATGATCTACCACTGCCAATCAATGTAAATCCGTGTCGATTCATTGTGGTAGGTCAGTACTACTGTTTCATGAAGGACAATAGAAGATGTGCAAATGTGTGAAACACATTAATTGTCTATCATTTTTAGTTTTTCGCTCAAACTTTCAGAAGGAAGAACACCAGTCGTTTTATGCATCAAGAGTTTGATTTACGCGAAGCGCTCCACCACCGTATCTTGATGTTTATCTGACTGATAGTATAAGTGCATTATATGGTGTGTTTTGTAATAAAGCAAATTATACATCACGTACCGAGTTCAACCTTGCTGAAACATTCCACGCAGCTTAGGATAGCCAAAATTATTTTTAAAAATTCCTGGAAAAATTCCTGCGTCGGGATTAAAAAGGCGATTAATCCCCTCAACCATAAAGTTAGATTTTAGTAACAAGAAGTTAAATGCAATAAATTATCACGGGTGGGTGCTCACAGTTCTCGATTATATCGCGGATGTTACGTGCGGTCATAGGCCCCGTTTATACTTCCGACGCCGAGCGACGCGACGCCACGCATTGTGGCCAAATTGATCGATAGCGTCGCCCGATCAATGTGGCCACAATACGTAGCGTCGCGTCGTTCGGCGTCGAAGTATAAACGAGGTCAAACGGCGCCAGCGGTGTAAGGCGCCGCATCGCTGCCCGGAAAGCAGAAGGTTCGAGTTCGAGTCCCGCCAGGCGGAAGAGTTTTGAAAATCACGAAGCAGAACATTCTGCAACATCGTATAGCCTCTACATCGGCCGCTCCAGGCTGAAGCAGATGTGTTTAAACATTGTTAAATGAAATAAAAAATAAAATTAATCCTAGAAGTGACATGGGTTCATTTTTTTAGTGTGAGACTAAAACTTGACTTAGCCTTGATAGTATTCACGAGGAAAGGGAGCCATATTCGAATATTTTTCGAATATCGAATATTCAACTTCATTCAAAACCGAAATAATTTCACGAAAAAGCTTCTTCTCCTACAGAAATTTAAGGAAGTTCAAGCACATTTTGGGTGCAAACCACGAAGCCTTAGGTTTGTCTCCGTATGGTGTCAAGAAACTTCTTTTACGTGTACGATGAGTGCCTTCAGCAGTATTTATTCGTTTCTGGTTGATTTGGTGGGTATTCTAACACTGTATTTTCACGTGTGACTTCGGTCCACGTCATGAATAAATGAATGATGTTTTGTTGCGATCAAAACTCTAACGCCAGGCGGGACTCGAACCCGCACCTCCTGCTGACCGGGCGGGAATGCTGTACGCCATTACACCACCGGCGCTGTTTGATCGAACGCAACATCCACACCTCCTGGGACCGATCAGTAGGGGCACATACCCGTATATCGGGATGAGCCGGTCGCTTATATCAGTATGGCACGAGACAGCGCCGGTGGTGTAATGGCGTACAGCATTCCCGCCCGGTCAGCAGGAGGTGCGGGTTCGAGTCCCGCCCGGCGCTAGTTTTGATCGCAACAAAACATCGTTGTAACAGCTCACATCCTCGATACCAGGCTCTTGAGGCTTAAAGAAATTGACTTCAACAAATAAATGAATAAATAAAATAGTTCCCTTGCAGATTGTTCTCATCATTCTCGTTCTGTTATACAAGCACTTATTCTCATTCTATTCAATATATTATAGACTTTGAACAAACAACGCCCACTGTAGCGCTTCACCACTTCACCGACAAGAAGACGAAGAAGTCGTCGTCGAGCCGAAACAGGAATTCCGACGCGGATGCATTGTATTGTCGGTGTGCGACGACGGACAAGCGAGTGAGTGAGAGTGTGGGTGAAAGGGCGGCCGGCCGTCGAGTTCGGTGGTGTGGGAAATCTTCGCCGTTTCACAAAAGGCGCTTTTAATCCGAGCGTAGTGGCCACTCGGCGACCATAATCAAATTAATGCGCGAGGAGGCACTCCGCATATAGAAACACACGAGCAATAATGGGACCGATTACGCACCACATCCAGACGCCATCCGTAACGTCACCGACAGGATGAGTGACTTCGGGCACCCAACTAGGACCAAGGGAGTTACTCGAGGGCCAATGAAGGACATGTTGGGTTGATAGGAACGTTTTGCAGGGGTTTTCTTTAGAAGTCCTGGGGCCGGATTCATCAAGCAGTGGGTTCAGGTAGAGATACCATAGGGAATCGTACCCACTACCCGAAGCGGGTTGCGAATACGATTCGTATTCGCGGAAGGAATCAAGGGTGGAAGAACTAAGCCTCTCGCGAGAAGAGCTGATCTCACTGGAGCGCCATTTTGTCAATGGGGCGCGGAATCCTCGCGGGTATGCGGATATACCCACGATGATCGTTGAGTATTACCTGCCCACTGATGTACCCACGATGTGGCAGGTGAAGTTTATCGTGAATGCTTCATCGTGGGTACGTCGACCCCTATACCCGACATACTCGCGTGTATAAGCGTTGATGAATCCGGTTCCTGAACTTCCGACTATCGATTGATATCCTTGATCTACCATGTGATGATAGTCGTAGATCATTCTCGAAGCTCCTCTGCAAAAAGCATATGAGGGTGCATGCTCTTTCTTGGGTTTTAGTGCAATGTTAGTTTCAGAAGTGCATCCTCAAGCAGTCGTCTTCTACGACTGGCGGTGAACTGGAGCGACGGCAGCGATCCGCAATATCAACAGCGTACAGGCGGAGGATACCCCCATCATCAACGTCGTCAACCGCTGGTTCGCAGAAGGAGACACGGAGTTCGAAGACAAACCTCGGTCGGAACGTTCTCAGGCAGTTGACGACTCTGCCGTCCTCGACGATGTCAAAGAGGATAAGGAGCCTTGCGACATGACTCGGAATCGACACTTGTCAGCCGCCTTCAATAACATCGGCTACTCGATGGATTCCGCACGCCTTGACCGATAGCATGCGGTTCATCTACATATCCATCTGTCAGTCTCTCCTCCTACGCTCGCCTCGCATGGAGTTTCTGGAAAACCTGGTCAGCGAATATGAGATTTGGGTTCTCCACGACTCCAATGTTTGGCTGTTTCGACGAGAAGAGACGCCTACGCAAGCAATGTCGAACGCGCACCCCAAGAACTGTGTCTTTTGCTGCTTCTGGGACTCCAAGGGAATGTTGTACTACGAGCTGCCCCGCCAGGGCACACGGTCCCGGCTGTCGTTTGGCCACTCAGCTCCAGAAACGCGCGGAAGCTGTTCGCGAAAAGCGGACGAGACGACTTGCATAACAACTTCTTCATGAGAACGCCAGATCCATGTATTAGATAATTTATGGAGCGATCCACCCAATATCTAGAATTACCGAATATTCGACTATTCAAATAATTATTCGAATAATTTATTCGAACGATTGTTCGAATTTATTCGTTCGAGCACAACTATAGTAACCACTAATCCTAGCTGACCTTGTGCTATGCAGGTCGCATTAGTGCAGGCGATTTTTGAGCCTGATTTTACAGCCTGAATTACAGCTGATAATGTGCGTTCTCGGATGGCAGCCAGCGACGGCGGCTCGTCCAAGGCCGGCCAGCCTGTCCCTCAACGCGCATATATGTGTTAACGAGCATCAGATATTGCCATCGTCCAGCAAAGATTGCTATCGCGTATTATTCTCCAGCGGAAAGTTTATGTGCAACGCACGACACATGCATGCACTCATTGTCTGCTCGTCGCCGTCGTCTTCGTCGTCGTCATCGTCGTCAGATGAGCCTCCTGCCTCGCACTCCGCTCAACAAAGAGCACGAGGGAGAAAGTCAACATGACTGACATCACTATGGGCACTGTGCTATCAGACTGGGACGCAGTGGAGTGAACAGGGCATTTATGGAATGCTTTTGAGGAGGCACTTCAAAAATGGCATTTCCTTATTTAAGCCTAGAAAATTTTAAATTCCTTTTGAGTTTCAGAATTTAGGGTTTCTTGGTAAGGCAATGAATTTCTGGCAGATGTCGCGAAGATGGACAGCACTGGGAGTTGGGGGCGCACTAGCCAATTATAGCAAAGAGTAGCACCATACCTATCAATCGATGTTCCGACTGTGCACGCTCTCCTTCATTCTCTCTCTCTCCCTCTCTCTCTCTGAATGGCACGTACTCTTATTCAACGCGGTCTGATTGGCTGTCACGTTACCACTTCCCAATGCTGCCTAGATTCGAGACTACGACTGATTTTTTAAATAAAAATTCTTGGCATTGTGATCTCTTTCCTCATATCACTTTTACTCGTGATTTCGGGATGAGTCCGCCACTGACGTCAGCATCGAACCGGTTAAGCTGAAGATTATAGATGTGATCTACAAAAAATCGAACAATCGAATGATTTGGAATAGCAAACATGTTCGAGCATTCGCACTCGAACATATTAAAAAAGTGATTTGACTGAATACTTGGTTCGAATACACTCGAGAAAATGCAATTTTTCGAGAAATTCTTCCCACTAACAGCTACAACTCGTAGTACAACTCTCCCACACGCAATGATTTGCACTACGTGTGTGCACTACGTGGAAGTGCACTTTTTATTTAGAACACGAGATGGACTGACGCAACTGACTCTATAAAAGGAGATCCCGTTGAATATTCGAGTACATTAGGGCATCTTAGCAATTCTTCAAATCATCGCTCTAAATGCTTGTTAGCGCACAGTTGCAGTTGAGTTTAATTTACTTTCCCATCCATATAAGGCCTATCTATGGTGTCAGCTGGTACGCAACATAACACTGATAGGGAAGGTAGTAGGAGCTCATGGCTTTGAAGTGCGTGAAGCGTTTAGTGTTGATAGCATGATCCCTCGATGTGAACAACAACAACATCAATTACGCCAAAGATTGTATGTTTGAGCTTGGCATCATAAAATAGTTCACCTCCACGACATCCCGTAGAAGTAGAAAGCGTGACGCACACCTAAAATGGATTGAGTAAGGGCCCGTTTATACTTCGACGCCGAGTGACGCGACGTCATGTATTGTGGCCACATTGATCGTGCGACGCCATAGATCAATTTGGCCATTATACATGCCGTCGCGTCGCTCGGCGTCAGAAGTATAAACGAGCCCTAAGGACGCCTATTCTCCTTCATCCTTTTATCATTTAAATTCGAGAATGGAGAATTTCAAACATTCGAATTTGTTTGCATTCGAAAAACAATTCTTCGATTGTTCGAATTCGAATGTTCAAGTTCGAATGAGAGTGATCCGAATGCATATACAAGCAGGTCATTCGGGAATATGTATCTAGATCACATAAGAAGGAATTCAAGCATTTGCGTAACGTTCTCGTTGGATCAGCTGGTGGAGTTGATGCCAAGAACTTTGGTGGAACAAATTTTATGGCACACGCAATCGGATATGGAAGATGCTTCTTCTTAACTATTTCCAGAGGCTTATTTATTTATTTATTTATTTATTTACACGAGTACAAGTACAATCGTGCGCAAATTGTATTAAAAAACCAAATGAGAAAAGCAAATACAGTCCACATATATTATCTAGGTGAAGATGAGATTCAGATGTGATTTCACAAATTTTAGGTGAAGAAGTAAATGAAAATGACGTCTGACTGAAGGCCTTCGCACACTTTTGCCGCCACGCGTCAGCCTTATCTTTAAGCATGGAGCAGAGACGCAAAATCGCCTCGCGAGGCAAATCGATATCTATGGCAATCGTGGTGCCGCGCCGCGTGGCGGCAAAAGTGTGCGAAGGCCTTAAGACCTGGTTTGTACTTGCACCGCCATGCGGTGCGGCGTAAGGCCCCGTCTGTACTTCTGACGCCGAGCGAAGCGATGGCATGCATAGTGGCCAAATTGATCGATCGCGTCGCTCGATCAATGTGGCCACAATACGTGGCGTCGCGTCGCTCAGCGTCGAAGTACAAACGGGCCCTACTGGTCGCCGTAGATATCGATATTTCGCGTGCCCGGTCGATCTATTCGGTATCTATTCCAACTATGATGACGTGCCGCACAGCGACGCAACTATAAACCACGGCTAAGGCATCAGGCCTATGTCATACCATCGCTCACCCCGAGCGACGCCTAAAGATATGCTCCCATATCGATCGGGCGGAGCGATGGAATCGATATGGGTGCATATCATTAGGCGTCGCTCGGGGTGAGCGATGGTATGACAAAGGCCTCAGTGAGTTATGGCTTCAGATCTGATATCACAAATTTTTTGAAAGCTTCATTATTCTTAGGAAGGATCTGTCTTGTCCGAAGTTTTTCATATGCCGGGAGGGTCCTATGCAAGAAATAGAATATACACCTTTAAAGAAAATGATTGCAAAAATAAACTAAAACACACAAATAAATTAAAAATGTGTATTTTAATTTTTGCTTAAATTCTAATTGAATATGAGCTGTAGCAGGCAATTCCAGTGTCAAAGATGCCCATCATACAACTATTCCGACATGCGATTTGCACGTTCCGCACACTCTTCCTTACACCGAGGAATTGCACTGAAAACCAGTTGTTGTCGTACACTTTCAACTCGATAATTCCCTCAATTTGTAACCGGATATTGCGCGACTGTGAGTGCCTGGTTGTTGCATCAGAACAACAAGGAAACTGACTGCACTAGGGCACCTGCTTTAGAGAGCAACTTCACCAGCTCGACGTACTATGGAACTAATGGCCGATAGGATATTCACAGCACTTCTCAAGCATGATTAACCCTCGGCGCTTTGAAACAAAGCGTTTGGGGTGCCAAACAACGAGCTAGCTAGCTTTAAGTCTCTAGCCTTATTCAAAAAATAATAATAAAAATTCACACAAAAAATTGGTGAGGGTTTGTGCGCAAGCGAAACATCTGCTAATGCCCTAAGGACCGCTTGGGAGTGGATCCAAACCCAGAATCCAACAGGCGAAAATGTGAAACATAGTTTGAAAGAGACGAAAAAGCCTGCAAAACGGTTCGCGCAAGTTGGCTTGAAGAGGTGATACCCTATGAGAATTAACCATCTATTTCAACACACCCTGAAACGGCAATTACTTTTGCAACAACCTGATAATACCGAATCTTCAGTTGCGAACAAGCATCCGATTAAGTGTAAGGGAACGATTAGCGTGCACACGACGTGTGATGCGATGTAGTGATAAGCTGCCGCATCGATTCGTCGCTTCGGCGATCGATATGGGAGCTTGCAATAACATCGTGTCGCGCGTTGCGGGAACACTAAACGATCTCTAGACGATCCCTAAGAACAATCACTTTACAGAAGTCTTCCATGATAAAACAAACGCTCAACTGATATTTATTTATTTATTTATTTATTTATTTATTTACTTATTTCGTACATTCATGGTGCTCCAAAATAGAAGGACAGTAAACCAACCACAAAGAAAAAGAAGGAGACAAACATGAATAAAGATTCAAATAATTAAAAATAAAGGTTTTGATAACTGTGAATATAAATAAGGCTGATCATGAAATACCTCATGAAACTATAGTTGTGCTTCAATGGCCTATTCGAATAGGTATTCAAACGCTTTTCATTCGAATTTGAATAATCGAATTCGAATGATCAAAAAAATTCGTTTTTCGGATGTATTCGAGCTCGAATACTCAAAAATCTCGTTTTTCGAATGTATTCGAATTCTAATGTTCAAAAATCGCGTTTACGAAATGTATTCGAATTCGAATGTTCAAAAATCGCGTTTGAACTCGAATACTCAGAAATCTCGTTTTTCGAATGTATTCGAATTCGAATGTTCAAAAAATCTAGTTTTTCGAATGTATTCGAATTCGAATGTTCAAAAAAATCTCGTTTTTTGAATATACTCTAATTCGAATGTTCAAAAATCGCGTCTATCCAATGTATTCAAATTCGAATATTCGAAATTTTTAGTCGTTCGAAGCCATTCGAATATTCGAGAAAGTTTCGAGTGCACAACTATATTCGAAACAGGTTTCACTTTTGATATCAATATTTAAAGTACACTAGGAAAAGGGAAAGGACATGTATGTCCATGTTGTGGCTTTTCTCATTGAGCTCCCAGAAAGCAAAAAAAGGTTGCACAACGAAAGAGGTTCAGGTGTAAAGAAAAAGTTAAGAATTAAAATGGTATGAAGGAGGAAACGTGACCACGAAGAAGGAACGGATGCTTGTCAACCTCCTACACTTCCTAGGGAGGTCAGACGTTCGCTGACGAGCGTATCGGCATCGCACAACGAGCAGAACGACATTCTCATGTTACCCGAATGACCACAGCGCTCTCATCCAGAATGCAACACGATTATCCGTATCAAGTTTGTGTAACGTCGTCCTTCTAATTCGGTGCGAAACGTCGGTGGCTGCCGGCCACTGGCCCGTCCCAATGAGGCCATGGTGTCCTCGACGCTCTTCTAAAGCCTATTTGAGCCGTTCCGTACTCCGTCCGTGCTCTAATTTGACAACGCGTCAGGCAAAGTACAATATATGGACAGCCGTACACCATCATGAGGGCGTCCGAGCACCAGAGCGCTCCTTCCGGAGCAGGCGACGAACTCACGCCCAGAAGATTAGTGGTGACGTACCGGCAGCGCCGTTCTGCCTTTCAAGTTGCCCATCATTGTAAAAGAGACATTAACCTTGATCACCGTGCTACTTACAGCTCTAATTAACCGTGTACGGCGTAATTATAGGTGATTCAGCGTGGAATTCTTCGGCGGAGTCCTTAAGGTCATGCGGATGTGAGAAAGGAGCGGACCTGATGAATGTGATGGAACCAACGACCAAGGTAGGGATAAATAATGCAAAAGGAAAAAATACAAGTAGAAGTTTCTAGAAAAAATAGTTGTCCAATGAAATGGTCTCTTTCAGTCGTAGTCGCAAGGAAACAAACAAACGAAGAAACGTGGCTTACTTGGATTAAATTCACAATCGAAATAAGAGGTTCATCGTTCTTGCAAACTTTGCGCAAAAAGGCCCTCTATTTTATCATGAGCGAAAAGTCGAACCTGCGACCCTTTGGGAATGAGCATTCCATTTATTTCCCTTTTATTCATTCAGGGAGTGAGAGTGCATGCCATGGCAGTTCAAAAAGAGCCGAGTTTGATGAGTGGTAAGTATTGTTCTTCTAGAATGATCTACACGAATAGGCATTTCATTGGTTTTCGTTCGAGTCGAATTCATATATTCAAAAAATCGCGTTTTGCGACTGTACTCATATCCGGCTATTAAGAAAAACCACTTTTTTCAAAAATATTCGAAGCTAGATTGCTGGTTCAGTTTATATCCTTCGGTACACACACCAGTCGGCCACGTTTACATCAAGCTTGGGTAATTAAACCAAAACTGTATAATATACAAATACAATATACATAAGAGCCTCCTAAAAACATCCCATAAGAAATGAAGAAATAACAAAACAGAACAAGAAAAGAACGCCATGTGAAGTTTCCCATATCTCTTTTATAAGGAGTTTTTTGTTTGCATAGCTCAACAATTTCAGCTCAAAGCGAAAATTCTTTTACAATATCCCACGAATCGTCCTATGATTGCGAGAAAGTCACGATAGAATTCGTATATTCGAAATTTGTAGGCAATTGAAACCACTCGAATATTTTTTAAAAATTAGAGAACGCAATTATAGTGCTAAGCCATTCCGTTATCTGTGGCTCCTTTTGAATAGTTTCGTGTATTACCTGCAATAATGATGATTAGAAAGCTTGATAAAAATTTGTGATCATTGACTAGAATTCGATAACATTTAGAGCAACCCGATCTTTAAAAACTCCTTTCTTTAAAAAGGTTATAGTAAATATTGTTATGGCTTTCCTTAAAAAATTGTAAAAAAGGATTTATAAAACCTCAAACCCAGCGTTTGCTTTCCTGAAGTAAGGATTCATGAAATTTCAGCAAATCTCTGGGAAAATTTTAAACTGAAAAATCAATTTCACCTTATTGGAGATCACTTTAGCTTAATTTAAAAGTCTGCCCTTTTCACTTAGTAAGGTGCCCAGGTGCCCCGAAATATATATGTCCACTGTGTTTTGAGAAAGGCTTAGTTTGTTGAGAAAAAAACCTGTTTAGTGAAACCTTTTTAATGTAGTTGAAGCAGTTTCGCCTTAAAAAGTGGCTTAAAATCTACAGCATGTTTTTTTAAAAATTGCACTTCAATTTTTCAAACATATCCACAATTCAAGGCGCGTGTAGCGCAGTCGGAGGAGGCGCCGGCTGTCGCCTGCACCCGATACCAGGTACCTGGTTCGGATTTCCCGCCCTCGCCAACCAAGCCTTCCATCCCTCGGTGAATTGGTACCAGGCTTGTCTGAGAAGGATAAAGCGCTGACTTGTTGAACGGCTGGCCACCACAAGTCGTTGTATGGCCAAATACGTATTCAAATCGCCTTCACGACATCCCGTAGAAGTAGAATGCGTGGCGCCTCCCAAAAAGGATTGAGTAAGGGACCGTCCTTTGCCCTTTATTTATCCTTTTGGAATAATTCATCATTTCACCAAATTCTTCAAAAATTTCACCAAATTTTCACGTCGGCAATAGCTTTGAATGTGGCTCGCGAGCATGGAAGCGTGGAGTGACCAACGAACGATGATGTTCTTGACGAGGCCTAAAATCGCTGGTAATTCGTGTCCGGCTGTGGGTAGGCCGTGGATAACCTAATCACGTCGGAAAATGCCTACGAGGCGCTGGAAACTGGCGAATATTTGAATATGTGCGTGCGAACGAAGCAGCACACACAAGGCCATCGGACAACCCGGCACGGCTTGATTAGAAATGGAAGTCTTTGGCTTTGCTTTTGCAGAAAAAACTATGCACCTCACCGTAATAAGCTTATGCTTCCAGGAAAACGGTCAGAATGTACGATTCTGCGCAAATTCTTCATGAAAGGGAAGAAAATATAGAAGCATTTTAACCCTTGTCTAACGAAGCATAATTACTTCCCATGAAATGAAATAAACGTTCTGAACATCCTTAATTTTCAGAGAACTGTAACCAAAAGTCGAAGAATGAAAAAATGTTGGTAGCGCGAAGCAATGAAGTAGCCGAACTGCTTCAAACACATGTTCCACCTAATCGCTTATCCAGCTGTGTAGTGCTGAAAGAATAGGAAAAACAGAGAAGCTTAGAAGAATTCCTTTATCGCTTGCTTCAGATAAGTCATCGAAGTACGTTCTATTGGCTTCCCGCTAAAGAACTGCATCAAGAAGAAGAAGGAGAAAAAAGAGAAGAAGGGGACTATGTTCAAAGAGACGTGTGGTAGTGTATGTAGTGGCAGGAGGCGTCGGCTGTCGTGTGAACCTCGAATCGACGGTGGTGTTCCGTGTCTTACCCAGGTCAACGAAGTCGCCCATTCCTCTGTGGTCGGTGATTTGATGGCGGTGATTTGTCTATTAGAATAGAAATACGAAAACACTGATTTCTTCGAGATGGCCGACGCAAGATATTGTGTAGAGCAAATACGCAAATCAATTGCACCCACAGCAGTCCGTAGAAAACGCATGCATGGCGCACACCTCGAAATGATCAACGCCATCTTTTACCCGTTTTCTCTATCATTTATTTCGCCACTACATTCACTTGAGGTAGTCAGCCGATTGACAAGTCAGCGATTTTCCTTTCTCGCCAAGGAGATATGGAGATATGGAAGATGTGGGTAGCCTGGACGGGACCCCAACCAAGAACATCGATTCGAGGTTCACACGGTAGACGCTGACTTCTCAAAATGCGCTACCACAGGCGGTCAATACTGCATAATAAGCGGTCTGGCATCGCATGCACAGCTCATTCCTTTGGAAGGTACATACAGTATGTAGAAGTAGGCTGACCTACGTTGCTCATTTCTACAGCAGGATGAGCCATGTACTCTAGTTGAACGTGATTTCGCGGACTCCTTACAAACCATGCTTGACCCATACAATGACTACAGCGAGTTAGGGAATGCGGAAGGCCGGTAATATGTGAAGCTTCTCGTTATATAAACAATAAATAATAAGGTAGGATGAAAGGTAGAGGACGGCGTTAGCCCTAGTTTATAGTTGCAATGTTGCGCGGCGCGGCGCCACAGTCGGAATGGTTATCGATCGGGTGGCGCGAAAAATCAATATCCATGGCAATCTTATTGTTAGAGCCGCGCCGCGTGGCGACGCATGTATAAACTAGGCCTTAGTCAATCCCTTTGGTATGCGCCAGACATTCTACTTCTACGGGATATCGTCGATTTGATTTGAGTGCGTATTAGGCCGTACAACAGCTTTCGGTGGCCAGCCGATGAAAAACTCAGCGATCTGTCCTTTCCAGGCAAGTCTGGAACCAATTCTCCTATTCTGGAGGAGTGGAATGCTTGGTTGGCCTGAGCGAGAAATCCAAACCAGGAACCTAGTATCGGCTGCATGCGAAAGCTGGCACCACTTCCTACTGCGCTACACGCGCCCAAGCGCATCGTAGGATGCATAATTGGAATGAATTGAATTCAATTCAATTGAATCTTCGCTATGACTTCTTAAATCGTTAAAAAGAGTGTTGTTAAAGCCCATAAATAGGCAAGGCAGAACAAGTCATCTCTACTAGATAAGTCCAGTTGTCACGTCATTAAAATGCAAATGCAGAATGCGCTCGCTGACGGCTTCAGCCGTTGACATTTTGTTACCTATCGGAAAAATGATATGCACGTTACACACTGGACACTGCTAGCCGGCATGGATCCGTCATAGCGTGACTGATCGACACTGGAGGCATCGTGTGCGTGCGTGTGTGTGAGAGGAGAAAATGCGGACAAAAAACCAGCGCCTCAATACTGCCTGACGACAGGCAGTTATCCGGGGATCCCGCATCGTATGTAATGGCTTGAATGACTGCCTAGTGCTTGGCTGCCAGTCAGTTATTGCTCCTCATAACGAAAGTGCCGGCGAGGGCTGATTACGCGCATTGTGTCGCCATTGTGTGATGAGGACACCTCTCACCACGAGAGCGCAAAAAAATCGCCTGCCGAGTAAAGGTCGACGACGTCGGGACGCATGTTCTTGTCGTCACGTTCATCCCCAACTTGGAAATGAAAACCGGGAACAAAAACCCCTCCCTTGAATTTACGCGAGTTCGTTCTAGTCATCTAGATTTTTTCGATGTTCGGCCTCCGAGAATTTCGTGCACTCGGTTCAGCTTTAAAAGTTGGTATTTTCCAAGGAAACTGGAAAACTGGACACGAAATTCTTGCCATTGTCATCTGCAAGAGTCACCACAAATTTCTAGGCAGTTCTGATCATGCCGCTCAACAGCCGTCATGTTCAACAAATTTTTGAATAATTTTCTATAAACATGAGGAGGTCTTCCTACCTGTGATCCGTTGCACGACAGACTTAACCGGTGTTTAAATATTACTGCTTTATTGCTTTTTCTCTCTTAAGTTAAACTTGTCGGTGGTTCAGAATAGGTCCTTTGGTAGACACATACACCAGTTTTTCGGCACCGTTTACCTCAAACTTGGGTAATTAAACCAAAATTTTAATGTACAAATATAGTACACATTAGAGCGTCCTAAAAACATCCTACAAAAAAATGAAGAATAGAAAAAATGGAACATGAGAAGAGCGCCATGTGAATTTCCCATATGACCCTTTTATAAGGAGTTTCTTGTTTGCATAGCTCCCAATCTGATAAAGCTCTAAGCGATAATTCCTCACAATATCGCACGAAATCGTCCTATGATCGCTAGAAAGTCGCGATATCTCTTACAACTTTTTTGTTTTTTATTACTCGACATTGAACCTGATAAAAATATTAGGACAACATCTAATGATCATTGTTTTATCTAATTTTGACTGGGCAGATTTACCAAAGATTTGTTCTCATCCAATACGTTATCAGCTGCACCACAACAACAAGGTGGCTGGTTCTCTTCATCATATAAATGAATGTATTTAGGTATAGAATAAAAAATAATGTAATAATAAAAATAAAAAGAATTCTCCATGTTCTTTCTTCGTAAAACCTCGGCATGATTCATAATGTGATAATGCTTCTGTGCCGAACCTCAACCTCGTTCGGCACAGAAGCATTAGCACATTAACAAAAAGAATATAATAATAATAATCTAAGAAAAATAATAATGATGATTAATAATGTAAGAATAATAATAAAATAATATTTGTAGTTTTCGTCTTTCAATGGCACGTGTAACGCAGCCGGAGTAGGTGCCGACTGTCGCGTGTACCCGATACCAGGTTCCTGGGTCGGATTTTTCCCGCCCAGGCTAACCAAACCTTCCATCCCTCCGGGATCGGTGAATTGGTACTAGAGTTGTCTGGGAAGGATAAAACGCTGACTTGTTCATAGCCACCACAAGTCATTGTGTGACCAAATTGCGTATTCAAATCGCCTCCACGACATCTTGTAGAAGTAGAATGCGTGGCGCATCCCAAAAGGGATTGAGTAACGATGTCCTTTATCCTGTATCCTTTATTAGATACAGAATAAAAGTAAATGTAAGAAGTTCTATCTTTTTCTGAAGCCAATTATTAAATCTCGGCTAGGTCCAGAGTTTTGACCATAACCTGCCATTGTATTAGGGTGGGACAAAAGTGATGAGAAAAATTCAACAAATTTCTTTATCTCTTTATAACTCAATTACAACTCGACGGTGCTGAGGAATGTAATCGCCATTGAGGTCAACGACCTTGCTGCCATCGCTCAGCCAACTTCCTGATCCCATCCTTCCAGAACTGCTTGGGCCTGGTGTTGATCAACTGCTCGATATAGTTGTCAAGGACTGCTTGGGTTCTTGTGTCCCTTCCGACCAGGAATTCCTGTAGGCTCAAGAAGTAGTGGTAGTCGCATGGAGAGATGTCCGGCGAATACGGAGGGTGAGGCATGTGAACGTAGCCCAGCTGGCCAAGCTTATCCGTGGTTACTTGTTCCCGATGGGATGCGGCGTTGTCGAAAAGGAGAACCTTCTTGAAGCGCTGCGAATGAATAAGAGCGAGTCGTCGGCCCATCTCTTCTATTTCGTTCACCATGGTAAAAACAAACCTCTGAGGGTGCTTCTCGCCGTGAACATCCCGCCGAACGCAGGTCGCAAGGCCTCACCCAGACTGGCTGCTTGGCAGGGTTAAGGTAGAAGACGTACTTCTCATCTTGCGTGAATATTGAGTCCAGGCTGCTCGGGATTGGGAATTGGGCGAGATTTGCACAACACAGGTCGACTCGTCGGACTGGGGTTTCGGCATGAGACCGACGGGTTTTGACATGCTTCAGGAAAGGGCGAACGTGGTCAATTCTCAAGTGGGCCTCCAGAAGTAGCAAACAAACGCACAAATACGAGAAGCACGAAACCGGACTCCAGTCACAACATATATGGGCACAGCATGGAAAGTCTCATTACTTTTGGCCCACCCTAATATGACGTATACAACACATTTCATTTAGCGATCGCTCAAAGCAGAAATATTAATATTTTCACATCTATGTAGGTTAATCTGTATTTTTGCTGTTGTGCAAAGCATTAAGAAGTTCCTAAGTTCAATAATCATTATGCTTTTCTCTTGTGCTCCTTTATTTCTGAGAGTGGTAGGTAATATGGCAAAGTCGACCTATTTCAATTGAAAAAGTTACATTTTTGCATGAATCTACACTTTCACATTTATCCATTCACAAATAAATTCATATTTTGAGGCCAAAATAGCAATAAAATTTTCGAGAAGAATTTTAATCCTACGAAACTCTATTGTTTTTCTATTCTATTGTTTTGTTTTTGTTTATTGTATTTCTATTGTTCTACAACGAGTTATTCTGCGCCGACAGTCAATCGTCATAGGGAAAGGAATGAAAATATCCAAAAGTGAAGTTGGAAGTTGAATAGAAGAAGAATAATGAAAAGGGTCGAGAATAGGTTTTCTTTTAAGACTGCGCCATTCATCCATGTTTTAAACCCTTTCAAGGGGTAACTTGAGGAATGAAAGAATGAAACGCGCCCAACGAAGAGAAAAAGAACAAGGAAGAAGACGTTCCTTAGTCGACTGAAACTCTTAGAAGCACTAAAGCAAAGCAAAGCAATTAGCATTAGTTTCTCAAACAATCAACAAATTCGCTGAGCCTAATCTATCTTAGTTCCTGCCGATTTGTCATTTTTTCGAATTTTACAGAAATCTTTGAGCAATATTAGAGAGATGGTCAATATTTTCGGTGTTTCGTCTTCATGATGTTGACTTCTGTGCATGCAAGTGATCGTGTCTACCCTTCTTTCTATCCTATTTTGTTAATAAATGTAACTTCTGAATAAAAAACAGAAAATTCGCTCGCCTAGTGCTTCTGGATTATTCTAAGGGCTACAGAACGTCAGGTAACTTCTCTATTGCCTCAAAGGAAGAAAGTTTTGTAAACTGGTGGAATCAGTGAGGCATAAATTGCTCATGCATTAGGCATCACACTAGTTTCATAGATACTCGGATACTCGCTTTCAACGGGCCAAAGAACCACTTGCTATTGGGGTGAGAACCTGTTGCAGTGTGTGCGGCGGGCTGCGCTGATTAGGCAGGCGTTGGGTCCCGGCGCGATTCCCTGCCGTCCGTTGGCGCTCTTGTGGAAGTATACCATTGGGTTTAAGGGTCGGCTCCTGTTGCTAGAGTGTTGCAGGTGGTTTGCGCAGGCATATATCCACGTATATCCAGCTCGTACGTACATAGATATGTGTAAACATACATAAGTAGGTATATACTATGTACATGCATGTATATACATGCATATATATATATATATATATATATATATATATATATATCCAGGAACAGGTTCTCATCCCAATAGCAAGTGGCAATTTGGCCCGTCGAAAGCGAGTCTCCGAGTAGATGAAACAAAAACTGGTTGAAACAGAAAATGACTCGAAAACCGAAAGGATCTTCTATGCTAGCGAAATATCGAGGCGAGGGCATCTACAAGCCTTCTGACTGGAAGCGCTGGGCGATGGTTGTTGGCGGCTTCGTGGCCGACCGAAACAGTGAACGCTAATTTATTCGGCGACGAGATGAGGCGCTGTCATATCAGTGAAGCCCTCGATCTCGACGTGCGATTGATGTCCTCGGCCACAAAGAGGATCTCGGGCCAGCCGGCTCACCCGGAAGCGGTGACAGCGGAAAATCTGCCAACATGACATGACGACCGCGACGAGTACGAGGAGGAGCACGAGATGCTGCGGCTACTGATGCGGGTCGGGTCGGATCTGAGGCAGCTCGGGGGCGGGGGCATGTAGCAAGCAGATCTCGACCGCAACATCGACCTGCACTTTCGGCCAGCTCATCTCGACGGCGCTGATCTGAGGCTACAACGAATAGAAATTCCACGAAATAGTATATTTAAAATTTTATATTAAGAGGGAAGACTGGGGTTCTAAGAACTGATATTTTATTAAATTTAAAAACGATTTGACCAATTTTTTAATTTTCTAAACCGATAACACCAGATTTTTTAAACGGTTTGAAGAAGTGCAGGGCAATAATTTTTTTTCAAAAAGTATAAATAATCTTGACCTCTGATCAAATGTTTTTATACTTTCTGAAAAATCAGAGACGCTGGGTCATGTCGTCGAAAATTAGGTGGGCCGGCGACGTAATGCGCTTTGCAGACGAGAGCAGTCACACCGACTAGAACTCCGCGGGATGTCAAGAGTATGCCAGAACACCCACCAACGCGTTGGTCGGACTTCTTCGTGAAAGCGCTGAAGGAACGAAATGACGCTCTCGAGGACGCATTGAACCACTCTGGCACACGACAAGGACGAATGGAGACGCTGCCTGGCGCCTGCTTCGATGAGCGGGACGGCAGGTGATACAGGTGATAGATCATTGATTGGGCAGTAGACACATGTTTTAGAAACGGAACTATAAATAGAAAGCGAAATAGAACAGCACTGAATAAAGGACCAGTAAACAGAAATCAGAATGAGTTGAAAGGAATTTATAAATTGAGACTGAAAAATGAGACTTATGAAGGTTGTAATTTACGGTCAAGATGCTCTAAGACGACTTATTTTTAGCGATTTCACCAATTTTGATTAATTTTTATTTTTTTTTTCAAACGATACAACGTGGTTTTTCAAACAGATGACCAGGTGCACGCGGCGACAACTTTTTCAGAAACTATCGGTAAATTCTCCTGAGACAAGCATTTTGACCTCCTTAAAGATCTAGTTTATTAGATCTTGTTTAACATGGAAAACGCTCATTTTGACAAAGAGGATGCTGAATTTCGTTTCAGAGGTATGCCTATTCCTTAGGTTGGGCGCCGGTGGCGCACTCGAAGGAGCTGCCTGCTGTCGCGTGCACCCGATATCTGGATCTTGGTTCGGGTCTCCTGCCCAGGAAAACTAAGACTTCCATCCCTCCGGGGCCGTTGAATGGGTACCAGACTTATCTGGGAAGGAAAACGCGCTGACTTGCTCATCGGCTGGTCACCGCAAGACATTGTAAGGCCAAATACGTATTCAAACATCCCGTAGAAGTAGAATGCGTGGCTCATCCTAAAATGATTGAGTAACGCTGCCCCTTATCCTTCAAATCAATCGCGACCGTGTTGTAACAGATTATTATCCATTGAAAAACGCCACATAGCAATCCAGGTAGACATAAGACATAAAGGTCCGTTTACACTTCGACGCCGAGCGACGCGACGCCACGTGTTGTGGTCATATTGATCGATCAATTTGGCCACTATACATGTCATCGCGTCGCTCGGTGTCGGAAGTATAAACGGGGCGTAAGACATCTGTTGATTTTGCGTTCGATCAAACAGTGCCGGTGTGGTGTAATGGCGAAAGCACTTCCGCCCGATCAGCAGGAGGTGCAGGTTCGAGTCCCGCCTGGCGCTAGAGCTTTGATCGCAATGAAACATCTTCATAACAGGTTGCAACCTTAGTACCAGCCAAATGAGGCTTAAAGAAAATGACTTCAATCATAAGACATGATAAAAAATAAAGGAATATAACGAAGAAAAGAAATAAAGAACAAATAATGAAAATAAATAGAAATAAATAAAGTAAATAAGCAATAGTAAGAATGATAGCAAGTTGTAGCTACTACTGCGCAGATTTTTATTCTCTTTCAGCAACTCTGAAAAGAATCCATATATGGAGGATCGTTGGAATAGGGGAACAAATGTAAAGGTTTCCCTGAAGACCTAGACGACGACGCTGAACTGGTTCAAAGCCTTCACAAGGCTTCAAATGAATGCAAAGCTGTAGCAGCACCGCGATGTGCAGTCCATAATAGATCGTTATGTGCTTGCTGGCATTCCGAAGAGTTGTGTCCTTCTTAATGGCTACAAAACT
Organism: Heligmosomoides polygyrus polygyrus; assembly: GCA_947396885.1. Classification (NCBI taxonomy): domain Eukaryota; kingdom Metazoa; phylum Nematoda; class Chromadorea; order Rhabditida; family Heligmosomidae; genus Heligmosomoides; species Heligmosomoides polygyrus. Next base: position 5,755,705 of record OX377206.1, on the reverse strand, counting down.
TGTTGACGGCGGACGTACATCTGACACTTCTCATTAGGCGCATTAAAGGTTACACCAGTTGAAGCAACAAGAGCGATTTTAAGACCTCTAAACAACTTCCTGCTGCAAGTTCATCATCTTTATATTATTTGTTGATTCATTTGTTTATGCGTGAAATTCACGCGAAACATAAACAACTCGTGAAGAATACTAAAATAAATGTCAACAAAAAAATCAGCTTCAAAGGAGAACGTGATGAACAAGAAGAAAGATCGATTGAGCGTAGATTTGAAAAATTCCTACACTCACAGGGTATGCATTTTAGTGTTTCGAGAATGCCTAAATATTATAAACGATCCTTGAATTTACCTAAGATTGTACAAGATTCAGTCACTAATTTTTCAACGAGTTCGCCTTCTTCACAGCCGCAAACTTGGGTAATTAAACCTAACTAAAATTTCAAATTTCATTTTAGAGAAAAACCTGAATAAACGATTCTTGAATTTACCTAAGGAGTCAGGAATTGGAGATTTTTTTCTCAATTTTTTAGCTAAAAAAACAAACAAACAGGGCGTGGTGATAGGTTGCTGGACTTGAATACCAGGACAACAATTTAAAGTGAGGAAGGATCATGATGTTCATACATAATATGTTTCCTCTAAGGTACCATAAGTTCTACTTAAACAATTTCTGCTCTACTGCATATGATCACAACAACATCGTTTGAAAAAATAAGGAAAGCAAGGATAAAGTAAAGAAGGATGGACAAATTAACCTATTTGGCATAAGCCACACATTCCTCTTTTTCAAAACATCGTAAAGGCATTTGTCATTGGCCTTTATGTGAACAGTAAAACAGCTACGATTTCGAGTTGTTAAAAAAACCCAGTGCACTAATCATTCCAGACAAGTCCCATTTTTGTGTACTCTCACCGAAGCGATGCCTTGTTGGCTTGAGTGAGACCGAACCTAAAATCAATTCGAGGTGCATGCGACAACATGCATCTAGGCAAACAGATGAGTAGAATTTCACAAAAAAGCGTTTACTCGTTCGTTGAACTAAGATCTGAGATTGTACAAGCTTCATTCACTAATCTTTCGACAAGTTCACCTTCACAGTCGCAAACTTGGGTAATTAAACCTAACTAAGTTTCAAGGTAAGGCTCCTGGAAAGCGAAGCTATTGATCAACGGTTTTGATCAAAGCATTGGTAGACTCTGAAACAATACCTACCAAAAAAATTGAAAAAAGCCTCAGAAGGCGCAGTAGTCGCTTTTTTTTGTCCTTTTGTCATAACTCTTTCCAAGAGCTATCCAACAGTTTAAACATTTTTTCACCAAAAATTTTGCATTCATTTTTCCAAAGTACAGATGTCCATAGGATGCAATTGAGTGGATGTAAACCACATTTTTTAATTAATTTTTTTGCAAATCAGGAAGTCATAAGTCTATCTTTGCGTGGTTTCAAGAAATTGCTTTTATGTACCACACAATGAGTGCCTCCAGTTGTATTTATTATATTGGTTTTGATTGAGTTCGTTGGTATGTTATTCTAATAATTGTATTTTGACTTGTGGCCTTAGTCACTGTCATGAATAGATAGATAAATATATAAAATTAACGAAGACGCATCTAGCTTCCAAAAAAAGTGCCAAAATTTCGGAAGGTAAAAATTATTTAAACCGCTGGATATCACTTTTCTAATTGATCTTATTTCTAGGCAGATTTATAGAAAAGGATTAAAACGGAAACGTTTATGGCGAAAGGACAAAAAGGACACGACTGCCGCGGCGCCTTCAGCGGTTTTTTTTAAATCCTTACCGTGGGAATTGTGCAAGTCGACTACATATGTGACCAGGACGAAGAGAGAGGATGTACTTCGAAGTAGATTTGTTCGAATTTTGTAGCGCTGCAAGGAATAACCTTTCAGGACTTTATTTTTTCGGGCTTTCTATTCGGCCCACCTTCCGGAAAAAGATATTATTAGGTTGGAAAAAAAGTCTTTTCATTTTTTTCAAAGATTTATTACTTCACAACTACAAAGTCAAATCAATTGAGATAAACTCTATTTTGTTCTACTACACTTCTCCAAAGACGTGGTAATTTTTCTAATTCCTCTCGCGTAAAAGACTGCAGTTCTGAAGTCGAATCACCGCTGAATCCAATTTTTGAGGTCCTCGTCCGTTTCAAAATATTTCTCTCCAATTTCTTGCTTGAGAGCGTGGAAGAAATAGCATTCGGGAGGGCCGAGGTCAGGGCTATACGGTGGATGTGGCATTACCTCCCAGCCCAGCTTCTTTATTGTTTCTCTTGTGAGTCTTGCAGCATGTCGCTTTGCGTTGTCATGCAGGATCATCACCTTTGACGTCTCCGGCCTGTTTTCTTGGAGAGTTGCGACGACTTTGTGGAGTTGGCCGCAGTATGTGACAGCAGTAAGTGTCTCTCCACTTCTGAGAGTTTTCCAGTAAATCACTCCTCTGACATCTGACCAAACAGTCATGAGAATCTTCCTTTCGTGAACATTGGGCTAGAGATCAGACTTAGGGCTCTCTCCCTTTTGTACCCATTGCCTTTTCCTCGGAAGTTGGCACACAGAACCCAGGACCCTTCGCCTGTCACAATCCGCGGAAGAAACGATTTTCTTCCTTATCTGGACAGAAGAGAAGCAGCGATGGAGAGCCGTCGACCTTTCTGAGTGTCTGACAGGGCATGTGGAATCCAAGCTCCAAATTTCCATGAAAGCCAAGATTCTTCAGATGGATCCCCACTATCCTATGAGACACTTCGAGCTTCTCTGCCAGCTGACGTGTCGTCTGCCAACTATCGGTACGAAGAAGATGGTGTAGTTCACTGTCGTCCAATCCAGTTGGCCTTCCTGACCATGCTTTGCCCTCAGTGAATAATTTCCCTTTAAAGACTTTCCGAACCACTCATAACAGGCGCGATGAGTAGTAGATCCCAAGCCATATATGTGGTTAATTTGGTCTGCTGCCTGACGTGCTGTGGATTCTTTAATGAATTCTTGAAGAATGCCGTGCTGAAAACGGCCATGAGGTAGATCTGGCATTGAGTTCGGAAGATTGGATGGATAACGAATTACAAGAAGAGTCTTAACCTGTGTCTGCGTGCGAACGGTAGACAAGTGTGATAGGATTACGAAATCAGCAATCAACATTGGCTAGTGCGTTTACAAGGGGAAGGGTAAAAAAAATTTCGAAGTGTGAAGAGACTTTTTTCCAACCTAATAGATAAAAGGATAAATGATGAAAGACCGAGTTACTTAATCCCTCTTAGAATGCGCCACGCATTGTACTTCTACGGGATGTAGTGGACGCGATTTGAATGATATATGATATATGAATGACCAAAATATAAGATAGGAATTTCAAGTATAATACACGTACTGGAGCTCTAATAAGCAGCAACACAACAAAAGAATTTGGCCATAAAGTGAAGAAGGTTTAAAATGAAGATGTCGATTTCGCAGCGTCTAGGAGAAATATGTCTGCTAGATTCAATAAAAGTTTCCGAAATAGATTCCGCAATTGCGGGTTGGTCTGCGGCGGCCTACTAGTGAACAGTTGCGCGTTGATTCAGCTATGTAACGAAGTGTTGTGGTCACTTTACACATACAAATTGCGACAAATTGATGAGGTCATATTGCGGCTGGCGCGTGGCCAACAGACCGTCAGACTCTTAACAAAGGATGCGATAAGTAGCTCGAAGAGCGAGACGCGAATTGATATGTATGTACCGTCGTAAAATTTCAGAAACGCAACTGACGCCGCCGCTCAGACTTTTTGCTGGATGCCGCTGAAAAAGAAGCCGAAGATCGGAGGCAGAAAAAAAGATAAAATATTAGGGGACGATAAGTGATTGACTGTCCGGCACGGATGATTTAGTACCGTTGCCGATGGCTGTCTTCTTCAGCACTAGAAAACCGATTAGCGTAGCGTTTCGGCGTTTTTTCTTCGCCTCTGGAGATTATACACAGTAAAACTACTGGAGTCAGAAAAATTCAGGAACTTCTCGCTCCACAGTGTATGCTTACTTTCCTGTTCCTCCTTTTCCCCTATATTCCTTGACCTTCTAGTTCAGTTTTAAGCTACTTGCTTTTCAGAATGGTCAGTATTCTGGATACCCAGTATCTTATTACTGACCATTGAGTTTACGGATTTTCATGGTGTGCAAGACTTCTTTTAAGGCACGCCTTAGCCCTAGTTTATAGTTGAGCCGCTGCGCGGCGCGGAACCCCGGCCGGAATAGATATCGATCGGGCTGCGCGAAAAATAGATGTCTACTGTCATCGTGGCACCGCGCTGCGTGGCGGCAGAAGTATAAATTGGGGCTTAGGGCCTATCCATACTACGCGACGGAAGCGACGGCAGTGACAGGAGCGGCAAAGCAAAGCATGCCTATCGACTTTTCTCAGGCAGCGGCACGGCACTGATCGATACGTATCCTTCGCCCTGTCGCTTTCGCCTCCGGGGGCTGACATAACTCCAACGCCGCGCGAACCCCCCTGGCGTCGCGCGTGGTGCGCGACAAAATTGGACGAGTTGTCGCGGTCCGATGCTTCCGACGGCTAGAAACGCTTCCTACAGGGACATGCGGCACGCCTTTGCCTTATTTCAACGTTTCTTGGAGATTGTATATGAATGTGGTTTCAATAGGACGCTCAGCGACAGTATATACAGGAATCTTGGTCATGTGGATGGTTTCTAGTGTCAGTATTTGCCAACTACAACTTCTTCGGTCAATTTTTACCCGTGATTATGGTTATACTACGGAAAAAGGTCGCTATCACCCATTCTCGGATCAATTGTCCTACTGCAGACGGTTTCCTACCACATTCTGTGGGGTCTTAAGTTCCTTGCTAGAAATGTGGTCTGAGAGCTTAAACAATGAGAATATTTCGTGCTACGCGGCTAACCATGCGTCACCGAGCGCACGTCCGCGTTTCAGCGCCGCGACGTCGCACGCGACTAGCGCGCGACGTCGCGTTGGAGTTAAGTCCTGGAGCCTTCCACCTCTGCTGTTGCTCCCGTCGCGAAGTATGAACAGACACACTTAGTGCCTGCAGTAAAAAAACAGAACTGCAGAATTGGAACTAACTACACTTTCTGAGTCTTATCTATTATGTACAATGCCTTCATTCAAACAACTTGTTCGATTGTGAATGCGAGGCGCATTCCAACAAGTATGGTGAACATCTACCCTTTTCACTACCCACTTCGTTTTCTTGCAGCTTTTTTTTCTTCAGAAAAAGTTCATGATTCGATCACACAAAGAGAATAGTCGGCTTTCGGAGTAGAATTGCCTCAAAAAATTTTGGAAAAAAACTGTTTTTTCTCTAGCTAAAGCAAAACCCAACGAAGGCTGAACCTGGCCACGGAAAGTGTTTTAGTTTTGAAGCTCTTGGGAGCAAAAAAATTCTTGAACATGTGGTCTTAGCTTTTCGCAAAATATAACTGCCAAAAGCGATAGAGACATGAGTTAAAGAACGTCAAAGTTCAAGTCGTTCGCGTACATCATTTTTTACTCATTAGTTACTCGGAAAATCAAAACAGCGGAATCGAAACTGAATATTTTCCTCAAAAACGAACAGTTCTGTTTTCGAGGAATATAAATTCCATAGGTTACGAGTTTCGTAAACCACTAAATATTCATTTATTTTTATTTATTTCATTATTACTGCATGTTAGATCCTGTTCACAATACAGTAAAAAGAAGACCCATACAACACATTTAGCAAAAATGAGTAGAAAAAGAAGCTGAGAATGCAGGGCACAGGTTCAGATGGATGGTGTACAAGTCTCACCACAATTATTCATCGATAAAAAATCGAAAGAAATGCGCTTTTTTCTGAACGTGGCTAATTGGCGTATTCTGGCAATTTGTCACTGTACTAACAGATTTTCTGGTGCTAGGCACCAGGTGGCGATCCTCATCGTGTTCTCTCATAGTTTTGAGGCAACCACCTAATGGGAGTTTTACTTATTTGCAAACATATTTATTTATTACATAAGTAGCCACCTGGGCGCATGTAGCGCAGTCGAAGGAGGCGCCGACGGCCGCGTGCACCCGATACAAGGTTCTTGGTTCGGATTTCCCGCCCAGGCCAACCAAGCCTTCCATCCCAGGCGTCGGTGAATTGGTACCAGACTTGTCTGGGAAGGCTAGGACAGTGATGAATTGTTCATAGGCTAATCACCGTAAGTCAATGTATGGCCAACTACGCACTCATATCGCCTCCACGACATCCCGTAGAAGTAGAATGCGTGGCGCATCCCAAAAGGGATTGAGTAGTGCCGTCTTTATCCTTTTATTTTATCCTTTAAAATCCAAAAATGTGGCGGTTTGAAACCAACTGATCATCATCCACATCAAAACTAGCACCGCCTTCCAAAGTATACTAGAGACTCTTTGGAAAGACTAAAATTATGCTAAAGATGTTTTGTTCAAGGAAAGCTTGACATGACCTTCATCGAAGTTTTATCATTCGGCAGGTCCACACCGCGAAAACACAATACAACACAGAATTTCATTATTTTTATTGTTTGAGGAAAAATTATATGTAGTTTATTTTAGAGCGCAGAAAAACAAAAAATCACGATGTTAAGAAAGAGATCGCGCCATGCACTTCACGCGCTTACCCAGTCGTTGCGATTTTCGTCTGAATGATAGTGTGAGTTATAGTCGTGCCCGCCCGAATGAATATTCGAGCATTCGAATTCGAATAATTCTATTCTAGTTCGAATATTCGAATTAGAATGCTCGGAAAAACGCGATTTTCGAATGTATTCGAATTCGAGTGCTCGAAAAAACGCGATTTTCGAATGTATTCGAATTCGAATGCTCGAAATTCGTCGCTGTTCGAATATATTCGGTTATTCGAAATTCTTGGGAGAGCACAGCTATAGTGTGAGTGCTGCTTACATGAAAATGCAGAGTGAAAATATGTGTGTTTTCAACAATTGGTCTGGTTTTATTGCACCGTCGATAAGTGGCAACAACGTGTAAACAAACTTTTATAGATTTATCCTAATCGGAGGGGGGGGGGCACACAGTGACTTGCGTCTCAAATCCCTTGCCTAGGTTTCGACGAGAGCTTAAGCTGCTGTACCATGATAGAGATTTCCTTGAAATTTGGGGATATATGTAGTTGTGTGGTACTGGATGACGTTACGCTTACTGTTCCCCCTCGCGACTAGGATAGATCCAAATTTTTTGCAACCACGCAAAAAAAATCATCATGCCTTGGACAGGTTCAAGACGCAATCTCTTTTTTATTATATTAAAAGAATATTTGTTTCCCTTTGCGTTAAAATGGACCTCAAATCATTGCTTTTCCCTAAATAATGACCATTATATAAAATTTCAAATAGCGTATTCACTTTTAGGGGAGATAAGTAGAATATTTTTAAAGAAAGTCATAGTAAATATTCCTTAGACAAAAATTCTTATAAAGTGGCTTGATTTATTCTGTGGAAGAAATCTGCTGCTAGAATTCTGGAAGAAAGGGTCGAAACTCAACTTCTAATTCATAGCAAGGAGGATGATGTCACGATGGTCTTCTGATCAAATGAGACAGTCAAAACTGATTAAGCAATCCAAATTAAGCGACAATTCGAAAGGCACGGAAACAGCTGAGAAACCTCATGAGACGTGGAGTCTTATATGACTGAAAGTGCAAGGAAGTGAGGAAGAAACGACGAAAAAAGGCCGTTTCACGTGCGAGAGGAGGCGCGCAGTTCTCGCCTCGTCCAATTCAACGAGGTAAACAGACTGGAAACGATTTGCATACGGACCGAACAATGAGTTCAAGATTCAATGGCGGTTACCGGTTTCCGACATGTTTCCAAACCAGTAACCAGCGCATATTCCCACGCACATACAACAGAAGGGCACTCGGCGTGAGTAAAAAGAGGTCAACTGGGATGATGTTATGAACCTCGACAGGTGCGTTGTGCGACATGCGACAGATAAACCTCACAGGTCAATCCCAAAGGAGAGTGGGAGGGCACTGCATAATCACTTGTAAATCACTTCTATTTGAGGATAAACACACAGCATAACGTATAAACGAGCTTACTTGATGCCCTCCCCAGGAAATAGCTGGTGCTGTCGCTGGAAGATTGAAAAAATGGTTATAAAAGCATGAAGAGGCTGTAGCGGCTCCGCAAGTAATCCCCGTTTTCAAATTCCCGCGCACCGAATGTGTGCGCGTCGACTCATTTTAGGGCCCCGTACACTTCTGCGGCGTTGCCGCTTGCCGCTATGGTTAAGGATAAGGCGGGGGGGGGGGGGGGAGCGCCGACGGCGAACTCTGAGCTATGGTTAAGGATAGGACCGCGGCGCTGCCGCAGAAGTGTGCGGGGCCTTTTGCCGTGGGGAGACACGTAGAGTCGACCCAGGGATGCCTGGGGCGTATGTTTGTGTTTTTGTTTCTGATACTGATTGGCCTTCCCTGGGGGCCTCGATATAAACGGACGTGCGCACGGAAACGAGCAGTAGGACGTCCAAGTCCAGTTATAAGGTGCCCCCCCCCCCCGGTTGGGATTGAACCTCCCTACATATTATAGATTCTCGTCAAAAGAGATACAAACTAATGTTGATCGGTATGACGGCCAGGTTCTTAGGTAATTAAAAGAAGTATTCCTCCTTCGGGCAACCATCTTGGGTGCGTAGCGCAGTCTGAGAAGATGCCGGTTGTCGTCTGCACCCGATATCAGGTTCTTGGTTCGGATTTCCCGCCCAGGCCAGCCAAGCCATCCATCCTTCCGGGGTTGGTGAATTGGTGCCGAACTTATCTGGGAAGGATAAAGTGCTGACTTGCTCATCGGCTGGCCACCGCAAGTCCTTGTATGGTCAAATACGCATTCAAACCACCACGACATCCCATAGATTTACAATGCGTGGCGCTTTCTAGAAGGGATTGAGTAACACCGTCCATCCTTTATCCTTTATTCCTATTATTCCTCGCTCCATAAACTTTTTTAACCAAAAAAATCGAGGGCTTGTAACCTAAGACCACCTCAAAGAAAATGAAAAATGGATGAAATCTAGTTTTCAATTAATGTTCGCTAAGAAGACGTCTGAAATGTGAGGCTGATTCTGCTCCTCAATCGTTTCAGCAACTCTTGACTCTGTGCAGGTACAACATAGAAAAGTGAATTTTTTTTTGAATTTTTCTAGAAGAGTATGCTTCTAAGAACAGGTCAGCGCTAACGTTAACCGGCTTAGAGAAGAACTCAAGTGTAAATTAGCATATTCACTAAGTATTGCCTTTAAAAAACCCTATATCACAGGGAAGGGCGCTCGTAGCGCAGCAGGAGGAGGCGCTGGCTCTCGCATGCAACAACAAATCGATCGAGTTATGGTTTGACGATTCACGTCTAGGCCAATCAAACCTTTCATCCGTCCGGAGCGGTGAACTGAAATTGGTACCAGATTTCTGTGATGACGATAAAGTATTCACTTGTCCATCGGCAGGTCACCTCAAGTCTATACATAGACCAAATACGCATTCAGCCTTTATCTTTTTACCTTTTTATCCTTTTCATCGATGTCAATAAAGATTTTTCGTGATATGTTCATGCCTGCTCATTTAAAATGAGCTTTTTTTTATATATTTCCGTTTCCGTTTGCATGTTTTTGATTTCTTGCAAATGGTTTCGCCTGTTTAAATCACATTCTATGCGTACATTCCTGATGTGATTCACGCCACGAAATAAATAAATTCAGTTTCCATTATATCCAGTAGATGTACAAGTGCGTGGCGCATCCCCAAACAGGGGTTGACGCCGAGTTCATCCTTCTGCCTTCAATAGGCTTCGTCTAAACACGGGAATAATCTGTTTGCTCCAGTTCTAAGATAAAATGGACTGGAGCAGAAGAAAGCTAAAGACTTCCAGTGGAATCAGAACGATGCGTTTCGTTTCCTCTCAAACGGCAACAACTCATTCCTTTTTTAAAGCCTGCACATGTGAAGCGATACAGGCGTCGGCAAAGCTCTTTGAAGTGGAAACGAGCTACTTGAAAAAAACCGTTTGTTGCTATTTCATTGCAACTGTTCACGAACGTCCATGCGGTTCTCATGAGCATGTCTTCTTGACGATGCAAGAAAAACAAACGATTCCTCCCCTTCACGATGTCAGCTTAACTACTAGGATGGCCGAAAAGTTCTGGAGGTTTTGACTGGTCCACTTCAAACGGTCGTAACTTTCTTCATAGTGATTGAATTCAGTAGAAATAAGACCATTCGAATCAGCACACCATTTCCAATGCAATACTAGCTGAACAGTTTTATCAGCGAAAAAATCGGGGTGGCCGAGATGCGATAAATTCTAGAAAGGAATTCTAGAATTTTTTTTTCTGCTCCTGACCTGCGAAGGTTCAACCACCGAGGAAGTTCTGAAAATGCTTAAAAAGGTGGTAGTCGCTTGGGACTAAATCTGGTGTGCATGGCGGGTGAGGCAGAACTTCTGCTCCTGAGAGCTGAGTTAGCCTAGTGGTTAGTGATGTATCTTCATGCACAAAGGGTCACAGGTTCGACTCTTGGCCCCCGCACGCCATGCCCTGCAAAAATTGCAAAAATGGCAGCGGTTCCAGCGTCAGGCCCAGGTTGGCAGGCAGCTGATGGAGAAACCTCGTCACAAATCATGATCAAAACTCCTAGATCGCTTAATTTTCGCATGGTGATTTGCGTAACGTGTGTGCGGACGTTGTCCTGCAAAGGAACGGGACCTCTTCTGTAGGCCAGTGTCGGCCGCACTCAATCATCTTCACTCAGAAGACGAACACGATGACATTTACATTGTGTGACTTTGAACCGGTAATCTAAGTAATCCACCGTCTATTTCTTAGCCTCAGATCTGGTCGTGGAGCCAACCTTTGGCTCAGCTGAGAGGGCTGAGCCAACCTTTGGCTCAGCCCTCTCAGCTGAGCCAAAGGTTGGCTCCACGACCAGATCTGAGGAGCCGTAAGTTACGTCCAATGGAAGCGCCTTCTCCTTGGACGACTTCTCGCCGGACGCCTGCGTCTTCGTCGCCCTCGTAACCTGCGTCTTCTTCGGTAGCAGAGGCTCTGCTGATCCACGAGACTGAGGGGTGCTTTGTGCTGTGGAATGCTTCTTCGTTGCACTGACCAGCGGGGTGGACGAGACGACAATCGGCCCTTCGGCAGACATTGTAGGTGTTGCTAATGGCGTTGATGAGACCACTACCGCTTCAACGGCCGAGTCGTCGATGAGTTCAGCCTCACCGGCCTTCGCCGTTTTGGAGGTGGGCGTTCGTGAGGAGGCCTCATCAGCCAGGTTCGAATACCTCTCGCGGAAGGGTTTTCCACGTCTAGGTTTCAGATATCGCGGATCGAGTCGCCGGTAGAAGATCAGCATGAGCGACGCTGCTGTGACGAAGAGTATGACGGTGAAGACGTAGACGCCCAACAGCCAAAATATTCGAGCTGTATCTGTCGTATAGTTGTGTTCGTCGAGCGCCAGAAGCTTCTGGATTCAATCATACACAAATGCATCTCGAAACTCATCCCATGAGTAGGAGCGTTCTATAAGCACCATTCTTAGGTGTACGTTGCTATAAAAATCTTCGGTACAGTCTTAATCTAATCTTCGGTACATCTCGTCAATTTCGTCACATAAGGACTGTAGTGGTTCTGATTCCAGAAAGATATAGTGAATCACGTCAGCCGCCGAACACCACCTTACCATCGTCATTTTCTGGTGGGTTTTCTGGTGGGATTTGGAAAGTGCCCGGGGTTCCACGACATCAACCCACTGTCCTTATCGTCTTCGGTTATCGTGCAGAGCCCAGTTTTCATCAAATGTGGCAACTCGATCCAAAAATAAGCCGTTTTGGTTCCGGAGAAGTAAAGAAGAACAGATGTCGAAACGCGACGATCACCAAAGTCATGGGACACCCACTTTTCGAGCTTTTTCGCCTTTCCGAGACGTTTCAGACCATCTCTAACAGCTTTCTGCCCCTTAGACCTTCCGCAATCTCACGGACTATTTGCGATAGATTCAAACAACTTCCACGAAAGCCTTCAAATTGTCGTCCTGGACGGTGCTGTAGGTCTGCCGCTTCGGAGTGCACTTTCAAGGTTGAAATCTCCGAAACGAAATTTCTCGAACCACCGCTGCACAGTTCGTTCTCTAACACTATTCGGCCCCACACATGGCTAATTTGCCAGGCTGTTTCGACGCCGGTTTGGCTCGTTTGAAGTTGAAATAAAATATCGTTCGGAGTTGTTCTTTCGACATCCTTCGAAAAGTCTTCGAAAAAACACAAATATTAAGCATAGATGAAGCGCAAATTACTCCGTCAGATAGAGCGAAGAATTTCGTATTAGACCTTATATAAAGAAGTAAGTTGAATATTCATTCAGTAATAAACGAACGAAAAGCGGTTGCGCAAAAACCGCCATAGCCTTCCGGTTAACCTAATGCATTACACATAGGAACGTCCAAACGCGTGGGCAGGCTCCATCCATCAGCCTAACGTCCAGAAGTTGAAGATGCCGCGCGCTAACGCGACGTTCCTCAGACGCGACGCGTGGCGAGCGGAAAACGTCGCTTTCCGGCGCGCTTTCGCGCTGGTCTTCATCTTTCGTGCCGCTTGTGCTGGCTGGACGGGACGGCATATTCGGTACTGTAGCTTACTTACTTGCATACATTGAATATGGCAGAATTGCGATAAAAATGAAAATTGCGCTCGATGGGGTCACTAGATTTCGGCTGCATACGCAAATGTAGAAGAAAAGGCACTGCAGCAACTATAGCAGTTTTCAGGACAACACACAAAAACATTCACTACAAGCGTGTTGCACAAGGAACGCCAGCAGTGCAAAACCATCCACTGAATTCCGCGTTACAGGCGGAGCAAAACCAGTCGAACTGACCAGTTTGGCGGCGTTCCAGAAGTGTCGAGCAATGTAATTGCGTAGTGCAAGTGGAACAACAATGGCACGCATCCTCGTCGTTCGCAAAAAGTCGCGAAGCTTCCGGCGAGTTCTCCTCGAATGTAGTGCATCCTCGGTTGGTGTGTTATGATGGCATGCTCAACGCCGTAGAACAAGATGGCAAAGGCCCTTTTTTGTAAAACATTTTTGCTGATTCGTTGATTTGATTTTTAATTACATTACACGGCCGATACTGTAAAGAGTCTACAAAGAAGTTCGGTGTTCTGCCTATTTAAATAAACTGGTTGAAACGAGAACAACAAGCCGTTGCATGTAGGTAAAGTAATTTCAGTCACGAGATGTGTTGGAATAGACAGGTGTTTCTCGAGAGCAATCGTACTTTTAAACCAGCTTCCACTGATTAATTTTCAGGTTTTTTCTCCTCTTTCAAACTGCATTTCACATTTTCGCCTGTTATCCTTCTGTGAACATTATTGCAGGGTTTTGGAAAACGACAAACCGTGGCGGGGTGTTTGAGTGACTTCTTTATGCTCTAAAATTATGCGGCTGAGACAATTCACAATATTGCGAACGCATTCGGCTTCGAACCGCCTTCTGGGGTCGGATTCATCAACGACTAACCCGCTGGTATAGGAGGTAGACATACCAACGATGAAGCCTGCGTCTCTGACTCTTGCCTTATCTCTACCCGTTATATCCCGCATACCCATGGGTTTAGCACATTGACGACAATATGAGCCACCGGTGGCTCATAACTTTTCGCGCTACTTTTTGTGCTGCTGCCGTCGGTTTTTATAGATGTTTTTCTGTTCCCTATGTACTTGTGATAGGAGAATGTTCAACAGGAATAAGCAAGAAAATTGTCTTTGCTTTCATTAGATATATCGATATAAAAAATTTTACTAGGAAGGAATCTACAATCAAATCAATTCAGGTCACTATTTTTCACCCAAACTTAGCCAGAAAAGGTTATTTTGGGTGCTAATCAAGAATCTGACATTCTTTTTCGAAACTTGGGCCGACTACGGTAGGTTTTGGTAGGTACGGGTGAATAAGGCTGTCGGAGTCACGGTCACAGATTTCGCCCAAACTTCGCCTATTGGGGTTATCTGGGGTGCTGATTATGAATCCGGCATCAGTTTTTGGTATTACGGTGGAGTACGCTAGGTTACGCTAGGTACAGGTAATCGCTGACAGCCTTAGTCGCCCGTACCTACCGTAACCTACCCTAGCCTACCGCAATACCAAAAACGGATGACGGATTTCTGATTAGCACCCCAAATATCCCCCTGGGCGACGTTTGGGGGAAAATGGTGATCATGACCTCGGCAGCCTTAGACACCCGTACCTACCGTAACCTACCTTAACCGACTGAAATTTTATAAATGTATATCAGATTCGTGATCAGCACTCCAAATAACCCCTCTGGTCGAAATTTGGTAGAAAAAAAGCACGTAAAACAAAAAAGTGGTCGCGAGGGACATTATGAGCCACCGGTGGCTCATAGCGGGCGCGCGTGTTCCGGGCAGCTTTCTGCCGCAAAACGCGATTATCGTCTAGTATTTACTAGGAAGGATTCTACAATGAAATCAATTCAGGTTAGTATTTTTCACCCAAACCCAGCCCAAGGAGGTTATTTGGGGTGCTAATCAAGAATCTGACATACTTTTTTAAAACTTGGGCCGATTACGGTAGGTTACGGTAGGTACGGGTGAATAAGGCTGTCGGAGTCATGGTCACAGATTTCGCCCAAACTTCGCCTATTGGGGTTATTTGGGGTGCTGATTATGAATCCGACGTAGGTTTCTGGATTACGGTGGGGTACGGTAGGCTACGCTAGGTACGGGTAATCGCAGACAACCTTAGTCACCCGTAACTACCGTAACCTACCCTAGTCTACCGCAATACCAAAAACGGATGATGGACGCGTGATTAGCACCCCAAATAACCCCCTGGGCGACGTTTGGGGAAAAACGGTGATCATGACCTCGGCAGCCTTAGACAACCGTACCTACCGTAACCTATCGTAACCGGCTGAAATTTCGTAAACGGAGCTCATAGCGCGCGCGTGTCCCACGCGGCTTTCTGCCGCAAAACGCGATTGTCGTCAATGTGTTAATTGTTGATGAATCCGGCCTCTGAAGGTACACCACCGCCTCCGTCTTTTGGTTTTGGACGGAATAAACGCAAAAAGGCGCCGCTTTCGCCGCTTTACCATAAGTCCCTTCAAAGTGGACATTTGTCCAAAAAAAATGTTACCATTCGAAACCAATTTGAGCGGTCTATCCTGAAGGTATCATCCAGTGGCTTAGCAAAAGAACAGATTCGGTAACCATTAAAACCTGGACGACGGTGACCCTCAACTGTCGCTCGAGATAATTGCACCGACAATGTCCAGGTTTTATAGGTCTCAAATCTATTTTTTTTCTAAAACCACTTTATGATACCTACATCATTGGATAGACCACCCAAACTGGATTCGGATAGGCCACTTTGAAAGGAGTTATGAAATAACGAGGGTTTTCTACGTTTATTTCGCACAAAAAATAAAAGACAGGAGCGGTATTGCATAGTGAGATATTGGTTCGAATAGTTTTCTTCTAGAGAGTTGAACCTCAAGGACAAACCTGTTCCTGGTCGGAGGATGTCGCTAGAGGATCAAGTTTTAAGAGCAGCCGTTGAGCGAAAGCCTTTCAGTTCGAACAAAAAGAGCCATTCTAGAATTTTCCGCATCTCTACCACCCAGTTTTTTTCGCTGATGGAATAAGTCAACTAATACCGCGTTGGAAAAAGTGTGCTGATCCGAAAGGAGTTTATTTCGGCTGAATCCGGTGAGCCCTAAGAAGGATATGATCGCTTGAAGTAGACCAGCCAAAACCTTCAAAACATTCCGGCCAACCTACTACATGCCAATTCCGTTGCTAGTGCTATAAATATGGTTCATTGCCAACATGAGCACTGATTTCTTGCCTATCTTTGTTAGTAACTGCCGGAACACGGGCTACAGTTTCGACGTAGAAGAGACTCTAAAGAATTTCATAGGTTTTTTAGTACAGGTGGAACTGAGTGATTTAGAGCATGACATACCTTGAAGGATAAAACGCTGCTTTGTTCGGGACTAGACCAAATTGGAGCATGCTCTATTTAAAGGATAAAGGACGGTGTTATTTAATCCTTTTTACGGTGCGCCACGCATTCTAGTTCTACGGGGTGTCGTGGATGCGATTTGAATGCGTTCTCTGCCAGAGAATGACTTGTGATGGCCAGCCGATGAACAAGTCAGCGCTTTGTCCTTCCTCGGCAAAGTCTGATATCAATTCGCCGACCCTGGAGGGATAGTAGGCTTAGTTGGCCTGGGCGAGAAATCCGAACGAGGAACCTGATATCGGGTGCACGCGACGGCCGGCATCTGTACCGACTGTGCTAAACGCGCCAATCAATAATAAATAAAATAAAACAAAACAAATATTTTGATGAAATATAAAGCACTTTTTTAGTGAGTCAACTACTAAATCGCGTTGAGCAAGAAAGCACTTTTCACTTTATGCAACTCATGCAAGAGATCGCTTTTGCCAATCTTTAAAAAGCCAGCTTTTCCTGTAATCTTTTGCGATCAACTGATTCTGCATCACCTTCGTCACCATTATTACTCGCTTTTGTTGATTTTCAAAAAACTAACTTTGGCTGTATTCATTTGTGAGCAACTGATTTTGTATCTTTTTTGGTTGAATAAATGATCTATGATCTACGCTCTACCGTAGTATGTACCTCGCTGGCCATCTGTTTCCATTACAGAAAATTTCCTCTATGTGAGTCGATATTCAACAGGTGAACGCTGGAAAGGTCACTGTGATCAACAAAGGTCCACCATGAGGTCCGAATCTCTGCTTAACGTGCGTGAGTTCGTCAGTGAGCCTCATTAAACCTCGATGAAGTGATCAGCGGTGAAGCGTAATCTGTTCGCCGCGACAGCAAGCGAGTCAGTTAATTAGCGGTGATTTCGAGACCGCAAGTTTTCAGTAGGGAATGGATGCGAAGGAGAACAGATGTTGTTCGTAGACGCCTCTCAGATTTACAAACCGTTTTTCGGGTGAGAAGCCCAGTCAGTTCCGTATGCCGTTCGTTGACGTCGACGATTACAACGCTTGATGTTTTCAGACGGAATTGTATCCATGGGTCTAACTACACACACGCACGAGCCGGCCGCCGGCGCTCACGCGAAATTGCAGAAACACAGCTGACCCGTAAAACATTTTGGAAAAACCGTCGACACAACACGCTTTCGACGACTTGCTGTACGGGAGTTTTACAGCCGGAACCGACGTACGACGGCTGAAGTCGGACTGAACAATGTACGACGGAAAGACAATCCTCTCACTTTTGAAGGGACCGGGGATGCAGAATAATACGAATCCTTTATTAAGCAAAATCTGATTGTCTATACACTATTGTACTTTACGGACTCCAGAGGACGAGGAGGGATCGAAAAAAATTTTTCGCCCAAACTTCACCTAGGGGGGTTATTTGGGGTGCAGATCACGAATCTGACATCCGTTTTTTGTTTTGCGCTGGAGTGCGGTAGATTACGGTACGCACCGGTGACTAGGGCTGTCGAGGTCATAATCACCGATTTCGCCCAAACTTCGCCCATGGGGGTTATTTGAGGTGCTGATCACGAATATGCATACGTTTTTCGTTTTACGCTGAAGCACGGTAGATTACGGTAGGTGCGGGTGATTAAGGCTGCCAAGGTCATGGTCACCGATCGCGAGCAAACCCATCCTTCTAAGCCATTCCTGGAAATCGGCTGCGTCCATGTTTAGCTTGTCAAAGACGTTCTTGAGCTTGAAGTCGCGCAGTTCTTCTTGGCGGCGGTTGCGGAACAGTGCCTGGAGGGCCATGATGCTTAGATTGCTATCTCTCGATTAAACCTTCGCCTATCGAAGAGTTTCCCGCTGATTTGTGAATTTTCAGGCGATCGCTGCGAGACCACTTGCATGCTGTGCTCACCCGTAGCACCACAGATAACCCCTATAAGTTTGGGCGAAATCGGTGACCATGACCTTAATCACCCGTACCTACCGTAACCTATCGTACTCCAGCGTAAAATGAACAACGGATACCAGATTCGTGATCAGCACCCCAAATAACCCCCTAGGCGAATTTTGGGCGAAATCGGTGATTATGACTTCGGCAGCCTTAGTCACCGGTACCTACCGTAATCCACCGTAATCGGCAGAAATTTCAAAACGAATGTCAGATTCGTGATCAGCACCCCAAATAACCCCCTGGACGAAGTTTGAGCGAATTTTTTTTCGAATTCTCCTCGTCCTCTGGAGTTCTTAAATAGTGCCAAGGTAACTACCATTCTTCCTCGTGAAACTACCTAACACACTGTAAATGGTGACTTAAATGCAATGTTTATTATATTTTGATAAAAACAATATTTTCTTGCAATTAGGGACAGATGGTGCTCCAACAGTGAATATTTTCCCTCAGCAAAAGAGTATGTACATGGGCTCAAAAAAATGTTGTAAAACGTTATTTTTCAAAAAAAAAGGCTCGGTCTCAATAATATGTACTCTCGCACTCCATCAGACAACCGTGCTTCCTGAAAATGTTGAAAAATAAAATTTTTAGTTTTCAAAACAAAGGAGTAGGTTTAATTACCCAAAATGTTGAAAATTAAGGTTTCTAGTTTTTAGGATAAAGGACTAGGTTTAGTTACCCAAGTTTGAGACTCCTCACCACTGAAGAGCTCCAGAGAGGCTCTTAATTTCTTTGCGTTTTTTTAATTCTTACGTCCGTCTAAGAGAGGGATCAAAATGCTGGACATTTCCGAAACTAGGCTGAACATCTTTCAAGTCAAAATAACCGTTTTCCAGGCAAATAAAAACAGACACTTTTTGAAAATGTTAAAATAAATTGTTGTCTCAAAAGAGTTTACTACTTTTTACTCAGAAAATTCGTAGTCTACCTGTCCTTAAATAGCAAGCACTGTTTCTAAGACTTTCTACACATTTTACCTTTCTAGATGAAAATAATGAAATAAATAATTATTTTAAAGTGCAGAAAGCTGACAGTTTTTACGAGGAAAAAGGGTGTAGTTTGTTTGCAGTGAAGAAAATTGCGACATGCAGAGAGAGTGCATGGAGTGGTCTTTTCTTTCAATGCGCGCACTCAAAAATTTCCAGTTTCTTTTGAAAAATACTTGAAAATGTAAGAGCTTTTGAAAATAAAATGGCATTGTGGGATCTTTTCAAAAATAAGAGCACTACAGTTGAACGTAGCGCATTCAGTTTGTCACCATAAACAATTTAGGACCAAATGGGACAGCAGGAGCGAGGATAATCTTAAGTATCGAAAATCGGTTCCTTATTACATAGCCATCTTATGACCTCGAAAACTTTTCGAATACCCGAATGGTTTCGAATGCTCACCAACTTCGAATATTCTAATTCGAATATATTCGAAGGACGAGATTTTTTAATTGTTCGAATTCGAATGTATTCAAGAATTCGATTTTTTGCTGATTACTCCAAATCGAGGAGGCGATTTCTTTGAATATTCGAAATGAAAATCATTCGACTTATTCGAATAGGTCATTCGAGCACAACTCTAGTCCTAACGTTTTACGCTCGATTATCAAGAATTTCAGGCGAGCTTCCTCTAGTCACCTAGACGTTGCCGGTGCTAATTACTTCACTAATTATGAAAATTCTTAATCAAATCACCACGGAAGCAGCTAATCACCGGTAAGCTCATTGGCTCGTGTTATGGATGAGTAGGGAGACTTGTCCTCTATCAAGTTCTGCCTGTCCGGCTCCTCCTCTTGGTGTCGGTTTTGCTCTCGTATAGTGAACGAGCGCTCTGTGTTCAGTGGGCAGAAGTACCAGTGTGATAACAACAGTGGACATGAGCTGGAGCAGCAGCTATAGGAGCGTGATAGACGTGTGGCGGTGATCAGCTGGTTGCAGTGCTGCTGCTCATGCAAACAATGGCAGCACCGATAAATCAAACTGTAACAACTCGTTACGCCATCGGAGCGGCGACGGCCCTCATGCACTGGTCACCACTACTGTGCATGGCGATTCGGATGGGAGGGAAGGGGACCAGACGTGGAACGGGGAACGGCGGCAATTTAGAAGCGCGTCCGCGTGACCGAAGCGGATTTCCACGCGTTTCGAGCGATGAGGTGAGCGCACGCAGTCAGGCGAACACCACTCGCTCGTCCTTTGAACGAGTTGCCGAGGTGCGAACCAGTCATTAGCGTCGCAATGAATGGGATTCCATTGTTTCTTAATGAGTCTCGCGGGGAATATTGTTCGCTGGGGAATATTCTACGTCACTCAACGAGCGCAATTAGCATAGGTGTGAAGCTGACTGAAGATGGGTCATCAGGTCTTCAGGCTTGTGAATAAAGGTCCTTTCTCGTTTGCGGGGGAGAAATTCGAGAATAACGGAAACATTAATCTTCATCGATCCACTTAGGATGTGTCATTGCGCAAAATATTTAAAAAATAATAAATAGAAAAACTCACCTACCAGCCTTTACAACAGCCCTGACCTACGATTTAAAGGGCCTACCCGTCAGATCAAGCGTTGCTCCCGTATCGTATCGGTACGGCAGGGTCGCGACAACTCGTCCAGTGCAATCGCACTGGACCCACTGCGGGTTCGTGCGGGCGAGTTGTCGCGAACCTACTGTACAACGCGCAAAACCAAAAAAGGGCTATTGCGGTCGTGACCAGGGGTGCACATTTAACAGTTAACTATTTAACGAATTTAACGAATTAACGGCATTTCTCGTTAAAATCTGGCTTACCGACTTAACGGAAATTTTTAGAAATTTAACGGAATTTTTAACGGACCTTCTACTCAGTGATTTTATCACATTTACCCTTAGTCTTCCACGGATCTCCCTCGATAGAGAGCCTTCGGGCTCTCTTGTTAAGAGGGATCTCGGGCCGCTTGTCGCAGGGCCACGTGGCGCGTCCCCGGGTGGTGGATAGGGGAATTAAACGCGAACCAAATGCGACCGTGTACTGCCCAGAGACGCAGGTGGGATGCAGGGGATGGACTCCTTGCTCCTGCTGTGTCGGGTCGACGCGTTCCTTGTGCGTGGGAGCGGCATGTTCGTGCACAGTGTGCGTGGATGTGTCCGTGACTGTGCGGATTGTAACTGTGTCGGCTCGGCCAAAAGCTTGTGCTCGGTAGACTGGGAGTACATGTAAGGCGATTCGAGGCCGCCTTAAGTCTCGCCCCGTCCCTTCGGGCAGTCTGGCTGGCTGCCCGGAGTACCCCGCCCGCACGACAGAGCCTGACTAGCTACCCGTGTTGTATTCCAGTCAAACACAGCAGCACTAAAGGGCCTCATTCCCCTGACCCCGAAAGAGCCCCCATTTCTGCAGCGATGGGAAGGACGAGTACGGAGAGGCTGCTAAAATCTCAGGGCCTAACCAGGCTGCGCAAACTGAGAAGGACTAGGATGACGATCTGTACTTACAACGCCCGCACGCTTGCGTCGGAAGCATCCGTCGAGGACCTGATGATGCAAGCCAGGAAGATCAAGTACGACGTCATCGGACTGACCGAGACGAGAAGATACCACCCCCTACACGCCGCCTACGACTCCGGAGAAGAACTGTTCCTCGGAACATGCGACAGCAGAGGAGTAGGCGGCGTTGGTGTCCTCGTCAACACGCACTTGGCCATGAACATCGATTCGTACGAGTCTCTGACAAGCCGAATCGGACGTCTGCGACTGAAGCGATGTGGTTCCGTGCCAGCCTTGACTGTATTCGTCGCGTATGCCCCAACATCCGACTACGACGACGAAGAGGTCGAAGCCTTCTACGTGGAGCTGGAGAAGTTCTATAAGGAAGATCACACCTTCTACAAGGTGATCGTCGGCGACTTCAACGCCAAAATCGGACCGCGAAGGTCGCCGGAAGAACTTCACATCGGAACCCACGGTTTGGAGTGGAACGAGCAAGGTGAAAGGCTGTCTGAGTTTATCATGTCGACCAAGACCATCCATGGAAACTCGCAGTTCCAGAAGCCTCCCTCCCTACGATGGACCTGGGAATCTCCCGGTGGCCAGTTCCACAACGAGATCGACCACATCATCTTCAACCGCAAATATTGCCTGACCGACGTCTCCGTTGTCCCCAAGTTCTACACGGGATCGGACCACCTTCGCGCAAGGTTCCGCTTTTCGCGCCAAGGAGAGAAGGCCGCGAAGTTCAAGAAGAGGAGTCACAGAACGACCATCAACTGGGACCTCTACACCTCTCTTGCCGGTCTTTGGGAAGATGCCGTCATGGACAACGTCGACGAGGAATACGACCGCTTCGTGCACCATCTCCACGATAGTGCTAAGGGAGCCGAAAGCTTGAAGACCACCAAGAGACGTCTGTCTCCGGAAACTCTCGAGCTGATACGCCAGCGTGGAGCAGCACGAGCGTCAGGCAACTACCAGCTGACGTCCGAGCTTGCGAAGCTATGCAGAGCGGCGATAAAGGAAGATCTGAAGGAGAGAAGGGCGGAAGTGTTGGCTGAAGCTGCAGAGGCAGGGTTGAGCATCCGCAATGCCCGCCGGAACTTCGCCAACTTCAAGACCAAGATGACAGCTCTCCGACGTCCCGACGGAACCGTCACCTCTTCCAGAAGGACCATGGAGAGGGTCATCCACGACTTCTACTCCGATCTCTTCGATAGCCACGTCCACCTGCCCCCATGCCATCTTCCGCAGGATGGATACGTCGTCCCCTCTGTTCTCCCTTCCGAGATCCGACACGCCATCTCGTCGGTGAAGAAACGTACAGCACCCGGTCCCGACAGGATAAGACCCGAACACCTGAAGAACCTCCCGCCTACGCTCATCAACACCGTGGCGCGGCTCTTCACACGTTACCTGTCGGAGTGCAAGGTTCCATCTCAGTGGAAGACCAGCAGAACCGTCTTGCTGTACAAGAAGGGAGACGTGCACGACATTGGCAACTATCGCCCGATCTGCCTGCTGTCCGTAGTCTACAAGCTGCTCACTCGAGTTATCCTGAATAGGATTAGCAGAACGCTGGACGAAGGACAGCCATGCGAGCAAGCAGGATTTCGAAGAGGATTCAGCACGATCGACCACATACATACCATTACGAAGCTCATCGAAGTGTCGCGAGAGTACAAGCTGCCGCTGTGCCTTACGTTCATCGACCTGAAGAAGGCATTCGACTCCGTCGAAACTGAAGCGGTCATCGAAGCCCTGCTCACTCAGGGCGTTCCTACTCAGTACATCAGAGTCCTTCGAGAGCTGTACAGTGGATTCACGACCAAGATCTCACCATTCTACAAGGACGTCGTCGTCGACGTGAAGAGAGGGGTTCGGCAAGGGGATACCATATCCCCGAAGCTCTTCAGCGCCACTCTCGAAAACGTCATGCGCGAACTAGAATGGGAAGACATGGGAGTGAAGGTCGACGGCCGGCAACTGCACCATCTTCGCTTCGCTGACGACATCGTGCTCATAACACCGAGCATCAGTCAAGCGGAACGAATGCTGGCCGACTTCGATCGTGTATGTGGAAGCGTTGGACTGCAGCTGAATCTTACGAAGAGATGTTCATGAAGAACGGATGGGTTTCTGATGCCCCATTCTCGCTCAACGGAACGAACATCTCCGAATGCTCCAGCTATGTGTATCTGGGTCGCGAAGTCAACATGGCCAACGACCTAGCACCAGAGCTGAGCAGGAGGAAAAGAGCGGCTTGGGGAGCTTTCAAGAGCGTCGAAGAAGTCGCGAAGAAGACGAAGAACGTCCGACTCCGTGCCCACCTATTCGACTCCACTGTTCTTCCTGCCCTAACATACGCCTCAGAGACCTGGGCTATACGAAAGCAGGATGAACACGCGATCAGCGTCGCGCAGCGTGGAATCGAGAGGACGATGCTCGGAGTGAAACGACTCACGCAAGTGAGAGAAGGCCTCCGGAGTTCCGAGCTTCGCCGACGCTCGAAGATCAGAGACGCTGTCGCGTGGGCCAAGTTGTCGAAAATTAGGTGGGCCGGCCACGTAATGCGCTTCGCAGACACCCGCTGGACGAGAGCCATCACCGACTGGATTCCGCGGGATGTCAAAAGAACACCAGGACGCCCACCAACGCGTTGGTCGGACTTCTTCGTGAAAGCCCTGAACGACCGATATGACGCTCTTCGTGTCCCTCGAGCGAGGAGGATCCATTGGACCACTCTGGCACGCGACAGGGACGAATGGAGACGCTGCTGGCACCCGCTCGAGCAATTCGATGATCAACGGGACGACAGGCGACAGGTGACCCTTAGTCTTCACAATTGTTGCAGGTCTCACCCTCCCGATTAGACTCCCGATTAGAATTGTTCCTGAAAAACTATTGAAATTGGCAAGAACATTTTGATGTTTTCATGAATTTGTTTTGAATTGTTGGAATTACTGCATTTTGGGGCGTGGGTAGAGCAGTCGGAGGAGCTGCCAGCTGTTACCCGATACCAGGTTCCTGGTTCGGATTTTCCGCCTCAGCCAACCAAGCCTTCCATGCAGACTTGTCTGGGAGGATAAAGCGCTGACTTGTTCATCAGCTCGCCACCGCAATTAGGTATAGGCCAAACACGCATTCAATTCGCCTCCGCATCTCATAGAAGTAGAATGCGTGGTGTATCCCAAAAGGGATTGAGTAACGCCGTTATTTATCCTTATCCTTTAATGCCTTTTGAAGCTAGAAATTCCTTCGCCGAGCCCCCAAGTACGTCAACGAATCGACAAAATTATGCTGGTCTAAGCTCTTCGTAATATATGCCTATCCTCACCTGGCGCTGCTTACCCCAGAATACTTTTGCCCGCCATCTGGAACAGCCGAGACGGAGAGAATATTTTTTAGGCCGCTGGACGTAATTTAAACAATTTTAGAAAAGCGCTAATAACAACAATTTGGGAAGTTACTTTTCCTGAACGTTAACACATTAACGATGAGTCACATCTATTCAAGAGTGTGGAACATGTGACACGATGCCGTGTCATGGTCACGACGTTGCAAAAAAATGGATGGTCCCACGCACCGGGCACTCGAAAATCGTGTGTCCGATAATGTGGAAACATTCCACTAACTGGCTTTTAGTTGTATCTTCATTTGATCTTTTTGTACTTAGTGGCCTGTGCCCTCATCGAAATTGTGCATCGTCGTAGAACAGTCAAACTAAACGGTTTCGCAAAGAACTTAGGGAAGGAGGGCACTCCGGATTCTGCCTGATCGCACATTTTAAGATGCCTTTTCGGTGATCATCTTCCATGATAATTCCATAGCTGTCCTTATTCCACACCCTGTAGATAATTTGTTACTGAAGGCTTGTTTATTTTTCTACGTTTGTTGATCTTGAATTGTTTGTATTGCATTGCAATGTGCATTCCATTCCTTGATCTTTAGCTGTTGAACTCTTGAAGTGGAAACCTATACGATTTTGCTTGATTTTTCACTTGAAATAAGGGTTTCCATCTATTTTGTATTTTTAACGAAATTTAACGATTTACCGGAAATTTAACGACAATTTTCCGTTAAAAAATTTCGTTAAAAAAATTTACGTCACCGACGTCGCCACAGACCTCGTTGACAGATTCTGTGGCGGCGTCGGCGACGTCGTCGACAAGAGAGCATCGGAGCGCAGTGTACTAATAGAAGTACGGGCAGTGTTGAGCATTTAACAACTGTTGATTTACCGATTTAACGAATTTCCCAGCATTTTCGTTAAATTTCTTCATTGGAGTTTAGCAAAGGCCTTTTCGTGAAATCGCATTGAAATTAAATTTTCGAAATTCACAGGAAATTTTAACTCTTAATTAATATAAATTGTATTTCGAAAGTGGTTTGCAGTATAATTTCAGAAAGCGAGGAAACACTACTTATTTGAATCAGTTTCTCTATGGCCATTTGGTATTTTTCTGTTTCAAGGCCGTCTTTCATATTTTGGCTGCTCTGTATCAGTTTTTCGCAATTCCTCCCTCTTCCCTTTACGTTTTCAGTTTTCTTTACAGTTTTATTTTGTGTTACTCGCTCTGCAAGAAAGAGGAAAGACCTAGAAAAGGCGAATAAAACGGGTGAGGACGACAGAGAAGCGAAGAAAGGTGACAAAGGGAAGGGAGCGTAAGAATTAGGCTCCCACTCCGAGCAAGCTGAACGGATTTTCGCACAGCATTAGGCAATGGTTGTGAGACTAACCACAAAAGAACGTTGAGAGTAAAAATGGCACTATTGGTGTCCGCAAGACGGGCGTTTTTGCACTTCTCGATTTCGTAATTCGAGGTCCGGTGGGGATGATGGCAGTGCTGGAACGAAGAACCAACCCACAATCAAAACATACCATAGGAGCGCATTTTCTGCCACCCTTGGATAACGTCGGCGGCGGAAGTATAACACCCCTGCGGAGCGTCGGCGACGCGTCGCCGAGGTATAAGGCCCCGTTTATACTTCGTCGCGCCGCGATGCGACGTCACGTATAGTGGCCATATTGATTGTGCAACGCGATCGATCAATTTGGCCTCATTGCGTGGCCATCGCGTCGCGCCGCGACGAAGTATAAACGGGGCCTAACATAGGCCTATGCTCGGTGCAGCGCTTAAATGCGGACAATTTTGGGTTCAAATTTCCCGCCACACCCTCGTTCTGCGTCTTTGAAGGCCAGAAGCCTCTAGTAAACATTGGCGTCTTCAGAATGGTCTTGATATTGCATAGAAATGCGGATTACAACCGAAGAGCCGCGATTATCGAAAGTATTGGCGCTGGGGTTTCGCCAGCTGAAGCAGTTCGATTCTTCGGGTACTCGAGATCAACCGCTTACGATGCTCTGGCCAGGTACAATGCCTCTTAGAAGTCTGAAGTAGGTTCCGTAAACCATTCGCCTGAGGAGAACCCCTTCGCGGCGACGCGTGTCAAGAACTGGGGCCGTCGTGGAAGGCTCAGGCGCTGATTCTGAAGGACCCGGGCGATCGCTATATGTAGGTTTATACTGCGAGTTTCGCAGACGTGTGCGCCAACTATCGTTTGCCTTCTGTAGTGAAAAAATTCACCGTAGAAAAGGCTCGCAATCGCCAAAATGGTAGAATTATTGGAATTATTGCATCTGATCTCACGAGAGCCAATGAGAGTGGTCGGCTTGCTGCCAGAGTTGTTGGCCACTTTATTCAGATCGTTCTGACGACTTCAAAAATCATTAAGAAACTTCCAGTTGTGCTATTTAGACACACTTAAGCGTTCGGCTGTATGGTTCGTATACACTTGGTTTGCATTTTCGAGCCACTGGGCATATAAGTAAAGTCGCATCCAAAATTCTCTAGCAATCAGCAAATTCATCGCCTTGGGTAGTGAAACTAGAACTACGGCCATGAAGAAGTCTGGAAAATCTGTAAGCTTTTGCAGTTAACTTCATCGGTTATCTATTTTTCATGAAAAAATCGAGGAGGTGTTGACCACACAAAAACCAAATGGTTTCGTTAATGATGGTACATGGTTGCTGTGCTTTGCAAAGCCTCGCCTCGATTCTTCATGAGACATCGTTGACGAAAGGCAACATTTTGACCTTAAAATTTCGTCTTCGTCTCGTATAAAGTAGACACAACAATGATGAGTGGATTGCGTCACAAATTTCTGGACAGCGCTATAAAAGCGGAAGCCGGTTCGAAGAGACCAGGGCATTAGCACTTCTGTTCTCTTATCATTTAGTGAGCTGTGGCTCTGCATTCACATCATTCGTAAACTTCTTTGATGAACTTCTTCATTTTCAGCAAACTGTTCTTTAATCCTTGAAATCATCCAATTAAAAAAGATAGAGATTCTTTATTTATGCTTTTAAAGCTTTCAGATTTTAAAGCGTTACTGATTATAGGATGGGAACAACCAACTAGAAACCAATAATAATGCAGCATTATCTTTAGAAAACTGGATATTTAGAACTTTATTTGTAAACGTTCACCAAACCAAAAAAGTTAGTTATGTCATAGATTAAGGTTAAAGACATTGTAATTTTTGAAAAAGCTGCAAATTTTGTTGTTGTTGTTTGCAATAAAAGCTATTCATAGACTGAACTCAGGAAAATTCCGATTTAAACAACTTGTTCATTTTACTTCAGAAGCAAGTAATCTAGTATTTAACTCAATGTTTACAGTACTAGGCAGGGCTACAGAATCTTAGATGTGACTTTTTAGCTGGAGTTTTTTGTTTAACCTTATTTTCTTGGTTTTGGAAGCAAGCTTGGCGATAATTCGTCACGTTCAAGGTCGAAAACAGAGCCTTGCGGCACCGCACCGCGATCTCGTCCATTTCGCCCGTATCGCGGTAGGACCCACACCCTCACTGTGGTGGAAGCTGCAGCGCAGACAAGTCGTCGCGGCGCTGCTCCGCTGAGGGGCGTGGTCTACCTCAAACCCGGCCGGGATAGGATTAGGAAATTCTATTCCTCCCGAGTTGATGAATTCTTTGGGGCGCTCTCATTTGTTGCTGATGAAGAAGCAGGCGACGATGATGACATTGCACCTCATGAAGCGGCCCCTCTAGACAGCGCCACAGTACGCAGTATGCGTACAGTATCCCCTTGCGGCATCTCGCCGCGACAACAGCCGCCAGATTCATCGCAGCATGGCGGCATGTCGCGAAACTGTTTCCGGCCTAACGGTCATATCACTTGTAAGAATTTTTTGAAGACGAGTTTTTAGAGGTACTTTCGAAAAGGTGAAAAAACGACAATGTTCCGAGTGGCAGTACTAATAGCTTTGTCGTACGTGGTCTATGCGCAGTACGGAGTACCACCAGCTATGCAGCCAGGGCAGTACTACGGTGCTCCACTGTATCCGCCTCCACAGTACGCTCCGCCAGTCGTTCTCCAGCCTATCCGGCTTCCCGAATACCCGGCTCCACCACAGTTCGTGAGTCGTCGTTCTTATTATTAGACAAGTCAATGAAGTGGAGCAGACAAATTGGCCATTTGCTATGCAAGGAGTGCACGGATATTCGCTATCGACGGGCCGCACATCCACTTGCTATTGCGGTGAGAACCTGTTGCAGTGGGTATGGCGGGCTGCGCCGATTTGCATTGTGGGGGGGGGGTCCCGGTGCGATTATCTGCACCCCGTTGACACGTTGACGCTCCTGTGGAAGTATAGGCCTAAGGGTCGGCTCCTGTTGCTAGAGTGTTGCAGGATTCTTGTACAGCCATATATCCACATATATCCGGCTCGTACCTACATATATATGTGCATACGCATATAAGTAGGTATATAGTATGTATGCACATGTATATACATTTGTATATACATGTGTATACATAGAAACAGATTTTCACCCCAATAGCAAGTGGTTGTGCAGCCCCTTGAGAGCGAATGCCGGAATGAGATTCCAGCTCATCCCTCGCCGAAGGCACCATCACCACCACCACGATGACTCTCGTCCAAGGGAAGACCGCAGTAAGCAGCAGCTTTTCCGGCGTAATGGCAGATTTTCTTAGATACTGACTTCCAGACAAGCACTGCATGAGGTGCCGTCGACTGATTGACGGCTGCTGGGGTCCTTCAGCTGTGAACTGCACCTCCCCAATAGTCGAGTGAGATTCTTTGCCAAACGAAAGCCTCCACAAAGCAGCTCAGTTTGAAGTCCTTCTAGCTACCTCCAAGGCAGAGACTGCAAAGCTGCAATCGTCTCCTGCAGCGGTGCGGGAGCGTTCGAACTCCAAACATCCACCGGCGCTCTGCTGAGTAACGGAACTGGCATCGAGAAGCTCGTCAAATGCAACAAGTACAAAAAGTGGGTGCTTTTATATTCTGAAGAAACTCTTGAATAATCTGAATTTATTAAGGTGGACTGCCACGGACATCAAGGGCGAGAGAATCGGCTTCGACTCCTTGAAATGCATGATTGCAGCAGAGTAAATTCACTGAACATACAATAAACTCATTGCTTTCCCATGTTATGTGACAGCCTGAAGTTAACGTTGTGCATACTGGAAGAACAGCTGCAACCTGGGCAAGCTGGTGTGGGAGTTCCCAAGGCCGGCTTAAAGACAAGTTGTACGCATCCTGGTGTCGAATTCATCATCGACTTACATAACTTTTACAGAGATTCACAGCGGAAAACTCAGACAACGCGGCTTATCGCTTACCATATCACTTGATAAGTCGCGCTATTAGGAATTTCAGATGTAATTTTTTCTGTTAAATTGCTGTAGGTCGTTGATGAATCCGGCCCAGATGCGAAACTTAAGTTCTATGCATGAATTCCATATTTGCATAATTGTTGAACGTTTTCCCGAACACATATCGGCGAAATATTTTCGACATACCCCTTTCTAAATGACGAGATACGATGTGGAGTGTTTTCTCTGAGAACAAAGATGTGCAAAAATCTCATCAAAATCGAAGGTTCTTTTGCTTTGCAAAATGACATCAAAGGGATCGCTGAACAAACAAATGACAAATAAGAACCGAAATCTGTGTCTGGTCCAAAGATTTAAGTTCTTCACCTTCATGTGTAATTCAGAGTACATATGTAGACAAATTCCATATGTTTCTGCCCTTATTCCGTGTAGAACCGTTACGAGATCTGAAATAATTTTTGTTGGAGGCAAAATACTCACTTTACTGGTCACTGTGAGGAGTGAAGACGTTGAGGGAACTACATACTTACAACATATTTTAATTGTTTTATGTAAAATCAGTGCCTTTTGATGGCATATGAACCGTATGACCTATAGTAGAATACGCTATCACAGTTTTCAGCCCTTACTTGAAGTGTGGTATGCAAGGGTTTGGATGGGGGGGGGGGGCGTGCGTTCCGTACACGATTACGCTCACAGCCCATTTCCCACCCTGCCCGCTCCGCCCTATTTTGGACGAGTTTGTGGTGCGCCAAACCGCGCCGCTGCTTGCGGGTTCGTTAATTGGGGGGGGGGGGGCAGTCGTTCGGTACACCGTGCTGCCCAGCGCCCACTTCCCGCCCTGCCTTCGCCGCCCTATTTGGACAAGTTTGCTGCTCGCGAAACCGTTGCTAATTGGCGTGACGTCGTCCAAAAACCTAACAGCTGATAGGAGACGATTGGAAGGCGCATCTCGGTGAGCACTGAAGTCATTTTCCAGTACAGAGCAATGTGACGGAACCTGAAGAAAGCCTTGGCGCTGCAGCTAAAAGCTCTTTTCCTCCAAGTATGATGAACATGATGAAGTATGATGAACATTCTGATCGCTGCCTTCATCCAGTGCGGCTGTGTTGTTATCGCTGGCTCTGAGCGATCACTCTACTCTTTATTTCATTTCGTATCGGATCTACTTCTCTGCGGCTATATCTGGACACAAGCGAAGCCTTGCGTGGCAAGGGGCAGTATTCTCGTGAATTATTTCGGAACTTGCCACTTGGAGAGGTACTGTTACTGAATTCTTGTGAGCGGTTAACTTAGCTGGCGATGGCAAAGAACCTTACAAACACATCATCGAACTCTCCGGGCTGTCGCTCGTCTATTACAGCTGCGACAAAGTCATCGTCAACAGTTACTACAAGTGATGCAATTGGACAACTGCAGTCGTTAATGGGCAGAGGGAAAGTTCCGATATACGTGAAGCAAGTCATGGAGCTTTTGATTGAAACGAGAGAAGAAATGAAAGAAATCAGCAGAAGGAACTCTGAGCTACTGAAAGAAGTCCATCTTTTGAGGGAAGAAAATAGTTCTTTGAGGGAAAAGCTTGCTAACTTTGAAAGGCAAAGTTCCGCGGTGGTAACAAATCAACTACGTTCTCAACCTGCTCCAGTTTTATCGACAGATGATCATGAAAGAGAAAGATCTATTGTTCTTCTTCATGTTCCAGAATCAGCTTCGTCTGTTTCTTCTGAGAGATTAGCCCATGACTTTGCTAAAGTCGTAGAATTGCTTAACTGTCTTAACATAGAATGCACTCCTTTATCTGTCTACCGCATGGGGCGACCAGTACAAGATAGGCCTCGTCTGATAAAGGTCGTACTACCATGCAGCAGATTCCAACGGATGGCACTGAGACGTGCTCATCGCCTACGTTTCTCTCCCACTCTTAGGGGCACTTTCGTGCGCCCTTCATTAACATGGGAGGAGAGAATGCGAAGGAGGGAGCAACGTCTTTCCACAGGAGGACTGGGAAATGATACCTCCTTGCGAGCAACTCAAGCTCGCGATGGTTTTCGTTCCCCAGTTCCCTCCGCAAACGAAACTGCCAGCTCAACGCCGCACAATAGGATTCCCTCGGAAAACTATTGAGCGGTCACCGGGCTGGCTGTTTCTGCTTACTAGCTAACATTCGATCACTTGTAAGAAATTGTAATGCGCTGTTTATGGAACTACGTATTCATGATTATGGAGTTGTTCTATTAACTGAAACATGGCTTACTAGTGAAAATGAGCTGAGACCTCTTCTGGGTATCGTCAGTAACCATTATTTGGAAATTAGATGTGATCGACTCTCTAAAAAAGGCGGTGGTTTATTACTTTTGGTGAAAAATTCACTATGGTACACTGAAGTGTTCAGTGAGTCCGTGGCAAATAGTTATGAGATCTTAGTTTGCGATTTGATGCAAGAGGATATAACGTTTCGGGTTATCTGCGTATATAGAACACCTAACTGTGGTGTCGTAGGAACACGCCTACTAGCGAAAGCTATAAGCGATTTTTCTGCGAACAGTCAAACAACGGTTTTATTGGGTGATTTTAATCTGCCAGACTTAATGTCACATTGTAACGGTTATGCATCTAAAATCCTTTCTGAAGTTTTCGAATCACACAGATTCAAACAGTATGTGCAATTTCCCACACGAGGAAACTCTGTTTTGGACCTTGTTCTCTGTAACAAATCAAACTTTGTTAGAGAAGTGCATGTTGCCCCTCCTATTGGCACAAGTGATCATGCCACAGTTACGTTCCATTTAGACTTCAAACCTAAGAACAAGGAATCCAAATGGGTGCAGGATTTCAAATGCGCTGACTATCAACAGATTGAGGCGTATCTAGCCAGCATTGATTGGATCGGTGTAATGAATTCTAGTAGCTCGGCTGATCAATTATATGAAATGTTGCTTGCAATCCTTCACCATACAATCGATCTGTATGTGCCCATACGTATAACCAATGAAGATGAAAAAGGATATCCAACCTATATCATAAGATTGAACAAACGTCGTTCTTACGCCTGGAGGAAGGCTCGTGCCTCTGGTAGTAGTCATGACTGGTCACTGTATGAGTCGTTATCCACCAAACTTAGTAGAGCCGTTTATCGTTACAACCTTTACATAGAAAGAAAAATGACAGAAACAAGGGATAAAACAGCCTTCTATAATTTTATAAGATCACGTATAGGGAATAGCAATGATATCCCCAGTTTGTTGAAAGACAGTGGTGAACTGGCTTCGACAGAGAAAGAAAAAGCGGATTTATTAGGGGAAGTATTTCAAAAGGTCTTCAACAAGAGAAATACTTGCTCAGATAGTATGACATGCAATGATAGAGATGATCTTCCGCATTTTCCGAGAATGAGCAGTACCTTGTGGTTTCATAAGGACGAAATCATCGACATTCTATCTAAGTGGCCATCGTCTTCCTCAGTTTCTCCTGACTTTATCCCTCTTAGTTTTATTAAAAAAATCATCTATTATATAGCTTACCCTTTGGAGCATATATTTAACCTGAGTTATACTAGAGCTGAGGTGCCTGCTAGATGGAAACATGCATTCGTAACTCCTATTTACAAAAAAGCTCTGCGGTCTGATCCCAGAAATTACAGGCCAATCAGCATAACATCCATATTTGCGCGAACCTTTGAGAAGATACTCAAGAAACATATATTAATTCATCTTGAAGATCACAATATAATTTCGGAAAATCAATACGGCTTCCTCAAAGGAAGATCAGTCGAAATCGCCCTTCTTACCTCTCTTAATGACTGGACGAGGGCGCTAGAAGAAAGAAAGCGTACGGACGTTATATATTTTGATTTCGCAAAAGCTTTCGATAAGGTCTTGGTGAACAATCTGTTGGTTAAAATGGAAGCGGTAGGAATCCACCCTATGATTATATGTTGGGTAAAGCAATTTTTATCTGGCAGAACATATCAAGTTGGCATTAAGGGTCAGTTTTCGAAAGTGTTTTCCACGTATAGCGGAGTTCCTCAAGGAGCGGTGTTATCGCCAATCTTATTTTTACTGTACACCTACGAACTTCCGACCTATCTTACCAATCTGGGTGTCACCTGTAAAATGTACGCAGATGATGTGAAGGTTTACAAAAAAATTGTAGACACTTCTGATGAACTATCCCTTCAGTCCGCGATAAATTACATCTCCAATTGGGCAGAAAAGTGGGGTCTACCACTTGCACATGAAAAAACATGCTTTCTAACAATAGGATCTAAAAGACAGCCACAGTTCCTAACATACAGTATTAATGGTCAGGTTCTAAGCAATATAAAAGAAGCCCGCGATCTGGGATTCATCATAACGTCCAATCTATGCTTTTCACAGCACTGCAGACTTCTCGTTAAAAAGGCCGGCTACCGTATATATAACCTCTTTCGAGCTCTAAAGTCAAATCAACCAGAAATTTATATCCGAGCTTATAAAACATATGTGAGGCCAATTGTTGAATCGGGAATCACGGTATTCAATCCAACTAAGAGGAAAGATATCAAGCTTTTGGAAAGTGTTCAAAATAGCTTCACTAGAAAACTTATGATGAGATGCTTTTCAATGAACTACGATCAGATTCCACATGCTTCTCAAAGATCAGTCTTACTTGGCCTACCGTCGCTCGAGAATAGAAGAAAAGCAGCAGATCGTGTCATGATGTTCAAGATCATTAGCAACAAATTATCCGTTAACCCAACCGATTTCTTTGATGGCGCTCTGACGAGATCCGTAAGAGGAAAGCTTAAGCTTCGAGTTTCAGTTGCCAAAACTCGAGTCAGATCTGATTTTCTAACATACAGAACACTTGGTGATTTCAATCTGCTGCTAGGTAAATACGAAGACATGACAAGGTTATCTGTACAGGTCTGCAAAAGGTTTTCCACACCTTAAGCATTATAAATATTGCGCAGTCAGTAGACACTTATTATGTCATCGAATTTAATGTGCATATGACTCATTCTTTCGTGTTTTGTTGTGTTGTGTATGTACAGTTTTTTTTTGTGTTCCCTCATTCTTTAAACAAGACTGTTGTCTTTGTTTAAATAAATAAATAAATAAATAAATAAATAAATAAATAAACAAGTTTCTGACTCTTGTCTCGAGAACGGAATCAGTTCAGGATAGAGCTGCGGAGCCTAGGGAAGTGATTAGAAATGCGATGCGTCCATGTGATGACAGGGTCCCGGACATCTCGTCCTCAGCGCATCCCTCGCCCCGCCCCTTTCTGGGGGCGTTGTATCCAACGACTCTCCGCCGTTAATTGGCGTCACGCCGTTCAAAAGCCTAACAGCTGATAGGAGACGATTGAGGATTTTAAAGGATCAAACAATTCTCCTTATCTTGAAGAAATTTCTAGCGGATGATCGCGTCGTTGTCATCACATATCTCTTTAAGATGTTGCTGTACTTGTCGGAAAACGCGGACGGCACCCTAGTACTGAGCAATGTGGCGGGACTTGAAGAAAGTTTTCGCGCTGCCGCTGAAAAGCCTTTTCATGCAAATATACTGTACAATATTCCGACTGCTGTCTTGAGAATGAAATCTGCTGAGTACAAAGCTGCTAGGTCAAGGGAAGTGATTAGCAACGCGATGCCTTCACGTGGTCGCGGAATCAGGAAATCTCGTCCACGATGAACGCTCGGCGCGCCCCTTGCTCCGCCCCTTTCTGGGGGCAGTGTAGGGAACACCCCTCCGCCTATTTTATTGCTAGAATTCCACCACAAGAAAAGTCACCAAGTGGCAGTGCTACTATTCCAGTAATTATCCGATCACTGCGTATCTTACGGGTCTCAAGACACAACATGTTGAAAATTCAACTTCGATTCGAGGCTAAGGGTAACGTGGTGGAATTTAAACAAAATTAGAATCTTTTAGCTGATCCAAGCCGGCTTTATTTTACTTGAATTACACCTCGTTACCTTTAGTCTCGAATCGCAGTTGAATTTTCAATTTTTTTTTTTTTGTCTTGAGACCCGTAAGATACGAAATTATCTGATGATTACTGGAATAGTGGCACTGCCACTTGGTGACTTCTCTCGTGGTAGAATTCTAAAACAGGGTTTGGTCGGCGCAGAATCTATTTTTTAAAGGCCAAAGGTCGTTCCGTGCTTCTTTATTCATTAAGAGGATTGGCTCTCAGTTTTTCAGATTCTCAAAGAGACAAGAGCTCCATTTATTACCTCGGTTCTTCCATCGATGACAATTCTCACGTCTTCTCGTTGTGTTAGGACCCATTCATACTTCGCCAGGGCAGCGAGCAGTGCGGGATTGATCAGCCACCAGACGCCAATCAATCTGTGCGAACTGCACGGTCAGCGATGTCACGTTGAGCTATGAAGGGACCATTCCAATCAAACATTACCCGTTGAGGAGCAGCACTCCACACAGCGATGAATGAAGAGTGGGAGTCTTCAAAAATTTGGCGACTGTGGAATGAGAGTGCACTACCGCGTAGTAGAGGAAGACAGTTGGTTCTGTGAAGTCAAAGACCATGACTTTACAAGAAGAGGAACTACAACCATGACAATTTTAAGGCGCACAGCACTGACAATGTGCTGCATAATAGTCATCATAATGGTCCTATGCATTCGACACATAGTTCTTAACAGGGTCGCCTAATTTTATAGAAATTCGTGTGGGACACCTCGGGGGTAGACATAACTCCAACGCCGCGCGAGCCCCCCTGGCGTCGCGCAGGGTGCGCGACGAAATTGGACGAGTTGTCGCAGTCCGATGCTTCCGACGGCTAGAAACGCTTCCTATAGGGACATGCGGCACGCCTTTGCCTTATTTCAAGATTCTTGGAGATGGTATATGAATGTGGTTTCAATAGGACGATCAGTGGCAGTTTATACAGGAATCTTGGTCATGTGGATGGTTTCTAGCGTCAGTATTTGCCATCTACAACTTCTTCGGTCAATTTTTACCCGTGATTATGGTTATACTACGCAAAAGGGTCACTATCACCTATTCTCGGATCAACTGTCCTACTGCAGACTGTTGCCTACCAATTTCTGTGGGATCTTAAGTTCCGTCGCGTTGGAGTTAGGTCCTGGAGCCTGGGACACCTCGTACTATGACGGACACAGGTTGTTTGGTGTTGGCTTGAGGATGATTGAAATGCTCGTGAAAGCCTACATCTACGCTTGCGAGCTCGTCCTAATAATGAGGATCGGAAGAAGAGCTACTCAGTTTCCTAGAAGGAGTGAGCCCACCCGAAAGGCCACAGCCTCTAATAAACGAATGATGTGTAACGGAGGGGGAACGCCATGTCTCACACAATCCTAATTGTTTGACCCGATTTAGCGCCCAGAAGTGTATCGACTAGAAAGCCTTCTAGCCACGAGTTTTCCAAAATAACAATATCCAAAAGCAGCGCCGACGGTCTCAGTTACAGGTGAGGGATTTTCACAGAGGAACGGGAGTCCTTTTGGATGTAATTGCAAATTTCTGTGTTGCCTGACAACAAGGGCTTGATGAGAAAATGGAAAAACTCCCGATAAATCAACTCTGTTCCAAAATAAAATTAAAAAACGAAAGGGTAGCATGCATTGTGTGGTTGAGTTTTGAAGAGCTCTGCTCCATCCACAGCGTCACTGCTTGATCTCTGCGTAATCTATTTCCTGGCACATTGGACCGACATACAATCGTTCCGTTTTTAGAAGGGTATAGACCGATATCAAGGAAAGCATGCTAATCTCCCATGGGCAGAATCCTGTCTGAGATCCGACGAATTTGCCTGTAAACTGAAGGTGACACCAATTCTCTCAGGAATATCCGTTAAGTGGAAGGTGCCGAAACTGTGGAGCAGGGAAAGCCGATACGTTATGTAGTGAACGGTCGCCTGCAAACTCGCCGTTCTTCAGAAGTTCAACACCACGAAACAAAGAACTGTATGTTCGAGGGAAGGATATCGCGCTCAGCAATAAGAATTAGGCGTTTGCTTCACTCTAGACAGTCTCTATAACGTCTCCTTCCTAGAGGCAGGCTGTAGACAGTGGTTCTCGGTCCGACACGAGAACTGCTATCTCAAGCTGGCATGCAGTTGGTGTAGTTTCACTGACTGAACTCCACACCGCACAGAAGGCTCTGCATCACCGCCGCTTCGGCTCCTTCTCCATCGCCATCGCTTCTCGGAGCTTCTGGCTACGCTGCAGCTCATTCAAACTTGTGAGCGGCTTCACGCCAATCCATGAGCAGTCAGCAGTCCGCGATCGAGAGTGAACAGGACGTAACAGAAGGCAAAGATGTATGAACGGAAGGGTAATTCTAACCAGACATTATCCTCTTCGACTTCGCACTGGGAACAACTGTATTCCTCAGAAATTTGGCGAACGAAGGTGCCCCATTGCGAACCAGAGGAACACTGTCGTTCGTTCCAATTGAGAGAACACTGCTTTCTAAGAAGAGCAGCTACAACTAGGATAATTGTAAGGGCTTAGCACTACCAGCGGGTAACATAACGGTGATTATATGGTTCTATGCAACTACCAAATGTTTCCTAACAAGGTCGAATGCTGGCTGAACATGGCTGAATTATACGTGCGGAAATCTGCTGATGCTGAGAGCGACTCGTCGCCCGTGCAAAACATGCATATCGATCAAAGCCGAGCGTGCGCCGCCGAAAAGTGTTCATGCTCGAGCATCGGCGCTGTCGTTACAGTCGCTTTTGTCGCTCTAGTCACTTCAGTCGCTGCTGTCGCCTGTTCATACTTTCACGCGCTGCGCTCTCGTCACTCCTGTCACCCGCGCAAAACATGCATATCGATTAAAACCGAGCGTGAACCGCCGAGAAGTGTTCATATTCGAGCGCCGGCGCTGTCGTTACAGTCGCTTTTGTCGCTGCTTTTGCGAAGTATGAACAGGCCCTAAGATCTTCAGCAGAGCCAAGCACGAGAATGACACTTTGAAAGTCCAAGAAGCTATTGATGCTGTCGCTAAATGGGCAACTGAGTGGAAGCTACCTCCTTCGCTTGAAAAAAAAGTCTTCCATCTTGGGTAGAGCAACTGCAAAGCGCACTACCAGATCAAGGGGATAGTTTTGAAGAAGGTTGAAAAAATTAGAGATCTTGGCTCTTCCTTGGACACCAAGGTGAGTTTCGACGATCATTGCGAACAAATTGCTAGTAAAGCTGATCATAGACTCTTTCCTCTATTCAAAACTATTAGTACGAACGATCCCTCGCTGTTAATTAAAGCGTGCAAAATTTTTGTTCGTCCTATTCCCGAGTATGGAGCCTGCGTTTTCTTTCCAAGTAAAAAATCTATTGTGGAGAGACTGGAGAAGGTTCAAAATAGTTTGACAAGAAAAGTATTCATTCGAGCTCTTGGTTTTACATATACATAAAAGTACACGGCGACCGGAAAGTATAGGGACACCAGCAAATTGCGTAATTCTGCTAGCTACCCGCAGGAATTGATCTGAAAATCATAATATGGAATTCCTCACGGCAAAAAAACATATATACGAAAGAAATGGGCAAAATCCCCCGAGGTGGCAAGGAACGGGAAAGGACCACGTGACGGGACCCTGTTTTGAGTGACCAGAAAGTATAGGGACACCACCAAATAAGGTGCGCGGAGAAAGGTACGTTGTTGAAAACTTTTGCTATGCAATATACTGCCTCATAATTTGCTCATTGTAAGGATGGGTCGCGGATCGATGCTATCAATAGAGGAACAAGCTCAAATAAAGGCCCTCAGAGATGCAGGACTCAGCATACGCCAAATTTCGACTCAACTGGGACGATCAAAGAGCATTATTAGCAAATTTCTACGCAGTCCTGATCTATTTCACTTGAGGAAGTCTTCAGGACGTCCCAGGCTTTTTTCGACTCGAGACGAGAGGCAAATCGTGCGAATGGTTTCCAATAAATCAATCAGTTTGGAGGAAGTGCGCAAGAGAGGAATTTTGGAGGCGGCACGGTTATGGTGTGGACAGCATTCCATGCAGAAGGAAAGCTCCCTCTTGCTTTCACGTCAGCAAGGATGGACGCAGATGAATACCAGCAACTGTTGGAAACCCATCTGCTTCCATTCCTTCAACAGAACGCTGGTCAGGGATGGGTTTTTCAACAGGACAATGCACCGCCGCATGCCTGCAGATCCACAAAAGGCTTCCTCAGAAGAAATTCTGTTGAAGTTCTCGACTGGCCTGCATATTCTCCCGATATGAACCCAATGAAAAATAAGGAAGATTTACGAGCATAACCAGACATATTCTTCTCTGCAAGGACTTCGATCAGCAATTGTACGCGCTTGGGATGAACTTCCTCTACAAACACTTCGAAATCATGCTGCTTCGATGCCAGCCCGACTTGTAGATGTTGCAATGAACCGCGGAGGACCAATTGAGTACTAGTTATCAACGACTGTTTTTTATCTTGACAATGAAGTTGTTTTTTTACTAGTGTCCCTATACTTTCTGGTCAATTGAAAATGGTGTGTCTCCATATTTTATTTTCTTATTTAGCTCACATCAAACCGATTTTGCTAAAATCTTTTGCTTCGAACTTCTTTGCCGTAACGAATTTTACAGTAAAAAATTCAGGTCGATTGATATTGATTAGCGTACGAAAAGTACAATTTTTAAGTGTCCCTATACTTTCTGGTCGCAGTGTATACCCCGTGGAATAGTACGGAATAAGATGCTCAATTTGGGTAGTCTATATCTGAGAAGTTTCATATTCGAAAACAGGACCAACAAAGGTTTGTACGCTTTAATTAGCAGCGAGGGATCGTTGGTACTATTAGCTTTGAATAGAAGAAAGGGTCTTTGATAAGCTTTGCTAGCAATTTGATAGCAGTGATCGTCGAAACTCAACTTGGCGTCTAAGTAAAAGCCAAGATCTCTAATTTTTCAACCTTCTTTAAAACTACCCCCTTGATCTGGTAGTGCGCTTTGCAGTTGCTCTACCCAAGATGGAAGACTTTTTTTTTCAAGCGAAGGAGGTAGCTTCCACTTAGTTGCCCATTTAGCGACAGCATCAGTAGCTTCTTGGACTTTCAAAGTGTAATTCTCGTGCACGACTCTGCTGAAGATCTTAGCGTCTGTTCATACTTCGCGACAGCAGCGACAAAAGCGACTAGAGCGATAAGAGCGACTGGAGCGACAGCGCCAGTGCTCGAGCATGAACACTTTTTGGCGGCGCACGCTCGGCTTTGATCGATATGCATGTTTTGCACGGTAGACGAGTCGCTCTTATCGCGAAGTATGAACAGGACCTTAACGACGTCAGCATCAGCAGATTTCCGCACGTAATTCAGCCATGTGCACGCCAGCATTCGACCTTGTTAGGAGACATTTGGCAGATGCCTAGAACATACAATCCCCACTATGTTACCCGTTGGTAGTGCTAAGCCCTTACAATTATCCTAGTTGTAGCTGCTCTTCTTAGAAAGCAGTGTTCTCTCAATTGAAACGATCGACAGCCTTCCTCTGGCGCGCATTGGGGCACCTCCGTTCGCCAAATTTCTGAGGATTACAGTTCTTCGCTGTGCGAAGTCGAAGAGGATAATGTCTGGCTAGAATGACCATTCCGTTCATGCATCTTTGCCTTCTGTCATCTCATGTTCACTCTCGATCGCGGACTACTGACTGCCCATGGATAGGCGTGACGCCGCTCACGAGTATGAACGAGCTGCAGCGCAGCCAGAAGCTCCGAGAAGCGATGGCGATGGAGAAGGAGCCGAAGCGGCGGTGATGCAGAGCCTTCTATGCGGTATGGAGTTCAGTCAGTGAAATTACACCGACTGCATGCCAGCTTGAGATAGCAGTTCTTGTGTCGGACCGAGAACCACTGCCTACAGCCTGCCTCTAGGAAGGAGACGTTATAGACACTGTCTAGCGTGAATGAAATGCCTAATTCTTATTGCTGAGCTCGATATCGTTCCCTCAAACATACAGTTCTTCGTTTCGTGGTGTTGAACTTCTGAAGAACGGCGAGTTTGCAGGCGACCGTTCACCACATACCGTATCGACTTACCCTGCTCCACAGATTTCGGCACCTTCCACTTAACGGATATTCCTGAGAGAATTGGTGTCACCTTCAGTTTACAGGCAAATTCGTCGGATCTCAGACAGGATTCTGTCCATGGGAGATTAGCATGCTTTCCTTGATATCGGTCTATACCCTTCTAAAAACGGAACGATTGTATGTCGGTCCAATGTGCCAGGAGATAGATTACGCAGAGATCAAGCAGTGACGCTGTGGATGGAGCAGAGCTCTTCAAAACTCAACCACACAATGCATGCTACCCTTTCGTTTTTTAATTTTATTTTAGAACAGAGTCGATTTATCGGGAGTTTCACAATTTTCTCATCAAGCCCTTGTTGTCAGGCAACACAGAAATTTGCTGTTACATCCAAAAGGACTCCCGTTCCTCTGTGAAAATCCCTCACCTGTAACTGAGACCGTCGGCGTTGCTTTTGAATATTGTTATTTTGGAAAACTCGTGGCTGGAAGGGTTTCTAGTCGATGCGCTTCTGGGCGCTAAATCGCTTTCCTACTGGGTCGAACAATTAGGATTGTGTGAGATATGGCGTTCCCCCTCCGTTACACATCATTCGTCTATTAGAGGCTGTAGCCTTTCGGGTGGGCCCACCCCTTCTAGGAAACTGGGTAGCTCTTCTTCCGATCCTCATTATTAGGACGAGCTCGCAAGCGTAGGTGTAGGCTTTCACGAGCAGTTCTATCATCCTCAAGCCAACACCAAACAGCCTGTGTCCGTCATAGTACGAGGTGTCCCAGGCTCCAGGACCTAACTCCAACGCGACGTCGCGGTGCTGAAACGCGGACGTGCGCTCAGTGACGCATGGCACGAGCACGAAATGTTCTCAGTGTTTAAGCTCCCAGACCACATTTCTAGCAAGGAACTTAAGATCCCATAGAATTTGGTAGGCAACAGTCTGCAGTAGGACAGTTGATCCGAGAATGGGTGATAGTGACCCTTTTGCGTAGTATAACCATAATCACGGGTAAAAATTGACTAAAGAAGTTGTAGATGGCAAATACTGACGCTAGAAACCATCCACATGACCAAGATTCCTGTATAAACTGTCACTGATCGTCCTGTTGAAACCACATTCATATACCATCTCCAAGAATCTTGAAATAAGGCAAAGGCGTGCCGCATATCCCTATAGGAAGCGTTTCTAGCCGTCGGAAGCATCGGACTGCGACAACTCGTCCAATTTCGTCGCGCACCCTGCGCGACGCCAGGGGGGCTCGCGCGGCGTTGGAGTTATGTCTGCCCCCGAGGTGTCCCACACGAATTTCTATAAAATATTTCTACGCTCAAAAGGACTCCCGTTCTTCTTTGAAAATCCCTCACCTGTAAATTGAGACCGTCGGCGTTGCTTTTGGATATTGTTATTTTGGAAAACTCGTGGCTAGAAGGCTTTCTAGTCGATACACTTGTGAGCCAGGTATGAGCGGATAACAAAATTTTGAAACCCGGGTAACGGAAAAAAGGATAACGAACAAACAACAAGAATAAAACTGGGCTTGAACTGCTCTAGTTTCAACAGCAGACATGGAACGCTACTGCTGTCAAATTATAAGTCTTTTCTAACGACTATAATGGAGTTTTTTTTTTTTTTGAAACATAATGAGTCGGGCGCGTGTGGCGCAGTCGGAGGAGGCGCGACTGTCGCGTGCACCCGATGCCAGGTTCCTGGTTCGGATTTCCCGCCCAGGCCAACCAAGCCTTCCATCCCTCCGGGGTCAATGAATTGGTACCAGACTTGTCTGGGAAGGATAAAGCGCTGTCTTGTTCATCGGCTGGCCACCGCAAGTCATTGTATGGCCAAATACGCATTCAACACGCCTCCACGACATCCCGTAGATTTACAATGCGTGGCGCTTTCTAGAATGGATTGAGTAACACCGCCCTTTATCCTTCATCCTTTATTAGTGTAGTCACTTTAACAAGGCCCTATGGGATTCTCACGAAACTTCAGTAAATAGAAACGCTTCTTCATTGCCATTCAAACCGATGCCGAGTTTGATTTGAGAACCACAATTCCTTCACTAGGTTCCGCGAACTGCTGTCAAGCTCATCGGGAAGGACAAGTAGCAAGACCGCCAAGCTGTGAAGCTAAAACTGTTCTGCAAACTCTACTGTGGTTATGTTTCGTCATGAATACCTTAATGAAAGTCTGGAAAAGTCAAGGAGAGGTTGAGAATTTGCTCATACAAGCACATTTCCATAGTACAATTTACAATTTTTCATGTTTTTGCCGTTTAAAACGCATGGTAAGAACGAGACAAAGGATGCGTAAAACAGACCAACTAACAGTATGGACACGTTCATAAGACACCCTATAGGGAGAGAATGTGAAATTTATTCACCTCTTATTCACTCACATTTGTCGTCATTGAACACCAACTTGCCCGCATTTTGTCAGTTTCCATTGCTGGGTTATTTTACTAATCAACCGCCGAGTTTTCTTTTTGAATTAAGGCTGTGACCAAACAGAATGATCCTTGGATGAGTGGCTCCTCCGACGCCTTTGACTTTTCTATGCTAGGCCGACTCAGCGGAATAAAGTCTGCATAACAATCT
The DNA here is from genome assembly GCA_947396885.1 of Heligmosomoides polygyrus polygyrus. Taxonomy (NCBI): domain Eukaryota; kingdom Metazoa; phylum Nematoda; class Chromadorea; order Rhabditida; family Heligmosomidae; genus Heligmosomoides; species Heligmosomoides polygyrus. The sequence continues at coordinate 5,711,020 of OX377206.1, read as the reverse complement.
TGGTTTCGCAGCTTCACACGGATCGATACTCTTGTTCGACAGTATCCCAAGAGCTAAGAAGAACGTGGAATGAGATGGATGAAATACCAGCTTTCTACAGGCTAGCCTACAGAGACAGAGAAGTTGAAAGTTCGGCGGTCTGAAGCTCGGTGTTCGGCTGTTTCGTGTCTCTTCCTGCTGCCTTCGTCTTCACACATTTCATGGTTGCCTAAATAATGGCAGGTTTAAAACGGCATAAGATCTTTGCTTAAATGTCAACCACGGTTAACATAACGGGCAGCTCTTTACGACACCCCTAGAAACGCGCGTAGGTCTGAAGGGGTCTAGAAGGCTCTGAATTTGGGTTCAACTCTCCTTAGAGTAAACTTGCAGACCCTTGCAGTCGTCAGAAACGGCATCGGGAAATTAATTGGGACCTTTGTAGTTAGGATGGACTAGGGTATCGCCTATTATACTTTTTAAAGCCTCTACAGTCAGGATCCTGGCGACAACACATTCACGAAGCTTTCTTGAGCACACTGTTTTGTGGAGCCTCGTCGTTTAGTGGCGCAGTAACGATAGCTTCGATAAGCAACAGCATTTTGTGACCTGGCAGCTACTACGGATCTCTGCGAGGCCATTCTCATAGAACTGCGGCCTTCACTATCTGAGCTGCGTTCGTGGGGATCATATTCACTGCTCCACAGTGGCACGTTAGTAGCAGTGCTTCGAGGCCGGAGATATCTCCTTCGAAGGTCGACGTCGCTCTGGCTTCCTCGAAGCATGTGGAGTAAGTGTTGCCGAGTCACTCTCGTGTCTTCGCTCTCACAGAAAGGGCTTTGTCAAGCATAGCTGCTTGAACCACACTCGCAGCAGCCATTGGCTACTACGCGGAGAACTGGCTCCAAGCAGCCGAAAGATGGACTGCCAGTGAAGATTCTTCAGGGTTGTTGGGACTGAGAAGGGATGGTTCGTTGAAATCTATTGATAACAGAACCACAGTAACAAGCCAGTGTGCAGTCCAAATACACATGCAGAGAGATATGAAAACTAGAAAAACGGAAGTAGAATGTCCCAAAAAGGCAATCTTAAATTGAAATGAACCTCCAACATGCGCAGCTGGAATCAGTTTAGTAAAGTTCAACTGCACTATTTTGATTTTTAATAGAGAGGATCAATTCCTTAACATTGTGAAGGTAACACCAGTACCACCATACAGAAAATGCTTTCAGAAGATCGTTTCTATAAACATACCTCAGCAATTTGTAGGAGCGTAGCTTTATCCATTCATTTAGATTGAACATGTGCCCATTTTGCTTGTATTCATTACTGCTCAGCGGTAAGTTGGGATGTGCCAGGCCCTCCACTTGTGACCGTCAGTAATATTATCAAGGCAGCTTGTACGCATTCTTGGTCTGCACATGGCTTGTGATGACAAGCTCATGAACAAATCAATCCATAGTAGGTTTCATAGATGTATGGTATAAATGAACGACCTTGAAAGGATCGAAGTTAGACGTCTTTCCAACTACGTCACCTGTGCCTGAAGTCACCTCACCTTTCTAGATTTAAATGCCCTCCATTGCTGCTCTCTTAGGGCGCGTGTGGCGCAGTCGGAGGAGGAGCGACTGTCGCGTACACCCGATACCAGGTTCCTGGTTCGGATTTCCCGCCCAGACCAACCAAGCCTCCCATCCCTCAGGGGTCGGTGAATTGGTACCAGACTTGTCTGGAAAGAACAGAGCGCTGACTTGTTCATCGGCTGGCCACCGCAAATCATTGTATGGCCAAATACTCATTCATGTCGCCTCCACGACATCCCGTAGAAGTAGAATGCGCTGGCGCATCCCAGAAGGGATTGAGTAACACCGTCCTTAATCCTTATCCTTATTGTTGCTCGCGATCACTCCTATGATTGTGAAGCTTCTACATAGGTATCCAATACCACGTCCAGAGATGGGTATCAGCTAATTTGTTGTTCGTTGTCCGGCCCAAAATTGCCGGATAACGAAAAACAAAGCAGATAGGCCAAAACCCCCGGAAACCGGATAACGGACAACGGATAACGGTTAATCCACTCATCCCTGCTGGGGATCCCGCAAATTAACCTAAACGGCATCAATACGCCCTTTCCCTCATATTTGCCTCTGCCATCGCGGGCGTACAAGACCCTCAAACTCGTGATGCGCCTATTCCGTTGTGACTTCAAGGACCCCCTACTCCCTGGGTTTAACGAATTGGCAAAAAATAAACACATTCCTGTACTATTTGAGGGTGAGGATTCTCCCTATGTGAATCGCTCCCCCCGTTCAGACATACGCTTCAGAGCCTTCCCTTGTCAGGGTAGGAGGAGGTGTGCGAAAAGAAAATATGTATTAAAAGCTCACTTATGTATAAAGGGAGTCTTAAGAAAAACTGACTAAACCCTTTCTAAAACGTGTCTGTCTGGAATTTAAATGTGCATCGTTCGGCTTGAAAAGTGTTCTGTTTAAAATGAAAAGTGTCTAGTTAAAAGAGAAAATGCTATATCTTAAAAAGTATGCGACTTCTACATTTTCAGGCATCTATCGAGAGGTGGTTTCGAAAAGCGATGTGACGACGGAGCAGAAATCTGCTTTGCAAACGGTACGTAAGCGCGCGAAGTTGGCGAAGTTCTCTTTTCAAGCATCTTGGTCTTGAAGTTGGCGAAGTTGGCGAACTTCGCCAACTTCAAGACCAAGATGACCGCTCTCCGACGTCCTGACGGAACCATCACCTCTTCCAGAAGGACCATGGAGAAAGTCATCCACGACTTCTACTCCGATCTCTTCGATAGCCACGTCCACCTGCCCCCATGCCATCTTCCGCAGGATGGATACGTCGTCCCCTCTGTTCTCTCTTCCGAAATCCGACACGCCATCTCGTCGGTGAAGAAACGTACAGCACCCGGTTCTGACAGGATCAGAGCTGAACACCTGAAGAACCTCCCGCCAGCGCTCATCAACACCTTGGCGCGGCTCTTCACACGCTACCTGTCCGAATGCAAGGTTCCATCTCAGTGGAAGACCAGCAAGACCGTTTTGCTGTACAAGAAGGGAGATGTGCACGACATTGGCAACTATCGCCCGATCTGCCTGTTGTCCGTAGTCTACAAGCTGTTCACTCGAGTCATCCTGAATAGGATTAGTAGAACGCTGGACGAAGGACAGCCATGCGAACAAGCAGGATTTCGGAGAGGATTCAGCACGATCGACCACATACACACCATTACGAAGCTCATCGAAGTGTCGCGAGAGGACGAGCTGCCGCTGTACCTTACGTTCATCGACCTGAAGAAGGCATTCGCCTCCGTCGAGACTGAAGCGGTCATGGAAGCCCTGCTCACCCAGGGCGTTCCTACTCAGTACATCAGGGTCCTTCGAGAGCTGTACAGTGGATACACGACCAAGATCTCACCTTTCTACAACGACGTCGTCATTGACGTGAAGAGAGGGGTTCGACAAGGGGATACCATATCCCCGAAGCTCTTCAGCGCCACCCTCGAAAACGTCATGCGCGAACTAGAATGGGAAGACATGGGAGTGAAGGTCGACGGCCGGCAACTGCACCATCTTCGCTTCGCTGACGACATCGTGCTCATAACACCGAGCATCAGTAAGGCGGAACGAATGCTGGCCGACTTCGATGGTGTATGTGGAAGCGTTGGACTGCAGCTGAATCTTACGAAGACGATGTTCATGAGGAACGGACAAGTTTCTGATGCCCCATTCTCGCTCAACGGAACGAACATCTCCGTATGCTCCAGCTATGTGTATCTGGGTCGCGAAGTCAACATGGCCAACGACCTAGCACCAGAGCTGAGCAGGAGGAAACGAGCGGCTTGGGGAGCTTTCAAGAGCGTCGAAGAAGTCGCGAAGAAGACGAAGAACGTCCGACTCCGTGCCCTCCTATTCGACTCCACTGTTCTTCCTGCCCTAACATACGCCTCAGAGACCTGGGCTATACGAAAGCAGGATGAACACGCGATCAGCGTCGCGCAGCGTGGAATCGAGAGGACGATGCTCGGAGTGACACGACTCATGCAAGTGAGAGAGCTTCGCCGACGTTCGAAGATCAGAGACGCTGTCGCATGGGCCAAGTCGTCGAAAATTAGGTGGGCCGGCCACGTAATGCGCTTCGCAGACACCCGCTGGACGAGAGCGATCACCGACTGGATTCCGCGGGATGTCAAAAGACCACCAGGACGCCCACCAACGCGTTGGTCGGACTTCTTCGTGAAAGCCCTGAACGACCGATATGACGCTCTTCGTGTCCCTCGAGCGAGGAGGATCCATTGGACCACTCTGGCACGCGACAGGGACGAATGGAGACGCTGCTGGCGCCCGCTCGAGCAAGTCGATGATCAACGGGACGACAGGTGATACAGGCGACAGGTGATACGTAAGCGCGCATGCTCTTCTTTCGGGTTCAGTGCAAAGTCAACTTCAGAAGAGCATTTTCGAGCAATCATCTTCCACGAGCTGCGCCGCCGTACTGAAGCGATGACAGCAGTCCGCAACATCAACAGCGCATTGGGAAGGACACCCTTACCATCAACGTCGTCAACCGGTGGTTCGTTCGGCTCACAGAAGGAGACACGGAGATCGGAGACAAACCTCGGTCGGATCGCCAACAAACAGTAGAAGATCAGGAGTTCCCGACGCTGTCAACGAGGATCCGGAGGCTACCACCCGCCACCCGGAGTCTTGCGAGAAAATGAGCATGTACCCAACCGACAGTCTTCAGCCGCCTCCAAGCCCTCGGCTACCGAAAAGTCTGCCTCGACGGATCCATCACGCCTGGACCGATAGCATGCGCTTCACTCGCATATCCATTTGCCAATCTCTCCTTTTCGCTCTCCTCGCAGAGGGTCTCCGGAAGACTTGGAACATGAGGGTATGTTCTTTACGACCCCAAGGCCCGCCATGCCATTTGGTGACCTAGAGGAGAAGAGCCGCCTGCGTAAGTAAAGCCGAACGCGCACCTCCAGAGGGTTCTTCTACGCCGCTTCTGAGACTCGAAGGGAATACTATACTACGAGTCGCTCCCGCAAGACCACGCGGTCCTGTTCAGGAGGGAAGACGACCATTAGTGCACCTTCTTCAGGATACCGCCAGACTGCACGCAGCTAAAGCGATCCACCAAAGGGGCGAGGGGCTGGGATGGGAGACCGTACCTCGTTCGCCGTATTCTTCTGACACAGCCGCTCAGATTAACGCTAGTTCCGATCGCTAAAAGCTTTCTTGGCTAAGAAAAGTTTTACAGAGCTTAAAGGCTCAAGTCGGGCCGTCGCCGAATTCTTCGACTCCCGTCTTCCCAGTTCTGAGAAGGGGGGATCGCTGATCTACCCAGTGGATGTACAACTGCGGTAGCTAACAATGGTGATTATATTCTTGATTGATTTGCATTGTGTGCTGAGTAAAGCAATAATGAAAAAATCCCGAGAACCGTTTACATAAGAGCATCTTGGAATGGCGACCTCGGCAGATGTGCCCCGACTCTGCGCGGACCTCCACTCGGCGTGGGTTCTGTTCCCATCTCTCTTCTTGCTTTGCCAGTCGACAACTGTTGTCACCACATCTGCTTGACCGGCAAATCCACATCTTCGCAGCAATTTATACGCTTCGGCCTGGGGGCGTGGCCTTCCAGATGAGTGATTCCTGATCAATAACTGCATCTGTGGCAGCTTTTGCGGATTTTTGTAGCTAACTGGGAGAGCATTTCGAATCACTCATAAATTCGTGCAACCTATATGGACACGTAGCATCATAAGGTTTTGCTTCAAGAGGCGAGAAGCCTTCCTTGTTGTTAAAAAAATCCAAGCTTCAGTTTCTGCGACCGTTTATCGATCACCTCTTCCCCTTTCGGGCGCCTAAATAGAGCTTTTGGATTTTTTTAACAACAAGGAAGGCTTCTCGCCTCTTGAAGCAAAAACTTATGATGCTACGTGCCCGTCTAGGTTGTACAAATTTATGAATCATTTGAAATGCTTTCCCAGTTAGCTAGAAGAATCCGCAAAGGCTGCCACAGCTGCAGTTATTGATCAGGAATCATTCGTCTAGAAGACCACGCCCCCCAGGCCGAAGCGTATAAATAGCGGCGAAGGTGTGGGTTGGACGGTCAACGCATTCGTATGGTAACAGTTGTGGACCGATAAAGGAAGAAGAGTGGTGGGAAAGGAACCCACGCTGAGCGGAAGTCCGTGCGGAATCAGGGTCCTTGCACGTGTGCCGTGGTCACGTTCTTGGCGCTCTTGGATTTTTTTAATAACGACGAAAGCTCCTTGCTTTTAATACAAATTTTCTTTTCGTACGCATCCTCCTACCCTGACTAGGGAATGGACTGAAGCGTATGTCTGAACAGGGGGGGGGGGAGGATAGCGAGATAGGGAGAATCCTCATCCCTCAGAGTTAGTGTAAAAATTGGTTTTTTATCAAGTCGTTAAACCCAAGGAGTAGGGGTCCTTGAAGACACAATGGAATATGGCGCATCACGAGTTTGGGGGTCTTGTACGCCCGCGATGCCTCTGCAGACAAGCGGCTTGGAGCGCAGTCGAAGTGGGGTTGCTTTGTACGAGGAAGGTAGGGGTTTGGTTCTTCTGCGCTGCTGCATTTTTGCATTTCAACTGATTGGTTAAGATTTGGGGGATTCTGACGTCTATACCATTTTCAGACGATTTCTGCACATTTTCCAGCTGTATTACGCTTTTCCAACATGGTGTTGTATAAATGTTCAACAACGGTGATACACAGCTGCAAAGTGCATGAAGCAGCACTGGGCACAATACGGGCAGTGCATAATCAGGCTCTCACAGTTTGTTTCCATACATGGACCTCAGGAAAAACCATCCTGCTCGGAGTTTCAAAAGAGACCAGTATGTGACGTCGGAGGTGGTTCAAGTGAGAAACGCGATCTGAGGATCCTACAAATTAACCTAAACGGCATCAATACACTCTTCCACTCATCTTTGCCTGCGGTCGCGGCCGTACAAGACCCCCAAACTCGTGATGCGCCGCATTCCATTGTGACTTCAAGAACCCCCCTACTCCTTGGGTTTAACGACTTGGGAAAAAACATTTTTATTGTAACTGAGGGGTGAAGATTCTTCCTATATGACTCCCTCCCCCCCCCCCCCCCCCCGTTCAGACGTACGCTTCAGACCCTTCCCTTGTCAATGTAGGAGGTGTGCGGAAAGAAAATATGTATTAAAAGCTCATTTATAAAGGGAGTCTTAAGAAAAACTGACTAAACCCTTTCTAAGACGTATCTGTTTCGAACTTAAATGTGTCGAGAGGTGGTTTCGAAGAAAGATATGACGACTCAGAATAAAACTGCTCTGCAAACGGTACGTAAGCGCGCATGCTCTTTTTTCGGTTTTAGTGCAAAGTCAACTTCAGAAGAACATCTTCGAGCAATCTTCTACGAGTGATGCTGCGGCACTGCAGCCACGGCAGCAGTCCGCAACATCAACAGCGCACTGGGGAAGAGCACCACTACCATCAACGTTGTCAACCGGTGGTTCGCACGGTGCGCAGAAGGAGACAAACCTCGGTCGGATCGCCCCCAGACAGTAGAAGATCCGGAGTTCTCGACGCTGTCAACGAGGATTCGGAGGCTACCACCCGGAGTCTTGCGAGAAGACGAGCATGTACCCAACCGACAGTCTTCAGCCGCCTCCAGGCTCTTGGCTTCCGAAAGATCTGCCTCGACGGACGCAAAGAGTTTCCGGAAGGCCTGGTTACGGAACATGAGGGTATGTTCTCTACGACTCCAACGCACACCGTGCCGTTTGGCGACCTAGAAGAGAAGAGCCGCCTGCGTAAGTAAAGTCGAACGCGCACCTCAAGAGGGTTCTTCTGTGCGGCTTCTGGGACTCGAAGGGGATGCTGTACTACGATTCGCTCCTGCAAGACTACGCGGTCGCCGCTGTCGTTTACGCCATTCAGCTCCAGAAACTTGCAGAAGCTGTCCGGGAAAAGCGGCCAAGACGACCATTAGTGCACATTCTTCACAATACCGCCAGACCGCACGCAACTAAAGCGATCCACCAAAGGCTCAAGGGGCTGGGATGGGAGATCGTACCTCGTTCGCCGTATTCTCCTGACACAGCCGCTCAGATTAACGCTAGTTCCGATCGCTAAAAGCTTTCTTGGTTAAGAAGTTTCACAAAGCTTGAAAACTCAAGTCGTAATCGCTGTGCTTATTTTCTTGTTGCACTATACCATGTGCATAAGTATGTACTCGTATCCAGAGTTTTCTTGTGAAGCTGTCTTGCACAGATTCAGGCCTGGGAATTTCTCATTTATATTTCCGAATGAAAACTGCACAAAAATAACTGCAGCAGGCTTTTGCGTTTGGACCACCTTTTAGAGTATCTCAGGCATGGCGGGCGTTGTCAGTGCTCTGTCATGCCTGGAACGTTCCGAGAGTGCGCCGTGCACAATGCATATAGGATCGAACCTATCAGTCGAGGTGGCGCGACCGCTCGCTAATTGCACGCGCGGGCGTGTTTGGAGCGCGATAACTCTGTCAATTGTGAACCGTTCCGGCTGCAGCTTGTGGATTTTGTAGTCAGTTAAAAGCTCGAGCAGTTGGCCAAAGCACAGCGATGTAGCCTAAGAACGGACAAAGTTACGATGGGACGAAAATGCAGGTCAGGCTTGTACAACTCATTTTTTTCGATTTCAACTGCGGGAAGAGGCGATGAGCTGACGGCATACAAATGCATATGTTAACAGTACACTTAAAGTACTTTACGAGGAGGCGCTCACAGCTCTCCATCTGCTTAACCTGGCTTAGTTACAGCTGCCATTTTAGAGCAACAGTAAAGCTTCCTCCGCCCTTACTCCTTCCGTCCTCGAGTTTTTGGCACTCGCAATCACACCGTTCTGTTCAGCTCGATGAGCACTATCGAACGATGTCAATTTCGACCAATTTTGGAGATATCGATTTTTTCACAATTTCGCAACGGGGTGAGGCCGCACCGGAAGGCCGATGACGTCACCGAAACTCAATGTTTTCGAATCTGGCCAAATTGGGCACCAGTCGATAGAGCTTTTGCTGGTGAATGGAACGGCATTATCTGGAACGGCGAGAACTGTGATGTGAGCGAGCAAGAGCGAGGAGAACATCGACCATTGTTGTGCTAAATTACGCGCGCGGCGTGTTCTAAGTGCGATAGCTTTGTAAAGTGTGAACCTTTCCGGTTGCAGCTTGTCGGTTTTGTAGGCAGTAAAATGCTCTAGTAGCGCACTGAAATATAGCAATGTAGCTTATGATTGGACAAAGTTACAGCAGTGCGAAAATGCAGGTTAGCCTTGTGCGACACGATTTTTTCCAATTTCAGTCGACCTCTGCGGGAAGACGCAGAGAGATAATTTCCTACAAATGCACAGGCGAGCAGGAGCAGAACGCTTAAGGTTCTTTACGACGGCATGCTCATAACTTCCTAGCTGATTAAACTGCCTTAGCACCAGCTGCCATTTTAGGGCGGCGGAGTTTTAGCGTTGATGTTTCCTGCGCCATTATTCGCCCAGGTTTGAGTGTTCGACACTCGCAGTGGTACCGTTCTGTTCAGCATGGAAAGCGCTATCGAACTGTTCCAATTTCGACCGATTTTGGAAATATCGATTTTTGACAGTTTTGCAATGAGGACGAGGGCGCTCCAGGCCGAGCCTGCGCGGACGATGACGTCATCGAAAATCGCTATTTTCGAAACTGGCCACATTTTCTCGTCCAAAATCATCTATGGTTTATTTGGGTTATTTTATTCTGGTTTATTTGGTTTATTTTATTCTGATTACGAACCCGGCGTCCGTTTTTGAAAATTCCGCCGATTTCGGTAGGTTTTGGATATTCTTCTGGATAATTTGAGGTGGTCGGGTCAGGATCACCGATTCGCTCAAACTTCGTATAGGGGCGGGTGCCGAACACGATGCCGAAGTTCATTCGGACGATTACGGCAGGAGACCGCCCATACCGATAACTGAGGGTGATCGGATCCTGACCCGACCACCCTCAAATGGGAGATAACCTACTGAATTCGGCGGAGTTTTCAAAAACGGACGTCGGATTCGTAATCGGCTCCCCAAATAACCGCCTAGATGGACGGTTTTGGACGAAGTTTGCACGAGGAAATTTGGCCAATTTCGAAAATATCAGTTTTCGATGACGTCATTGTCCGCGCCGGCTCGGCCAATGGCGCCAACGTCCTCGATGGGAAATTGTCAACAAATCGATTTCTTTGGAATTGGTCGAGAGTGACACCATTCGATAGAGCTTTTCGTGGTGAACAAAATGGTGTTATTGGGAGTGTCGAAAACCCAAATGTGGGCGAGTAAGAAGGCAGGAAACTTCAATCGCAAAGTCCGCCGCCCTAAAATGGCGAGATGGAGCTAAGGCAGTTTCGGCAGCTGGGGAGTTGCGAGCATACCGTATTAAACCACCTTAGGTGTTCTGCTCGCCTACGCATTTGCATGTCCTTGGCTTGCCGTGTCTTCGCGCAGTGGTCGACCGAAATCGGAAAAATTTGTGTCGTTGTAATTTAGTCCATTTATGAGCTACATACACCGTTGTGCTTTAGAACTCGTCAAGAACTATGTACTGCCTACGAAGTCCTCGAGTTGCAGCCGAAATGATTTGATCTTGACAGAGTTATTGCGCTACGAACTCGCCCGCTCGTGCGTTTGCCAGCGGTCGCCCCACTCCATTGATAGGTTCTGTTCTACATGCATTGTTCACAGCGTACTCCAAAGCCTCTCCGGAACATAGTACAGCCATTCCTGAGTAGGGCGGGCGGAAATTTCTAATCTATTCTGATTTCAAACGGTTCTATCATATATGCATTGTGCACGGCGCACTCTCCCTTCTCGCTTCATAAAACCTCTTCATTTGTATAACCTGCTGTCGCTATGTGTACTAAAGCACCTAGAGAGGGAAAGCGTTGCTATTTAGCACGACATTTGAACCGCTTCCGCTCACTTGATTGATAGGTTCGATCCTACATGCATTGTGTACGGCACACTCCAAAGGCTCGTCCCACTGACTGGAGCAAATCCTAAGTAAGCCGAAAATTTATTATAAAATTCTCCAATCGTGAAAGATAGTCTTGAAGGCTTTACATTTTCCATTAAGTGAAGATAGAAACTCACTGGGCATGCTTCCGTCCATTCGATTGATAGGTTCGATCCTATGTGCATTGTGCACGGCGCACTCTCGGAACATTCCAGGCATGACAGTGCACTGACAACGCGCGCCATGCTTGAGATCCTCCGAAAACACTGCAGGACCTGGAAAATAAGATGCTCCAATCGCAAAAGCCAGCTGCAGTTATTTTTTAGGCCACCCACGGCGAAAACGCGGTGGACTGGTAAGGTTTTATGCAAGGTTTTGTAGATCTCGAGGAGACGAATCGAATAGTGCCAACAGTTTCTGAAACAACTTGAGATTAAAGGAGTTATGAGCATGCGACGCGGGCGGTATTGTAAGTTCATGCAGCTCCAGTTCGAAGATTTCGAAAAGATCCTAAGATCCATTACCGTTTCGACTCCTAGCCTGGACAGAGTTCTGCTACAATAGCCCTCACCATGGTCTACAAGCTCAATAAAGCTACATCACAAACACATCAGCCATCGAACACATGCGACACAAGTGTTCGTAGGTGACCTGCCGCAAGTATTAGGTTGTCCCATAAGTCCCCGCCGTTTTTTTCAACGATTCACTGCAGATTTCGTCGGCGGTCTCTTGCATAGCGCTGCATAGCTTTCGAAAGAAAATGAATTGCTCTATCAGAGCATGTATTGCATTTCTTTTTTCATCATGAGTTTTGTCAATTTTTAGGTCGTTGAAGTGAAAAGTGAAAAAGTAAAAAAGTAGCCATTTGCGCACTTGTTCTCTCCGCTTAGGTTTGTAATTTTCGCGCAGCTTTTTATAGCATTTGGAAGACAATGTTCTGTTCTACAAGAATATATGTTAGTGCTATTTGCACATTTGTCCTTTATTGATTTTTAGGTCATCAAATTGGGACGTCAGAAGGAGGATGGTTGTTTTTGCCGACAGCTCCTGCTCTGTGGTTGGACTTTTTGGGTTGGTGTTATATGTCATTCGCAAGAAAATGTCTTGCTCTATAAGAATATGTGTCGCGTTTATTGATTTCTATTGAATATCAACAAAATGCCAAAAAGAGAATAATCGTCTTCACCAACAACTCCTTCTCCTTCCTCAGTTGTTGATATTCGACAGAAATCAGCGGGAGCCAATAAACGCGACACAAATTCTTACTGAGCAAGACATCCTCTTCCAAACGACATATAACACCATGCAAAAAAGTTCAAAACAGAACCGGAGTTTTGGTAAAAATTCGGACGGAAAAGTCGGGATTCCCAATTTGATGGACTAAAAATCAATAAAGGGCAAGTGAGAAAATAGGACCAACACATATTCTTGTAGTACAGAACATTGTCTTCCAAGTGCTATAAAAAACTGCGCAAAAAATTACAAACCTAAGCGGAGAGAACAAGTGCGCAATTGGCTACTTTTTCACTTTTCACTTCAACGACCTAAAAATTGACACAATTCATGATAAAAAAATGCAATACATTTTCTGATAGAGCAAATCATTCTCTTTCGAAAGCTATGCAGCGCTATGCAAGAGACTGCCGGCGAAGTCTGCAGTGAATCGTTGAAAAAAAAAACGGCGGCGACTTATGGGACAACCTAATACCTGTCGCCAGCACTTGAGTATCGTGTTCAACCAGGCCAGGGGAAGCGGCTGGTTCCAGTGGCACCACCTGGAAGGACGGACGCCACTACGCTCGAAGTGACCGCCATCCGAATCATTCAATTATCCGAAAATTTTGCTTCGTATCTTCCTCAGCCGTTTCATCTTGTGAATTCCCACGTTTTACTCATTGAGCTGGAGCTCGTCCACATCTCACGAGTGTCACTCTCATGAAATCCACCGCCGACGATCGTACGTCAAGGTGTGAAAGGATTCGACCACCCTCCTGCACTTTTGGCAAACGACTTCGTGCGCCCAAGATAAGCCCTTTCAATTAAGCACTGTACTCTGCTTCACTGACGCGGAAGGCAAAAGCTGATTGTGAGCAAGAAAATTCCTAGGAGCTCCAGGATATGGCTAATTTGGACACAGGTGTGGTAGATGGACCACACCCTGGAGTTCAATGTACATGCATGGGCTTCCCCATAAGAACCCAGTCCTCTCCAGAATTTCACTTACACGCCGCAAAAGTCGTGGATGCTTCTCCAGCATGGAGCCCAGTAGTACAACCGTAATTGCATAGCGGCACATTCTCCTTTGTCCTTTAGCTAGCTTTACCTTACGTGGTCTATGCGCAGTACGGAGTACCGCCGGCTATGCAGCCAGGGCAGTACTACGGTGCTCCACTGTATCCGCCTCCACAGTACGCTCCGCCAGTCGTTCTCCAGCCCATCCGGCTTCCCGAATACCCGGTTACACCACAGTTCGTGAGTCGTCGTTTTTCTTTATTAGCGAAGTCAATGATGTGCAGCAGACAGATTGGCCACTTGCTATGCAAGTAGCGAGATTCCAGCTCATCCCTCGCCGAAGGCACCATCGCCATCACCACGATGACTCTCGACCCAGGGATGACCGCGGTAAACAGCAGTTTTTCCGGCGTAGTGAGAGATTTTCTGAGAAATTGACCTCCAGACAATGACTGCATGAGGTGCCGCAGACTGATTGATAGCTAATGGGACCCTTCAGCAGGCACAAACTGCAAAGCGGCCATCGTCTCCTGCACCGGTGCGGGAGCCTTCGAACTCCAAACATCCACCGACGCTCTGTTGGATAGCGAAACTAGCATCGAGAAGCTCATCAAATGCAACAAGTCCAAAAAGTGGGCGTTTTTATATTTTGAAGGGACTTTTGAATAATCTGAATTTCTTAAGGTGGACTGCCACGGACATCAAGGGCGAGAGAATCGGCTCCGACTCCTTGAAATGCATGATTGCAGCAGAGTAGATTCACTGAACATACAGTAAACCCATTGCTTTCCCATATTTCGTGACAGCCTGCAGCTAAGGCCTATGTTATGCTTTGGCGACGCTGTTGTCGCCGACGTCGCCGACAGCAGCGTCACCAAAGTATAACATAGGCCTAACGCTGTGCATACTGGAAGAACAGCTGCAACCTGGGACAAGTTGTTGTGGAATTTTCCAAGGCTGGCGTGAAGACACATCGTACGCATCCAGATACGACAGAAATTTAAGTTCTGTCTATGGGTTCCATAATTTCTTAGTTGTTCAATGTTTTCCTGAACATATTTCAGCGACGCCCAGTATTACAACAGTAATTTTGTGGCACATTTTCCTCGAAGATCGAAGCATACACTGCGACACGAGACCTTCCGAGGCTCAAGCAAGTCATTGCATGGCACGGTGCATTTTCACAGCTTCGTTTTCGAGGAATTTGAGAAGACCTCAAAATATTCTGGCGCTGGGACTTCCAGCATGGACAGAGGTTTGGGGCAAATTTCCATAGCGTGGTCTGCAAGCTTAGAAAAATGCAGCGTTTAGTCAGTGAGCCGTTCGTGCACCATGCAGCAACCCTACGGTGCCTTCTTGCCCTACTCAATCAAACGGATCCGATGAACAGCGGCGTCCGGGATGGGGACGAAGCCTTGTCTCGAGGAGAGGCATCACTTCAGCACGTTCGGAGTAGTCCTCCGACGGAGGAACGACCCGCCCCATACATGAGCAGATTCACTGATGACTACTTACACGGATGACAGTGTTGCAGCTCCCGGACCTCCGCGTATCAGCCCGTTCTGTTACATAAACAGCATGAACACTTTAAAGGGCTTTTCGGCAAAGAAACGGTCCAAACCAACGCGCTTACAAGGAATTCAGCCGCCATTTCTGTGCTTGAACATGACCTCGTCTTCCAAATCTATGCGCTCTGATGAGGGCCGACCTATGGAGTCCCACTTAAGCTCTTTTCCGCGAGATACACTGACACCAAGGATGAGCGGAATAACCGTTATTCGTTATCCGTTATCCGGTTTCCGGCGAATTTTGGCCTATCCGTTTTGTTGTTCGTTATCCGGAGATTTTTGGCCGGATAACGAACAACAAAATCTGGCACGCTTATGATTACTTAATTGAATATCAGGACAATTTTTTTAAAATCGTTTTGTGTTTTTTACACTCACAGTCAAGATACGCTTGCAATGCTGGGACGTGCCTTCTCACTGTTCTCCATGGTATAATTAGACTGAACTATCTACCTGCTCATTGCGCGTTTTGAAATGCACAACACTGCCTTGCGCATTTCTATTTGTGGGATTTTCACCAAAATTCCTTCAATGTATGGTCTGAAAAAAGAACCAATCAATCAGTTGAGAAAAGATAAACGTTTATACGAATCATTTCGGTTTAAGGGTGTACCAGATATTCAACTTCTACACTTTTAGCTATTTGAAACTATGTTTGGCACATGCATGCCTTCAAGTGGCTGGTCGATGAAAAGCCAGTACTTTAATATTTCCAAATAATTCCAGATTCGCCTGTAAGTTTAGAGGTAGTTGTTGAACAGTAGAAGTAGCTGTCGACCGGCTGTGGGTCCAATACTGATATTCAAACTTAATTCGGCCAACCTTCGGCACAACCACCTCCTGATCGTCAGTCTGAAAAAGACAAGCAAAGCTTGAGGGAGTACTCGTGCGAGAATAACAGCGGGTTGAAATTGATTTTTATGCTAATGGAAGGATGAAACGAAGGAGAAGGAGCAGAACAACCCAACTGACCATGACTATGGAAACAGCCGAAAGGGATAAGCCATCCTTGGATGAGTACAGATGCCGGTGAACGAGGCGCATGAGTCACATCTATTTCCTTGCGAAGATGTTTACCAGGTTTTCCCCAGTCTTCGTAAGGACAGTTTCGTTGTCCAATCTTTCATCGTTCTTTCCTATCATTATGAAACTACTGTAATTGAAATTATCATTGGATTAGCAATCCCTCTCCTTTCTGGCCTTATCCAGGCTCAGAAGAAGAAGCTTGCTGCAGCCGAGAGAAGTTGTTTAACAGCATTGGTTCCACAGCTTGATGAACTTGCTTCGATTCTATTGCTTCGAAAAACATGAATAAAGGACTAGACAACGTTAGTCAATTTCTTTGTGGGATGCGCCACGCATTCCACTCTTACGGGATATTATGGAGGCATTTTGAATGCATATCCCGCCAGTACAATGACTTGCGGTGGTCAGCCAATCATTGTCGGGTCTGTGCATTGTTCATCCCGGCCAGGCCTGGTACTAACACATCGAGCCCAAAAGGATAGAAGGATTGATTGACCTGGAGGGGAAACCCGAAACAAGAACATTGAATCGGAAAGCATGCGAGAGGAGGCACCTCCGACTGCCGCGTCTCGAATAAAAGACACCAGTAGGAAGGGCAAAGCGGCTTATTTGAAAAGTGACGTAGACAGTGTTACAATTATCGACCTGCTGCTGAAGAAAGAATGGTTTAAAATTAATTTTAATTTTTGTTGTTTGTTCGTTATCCGTTTTTCCGTTATCCGGCTATTTTTGGGCAAAATTATCCGTTATCCGTTATCCGGGTTTCAAAAATTCATTATCCGCTCCTTCTTGACCTACTCGATCAGCAATCGGATCCGCTGAACAGCGGTGTCCGGAATGGAGGCGATGTCTCGAGGAGAGTCACCGCTTCAGCGGGTTCGGCGGAGGGCTTCCATGGATGACGGTGTTGCAGCTGCTGGACCTTCGTGTATCAGCCCGTTCTGTTCCATAGACGGCATGGACGCTTTTAAAGCAGCGAGGGTCTCGTAGTCCTTTCGGCCAAGAAGCGATCCAAACCAATGTGTTTACAAGGTATTCAACCGTCATCGCTGTGCTTGGACAAGAACTCGTCTCCCAAATCTATGCGCTCTGAGGAGGGCTGACCTATGGAATCCCACGTACGCTCTTTTTCGCGAGATACACACTGGTACTCCAGCAGATATGCTTCTGCTCAAGCATTCTCCTCTTTGAGATGCGGCACTTCACTCACCGAAGAATGACAATATCAAGAAGTTTGGCGACACCAGGGCGGGAATGCTCCAACGTGGATCAGAGCAGGATAGTCGCTCGTTCTTTACGAGGTATGACATCTTTCTATAACAATAGAAGCAGCCACAACCGAACATGTGAGTCTCCGGAATGACCGCCGTTCACTCCGCGGAGGAGTCTGATACATGCACTGCGACTGACTTGCTCTGAACTGTTCCGGTTCAACGGACGATGGCTCCCAGGCCAGGCACCAGGAGTCGCCGCCCGAGCCCCTCAGGAGGTAAAAGACGTGCTTGAGCAGCTCGATTCTGGGAAACTGTTTACTTCTTCTACCGATCCTTGTCATTGAGGACTTCTCGAAGCGTAGGCCTACATTAACATTAACATTTATTACATGCGCCAGCAGATGTAGAGATAACAACACGAAGACATGGGACAAAACAGAGACAAACAAGCTGAGTACCTAGGATGTATAAGAGATTAACAAGAAAGAGGGCGAACAACTACTGCAACTAGCGTTTCTCTCGCAGGTAGCGGTACACATCTCTTTTAAAAGCGGAAAAGATTTAGATAGCTGCATTTGTTTCCAATTCGATAACCTCATTAATAATTTTAAACTGTGAACAGATCGTTACGCCTCCTTCTCAGATATAGGCTATCCAAATTGAGCATCTTATTCCGTACTATTCCGCGGGGTTTACTTTTATATGTAACACCAAGAGCTCGAATAAACACTTTTTTTGTAAAACTATGTTGAACCTTTTCCAGTCTCTGCACAATAGAGTTTTTACTTGGAAAGAAAACTATTGTCGTTTTCTTCAGAAGGGAGTAAATCAAGGCAGTTCCTCCAAGAACGATGAAATGGTTGAAGACGGGTCCGGGAACAGCAGAGCACTGACTTGCTCATCGGCCGGCTACCGCAAGTCATTGTGTAGGCCAAAGACGCATTCATGTTGCCTCCACAGCATCCGGTAGAAGTAAAATGCGTGGCACATTCCATCCCGTGAAGGACCTCATTAACGGCGATCTTTTGTATTTATTTTGCTCTAACACTTGCCCATGTGTGCAATGGGTTTTTTATGTAAACCTTGCTGACATGTATTGGATCTGTAATCGTCAATAGTTTCTGGGCATTAAAATCGGTTCTTCAGCGTCGTTCGGCCAGTTGTGTGGGCATAAACTTCCGACAAGGTTGGTTGATGAACTTGTTTCGGACAGATGAAACACTGCCTTGAAAGCTGGTTGCATCACTGGTTATATGCCGGAAGTCTTTCTTTCAGATGAGTGACTTACCAGGATACTATCTCAACGGTAGGTCGGAACGGCGCAAATGTTGTGTATGGGCAGAACCGCCTCTCTCTGGGTAGTAACAAACTGCAGGTATCTCGACCCCAGTACAACTCTGCGCAGAGCTAGGGGCGACGGAAGTCGCGTGTTGACGCCCTGTTGATTCACGTGCTCCACGGCTGACGGGCAGGGGCTCGTATCGCGGCTTGGCGCAGTGCACAGGTGGCGTAGTAGGAAAGAGCTCGGGCTTGTGAACGAAGGGTCGGGTGTTTGGATCTCGCAAACTGCGTTTGTTTTGCACTTTTGCAAAATTCATGTTTATCATATAGGTAAACCACCCAGGGGTATTATAGTGTGTTATAGAGCATGTTTACATATAACATACCACCCATACCGTTAACAAGGGTGGTCCACCAGGCGGGGTCACCGATTTCGCTGAAACTTTGTCTAGGGGGGGGGGGGTATTTGGGGTGCTGATCACGAATCTGACATCCGTTTTTCTCGGCTCGGCTATATAATATAGATACAGGAAGGTACATGACTACATTCTTAAAGTTTCTGCCGATGACGGCAGGAAGAGACAGACTCGTGAAAAACGGATGTCAGATTCGTGATCAGCACCCCAAATAACCCCTAGACAAAGTTTCAGCGGATTTTTTTTTGACCGAAGTCTTGTCGGTGGAGTCAGAACTTTTAACTAGTGCCACAGAATATCTATCGTTATATAACTACGGTCACACAAATTAGGCTTTGAACAAGTTACACACAGAAATGAACATTTTAGCTAATCTGTAGTTTGAAGCATATGTTATATGTAAACATGCTCTATAACACACTATAATACCCCTAGGTGGGTTACCTATATGATAAACATGGATTTTGCAAAAGTGCAAAACAAACGCAGTTTGCGGGATCCAAACCCCGACTCCTCGTTCACGAGCCCGGGCTCTTCCCTACTACGCCACCTGTGCACTGCGCTGAGCTGCGATACGAGCCCTCATCCCGCGGGCGCCCGACAGCCGTGGAGCACGTGAATCAACAGGGCGCCAATACGCGACTTCCGTCGCCCCTAACTCTGCGCAGAGTTGTATTGGGGTCGAGATACCTGCAGTTTGTTACTACCCAGAGAGAGGCGGCTCTGCCCATATACAACATTTGCGCCGTTCCGACCTACCGTTGAGATAGTATCCTGGTTAGACTGATTGCTGAAATGCTCCAGAAAATCACCTCTTCCACTTCGAAAAACTGAGTCACAACAAAGCAGCCAGCCTGACCTTAAGATGTCGTCTTATTGTCGTTCGTGGGAGACACAACAATCATTATAACACCATCAAAAAATTATGGAAGGCTCTATAAAAGCTGAACTGCTGTCCGCCAACCATGTCATTCAGCTCTAGTGATTTCTTCCTCATCTTGCAAATTCTAGCACAGCACTCACATCAGAGCTGGAACTTTCATTGTATTGAGCAACACCTACAGCATTGGCTTATTATATGCATGTATTTACTGTCACAATACTAAATATGAATCGAAAGCAAAACACTTCCCATACTGTTGTTGCTCTGCTTTTCATCTTAGCTGCCCATTTTTTGACCAACCATGAAACAGAAGAAGCTCCACCAAAAAACTCCATATTACTGGTTTCAGTCACTCAAACAAAAGGTGAATAAACGACAATGCTCCGAGTGGCAGTACTAGTAGCTTTGTCTTACGTGGTCTATGCGCAGTACGGAGTACCGCCGGCCATGCAGCCAGGGCAGTACTACGGTGCTCCACTGTATCCGCCTCCACAGTACGCTCCGCCAGTCGTTCTCCAGCCCATCCGGCTTCCCGAATACCCGGCTCCACCACAGTTCGTGAGTCGTCCTTTTTATTCTTAACGAAATAAATGAAGTGGAGCAGACAAATTGGTCATTTGCTATGCAAGGAGTGCACGGATATTCGCTTTCGACGGGCCGCACAACCACTTGCTATTGCGGTGAGAACCTGTTGCAGTGGGTGTGGCTGGCTGCGCTGATTTGCCTGGTGGGGGGTCCCGCTGCGATTATCTGCACCCCGTTGACACGTTGACGGTCCTGTGGAAGTATAGGCCTAAGGGTCGACTCCTGTTGCTAGAGTGTTGCAGGATTCCTGTACAGCTATATCCACATATATCCAGCTCATACCTACATATATATGTGCATACGCATATAAGTAGGTATATACTATGTATGCACATGTATATACATTTGTATATAGATGTGTATACATAGAAACAGATTTTCACCCCAATAGCAAGTGATTGTGCGGCCCCTCGAGAGCGAATGTTGGAATGAGATTCTAGCTTATCCCTCGCCGAAGGCACCATCACCACCACCACGATGACTCTCGTCCAAGGGATGACCGCGGTAAGCAGCAGCTTTTCCGGCGTAGTGATAGATTTTCTGAGAAACTGACTTCCAGACAAGGACTGCATGAGGTGCCGTCGACTGATTGACGGCTGCTGGGGCCCTTCAGCTGTGAACTGCACCTCTCCAATAGTCGAGTGAGAATCTTTGTCAAACACCACCTCCCACGCAGTAGCTCAACATGAAGTCCTTTAAGTTATCTCCAAGGCAGAGATTGTAAAGCGGCCATCGTCTCCTGCACTGGTGCTGGAGCGTTCGAACTCCAAACATCCACAGGCGCTCTGCTGAGTAACGGAACTGGCATCGAGAAGCTCGTCAAATGCAACAAGTACAAAAAGTGGGTGCTTTTATATTCTGAAGAAACTCTTGAATAATCTGAATTTCTTAAGGTGGGCTGCCACGGACATCAAGGGCGAGAGAATCGGCTTCGACTCCTTGAAATGCATGATAGCAGCAGAGTAAATTCACTGGACATACAATAAACTCACTGCTTTCCCATGTTTCGTGACAGCCTGCAGCTAAGGCCTATGTGTACTTTGGCGACGCTGCTGTCGGCGACGTCGGCGACAGTGTTGAGCGGGTGCTACGCAGTGCGTAGGCCTAAGGCCTATGGTATACTCCCGTCCGATGCAGCGACGCGACAGCTCGCGATGCGCGTCGCGGCCTCGCCATCGCTGAGGCTGACATAGTTCACGCAGTTCTGCAGACGGAGACTTTTGCAGAATATAGCGAATCAGCTGATCCAGTGCAGTGACGAAATCGTGCTTTATCCATCACATTCACCGTGAGTCCTGTCGTGAATTGGCTCAAGAGCCCAGTTAGACTAACTGAGAACATTGTGCAGCAGGAATGTTCAGGGAAATGCAGCGGGGGAGCGGGAGGTATAGGAAAAGGAATCAAATGCCTTAATCGCCGTCGGACACCCAGTCTACGAGTCTTTCCTTTCTCAAAACGAGTTAACGTAGATTTTTCATGTATCAGAACAAGATTATTCGACCTCACAGAGAGCGCATGAGTTTTTTTGAGACACCCGTATTAGAGCACAGAAGCAAAAGCAGTGGCAGAGTTGCAAAACCCAAACCCCGCATGAGATGCAATATTGCTAGGGTCGCACGGTTCAAGAAAGGGTTGCGATAGACTAATCCGTCGCAAAACTTCGCATGCTCATAACTCCTCCAATTTAGATAGCTACATATTTTGAGAAAGGGTTGACATCGTTCTTTTCACCTCTTTGAGATCTTCACAATCATTTGTATAACTTCAACAGATCATGGGAATTCCGTCGTTATCGGCTCAAAAAATGATTCGAGGAGCCTTTACGCGATTGGAGCAGTTCATTTCCCATGACATATAAGTTCTCGAAGTCGCATGGCGTACTTTGCCGGTGCTCTGTAGTGTGCCAGATGGGCATTTCATGTGCCGGATGTCAATAGATCGTCCCTTGTCCGGAACATAAATGTAGATTTTAGATTTCGGTGCCGGCGAGGAACTTCGGAGGCGAAAAAAATGCGAGGATCGGCACAAAAGTGAGAAAAAACGGCTTAGAAAAATATTTCCTTAAAAACTAGCCGCTCAAGCCGTCGAAAACAACCCAAAATGAGTCTAGCCACGACGAAAACCCTACGAGGAGAACAACAGAGACATTACTTGACCACCCAACATCATCAGACATGTGTTGAAATTGCTGTGGTATGGTCACGAACCAAGGAAGTGTCGAAATAAGTGAGCGGAAGTGCATAGAATAGGGCACGACAAGCGCTCCCCCTCTGCGACCATCGCTGCAGTGCACTGCGACGAGCGATGGGCTGCGACGGCCGTCGCACGGGAGTATGTTTCACTCCCGCGACGCGGAGGTATAACACCCCTCTGCGACGCATCGCAGGAGCGATGGCGCGTCAACTGACAACCGCGCCCCACTGCGCCGTCCGCCACCGCAGCGAAGGCGCGCCGTTGACAGTTGCCCCGCGGGGTCGAGCGTTCTATCCCCTCATCCCCCTGGCCCGCCCACCCCCAACCCCCTGCGATTGCTCGAGAGTCTAGTGGCTGCCTTACGAGATAGTGGAGACGCAGACATTTGCCACGCCTCTGTTTAAAGGGCGGGGGATAGAACGCCACTCCGCCTTGCCCCGCGCCCGTCGCTGGAGCGACGCGGGAGTATACCATAGGCCTAACGCTGTGCATATTGGAAGAACAGCTGCAACCTGAGACAAGCTGTTGTGGAAGCTTCCAAGGCTGGCGTAAAGACACATCGTACGCTTCCAGATACGACAGAAATTTAAGTTCTGTGTATGGATTCCATAATTTCTTAGTTGTTCAATGTTTTCCTGAACACATCTCAACGACGCCCAGTATTACAACCGTAATTTTGTGGCACATTTCCCTCAAAGATCAAAACATGCACTACGACTCGACACCTTCCGTTTCTCAAGCGAGTCGGTGCATGGCAAGGTGCATTTCCGCAGCTTCATTTTGAGGAAATTGAGAAGCCCTCAAAATATTCTGGCGCTGGGACTTCCAGCATGGACAGAGGTTTGGTGCGAATTTCCGTAGCGTGATCTGCAAGTTTAGGAAAATGCAGCGTTTAGTGAGTGAGCCGTTCGCGCACCATGCAGCAACCACTACGGTGCCTTCTTGACCTACTCGATCAGCAACCGGATGCGATTAACAACGGCGTCCGGGATGGAGGCGAAGCCTTGTCTCGAGGAGAGTCACAACTTCAGCGCGTTTGCGGGGGACTAATGACCCGATGCTATACACATGAGCAGATTCACCGACAACTTCCATGGACGACAGGGTTGCAGGTGCTGGACCTTCGTGTATCAGCCCATTCCGTATCATTGTGCTTACAAGGAATTCTGCCGCCATTTCTGTACTTGGACAAAAAGTCGTCTTCCAGATCTATGCGCTCTGAGGAGGGCTGACCTGTGGAATCCCACGTAGGCTCTTTTCACTGATACCCTAGCAGATATGCCTCTGCTCAAGCATTCTCTTTGAGATGCCCTACTTCTCACACCGAAGAATGAAAATATCAAGAAATTTGGCGACAGCAGGGTAGGAGTGCTACAACGCGAACCAGAGCAGGATAGTCGCCCGTTTTATACGAGGTATCACCACTTCCTATAAGAATAGGAGCGCCCACAACCCAACATGATAGTCTCCGGAATGACCGTCGTCCACTCCGCAGAGGAGTCGGAAAGATGCACTGCGACTGACTTGCTCTGATAGTGAGCTGGTCCGGTTCAACGGGCGACGGCTCGCAGTCCAGGCACCCGACGTGAGATCGCCGTCAGAGCCTCTCAGAAGGTACGAGATGTCCTTGAGCTCCTCGGCTCTTGCAGACAGGGGCCCTATTCATCAATGACTTACGTAACTTTAACGGAGAATTGTAAGCGAAAAGCTCAGATAACGCGTCTTACGCCTTTGTTATACCACCGCTCACCCCGGGCGACGCGTAATGATATGCTCCCATATCGATCGGGAGGCGCGATGGGATCGATATGGGAGCATATCATTAGGAGTCGCTCGGGCTAGTATAACAAGGGCCTTATCAAGCGATATGGTGAGCGATAAGCCGCTTTATCTGAGCTCTTCGCTTACAATTCTCCGTTAAAGTTACGTAAGTCCTTGATGAATCCGGCCCAGGTTACGTCTTCTACCAATCCTTAGATATCCACACGTAATTCGGTCATGTTCAAACCAGCACTCGACCGTGTTAGGAGATACTTGTGAGTTGCCTAGAACCATATAGTTGCCGTTATGTGGCACACTATTAACACTACTACCCTTGCAACCGTCATTGTTGTAGCTGCTCTTCTTAGAAAGCAGCGTCCTCTTATTTGAAGCGATCGACTGTCTTCCTCTGGTGCGCAATGGAGCACCTTCTTTTCGTAGTCGCCAAATTTCTGGGGATCTCAGTCTTTCGCTGAGTAAAGTTAAAGAGGATAATGCCTAACTAGAATGGCCCTTCAGTTCATATCCTTTTGCCTCCTGTTAACTCCTGTTCGCACCTTGTCGCGCCGTTGCTGCCCACCGATCGGCGGCTTGTGGCTGCTCGATCGCGGACTGCTATCCACTATACTTGGACTTTTCCAAAAATTTTCGAATGAACGAATAGTCGAACAAATGGCTTTTCAAAAAAAGTAGAAAACAAAAGCTTTCTTAACATGTTGAAAAGTTTTCAGAAAAGAGGGGCAGGTAGGGTGTAATTTTTTTACCTAAAAATTGAAAAGATTTTGTGAAAACAGTCATAACTCGGTTAGTTTTTCGAAATTCGAAAAAGCCAAGAGCTTCTTGAAGACTGGAGAAAAGCGATTTCTCACCATTTAAGAAGCAGTTTTCAAAAAATAGGTCTTGGCGGGGGATGCGGCTTTCGATCGATTTTTGCCGAAATAGTCATCATGTATGAAACAGTTTTCAAAAAAGAGGTCTTCATCGTCTTCATGGCGGGGGGGGGGGGGGGGTGCGCGGTTTATGGCAAGTACTAGACACAACAAATTTTTCTACCTGAAGGAGTGGCATCTGCATTCGAAGTCTCTGTAAAACATCAAGCGTTAATTACTACATAGTGATGACTAAAGTGCTTCCCTTAGAAATGTTTCTTGAACTGCTCTTAACACGGTAAGAAAACAAGATTCTCCGCCGCGAGCTTCGATACGTCTACAAAATTCTCGATGTTTACGAAAACAAAATTATTTTCTTCCTAATGCAGACCACACATATAGCTGAAATTTTGCCTCAAATAGACTCAAGTTTTGCTCGATATATTGCAAAAAGATCATGGATTTCTGAAACGATCTTCAATATGATCTATGATCTGGGGTCTGGGGTCCCGATTTTTCCTATCAGCAAAAAAAATGTCCGAATAATAGACCACACTGATCACACAAAAGATCGCTGCAACTTGATTTTTCAATGCTTTAAAGTTTTTTCTTCGGGCATAAAAAACTATTCCCGTGCCATGATAATCCTTCGAATAGAACCAAGTCAGAGATAACGGTTATCTGCATATAAACTGTCATAGATCAGAGAGCTTTTTGGGTAGCTTTCTTTCTGGAAAAAACAGTAGCGAATTTAGAAATTAAAGTAGACTCTGCAACCTAAAAAAAGCTTTTAAAAGTGAATTCTTTAATAGATAGGTGGCTAGATTTTTGGCCGAAAATCGACCAAAAGTCGAACCACCTAATCATATCGAAAAGTATCGTATAGGAGAAGTTTGTTTTATAACTGTACCAGACCTTCAACGGCCTGCCGGCTGCCAAACGTCTGGTTGGGTCTTCGCCCCAAACCCGGAGAATAGAGCACCCCGAACGTCTTCTTCTCCTCTTTAGCCCTTCCCTCATTCATTAAAAAACTGGTTTTGCTATATAGAGTGGTATAGCGGAATAGGGCAAAACAGGTCCATCACCTTCACTGGACCCCCTTAACTGGTTCCTTATCACTGGTTCCCCTTTATTGTCAGCCCTTTTCCGGTTCACCCTTCACTGGTCCCCCTCCTCCTTCGTCGGTCCCTACTACTGCTCCCACCTTCACCTCACCTCCCTTTACTGGTCCCCTCTTCGCTGGTCATCCTATCCTTCACCGATCCTCATTACTGGTCCCACCCTCACTGGTCCCCCTTTTATTCATCAACCTTTTTCCGGTCCCCCTTCACTGGACCCCTTGGCGGAGTGGCGTTCTATCCCCCGCCCTTTAAACAGAGGCGTGGCAAATGTCTGCTTCTCCACTATCTCGTAAGGCAGCCACTGGGCTCTCGAGCAAGCCCAGGGGGTTGGGGGTGGGCGGGCCAGGGGGACGAGGGGATAGAACGCTCGACCCCCGACCCCTTTCCCTCCCCCATTCACCGGTCCCCATTACTGGAACCTTCCTCACCGGTCCCCCCTACACCTGATCCCCTCTTCACTGGTCAGCATTCTACCGGTACCCCTTCACCGGACCCCTTCCCCTCCTTCACCGGTTCACCCTTCACTGGACCACTCCCCCCTCCTTCACCGGTTCCCCCTTCACTGGATCTCTCTCCCCCCCCCCCCTTACTGGTCCCCATTGCTGGTCCCACCTTCACTGGTCCCTCTTTTATTGATCAACCATTTACCGGTCCTCCTTACTGGAGCCCCATCCTTCACCGGTCCCCCATTACTGGTCCCACCTTCACTGGTAACACGCGGTCTAAATCCGGAACCCTGGCGCGACATCGGTGACACGTTGTCTGAAACCGGGAATCCGGACAGGCCTTTCGCGACATCGGTGACACCTCTTCTGAACCCAGACACTTGATGAACGCGTCTTCTCAAGCTGGACCTACTTTGCGCGACATCAGTGACACGTCGTCTGAATCCGAACGCCCTTTGCGCGACATCGGTGACACCTCTTCTCAAACTGAACGTCCTTTGCGCGACATTGGTGACATGTCATCTGAAGATGGACGCCTGTCGACAACTACAACAGTTGACAGCTGGTGACAACTACAACCCTCTCTCTTTCCCCCCCCCCCCCCCCCCCCTCCCCATACTTCCTCCCAACACACTCCTTCAGCACTTCTGTGTGACGATCGTTCTCGCTTATATATAGTAGGATAATACTTAAGGCTAGAATTTTTGTGGTGCACGATTTCTTTCCATGGTGTTGTTTTCTACAGATGGAAGACAATTATTTCCGTGACTATTTTTATTTTTTACAATTATTTTTCGGTCTCGACTCTTTCATAGATTCGAAGATCGGTTCAAAAAAATCTTGTAAGGAAAACAGTTAAGCTTTCATTAGTAATTAACACTCGATATTTTATAAAGTACAACTGGTTAGTGTGAGTAGTGAGAGGAGAGAAGCAGTGAGCGTATGTCGAAGGATTTGGTAGCGCAGGTCAGGTCACTGCAATTACAGCAACGCTTTGGACTCCAGCCTCGGACTTGCCTCAAGTAATTGGTTAGGTTGAGATCGAATGAATTTTTTCGAAAGACATTGCAAATATGGATTCGCTAAATGGTAGGAACTCTTCTGCGAGATGTGGACAACAGACGTCAGTGTCAAATCTCAATGTCGGATTTGAAGGAAACTTCGTTTTTGAGGGAGTGAAACTCCGAGACGTGAGTTGCCAGCTCCATCGTTTTTGTGAGACAGCATCTCTGCATGGTGTCTGACCACATATCCAGCTTTCATGCTGATCCGTCGCGTGAAGACACAGATCTGCACCCGTGAAGTAGCCTTTGCAGGACGTGTCTGCTTGGAACTCTAATGCACTGCCAATTTGGCAGCTGATTACTATCTTACTTTTGGTCAAAGTAAGCCTAATTCTGACATTTGTAATCCATACCTCATAATAGAGAACTCTAGCAAAACAAAAGCGATTCGGTCGTAACCAATTAGCGAAAAGGGAAAAAACCGACAGTTGAGAATGAATGGAATGATGAATATGGAGCCAAATTAGTCAAACTGCATATCAAATAGATCCGCGGCCGGCGGTGTTTTGGCGGGTGTTTACCGACGGTACTTTAGGTCACGCGGGGGCAGACATAACTCGAATGCCGCGCGAACCCCCCTGGCGTCGCGCACGGTGCGCGACGAAATTGGACGAGTTGTCGCAGTCCGATGCTTCCGACGGCTAGAAACGCTTCCTACAGGGACATGCGGCACGCCTTTGCCTTATTTCAACGTTTCTTGGAGATAGTATATGAATGTGGTTTCAATAAAACGATCAGCGACAGTTTATACAGGAATTGGTCATGTGGATGGCTTCTAGCGTCGGCACTTGCCATCTACAAACTCCTCGTTAAACGTACACAAGCAAAAAACTGAGGGGAATTTGTCCTAGTACCAGAGCTCGGTTGGTCCCCAAACGAATGACGTGTTAGAGCCCTCTAACGCGCTCTAACACGTCATTTGTTTGGGGACCAACCGAGGACAGGACAAAGTCAATTGAAGATATCGCTAGATTGTTCAGTTCCTAACGTTCAAAGTTGGCGTTATCCGTAAGCCAGAGAATACATAGCAATCGCAGTTCTGAGTGGTTAATGATCCGGTTGGATAGTGTTGTCAGGTTGATAATTACGGAGATTGGACATAAGTGATTATAGGATCACAACACCCTAACCTAACCTATGAGAGGTAGCATTATACAATCTCCTTGTCTGAAGGGACAAACAGCATGCTTAAATTAGTTTTTCTCGCGATTATCGTTCCCCAAAGTTGAGTATAGCGGTCTGTGCACTCTTAAGAATATTGAGACGATTTGCGTCCAAGTCAGTTTTATCTGTTTTCGCATATCTGTCGCCCATCTCGTTCTTTCAGGTGCAACAACCACCAGCTTTGAGGAGGTGAAGATCGATTGGGAGTTTGTTGAGCGGTTGATGCCCCATGAAGTGATACTCGAAGAGCGCAGAAGACAGCTCCGAACCCCCCTGGGCGATCTGAGCAGTTTCCACACGAGCAGCTTGGGTGCACCACACCCTGGAGTCCCTTCCCTTGCCTGCTCCGAGCCCCCCCCCCTCCCCTTGAGCGACAAGAGGTTCGCTCGTGTAATGCTTGCATTGAAGGATTTCGCGCCCCATCGCCAACGCCGTGTTCGCCTGTTTGAATTTTTACCTTTCGCGCCCGAACTACTCGCCCGAAAACTCGTCCGCAGTTTTTTGCTTGTGTGCGTTTAACGGCGAGTCCATCTACAACTTCTTCGGTCAATTTTTACCCGTGATTATGGTTATAGTACGGAAAAAGATCACTATCACTCATTCTTGGATCAATTGTCCTACTGCAGTCTGTTGTCTACTACATTCTGTGGAATCTTAAGTTCCTCGCTAGAAATATGGTCTGGGAGCTTAAACACTGGGAACATATCGTGCCCCGCGGCTAACCATGCGTCACCGAGCTCACGTCCGCGTTTCAGCGCCGCGAAGTCGCACGCGGCTTGCGCGCGACGTCGCGTTGGAGTTAGGTCCTGGAGCTGTACGTCACGCTGCGAGTCCGTCGTTGTGAGGTCCAACCTTTGGAAAATTTGGGCGCCTCTTACTCGTTCGCTTCAAAGATTTCGCAAAAACAAAACACATGTTCCATTATTATTTGGAAGACGGACACCTTATAGTATTCGTTATAGCCGCTTAAAACCGTTGAAACAGTTTCCCTGTTAGAGCGACCCCCCCCCCCCAACCCGTATCACGCCAGTTTCATTTATGGTGAACTTGATCGAAAGGATTTAAGCGAATAGCGTTTCTGCTGTACATGTCTGCATCACTGAACGGGTTCTGACATTCTTCTGACACTTTTCGATTCTTCGTTCGAAATTCAAGACGTTGAACAGCATCATTATCGCTAAAAAACAACAATCTATTGACTGGAAATCAGAAGAAACCATAATACTAAAACCATAATACTAATAAATATATCTCTGAACATAGGAGCTGGCATGAAACAATTTGCAAAACTAAACACCGAGCGCTGAATGCAATTCTAATCCAGGAGAAATTACCACCTGATTGGAACATCAACTATTAAACCAAAATAAACAATACATTAAGCCAAACAACATGAACATCACAGAGGGACTAAACTCACAGAACCGGGAACAGAAATCTCGAAAACAAACTTGGCACCTAATTCAACAAATTAATTCGCACACACATCATACAGCATAACAACATTTTCGCAAGCGAAAAAAAGACTCAGAAATAGCCAGTAAATTCCCTCTTGGGATATGTCCCCCTGCCGACTGTTCGGATGGCAGGTCGGGAACGCTGCCTTACATACTCGTCAATACTACACTCGTCATACTCGCCAATACTACACTCGTCAGTTTTCATGCATTCCACGTCCTCGTACGTCGGCACTATCCCGCCCGACAGCATTTTATAGCCCATGACTTGCTTCAGAATCGACTCACTTCTTATGAGCTGAAAATTTGAAGAAAATTGCATTTAAGACAAGAAGAACTAAAATACGAAGACAGAAAAGTCTTCAACCAGACCAAGAAAGGAACAACACGAAGGACGAGGAGATGAACAAGTGTCCTTCTTCTCCTTGTTCTTCTTCCTTCTGGGTCCTAACGCTCTTTTAACGACGTCTATGACACGTCTTCTGAATCCAGACGTACGTTGCACCAGGTCTGAGGCACCTCTATTAAAACCCAAAGCGAGAGAGCTCGACGGTCTTTTTAATCCCGACGGGTTGTCCGCTTGTTTTATAACAAACTTGGATGATTGGCTGTCAAGGCTAGAAAATCGCCGACAACCACTCGTGACTAAGTTCAAAGAAGGAGCCGGCTGGGATACGCCGCTGTGTCCAAGGCGTTCTTTGGCTTTGGTCCCCCCTTGTTGTCACGGACAATTTGACACATGGATTAACTAAATTATATATAGTAGGATTATATAGCATTCCTTCTATTGGAACAGTGATTCCGAGAAAAAATCCAGAATCGATTTCAGGTATCGCATAGGCCAATCAACCTTCCATCCCTTCGAGGTCGGGGAATTCCGGCCAGATATATTCGGGAAGGGTAAAACACTGACTCCTCCATCGGCTGTCATTTCATTGCCTAGAGCAGATACGCTTTCACATTCCCGATCTTCTTAATACCGAAACACGTAACACGACGTTGGTATAACGGCTATGACACGCCTTCTGAATCAAAACGCATGTTGCACGAGATCCGAGATACGTTGACACGTCGTTTGAGAGACCTCTTGTTTTTTAATCCCGTCTGGTTGTCCACTTGATATATTGTAAACTAGGATGATTGGCTGCCAAGGCTATGAATTCGCCGACAACCACCCGGCTAAGTTAAAAGCCACCCGGCTGGGATACGCCGCTGTGTATAAGGCGTTCTTTGGGTTCCGTCCCCCCCCCCCTTTGTGACGCATAACATGACACGTGCATTAACTGAATTATATATGGTGGGATTATATGACACCTTATTGATCACATTTAACACTTGAAACGGTGATTCCCAGAAAAATCTTAGTTTAATAATCAGACATGTTCGAGAAGATGGGGTTGACAGTTCTCCATCGGCCATCAGTTCGTTCATTGCCTAGGCTGAATACGCATTCAAACTACCTCTACAAGTACTAGCAGAAGAACCAGCTGCAAGATGAATAAGCAAAACTAACTTACATCATACATGTATTCCTTGGAATGAGGCTGCTTGTTCAAATTCTCCAACACTATGTAAAGGTTCGACTTTGGAGTAATGTGATCATAGGTCAGTTGAGGTGACGGAGATGAGCTGCCGTCGGCTCGCCACTGTTCTGCAGGCTGAAAGAAGGTTTTTCTTAACACTTTCACGACACTGACCGACGATGTCGTCCGACATCACCATAAAAATAGTTTATGGAAAATTATCAAATATTTAATAATACAATATTAATCACTGAGCCCACTAATATTTGCGGCCAAGATGGTCCACGGGAAACTCCATTTGCTGCTGTTTTTTTTTTCATATCTAACAAATAATGCAAATAAAATAATACAAATAATCAGAGCGCGGGAAAAATACGCGCTTTCCCACGCGGTACTTGAAAATCGCGCGTGTCGTGAACGATTTCGTTAATATGTTGATTAAATCAGGACATGTAAAGTGTAGTCAAAGGAGGTGCAGGGGTTCTCCCATGTACCATGAATCCGTCCCCGGTTCTGGTCCCTACGAGGCAAACCAGCATTCCCTTGCTTTCATGGTCAGTGAATTGCAGATCATAGGACAAAAAGTACATAGAAAAGCGCCCAAAAATGCTAGTCAATGAAAGGTCTGCTTTAGTCAGTCCCTTTGTTGCGCATTCTACTGCACTACATATATGCTAAACAGCCGATGAACGAGCATTCCCTTGCCTTCATGGTCAGTGAACTTTTTAGAAGAGAGACATGGAGTCGTTCATCGGCTGTTTAGCATATAGTGCAGTAGAATGCGCAACAAAGGGACTGACTAAAGCAGACCTTTCATTGACCTACATTTTGGGCGCTTTTCTATGTACTTTTTGTCCTATGATCCGCAATCAATCCAAAACCGTTTACAAGCAGCGCATATTGGTTAACAGCATCACTATCAAAATTCCTTCCTGATCCTAAAAGGATAGTTGGATATGGAAGCACCCACCCCACTAGTACTCTTTTACAGTCAAACACTCGCTGCGCTCGCTGCACAAAGCCTGGGACACGTCTTCTGAATCCTGGCATATGTTGCATGCCTTCCGAAACATGAGGCACGTAGTGTAATGTCTACTACAAGTTTTCTGGATCCTGACGCTCTTTTGACGTCGTTAACCACGTGCAGTCTATGACAAGTCTTCTGAATCCAGACGTACGTTGCAAAAGGACTGAGACACCTCTTCTAAAACCTTACGGTCTTTTTTAATCTCGACATGTTGTCCACTTGAAATATTATAAACTTGGATGATTAACTGCCAAAGATGCGAATTCGCCGACAACCACTCGGCTAAGTTAAAAGAAACACGGCTGGGATACGCGGCGGTGCGTAAGGCGTTCCTTGGCTTTCGGCCATCTCATTGTGACGCACAACGTGACACGAGGATTAACTGAATTATATATCATAGGATTATATAACACCTTATTGATCACACTTAACACTTAAACGGTGATTCCCAGAAGAGAAAACTTAGTTTAATAATCAGACATGTTCGAGAAGAATAAAACGTTGACAGTTCTCCATCGGCCGTCAGTTCCTTCACTGCCTATGCTAATCATTCAAACCATGCATTCAAACTGCCTCCACAAGTACTAGCAGAAGAAGCAGCCGCAAAATGAGTAAGCAAAACTAACTTACATCACACAAGTATTCCCTGTAATGAGGCTGCTTGTTCAGACTCTCCAACACTATTTCAAGGTTCGACTTTGGAGTAATGTGATTATCGGTCAGTTGAGGTGATGAAGATGAGCTGCGGTCGGCTTCCCACTGCTCTGCAGGCTGAAAGAAGGTTTTTCTTAACACTTTCACGACACTGACCGACGATGTCGTCCGACTCAACCATAAAAATAGATCTCGGAAAATTATCAAATATTTAATAGTACAATATTAATCACTGAGTCCACTAATATCTCGGCCAAGATGGTTCACGGGAAACTCCATTTGCTGCTGTTCTTTTTTCATATCTAACAAATAATGCAAATAAAATAATACAAATAATCAGAGCGCGGGAAAAATACGCGCTTTCCCACGCGGCACTTGAAAGTCGCGCGTGTTGTGAAAGATTTAATATATTGATTACATCAGGACATGTGAAGTGTAGTCAAAGGAGGCGCAGGAGTTCTCCCATGTACCATGAATCCCTCCACTGTTCGGGTCCCGACGACGCAAACCAGCATTTCCTTGCCATCGGGGTCAGTGAACTGTTTGAGAAGAGAGACATGGAGTTGTCCATCGGCTGTTTAGCATATAGTGTAGTAGAATGCGCAAGAAGGGGACTGACTAAAGCTGACCTTTCATTGACTTACATTTTGGGCGCTTTCTATGTACTTTTTGTCCTACGATCTGCAATCAATCCAAAGCCGTTTACAAGCAGCGCATATTGGTTAATGAGATCACTATCAGAATTCCTTCCTGACCCTAAAGGATAGCTGGATATGGAAGCCCCCACCCCGCTAGTACTCTTTTACAGTCAAACACTCATTGCACAAAGCCTGGGACACGTCTTCTGAATCTGGGCACACATTGCACGTCTCCTGAAACCCATGGCACGTGGCACAGAGTCTACTACAAGATTTCTGGATCCTGACGATCCTTTAACGACGTCTATGAAACTTGAATGATTGGCTGCCAAGGCTATGAATTCGCCGACAACCACTCGTGGCTAAGTTCAAAGAAACAGCCGGCTGGAATACGCCGCTGTATCCAAGGTGTTCTTTGGCTTTGCTCCCCCCCCCCCCCCTTGTTATCGCGGACAATGTGACTTATGGATTAACTAAGTTGTGTATTGTAGGATTATATAACACATTACTTCTGAATCCAGACGTAAGTTGCACGACGTCTGAGAGACGTCTTGTTTTCTAATCCCGACAGGTTGTTCACTTGATATACTATAAACTTGGATGATTGGCTGCCAAAGCTATGACTTCGCCGACAACCACCCGGCTAAGTTAAAAGAAACCAGGCTGGGATACGCCCCTGTGTCTAACCATAAGGCGTTCTTTGGCTTTCGTCCCCCTCATTGTGACGCACAACGTGACATGAGGATTAACTGAATTATATATCATAGGATTATATAACACCTTGTTGATCACACTTAACACTTAAACGGTGACCAGAAGAAAAAACTTAGTTTAATAAGCAGACATGTTCGAGAAGAATAAAACATTGACAGTTCTCCATCGGCCGTCAGTTCCTTCACTGCCTAGGCTGAATACGCATTCAAACTGCCTCCACAAGTACTAGCAGAAGAATCAGCTGCAAGACGAATAAGCAAAACTAACTTACATCACACAAGTATTCCCTGAAGTCAGGCTGCATGTTCAAACTCTCCAACACTATTTCAAGGTTCGACTTTGGAGTAATGTGGTCATCAGTCGGTTCAGGTGATGAAGATGAGCTGCCGTCGGCTCGCCACTGCTTCGCAGGCTGAAATAAGGTTTTTCTTAACCCTTTCTCGACATTGTCCGACGATGTCGTCGGGCACCACCATAAAAATAGTTCATGGAAAATTATCAAACATTTAATAGTATACTATTAATTACTGAGTCCACTTATATGGTCCACGGGAGACTTTATTTGCTACTGTTTCTTCATATTTAACAAATAACGCAAATAAAATAATACAAATAATCAGCGCGCAGGAAAAATACGCGCTTCCCCACGCGGCACCTGAAAATCGCGCTTGTCGTGAAAGATTTAATATATTGATTGAATCAGAACATGCGAAGCGTAGTCAGGGGTCCCCCATGTACCATTAATCCGTCCACGATTCTGGTCCCGACGAGGCAAACCAGCATTCCATTGCCTTCGAGGTCAGTGAACTGTTCGAGAAGAGAGACATGGAGTCGCTCATCGGGTGTTTAGCATATAGTGTAGTAGAATGCGTCACAAAGTGACTGACTAAAGCAGACCATTCATTGACCCACATTTTGGGCGCTTTTTATGTGATTTTCCCCATGATCTGCAATCAATCCAAAGCCGTTTACAAGCAGCGCACATTGGTTAATGGGATCAATACGAAAAGTCCTTTCTGACACTAGAAACCTCCCTGGTCGCAATTTGGAATAACAATACATACGGCTACTATGTTGGGCGCAACTTATAATCTGCTATATTTGCATATAAAAAGAGGCAACCAGAAATGATAACGACCTTCTTCGACAGTCCTTCCTAAATTTATGAAGCCTTTCTTCCATTCTGATCTACTCATGGGGCAGTTCATACCATACCATACCAGCATGTTTACCCTGACCAGAAGAAACTCGTTAGGGCAGACTTACACGTGTGCTTGCGATGTAGTAAAGACAATGAAATAGCAAAAAATGGATGAATTACCGGCTCGGGTGTGCGTTCATCCTTAGGAAAATCGCGCTTCCTCACAACAGACGAGGTAGCCCTGAAACAAAACCTCCTGGCACAGCTTCATGAAGGTCAATTTAGAAAGCAGAACATGGCACTCCAAGCCGAAAGCAGGAACCGAAAACGAAAAGCGAACAAGCAAGGGTGTGTTAAAGAATAGGAAAAACGCATGCTATCTGGGGTAATGTGCATGCAGGTTCTGTTCTAGCAAAATACCTACCTTCATTCCAAATTGTGATGATTGGAACCTGTTAAATAATGAATTAGGGACCCTGTCAAGCTTCCCTTGTTCACTTCAACTGAAATAATCACATCGGGACTCCCCTCATGACCACATTTTTGCAAAAAGAATCATCCCAATGCAAGAAAATGGAATGGAGTATGTAAAAAATGATAGAATCAAAAACACATACGATGTCGACGTATTAACGAGCGCAGCCTGATCTTCAGCAAGACGACTGACCGACATTGTGATTTCAATGCGAAATTTTACCAGTCTAAAATGGGTTCAATCTTTACGTCGATTATTGATACCTCACTATAGTCTGTGCACCTAACGCCTAGCGGATCGATTTGGGAGGTCAAACGCTCCGTGGGTCGATATCATTGCGTAACATGCCTTTATACTTTAGCTGAGAAAATGATTACAAAGGAATACAACATGGTTTAAGCGCGTGGAAGCGCAGTGGAAGAGGAGTCGGCTGTCACATGCAGCCAACTCCTGGTTCTTGGTTCGGATTTCCTATGTCCACGCCAACCAAGCCTTCCAGCATTCCGAAGTCGGCGAATTGGATTTGTTTGGGAAGGATAAAACACAGACTTTTCCCACCGGCAGACGACCGCCAGTCATTGGACATGCCGAATACGCATATTCAAATTGCCTCCGCGAGGTCCTGTATAAGTGGAGCGCGTGGCGCATTCCAAAGGAGATTCAGTAACATCGTCCCTTGTCTTTTTATTCATCGATTTTTGGTTAAGCAGTTGTAGGCTGTGGATGACCTGCCGCTCTTTTCATCTTTACACCTCAATTGAGTTGCAAGTCTACAGCTGCCTATCCAAAATTCGGTTGAAGAATAGAAGGAAGGGCCTTACTGAATCCCCTTTGGGATGCGCTACGAGTTCTACTTCTACAGGACCTTGTGGAAGCAATTTGAATGCGTATCTGGCCAAAACGTACAACGACTTGCAGCGGAAGACCGATGGAAACAGTCTGTGTTTTATACCCCGCAGAAAAGTCTGTTACTAATTCACCGACCCTAGAGTGATGAAAGGCTACGTAGGCCCGAGAAGGATCCGAACCAATAAGGAGGAATCGGGTGCAGGTGACAGCCGGCGCCTCCCTCAACTGCGCTACCACCCGCCCAAAATTCGCCCTGAACTGCGAACCAAGTACAAGTATTCTCGACTATTATATCCGAAAAACGGGAATTTAAATCCCCAAAAGTCGAACTAGAAGGGGAGAGGGCCCACCTGACACACTTTTTCAGTATCATTCCAATCCCTGGAGACCAAACCCTCTCCGCAAGGACCCCGTGAAGTATAATGGTTTCGTGTTACATATAAGGTTAGTATTCTTATGCCAACTAATGTTCCACAAACATATATGGAATTTGTCCCCGGTTTTGTTCCACTCTACAGTGGTCTTTCATCCCCCCCACCCCCCCCCCCAACTAGGATCCAATTTTGGGCATCTACTCGACCGATTATCAGGACTAGAATACACAACGTTGACATGGTAGATATACGACTTGAACCCCGGTTGTTCGGTTGCCTAAGAAACCAGCCGGATGCTCTGGACATAGAAGAAAGGATTGGACTACTTTGGAAAACAATTCACTCCCAATTTCGCCACCGTTTTCAAACAGACGGAGAGGAACCCCCACCTACCTCCCCCTACCCGCAATCCACTCAGAATGGGACCGCCACTTGCCGCGTCGAGTGAGACAACGACACGTCAGCGAAACACGTACGCAATTGACGTGCATGTGAGCTGGAGCACGTTTGCTGGCGCAAGCTGCCCGAAGGCCAGAACTTCAAAACCAGGCACTAGGAAATCTCTAAGTACCTTCAATTGTAAATAGCAGTTGCACACATATATGGAAACTGATGGCTGATGGGTAGAAAGAAATTGGATGCGATGCAGTGCTTGCCTTACCTCAGCTACATTTACGTAATAGTGGTTTTAGCGGTTTGTTCGAAAAAATATCAACTCCCGGTTTATAATACGGGATAACCGGCTTATACACAGCTTTCATATTCTTTCAGTTAGTAAAAGCGGAAATAAGTGGCCCGCTGGCAGATGTTAAAATGAATAAACAAAATCGATGAGCAGGCGAGTATGGTTCTCTCCTATCGATTTCTACACGGAGTTGGTAGTTTGAGGAGGGAATACATAGCGTGGATACGATGGCCGGCGCAGATGTATCGATCTATTGAACAATATCGACCTATTTTATCGATTTTTCTGCCCCTTGAACTGCGAGTAGCGCCAAATGGGTGAAGAATGGAAAGGCTTCATGACAGCCGTTTCGAAGGTCTTATCGTCCTGTCCTATGGAGCTATGCCCTTCTATTACATACATATAGGATATAGCTCTTTCTCCTCTAGAAAGAATCCGAAGGTCCAGAGAAGAAACGGAAGAACAGCAGCGTTCTGATTTCCGGGTTGGGGGAGGCGAAGTATCGATCGGCCGTCTGGCGTACAATAGACCTGGATGACTGGCTTATAGATCGCGAAGCGATGGTAGTCATAACACAAAATGTCCAGTTATTTTTAAAAAAAATTGAGAATACACATTTCCTCACAGTAATTTTTAATCTGAGGGACGCTAATAAAGGAAATCGTTTCTGTTATGAACGACTTCGACGTATGAATTTACGGGCTGAGTTCTCCAGGCTGAGAAAAAATGAAAAATTAAATTGAAAATTTCCAGATATTACTCTTGACGCTAAAGAATTTCTGCACTTCACACACATACAGCCAATAATTCATTTACCGTACTGTCATGTCACGGAGAAAATCAAAAGAAAACAAGGCACATCATAGTACAGGATTCGAAAAGTAACGACGTCTGAACTTCGAGAAGCTGAAATTAGGCAGACAATTCGAAGCCATATGATACAGACAATTTACGCATTAGGTGCCGCATAATCGAGACGTTCAGAACGAATTAATTACCAAAGTCGAGATCATTTCAGAAGCGACAAATCAACACTGCAAAGATTCTCACATAAATCTTACAATGCATTTGAAATCGCAAACATCTGCGGTGCCTTACGACAGAGCAGGAGCAACCTTTTCACATTTCCGAGGCAGACATGTAGCATACGAATGTCGTGCAGGTTTGTCCGCGCAGTAGGTTGACATAGTCCAGAACAAACTCGATCTCATCGTGCTTCGGAACGAACCCGACCAACAGCTTCAATCCTCGCAGTTTATCGAAAACCGAGTCCCTGTCGATCAGCTGTAAACAGAGACGAAATAAATCTGAAGATCACAACCACAAGTAATGAAAATACAGAGCGTATCAAAAGTATGTATCCATTCCAAAACGGCACTAGTTAAGAGTTCCGACTCCACCGACAAGACTTCGGTCGAAAAAATTTTTTTCGCTGAAACTTTGTCTAGGGGGGGTTATTTGGGGTGCTGATCACGAATCTGATATCCGTTTTTCACGATTCGGTCGGAGACCACCCATAACGTAGTTCGGAGACCACCCATAACTTAACGGAGTTTGGGCGAAATCGTTGACCATTACCTTAGTCACCCGTAGCTTCTGTAACCTACCGTACTCCAGCGTAAAACGAAAAACGGATGCCAGATTCGTGATCAGCACCCCAAATAACCTCCCTCGACGAAGTTTCAGGGAAATCGGTGACCCTGCCTGGACCACCCATGTTAACGGTATGGGTGGTCTCCGACCGAATCGTGAAAAACGGATGTCAGATTCGTGATCAGCACCCCAAATAACCCCCCCCCCCCCCTAGACAAAGTTTCAGCGAAAAAAATTTTTTTGACCGAAGTCTTGACGGTGGAGTCGGAACTTTTAACTAGTGCCTCCAAAACTTATCCTTCCGATGTAGCGACCAGTTTTTCGCGGAAATGGACGAATTTTTCGTGTCGTATGCAGGCGATCGTTGCGGGACCGCATCAGCGTCCAACCTCAAGCGCATGCTGGCAAATATAGGTAATTAAACACCGAACAGCAGACGAAGTCCACCATTTTTCGGACACTGGCTTCGAAAACAATACGGTTTTGGTTATGTGCTTTGAATATCACATATGGCACACAAAAAGAAGAAACATCACTTTTTTGTGTTCTTAAGGATATCGAACGCCGGCGTGGTGTTCTGAACGTGCTTCGAAATGGTAGTTTCGCTTCAAACGGGTCATACATAGTTCTCCGAAATCAGTCGGAAAATCTAATAGAACTTTCCGTACACCCTAATACAGTGCGTTTCAAAGGTATGTATCCACTCCAAAACTTGCCCATATCACGTTTCGCGTTCATTTCTGCAGGCCCGCACTAGCTCCACTAGATTGCTCGTAGTCGAAAATATGTAGGTAACCACTAGCTTTCAGAAATTTTTTCTTTTCATACGAGAATCAGACTGTTTTGAAGAAAATTGGTTGAAAAAGCATGTATACACTTGAGAGAAACAAACTTTTTACTAAATTTAAAAGTCGATCGGACCACCATTATTTCTTGTAACATCAAACATCGTATTATTCGTGCTAATGACAAGGTTCTGCATGATTTTGTCTTCTCCCATGTGATCAAAATTGCCACCACGTCATTGAACTGTCGGTTACTCGCGTAGACTCGTTGGACCACGATCCCCACATGTTCTCCATTGGGTTGCTGTCAGGAGAGCAGGCCTACAGCAAGACTGCCCTGCTGCAGAACATGTGTCTGATGTCTTCTGCCTCTCAAGAAAGGCAGAAGGATAGGCTCCACTACACCTTGACACTTCTAACTAACCATGCGACACAATGGGACACAACGGAAGACTAAGCTTCAGGCAGCGCGACAGGAGGTACACCGGTCTCCTGCGGGGGGGGGGGGGTGGCGTCAGGTGGTATACCCGCTGGGGGTCGAGCGTTCTACCCCCTCGTCCCCTGGCCCGCTCACCCCCCCCCCCCCCCCGAACCCCCTGGGCTTGCTCGAGAGTCCAATGGCTGCCTTACGAGACAGTGGAGACGCAGACATCTGCCATGCTTCTGTTTAAAGGGCGGGGGATAGAACGCCACTCCGCCATACCCGCTATTCTGGGCAGCGCGTCAGGACGTACACCCGCACGGGAAATCTTGTTTTACGTCTTAAAGGTTTCGTAAGGCAGCCGTTAGACTCTCGGTGAGACCAAGGGGTTTGGGGATGGGTAAGCAAGGAGATTTGAGAGAGCCTCATGCAGCCCGGCGAGGAGCGTGGCCATATTCTGTACCTCCTGACCGTCCCCCGGGCTTCTCGCAGGTCTCCCCCAGTAAAGTCAGTATTCATCGGGAACCATCTGGATTGAATTTCTTTCATCTTTGCCAACTGGAAAAATGCAATATGGATGGTCCTAGTGGATACCGACATTACTGAAGGGACCTACGAGAAGCCTCGTCGTCGCAACATTGGAGGAGTTCATTAGCGACAGTGGTCGGATTCTGCAGCAGCGGAATGCTGAAGCTTAGTCTTCCGTTGTGTCTCATTGTGTCGCATGGTGAGTCTGGAGTGTCAAGGTGTAGTGGAATCTATCCTTCTGCCTTTCTTGAGAGGCAGAAGACATCAGAGACATGTTCTGCAACAGGGCAGCGCTGCAGTCCATGTGTGCAGGTCATCCAAAGATTGACTTCACCGCCACAACATTCAAGTAACGGGCTGGCCGGCCTGTTCTCCTGACAGCAACCCAATGGAGAACATGTGGGGGATCGTGGCTCGACGGGTCTACGCGAGTAAACGACAGTTCAATGGCGTGGTGGCGATTTTGATTACATGGGACACCAGCGAAGACGAAATCATCCAGAACCTTGTCAACAGCATGAATAATACGATGCATGATGTTATAAGAAATAATAGTGGTCCGATCGACTTTTAAATTTAGTAAAAAGTTTGTTTTTCTCAAGTGGATACATGCTTTTTCAACCAATTTTCTTCGAAAAAGTTTGATTCTCGTGTGAGGCGAAAAACATTCCTGAAAGCCAGGTGGTTACCTATTTTCGACTACGAGGAATCTAGTGGAGCTAGTGGCTAGTGCGAGCTTGCAAAAATGAACGCGAACGAGATATGGACAAGTTTTGGAGTGGATACATACTTTCGAATCGCACTGTATTAGGGTGTACGGAAAGTTCTATTAGATATCCCGACTGTTTTCAGAAAACTATGACTCTTTTGAAGTGAAGATACCATTTTGAAGCATGTTCAAAACACCACGCTGGCTTCCGTTATCCTTAAAAACACCAAAGAACGTGATGTTCCTTCATTTCTGCGCGTCATATGTGATGCTTAAAGCAAACAACCAAAACCGTATTGTTGTTTTCTAAGCCAATGTCCCAAAAGTGGTTGAATTCGTCTGCTGTTCGGTGTTTAATCGACCTATATTTGCCAGTATGCGCTGGAGATTGGACTCTGATGCGGTCCCGCAACGATCGCCTGCATACGACAGGAAAAACTCGTCTATTTCCGGGAAAAACTGGTCGCTACATCGGAAGGTTTGAAAATATTAGGCCAACCGGAACGTTTTTGCAGTCTTCGAGCTTTGATTCGGTATACCATGACTCGCTTCAAGAATTTTTTCACACAACCCAAAGTAGGATTACATAACAACACTCCTGTTGAAATGGTGATTCCCAGAAGAAGAAGAAAACCGGAACTGAATTCAGGTTCGGGTGCCGCTTGGGCCAGTCAGTCTTCCAGGCTGGTGAATTGGGAACAGACATGTTCGGAAAGGATAAAGCACTGACACGGCTGTCAATTCACTGCCTAGATGTGGTAATTCTTTCATTTAGAGCCAAGGAATGCTAGAGACTTGGAACGGGTAAATTTTGAAGCCAAACTGAACCAGTACTGAATCACATTAGAGTG
Source organism: Heligmosomoides polygyrus polygyrus (assembly GCA_947396885.1). Classification (NCBI taxonomy): domain Eukaryota; kingdom Metazoa; phylum Nematoda; class Chromadorea; order Rhabditida; family Heligmosomidae; genus Heligmosomoides; species Heligmosomoides polygyrus. Next base: position 5,667,763 of record OX377206.1, on the reverse strand, counting down.
GGATATCAATAATTACAGCAAATATGGAACGACGCAGCATGTTGTCTACCCGCAACTTCTTAAGAAATTCTGGAAAGTTGATTAATTCTTCAACTTGAGATGCGATTTACTTTGGCAGGCGAAGGAATCATTGAAGCTACACTTAAAAAGCACTTATATTTGCTTGTAGGATAACATAAAGTACAAAGGACGCGTCACACAATCACTTATGGGATGCGCCACGCATTCTACTTCTACGAGATGTGGATGTGGATCTGCGATTTTGAGTGCGCATTTGGCTATACAATAACTTGCGGTAGCCAGCCGATGGAGAAGTCAGTACTTGACCCTTCTCAGACAATCTGGCACCAATTCAACGACCCAGGAGAGATGGAAGGCTTGGTTGGTCTGGACGCGGAATCCGAACCAGGAACCTGAGATCGGGTACACGCGACAGCCGGCACATCCGACTACGCTACATGCGCCCATACTTGTTAGATAGTTATCACAATGAACTATTTAACATCAACACTGAAGGATAACAGGAACGAATACGGCTCACATCATATGGATACGTGAAGAACACCTGCTGGGACTGCAGTTTAGCGAGTACATATCCAAGATCCCTCTCAGCTTCTCGCGGACCATCATCTATGTCGAGATCTTCCAATGTCAAAGTGAATCCCTGAAGAAAATTTCTTAATTTTTGAGTTCCTTCATTTTGCTCATGAAATGTCGAGGATAGGTCGCAGATCCATTGTAGTGCATACCCAAATGTGTAAAAATGGAAAAGGCGAGCTGTTTCGACATATCGCCCGAAGCATTATGACACTCAAAAAAGATTTGGGGGGTGTGGAATTTCAGAGAAAAAAGCATATAGGTGATGACGTAATATATAAATAATTCAAAACACCAACCTATCCATATAAGAAGCCTCGCGAATTAACTAAGTTGAGCAGTATGTCTACTTTACTGAAGCCTAATAGGCACCGTTTATACTTCGACGCCGAGCGACGCGACGCCACGTATGGTGGCCATATCGATTGAGCGACAAGATCGATCAATTTGGCCACTTTACATGCCATCGCGTCGCTCGCCGTCGGAGGTATGAACGGGGCCTTACACCGACTATAGGGCTAAAGGTTAATTGAATGACTCCGTAGCTGTTCGAGAACCTTTTGAAGCTTCTAGCATCTTTCTTCTATTAAGCTACTCCTCATTTAGCCGTTTATACCATACTATCTGGCTTGTCCTAACCAGATGTTTGCCAAAATGCAGACGTAATCAACCATGACTCCTACAGTATTCTCCGTATCCGACGCCGTTTCGGATAGTTCGGATTCCCCAAATTTCTCAAATGCCGAATAAATGGATCATTAGGACAATGGCATTTTTGGAAAACCCCGATCTTATGATGATTCACATAAGAGATAATCTCATTGAAGCAAATCTTCCGATGAATCACGTAACTAATTTTACTCGGACTGAATACCGGACATTCAATTCGGATAAAATATCGGATTTCTGATCAGAAACAGTTATCTGAATCATCCTAGACCCCACCCTGCTAAAATTACCCTTATCTGAATCATCCTAATATGAGTGCTTTTCAAAAATGCCCAAATCCGAATGTTCCATTTATCCGGAGGAAGGGGGGGGGGTAAAAAATCGAATTTGAATTATACGAATCGGTGTCGGGTATAAATATTTTCTACAGGTAATAAAAGCAAAGCAAAAGCAGAACCAAGCAAAAAACTACCTCTTCGTGCTTTTCTTCTGCTTCTGTATAGCTCTTGATACCATGTGCACCAGCCCTGAAAGAAAGTCACATGTCAGTTTCCCGAAGGTAAACTTCGGAAGCAGAAGGGCAAGAAGGCAAGCTCTGGAAGCAGAAGATGTGCTACAAGCATGCAAGCGGAAAACGAAAGGTGAGTTAAAGTATAGGAAAGACATACGATAGCAGCACACACTTCACGCGCATACGGTATCAGGGACTTCAAGGGACTCACCTTCCTCTCGGATTGATTCTAGAGATACGTGGCTCTCCACGTACAGAACAATTTATAACCTGCTAAATAGTGAATTAAAGACTTTGTCAATGCAATGCAATTCATTCTAGTCAATGTGTGCAAAAGATAGAAATACTTCTAGGAGCACTCCTGGAGAAAGGACTCTAGGTGCAATCCCAATCGATAGAGGGGGGGGGGGGCAGTCCATTTCAATTTTCATAGAAATGCCACATGCACCACAACATATGAATAAATAAATAAATGCTTACATTATGAATTGCTGCCCTTCCAATACCAAAATCAGTTTTCTGAAATGCTTTCCTAGTCGGGGGGGGGGGAGGGGAGGGAGTGATGAAAGCACAGTAAATTTAACAGAAACCTGGAACAATTACAATACTATAAGACCGCGAAAACTCGTTAAAGTAACGTTATTACCTTAATGAATTGGTGGTTAGTGGTTTGCGATTTCTTTCCAAAGCAAATAGAGTTTTGCATCACAACCGTGCTGCCGTGCGCCACCCCCCCCCCCCCTCCTGTACCGTGCCATAATGAAGTCCCATAATGAAATCTTTCTAATGTTTCAGTGTAACGCTCGGACATTTCAAATGGAGGGGATCAGCTAAGTTAAGGCATTCATATGTTGTATTGCATGTTGCATGTATTGATGCGTAGCTACCATTAACAATTAATAATAGGCTCCCCCCCCCCCCCGATTGGGATTGCACCGGACCCTAAGGCTGTCGATGTCACGATCACCGACTCAAACTTCGTCGCTCATGAATCTGACATCTGTTTTTGGTATTACAATGGAGTAGTAGGTTACGTTATGTTGGTATGGGTGACTAAGGTCATGATCGCCGATTTCCTCCATCACGAACCTGACACCCGTTTTTGGTCCTACAGTGGATTAAGAGAGGCTACCGTAGGTACGGACAAAAAACGCTCCAGAATAAATTTCAAAAGCTACACTGAATATCTAAACAGGCATGTTACCTTTGACAGTTGCAGCAGAGCGACCATTCGACTATAAGCACGTCAGCAGTTACGAAGATGTCGTAAGGTGTCAAATTCCCAAATAAACCGCATAAACGAAGTTTTGACGCAATCGGTGTTCATGATTTCGGCAGCCTTTGTCACCCGTACCTACCCAATTCAACCGTAATACCAAATACGAAAGAGTCAGGTTCGGTATCAGTACCCCCGGGAACCCCCACCATAGACGAAGTTTGGGAAAAATTTTTCCGACATCTCTTCCCCTGGGGTCATGAAAGTACAATAGTGCCAAAATGACTATCATCATGTATGTGAGAAAATGACGAAAAGTGAACAAAAGACTTTGACAAAGCAAAGGACTACTTACGATGTGGATTTATTTCCGGTCGCCGTCTGATAAGCGGTGGAACTTTTAGTAGACATTGAGTGCTTAGATCTGAAATTGTTTGATCAGCATGTTCCTGCAAATTTCCACCAATCTAACATTTCGATAACAGTTTTCAACATCCACGCATTATTAACCGTGACCTCTCAAAAGTTTCGCCTTCATGCATATCCCCATCGATTGGGAAGGTCAAAATTTTGTGCTGTAGTGTGTGGTTACTCCCTAAATGTTCCGACTGTACTTTCCATGAAGCTCAAAGAGTTACGTGCTCGAAGAGTTACGTGCATTGAAACCTTCACAGTCATTAACTTCGGATGGAATCCCTCAGTTATTCTACAAGAAGTTTGCTAAGCACCTTGCTAAACCTCTTATGCACATATTTAGCATTTCCCAAATGTTTGCGGAAGTCCCTGAAGTATGTAAGTATGCATTCATCATTCCCATTCCTAAAACTAGCGGCGCTTCGAATATCTCCGGCTTCCACCCCATTAGTATACTCCCTACCCCTTGAAAATTTTGGAGAAAATTGTCAAGAAAAGACTGCTAGAGTGGATCACCAAGATCAAGTGCATACCCGTAGAACAGCACGGATTCCTCCCCAGAGCGTCCACGTGTACTCAGCTAGTAGACTGTACTAATTCTTGGATTCAGTCTACTAACATTGGCAAGAAAGTGGATATCATCTACTTTGACTTTGGCAAGGCATTTGACAAAGTAGACCATGATCGCCTTCTTGCTGAGCTAGACGGTGTGGGAGTTCGTGGTCAGATGCTGCAATGGTTTGAGTCTTGTTCTCTGGATGGAAATTAAGCGTTAGAGTAGGAAATCACTTGTCAATGCCCAGAAACTGTCCATCGGGAGTCCCCCAAAGGCGGTAGTTTGTCACCGATCCTGTTTCTCATTTACACATATGATTTGCCAGGCTATCACAAGACTTATCCCAGAATTTCGGTTGCTGGTTTTGCCGATGGCGTTAAGGTCTACATTTCATTCGAGAGCAGTGAGTCAGAGGAGGCTACGCGCTTGTTGAATGAAGCGGTGTCGAAGATGCGCACCTGGTCCAAGGAATGGTCATTGCCTTTAAATGCAAAGAAAAGTCATATTCTCGTTAGAAATAAAATTTCCAGATGGCACTTTTCTTTCCCCCCTGCGATCAGGTGTTAGACCTTGGCACGCTTCTTTCAAAAGGCCTTTGTTGGTCAAATCAAGTTCAGGAAGCTGCTAAAAAGGGACTTAGGCTAGTTCATCTATTATTCCGAAACATCCACTGCTCTGATGTAAGCATTTGGATGAAGCTGTATAAAACCTACGTTCTCCCAATAGTTGATTACTGTAGTCCTGTTTGGAGTCCCCATCTGACTAAAGACATTCAAGCACTAGAAAGGGTCCGAAAGACCTTCACTAGGCTGTTGTACTACAGAGCGTTTGCCAATGGTGGTTGTGAATCGAACATTCCTGAGTATACGGTAAAGCTTAAAGATCTCAACAGGAAAGTCATTTCCGTCGTAGAACTGTTTCAGACCTACTTCTTGCTTTCAAGATCTTCAGAGGGAAGCTTTGCCTGAGCCCGTCGAAATATTGGACATTCCGTCTATCGAATGGCAGGAGAAGGCGTTTCAACGTATACAACTACAAGCTGGGTCCATTTCAGAAAGGGCTACGTATAAACTCGTTCTCTGTTCGTACTACGAAATGGCTTGAAAGCTGCCCGTGTCAGTTCTGTCTTGTGAAAACTTTTCTCAGTTCAAACAAGCTATAAAGAAGATTGATATTTTGAGTTTTCTTGGGATCCCAGATGTCTCCTAGTACTCTTGTAGACTTGCTCAGATAACTCGCCCAACTGATCCGCGTCGTATTATCTTTTATTCTCTAAACTCGTGGCTTTTCCGTGAGCGTGGCCTGCTTATACTCCATTTTTCATTTTCTTGGCATGCTGAGTGAAGTAAACCCAGTCTCCTTCTCAAACGTGGTTTTTTTCTAGACTGCGTCCCTGCAAGGGTCATGTAATTGACCGGTCTCATCCTGTGTCACAACCAGGTAAAGTCCCTAGGAGCCACTTCCGGTGGGGAGGGCTTCACCTATTGCGATTCATGCTTCTTTGGCCTAGGCGGCTCTCCTACAGCTTTTAAATGGTACGGCAACCGTCTTCTATCTCTTCAACGATCTGCCGACCATCTAGTCTTTGGAAGCAGTAGACGTTGTCCTGAATACGCTTTGCCTGCACCTGTGCTTAAGCCTGGTCACGCTCGAGGAGCCTCTACCAAGGGGAGGGCTTCACCTACATATTGCTATGCACGGTCCGATTTTCGGCCATCACGGGTTGTTGCCGGTCTGACATTTTTTCTTTTCTTTTCGACTACCTTTTGCCTGGACTCAGCTTACACGACAGGGACGTTTTGTCAAATCATGGAGGATATTCTAACCTCGTTCCCGGGAAACCACGAAAAAATCGCAGCTAAAGGTGATCGCCTTAGGACACTTGAACCGATTCGGTCCATTTGGCGAGAGATCACCTTCATGTGCCAACTAGTACTTGTTTTAGGCGTATGACTAACATTATCTTGACATTCCACGATTGTAGTCGTTTATTTTGTGTGGTCGCTTTCTTTGTTCCAACTAGTTTAATTGTTTCCTTTCGTTTTGTCCCATTGCGTTCTTTCTCTTGTTGTTGAGCCATGGATCACATAAATTTAGCGTGCCCTCCATGGGTGCATAAATAAATAAATAAATAAATAAATCGACACATTTTCATTTTTTTCATTGTTCTACCTGTACAAATCCAAGTTCCGCTGCGATTTCAGATGCGTAGCAAAGCCTAGATGTCCACTGTCTGGTCCTACCACGTAGTCGATGATGGGGTCTTCCTTATGTTTAGTGAACGGGGTTAGCCGTTGCTACAGCAGGCTCCGAAGAAAGCAATTTAGGAGCAACACACAGGAGAGGAGGGGTGGGACATTTCTCCTACTCGGAAGGGTGCAACCCTAAAATGCCAACTGCGCAGGTCAGCCCATGTCCACTAAATTTAATTCAAGATCCTCGCATCATGGAGTAGAAGCTGAATCTCACGTAGAAACTCGAGGAAGGAGTTTTGACTTACAAGATATTTCTTCTTCTAAACGTATATCGCGGAAAATGAGTGAAGGAAAATAGGGTGATTTTGCAAAACGGATTACCAAAATTACACTCACATGGTGTGTGAACTCTTAAAGAATCATGAATCGTATCGTGCCGAAACCAATACAGGTTGAGGGAAAATCTCGGAGAACATTTGGAGAAAATGAAACAAGTCAAACTCCCTAAAAGCAGTGATTGAATCGAATCGATGACGATCATGATCGCGATCGATTAATCGATTAGAGCAATTCCTTCGCATCGTTTGCGTAAAATGTTAAACAGTGGTGCTCTAGGCCTCTACTCGAAGCACATTCTGTGTGTATATCTACATAGCAGAGTGTCTGCAACAAAAAAAATATATAATGAATTCAATCGACACTGTTTTCCCGAACCACCAACCAAGGAGCACCAGGTGTATTGCAAACAATCTCTGAACCAAAAACGAAGTACCCGCTTTTGGCGCTCCTTTGCCATCTTTGATGAGACTTGCGATTTCTTGGAATGCCTCGGAGACGCAGCGAAGCCCCGTAATTGGAACCACTGCGTTGCCAATAGCGAAAGTACAGGTGATCCAGCCGTTTGCCGCTGGATAACGGAGAGTTGATTGCCGGTGCTGGACACTATTGGACACAAGTGTAACACGCTCCACGGGTGCCTACGGTAGGATAGAATATTTTGCTTCCCTAGCGTAGGGCCAGCCCACCACTAACATTGCACTAAAATAGTGGATTCTAGTAAGAAAAAGGGCAAGAGGATCTCATCCCCCTGCCGCCCTCCCCCCCCCCCCCACACGTAGAGCTTAGGCCTATGTTATACTTCGGCGACGCGTCGCCGACGCTGCAACCCGTCACCGACAGTGACGACGTCGCCGACAGCCCGTCCCCTTCGCCGGTTCTCTCGGCGACGTCGTCACGAAGGTGCATCGGGTGCTTTGTAGCATCGGAGCGCGCCATAACGAGTCGTGGAAGAACTCCCCGACGAGGTGTGAGCCACCCTGCGCCAAAACCGAAGTGCCAGTGTGACTCAGGTTTCTTCCGCCACCGTTCTGGAACGTGCGTACGCTGCTCAGAATGTCGTCTAGACCACCCCATGGCGATTCGCATTCAGAAGAACGACGAAAAGATGGAGCTGCGACTGGTGACTACCATTAGTCTTAAATTAGCTCAACTAGCCTCTTAACCTCAACGTCCTCTGAAAACCTGTGATTTCTGGGGTCTTTATCGATCTGCATGCTTATTTCAGAGAAATTTCAGAAATGTAGTCTACTATTGTGCAATAAATATGACACGGCCCAGAAGTACATAGAATTATGAAGCAATGAAGAGGTTCAACCAACAGATGACATGAGTATTAGTAAAAATGGCACTATTACCCGCGCAGTTCTAAGGAAGCCGCTCCAGGTCAGTAGGACCAATAGAGAAGATGCTTGAAAAATAGAATAGAAGAGACTAGAAAAAATTTTAAACCACTTTTTTTGTTGTTGAGGAACTGGAGGAATAGTGGAGCAGGTCTGGGAGCGAGTACTCGATGAAAATTTATTGGGTGTCCGCAAGATGGGCGTCTTTTGCACTTCTCGATTTCGAAGTCCGGTGGGGATGATGGCAGTGCCGGAATCGAAGAACCAACCCATAATCAAAATACTCCATCGGAGCGCGTTTTCTGCCACCCTTGGATGACACTAATAATGCGTAATGATGCGGCCCGATGGTCAGCGACAACTCGCCGCCATGCACAGTACGGCGACGGCCGTCACCGCGTCGCCGACGCCGCCACAGCGTCTGTGGTGACGCAAGCGTCGGCGACGGAAGTATAGCACTCCTGCGGAGCTCTTGACGACGTCGTCGCGTCGCCGAAGTATAATATAGACCTTAAGGTCCGTGCACACTTCTGCGACAGCACTGCGAGGCCATGATAAAGCAGAGGGCTGCGACGGATGCGGCGCGGCACTGCGTCACGCGTCTCAGGACGTGGGCGTGCAGTCTTGCGGCAGCCGCGGCGGCTATCACGGGCGACGCCGCGCTGACTGCCGCTGGCTGGGATGCTTCAAATCATTCCTGGCTGCGCGGCATGCACGGGGCCGTCGGTCCCAATGCCTATAACGATGCCCTAACGCGACCGCACCGCGACCGCCGGATTTCGCGGAGGTGGCCGTCGCCCCACTTGCCGCGCAGCGGTGTCGCAGAAGTGTGAATGAGCCTTTAGTAGTTGCGCTGTTGCGTCGCGCGGCAACATAGTCGGGGCAGATATCGGTCGGGCGAAAACTCGCTATCTATTGCGATCGTGGTGTCGTATCGCGTAGTAGCGGCGCAGGTCTAGACTAGGACTTACTGATCGAATTCTCACACAATTCTGATACTCCTAGGTATTTCGTTCGAAATTCACGACGTTGAACAGCATCAATACCACTACAAAACAATGCTTTATTCACAAAAAGTCAGGTGGAACCACGACACCACAACTCTAAATTTCAAAGCTGAACGCGATGAGTGCACCTTCAAACCCAGGAAAATTGACAAGCTTGTCGAAGCATCAAATACTACAAGATGACAAACAAAACATGAAGTCATGAATCAGGAACATCACACAGGGACCAAACATACAGGAGCGGGTACATCTCATTGAAAAATTCAATGCAACAGACACATCATAGATTAACAGAAGTGGGTACATCTCATTGAACAATTCAATGCCACAGACACATCATAGATGACGCTTACATTTCCGCAAACTCATTAAGGCCGCAGGGCATGTTCGGATGGTAGAATCAGAGCGGTGCTGAATAACCTTGGGAACCTTGACATAGCCCAGTTGCCAGTATGTCGGGATTTTCGGATAAAACAGCATTTTGTAGCCCATGACCTGCTCCAGAACCGAGTCTTTGGCTAAGCACTGAAAAACTGAAGTAAAGTGAACTGAAGACTGAAAAACGAGCCTTCGAAGATACGAAAGCTTTGAATGAGGTTAAATAGTCCTCATTTTCCGACTATGCGTTAGAGTAGGCTTTCAACACAAGAAAAGATGGTAACGGACGATAAGAAGCGATCAACGCGTTGGAAAATTTTGAAGCTGTGATGAGGTTATAGTGGCGGTAGGACTATAGCCACATTATACAACATCGCTCACATTGATTGGTGAATCACGAAGAAAACTCAGCCAGATTTCAGGTTCGCCATCCCTGGGCGGTTGGATTGGGTCTAGATATGCACCCATCGCTGCCAATTGCCTGCCAGGACCAAATACGCATTCAAATCCCGAACTTCTGGATTACCTACACAATCTCTCGCACACTCTGGAACCCGACACGGGGCACGACGTTGGTATGACGCCCATTACTCGTCGTTTGCAGGCAAACGCAGTTGCACGAGGTCTGAGGCCCCGTTTATACTTCCATCGCCGCGCAACGCGATGCCATGTATAGTGGTCAAATTGATCGATCGCGTCGTTCGATCAATGTAGCCACTATACGTAGCGTCGCGTCGCTCGGCGTCGAAGTATAAACGAGCCCTGAGACACGTCTTCCGGAACCCGACTCACGTGGACGACGACGTTGGCACGATGTCTGTGAGACGTACTTTTACAGCCGAATCTTTTGTCATTGTTATAAACCGTCATACACACCACATAAATGTTCTATATCCAAGGCTATTCGTGGTGTTCAGGCGCGTTTCCTTGTTCCACGAGAAGTTCGATCCATAACTTTTTGGAGTGTGTTTTTGGAGCTTTTGGAGTCTGTTGATGTCGAACATATCGATGAATCTAATGTTTGTCGGCAAGGAGGATGCTATAGCCTTTTGTGTGAAGAACAGATGGGCATACAAGTAGAGAAAGAACAAGATCGCCATACAGCTCCAAAAAGTTAAGGATCGAAGTTCTCGTGGAACAAAGAAACGCGTATCTGTCCCAAGTAGAACGCTTAGTGGAGACTGTGTATGTCGGCTTATAACAATGATAAAGGATTAGGCGGAAAAAATACATCCCCATGGCATTGTGCCAACGTCGTCCAGGTGAGTCGGGTTTCAGAAGACGTGCCTCAGACCACGTGCAACCGGCGTCTGCATTCAAAAGACGAGTCGTAGACGTCGTACCACCGTCCTGTCACGTGTGTGTCGGGATCCAGGGGTGAGAAACGTTCTGCCTGAAAGCGGCGCGGGCAAAGACGCGGGACGGTGCCTGCGGAGCCAATTAGCGTCGACTCGCGCCGTGACACCCGCTGCTCCGCGCTCAGCCAGACAGCTCTCGCCGCAGAGGCGATGCTGACCCAGGCAACCACGGGAGCCTGTAGGTCGACCAGAGTTGGTGTGATCACAATCGATAGAGGGATAGGAGGCTCAGACGGCTTGCATTGACAGGCCAGAAATTGGGATTGATCTGAACCCTACCATCTCCTGAATTAGAATTTCGAGCTCTATCGATTGAGCCAGGAAAGAATCTCGCCTCAATAACTCTTCCCACAATTGTTTTCAGGCGCTGTGTAACTTTCGTTAGATATCAGTTTTTATTCATACCAGGATTAATAGCGAGGCATGCTTCCATACTACTGATGTAAACCCTACCATCTGCTGTACTAGAATTTCGAGCTCTATGAAGTGATCCAGAAAAGTACCCAGCCTCAATAACCCTTAAAGCGCATTTTTTTCAGGCGTTATTTAATTGTCGCTAAATATCGGTTTTTATTCATGAATGTCATGAATAAATGCCAAGACTTGCTTCCAGGCGAAAATTGCACAAGCATTCCAATTAGATAGACGAGAGATCTTTTAACAAAGTTTCGTTAAGTATCAGTTTTTATTGATACCAGAATTAACTACGAGGCATGCCTTCAACCTACTGATGTGAACTCTACCATCTCCTGTATTAGAATTTAGATCTCTATCGAATGAACTAGAAATTATCCTGTCTAAATAACCCTTAAATCGCCAAATAGTTGTAAGGGTTATTGAGGCAAGATCCTTTCCTAGCTCATTCGATAGAGCTCGAAATTCTGATAAAGGAGCAGACTGATTTTTCCATGGAACTGCACACAAATATTTCGAAAAGAACATTGAATAGGTGGTTCATCAAATCTAAAGTTCACACCGAGAATAAATTTCATCATACAATACTTCAACGTGCTCGTCCAGTCGTTTGTGTCGGGTCACAGACAGCTGTCGGTACACCCAGCTGTCGCGTTACACCCGCACCTCGTCTACGAAGACGAAGCCACGCCTGGCTTCGTCAGTCTCGACCTCGGCGGCTCGGCCCGGCCTCGTCAGCCCGTTACCCGTCTCCGTGTCCGCTACCGTATCCACTCTGTTACGTAATAAAGATATAACCCAGTTGTATGTAAGCACACAAGGAGGGAACTCCCAGCTTCAAGTAAGGAGTAATCCTATCACCCTACTATATAAAGCAAGGAGGCATGAATAACTGACGGGAGACTTCTGTCGCTTTCTGCCGACAGTTGTCGCTAGACCCAGCCGTTCGTCGTGTCGCCGCCGCCCACCGTAAACACCACAACATGGCAGCATGGCAGGCAGCCATGATCGCCGGTGTTGACTATCACGACGCTTCCACTGCCGGGTGGTCACCAATGAACACCCACTTGATGAGGTTTCGCAAGACGTCATCGCGGCTATGACGAGCCGCCGCTGCCGGGTTCAGATAACACGTGGTGCTTGCGGGAAGAGGTCTGCGACGCGGCGCAACTCATACACCTTGATCTCTTCTGGAACACGTCGATGTGCCACACCTTTCGCTTTTGCTTCCCTCCAAGATCGCTACTGTTGCTATGCGCCTTCTTGCTAAAATTTATCGGGGCGGGTGTTGCGTCCTTAGCTCACACTTCGATCAAGCAATCAATATCCTATTATATGGATCAAACAGTCAGTATCGCTCGATGTTATCGATTTTTTGAACGCGATACTGAATTTCCCTCAGATGTAGTGAAGGAAGGAAAATCAAATAGAGACAGAAACTCTCACAATACATAATGGAGGATGAGATGAGCCACTTTCTGTAGTGGTTCTTCAATAGCAAAAACAATGTTCCCACCTTCCCCCTCCCCAATTTTTCGACTACACCAGGCTCTCGAGTATAATTCTTCCCGTACGTCTCCTCAAAATTAGCGGTCAATGTCATAATCTGGAAGGCGCTCTTTTTGATTTGGAAATTGTTCACTTTGATGCATACTAACTTCGCGCGCTGGGTTACTAAGCTATTTGTACCTGCCCAGGTCCTCGGATTTTAAGCGGTGGACCAAGACAGCTCAGCGAAGGAAGTTCGTCGGACCTACGCACGGTTCGACTACGCTTTCAACCAAGTCTTGCCGCTAGGTCCCAATTTTCTGCAGTGCTTTGACCAATTTCCATTAGCACTGTATGCAGAGGAGGACACTATTTTTGTCCCAAGTCACCTGTTCCGAAGATCGTCACACGTAGTGGCATAAGGCAAGGCGACTGGACGGAAACGGTCAGGCGTTCGATTAGGCCTGACGAGCTGCAATAGGTTGTGAACACGACTCCAGACGAAGCAGGAGTGCTGCGGGCATTTTCTTAAGTGCTATAAAGGGATGTGAGTGATGCACAGTAAGGCATCAATCTGTAGCAGGCGTGCGCTGGGTGAGTAAGGAATCCCATCTAGGTTTGTGCTCCGTTCTCAGCGTGGCCCACTATACCCGAAGCCGGCGAAGCCGTCAAGCCTGGCGTGGCCCGCACATCCAGCGTCAGTCGCCGGCGAAGCCGGCGACGGACGCTGGTTAACCTATAACTTGATATTTGTGACTTCTAGCAGGATTTTGACCTCACGTCCCACACGCAATGTGCCTGCATAGTCAATGTCGTCTCCACCAATTAACGAGTTAGGAAGCACTCGTGAAATGATTTGAAACAACTAGAGTACTTCGGTGTCCTTAGGAGATCCACTGACTATCAAATTGAACTCGTTGGGCAATTTCAGATGTGAACATGCTCTACGCAATGAAATATCAAAATGTCGTTTTAAAAAAAGGTTGAGCACTTGGAGTGCCCTTAAAAGTCTCTCGTCTATCTAGTTATATTCCCCGCACAATTTCAGCCTGGAAGCATGCCTCGCAATTAATTTTGATATGAATAAAAACTGATTTTTAACGAAAATAAACAACGCCTAAAAGCCGATTTAAGGATTATTTAGACAGGATAATTTCTAGTTCATTCGATAGAGATCTAAATTCTAGTACAGGAGATAGTAGAGTTCACATCAGTAGGTTGGAGGCATGCCTTGTAGTTATTAGGTTGGCAACTAATTTCGTGGACTCTCAAGAATCTTCAGCAAAAGTGTTTATGAACAAATAACTAATGGCAGTCTTTAATTAAAATAAGATCCCTCGGAACGCAGAAGTGCTCTCCATATATCAGGCAGCTGGTCTATCTCACGGCTATAGAATTATTGTGCTTTTAAGGCCAAGAATCATTGGAGGTGCATTTTGACCCGGTCCGCATTAATAAATCGTCTTCCAACCAAGAAGTACTGCACCGAACTATAAACGCGGTAGTCACTCGGCGCAAGGTCTGGGCTGTAAGTTGGATGAGTTTGACGCTCCCAGTCAAGGTCTTCTATTTTTTTTTGAGGCGTCCGGTTCGCTAGGTTCCCTCCGTTTGCTGGTGTCAAGAAGGTATTAACTTCTGGGAGCTCGTCAAGAACGATTCCAGCATTACTGCTGAAATCTACTCTTCTCAGCCTGGCCGCGCGCAGGCTGAACTCCGCTGGAGTCGGTTCAGACAGATTCTCAGAAGCAGAATTATCTAACAACAGGATAACGCCAGATCACACGTCACGAATCGGAAGCTTCAAAAAATTGAAGACCTTAACTGGGAGCGTCTAACTCACCCACCTTACAGCACAGGCTGTCCACCAAATGACTAGCACCTTTATAGCTCGCTGCAGCACATCTTGGTTGGAGGACGACCTATTAATGTGGACCATGTCAAAATGCACCTCCAAGGATTCTTGGCTTCAAAACCACAAGAATTCTACAGCTGTGGGATGGGCCAGGTAGCTGATAAATGGGAAGCAGTCCAGCGTTCCAACAGATCTTACTTTGATTGACAACCGTTATTTGTTATTTGTTTATGAACACTTTTGTTGAAGGCGCTTGAGAGTCCACGAAATTAGTTGCCAACCTAATAATTCTGGTATGAATAAAAACTGATATTTAACGAAAGTTACACAGCGCCTGAAAAAAATTGTGGGAAGGGTTATTGAGGCGAGATTCTTTCCTGGCTCAATCGATAGAGCTCGAAATTCTAATATAGGAGATGCTAGGGTTCAGATCAATCCCAATTTCTGGACTGCCAATGGAAGCCGTCTGGGCCTCCTATCCCTCTATCGACTGTAATCACACCAAATCTGGGGCCGGATTCATGAACGATTTACCGGCGGGTAAGTGCAAAATTTACCCCCACTCCCCACTTACGCGCGATTCATGAACGCGCGGCGGGAAAAATCCGAGGTAAGTGTCGAGGTAAATGCTAGGTCAGCGCGTCAACATTTACCTCCAAGGCGAGGGTTTTGCTCCGCGGCCAACTTCTGACCCAATGCATGCCTCCGCTGGCCCTTAGCCAGCTCTGAGCTGGCCGCCAGCCGCAAATTCAATGCCTGGCAAGGGCACCTAGTTGCCGTCGCCATGCGCACGTCCTTCGCCCCACTTCGGTGAGTTGTTTTACCTTTTGTTTTTCTCTATTAGGCTTGCATTCCATGACTTTTTGGGCTCTGTGGAGCATGGCGGCCCACAATGCCACTTATTTTTATGTGAATTGCTTCCTTTAGTGGCATTGTGGGTCGGCTTGGGCCATCATGAGCCGAGTCCACCACGCAAATCGTAATTTACGATTTGCGTGGGTGGACTATGCCTGTCCGCCACCTTAGCCTTCCTTGGCATATGTTGTCTATGGAGGCTACTGTGGTGGATGGCACCCATTATTAGTCATGTAGGCCCACATTTACCATTGTTTCTGTACTTCCTGCTATGCTACTAGTTTCCACCCCTCTCCCTCCCTCCCCCCCCCCCCACCTCGCCCAACCCCACATTTCACATTTCATTTCCCCTAAATACGACGCTGCTAGTGTCGGTGCCAGCGACGTCCCAGCAGCAACTGTGACTGCCTGATTTCGCTGTTAGCTGATGCCAACGGGCCAGCGGAGGCATGCACATTGGGTCAGAAATTGGCCGCGGATCAAAACCCTAGCCTTGGCCGTCACGAATCAGAAAACAGTGGCAAGTGGGGGTAGAATTTACCTCCAGCCCCGTTCATGAATCCGGCCCCAGGTCGGCTTACAGGCTTCCGTGGTTGGCTGAGTCAGCATCGCCTCTGCGGCGAGGGCTGTCTGGCTGAGCGCGAAGCGGCGAGTGTCATTGCGCGAGTCGACGTTAATTGGCTCCGCAGGCATTGTCCCGTGTCTAGGCCCGCGCCGCTTTCAGGCAGAACGTCCCCCTTCCCGGATCCAGAAGGTGCGAGAAATTATGTTGTGGTCCGGAAGATCCGGAACTTGAATGCGTATTCAGCCTAGGCAGTGAACTGACATCCGATGGACAAGTCAGTGATCTTTCCGAACATGCAGGTTGGTGATTTGGGAACGGAAATGTTCGGTACGACGATAAAACACTGACTTCTCCATCGGCTGTCTACTTATTACCAAGAGCAAATACGCATTCAAATTGCCTCCAAACGTTACCGAAGAACTACATCCACATGAACGATTAAGAAAAATCAACTTACATCAAACGCGTAATCCACCGAGAAAAACTGATCATGCAGCTTTTTGAGCACTATGTCAAGGCTGCCGAACGGATACTTAGGTTGTTGTGGACATGGCTTCTGCTGGGCTCTCCACCAGTTTGCACTCTGAAGAAAGCTCTTTCTTAGTACAACAACAACATCTGGTCATGCGATGCGAAGGTGAAATGAGTTGCTGGCTTCCACGTATCATATCGTCAGTGGTAAATTCAAAGCTAAATGTCTGCTTTCAAATGTCGGGTCTTTAGTCAGGAATGGGAATGCACCTGGGTCACTGTTCTGGATGAGAACTATGATCTTGTCTTCATTTCCGAGACTTGGCTGAAAACTAAAAATGAACTTGCACCGCTGCTCCACCTCCTGTTAGGCCTTCTTTATACATCCGACGCCGAGCGACGCGAAGGCATGTAAAGTGGTCAAATTGATCAATCGCGTCACTCAATCAATATAACCACTATACGTGGCGTCCCGTCGCCCGGCGTCGAAGTATAAACGGGGCCTTACGAGGCGGTGGTCATCTTTTACAAAAATTCTATTGGTGTCAATGAAGTTTTTTTTCTGAATCCGTTGACAACTCATACGAAGTACTCATAATTGATGTCATTATTGCACATCGCGTCACTAGGTTCATTTTGATTCACAGAGCCTGTGTAGTAACCTCCCAGTCTATCCAACTTACTAAGGTCATTAGTGGTTCTTCATCCATTGACTCTCCTGACGTTTTTTTTGGGCGATTTCAACCTCCCGAATATATACTGGGGTACTGCTAACACCTCGCAAGCCTCCCAAAGATCGGCACATTTTGCAGACATGTTTAACTGTCACTCGTCTCGGCAGTTGCTTCCTCCTGCCACCAGAGCTGGATCCTTCCTTGACTTAGTATTTTGTAGTTCTCTTAACCTCATCACAAGCACTGAAATTACGCCGCCCATAGGTAGCAATGGTCATGATAGTGCGGCGTTCTCTATAAATCTTAGACATCACAGAAGCGCAAAGTTCGCTAGTAGTCCATAGTCGCCTCCCATTATAACTTCTCCGGATAAGACGCGACTCTCGTTATAATGTAGATTTTCTCGTGAGCCGGCTAGCTTGCCTTTACGCCAATACAAAACAATGTTAGGACGCGTGGGATACAACGCTACTCTCGTTATAGCGCGGTTTTAGGAGGAACTCTGCGTTCAAAATGAATTCCGTTATAACGCGATCAGGGCTCAGTTCCGGTCCCACACAGAAAATGAAGAGGAGCAAGATGCGGACTGCGTCTGTGACCAATGCTACCCTTCTGTTGCCTCGTTCGTAGTTGCAGCCAGCACTTGTGTGACAATGAATTAGATGCGTTAAGACGTTTTTTATGGATGCGCGGCCCACAAAAGTGTTCATACTCAGTGGTATGTCGAGCACAGTGGAAGACTCCCCGCAGTCGTTAGAAGGTTTGGTATACCAGGAGATTTCCCATATCGGGAACGAGAGAAGTTGTGAAGGCGAACTCAGTTAATCAATACACTTACGCTTTAAACCAGAGCAGCTGATATAGATGCTACATACTGTTATAGGTTGTTACAGGATGTTTTGTTGCGATCAAAACTCTTGCGCCAGGCGGGACTCGAACCCGCATTTTCTTCTTTACGGGCAGCGATGTTCGCCTTACACCACCGGCGCTGTTTGACCGCACGTAACATCCGCGATATCCTCGAGGCCTGTCAGCACCCACCCGTGATACGGGATGGGCCGGTCGCTGATATCAGCATGGAGCCGGTTAAGCTGAAGACCTTACTAGTAACAATGTTACAGGATGTTTTTTGACCAGAACTCTCGCGTCATGTGGGATTTGTGCCGCATCGTCTGCTTTTCGGCCAAGATTACAGCAACACCACTGTTTGATCACACGCGACATCCTTATGCGAGAGTGCTACTAAGCCATTTGCCACGAGGAGATCGCGGATTTGGCGCGCGATTTAGCAGCGCTAGTGGTGCAGTGGGCTAACATCCTGCCCGAAGGCAGGGAGTGCAGGTTCGAGTACCGCCTGGCGCGATAGGTTTGATCGCAGTAAAAGATCTTGCAACATCCGTTCCACTGTACTATTGTTGATCACATCTAACTACCCATATTTTTACCCACCTCATATTTGACATGACATACATACGTAGATGACATACGCACATACCAGTACCTCTAACGAAGGACTTCGTTAATAATCTAAAGTTGTTTTATTCCTTCAAACGCTCTTCATGGTCACATATTTATTGTTGTAGCCATATCTAGTCGTAGCATGTGAACTTAGATAAATCTGTGGTTTGAATGGTGCAAAAAACGCCAGCTCCGGTTAGGACGCAACTCTAGTTTTAACGCAAATTTTCTCCGGTCCCTTCAAACGCGTTATAACGAGAGGGGACTGTATATTCTCTCCTTTGCGACTAACGCACCGAACAGATTGAGACACTCATCTGTTACTCCAGCTCCCAAAAAGGCTCCTTATAATCCGGCCACAAATTACAGATCCATTAGCATC
Organism: Heligmosomoides polygyrus polygyrus; assembly: GCA_947396885.1. Lineage (NCBI taxonomy): Eukaryota > Metazoa > Nematoda > Chromadorea > Rhabditida > Heligmosomidae > Heligmosomoides > Heligmosomoides polygyrus. The sequence continues at coordinate 5,649,024 of OX377206.1, read as the reverse complement.
ACATCGAGTTTTGCCCGGGTGTTCGAGAAACGTATGCGGAAGCTTATACTGCATCGTTTGGATGAGCACAGTATCATACATCAATCTCAGCATGAATTCTGCAAAGGAAAATCATGTGAGACGGCATTGTTGGCCTCTATGAACGATTGGACCCAAGCTGCTGAGCAGAATAAACCTGTACACGTAATTTACTTTGACTTTTCGAGTGCGTTCGATAAGGTTCCTCATTCTAGGTCAATCAATAAGTTGAACTCCATTGGTATTCATTCCGATTCCGTCGCGCCGCCGCAAAGTGTTCATACTCGAGCGCCGGCGCTGTCGCTCTAGTCGCTCCAATCGCTGCTGTCGCCTGTTCATACTTCCGCGCGATGCGCTCTCGTCGCTCTTGTCGCTGCTGTTGCGAAGTATGAACAGTCCCAAGGGTTCTTTCATTGGGTCAACCAATCCTTTCTCCCTCATATTCCATTTGACGACAAGTCGTCTCCATTGACGGATTCCGCGCCCCATTTCGACTGCCGCGCGCGCTCTGGATCTCCTCCTTCCCCGAGCTATTTCCCTGGGTTTCCTGATTTTCAGAGTTTTCTTAGGAATCAGCGCTTTCGACCCCATTCATGGGCTTGCGGTCATTCGAGCAGCTGTGCTCGTCCGGGAAGGGTCGTCAGGAGGGTTTTTCGTTCTGCGAATGTGTTTTGGTCGTTGTTTCTCCCGTCTTACTTCTTGCGCGTACCTCAGGAGGTTTCTCTCCCATCGTTCCCTTCTTGCACGTGTCTGGTTAGGGCCGTATTGCGTTTATTGTGTTATGTCATTGTTTTCGTGTAAATCTTGTTGGTAGGTTACTCTATCTTGTTTATCCCGTGCCATAGCGCCATATTAGGGTAAGTTGCCATAGTGTTGTTTCTTTATCATGTCACTTAGCATTTTAGGATCTTATATGTTATCGGTGCTATTCCTTTGGTATCATTTGGTCTTATATTTCGCGTAGTATCCTCATATTCATCTATGTCTATCCTGGCTTTTATTCATGTTATTGTCCTATCTCAGTATAGTGATTTACCATCGCTGCTTCTAATGTCTTGATTCGTTATCCGTGCGCGTGTTTATTTACGCTTATTAAAATAAAGGTTTAATTACCCAAGTTTGAGGTGATTCCATGGCGTTCGATCGCAACTCTACTTATTCCGCGTGGCAGTGCTTTAATTCTGTTGGCTGGAGTCACTCTCACTATTGGTGCTACCGAATTGGTAGTTGTTGATCAGTTTCGTGATCTGGGGTTCTTTTGTGACAACAAGCTGCCCTTTCTTCCACACATCAGACATATTTACTCTAAGGCTTTGTCACGCACGTTCGATCTCTTTAAGGCGCTTGAGACACGTGATTGCGCTACGCTCGTTAGGGCTTACAAAACTTATATCTGCCCCATTGTTGAAAATGGAACTTCAGTTTTTTGCCCTCAATTGAAAAAGGATCTCCAATTACTTGAAAGTAATCAGAACAACTTTACTAGGAAGCTTGTCTTGCGGTGCAGTGGAATTGATTACCGTTTCATACTTAACGGCACCCAAAGAAATAAGTTATTTAATTTGCCCAGTCTCCATAGTAGACGGACGAGAAAAGATTTCATCTTGGCCTGCAAAATTATCACGGGCTTGACCACAGTTACTCTTCACAATTTCCTTCAATTCGCTAACACCAGCACAAGAAGTGGACATTGCAAACTAAGACGGTCGCTAGCAAAAACTGGGCTTCGGTCGCAGTTCTTTTCTCAGACGGTTGTCTCTGCTCAACCCACTCTTGGCAAAGGGCGGACTACGTTTAAAGCTCACATCGTTTAAAAATCTTGTTTCCCACATGGTGCTCAATAGCTCCAATTTCTCCTCTTACTAGGGATGGGTTTCGACCTCCCATGGAACTTCAAGTTGAGACCAGGATCATTAGAAAGAGCTCGGGATGTTGATTACGAATATGGGTGTCAAAATCGCAAAATGAAATTCATAACGAGTTATGGCCTGTCGACATCGAGGGCTTCTTCACAGGCTGGTCGTGTGGCACACCTGGAGCGAGAGTGGTGAGTTATCAGGACTCCTTAAGAAGCGCCCGCCAGCTGCGGCAGAGGCTCAGGGGTTGTGCTCCTGCTCGTCACGTGCGACGTCGTACCCGTTGCTGCCGTTTTTTTTTTGTTGCAAACGATCATTTATCTTCGAAATGACCTTTTGTTTTGAATTATGACACGTGTTTGATTAAATACCATACTCGTTACAGGTTTTAGAAACAAGGCACAGGTTGTTAGATGATACAGGTTAATACAGGTTGTTAGAAACACCTCTAGTTATTCAATATATGATTTGGACTCTAATTGTGCAAAATGGTAAATGTCATCATAGCAGTTTTTTGCCTTCAAGCATTTTTACAAACGTGTATGGTCGTTTTTCCCGGCTATTTGATAAGCCCTTCATGTGCCACCTCATCGCGGTGAAGGGGTGAACATCACTTAGTGATGGCTGACGGCACAAATGGTCACGCAGTACGCGACGCTTTGTCGTGTATGGGCGGCTCTCAGGTATCCCTGGCCAGGAACATCTGAGTAACCAGACCACCGCCATGGCTCAAACAACTAAACCCGCGCCCAAGTTCTCCGCGCGCCGGAGGCGGACATCTACGACGTCGGTTGCATCCACCTCCGGCGACGGGTCATCTGATCTTGGAGTTAAACTATCAGGACGTCATTGGAATCGGACTACCGGAAATTCCCTCCCACCACGACACGGAAACTGCCTATTCGTCTGCACTTATAACTGTCGTACGATCGCATCTGAGCAGGACCTTCGGACACTGCTTTACAGAAGTCGCAACATCAAATACGACGTCATCGCCCTGCAGGCAGCGAAAGGCAGAACGGAAACCATAAGAAGGACCGACCACAACGAGACTCTCATTATCGGAGCAAAGGTGGACAGAAAGAATATAGGCAGACTTGGATTTCTCGTCAATTCGACAGTGCACCACCTAGTAGACTCTTACAAGATCATCAGTCCGCGAGTAGCTGTTCTTCGTCTGGAAACTAAAGATCAAGGAACCATCTCCATCCTAAATGGATATGCTCCAACATCTGTGGCCACAGACGAAGAAAAGGAGGAATTCTATAAGGTTGTAACGAATTAAATGGCACTGGCTCGCGCCATTTTTTGGCGCGTCTTTACGCGTTTGATCAGGAACAACCCGTAACATGTGGCATATCATTTAGAAGCGCAAACTTTGCTCTACCGGCGAGTACCAAATTTTCTATGTAAAAGTGGGAAAGCTTTAGAGTTTTATTGACTTTTTTGCAGATGGACAAAAGGTAATCCGAGGCATTTACTTGTATGAATTCAAGCTGGGCACTACAGCTAAGGAGGCGGGCGAGAAGATCTACGCCGCATTTGGTCAAGGATGTTCCACAATTCGGACGGCGTATCGTTGGTATCAGAAGTTCCGGAATGGAGATGAGAGCTTGGAAGAACATGAAGGTCGTGGGAGGCATAGTGATGTTGATGAGGACACTGAGAGATGTGGTAGAGGAGGATCCACACAAAGGTACCAGGGAGATAGAGAAGGCTCTTGGCGTCAGTCACAACACAGCTGCCCGGCATCTGAAGGAAATTGGAAAGACCAAAAAGCTGGAAAGATGGGTGCCTCACGAGCTGTCTGAGGAGCAAAAAAACCGACGATATGAGATCTCGTCCGCACTGCTTCTACGGAACGAAACGGACCCATTTTGTTCGCATCGTAACCTGTGACGAGAAATGGATAATGTACGACAACAGGCGACGATCGGCACAGTGGGTGGACAGCGATGAGAGCCAAGGTTTTTGCGAAGCCGGAATTGCACCAAAGGAAAGTAATGGTGACAGTATGGTGGTGTTCGCTGGGAATTATTCACCACAGCTTCCTCCCTCCCGGTGAATCCATCGCGGCAGAGAAGTACTGCGTAGAAATTGAAGAAATGATGAAAAAGTCGAAGGATATCCGGCCGGCCTTGGTAAACCGAAGGCGAGTTCTCCTTCTGCACGACAATGCTCGCCCCCATGTAGCACGAATGACGTTGCAGCAATTGAATGAGCTGAGCATTGAAACTCTACCACATCCTCCGTTTTCTCCTGACCTCTCCCCAACAGACTACCATTTCTTCAAGCATTGTGGCGACTTCTTTGTAGGGAAAATATTCAAATACCAACAGGATGCCGAAAGTGCCTTCGAAGATTTCGTCAATTCCAGAACTTCTGATTTTTATGCTACTGGGATAAAAAAGCTTGTGTCACGTTAGCAAAGATGTGTAGAATCAGAAGGTTTTTATTTCGATTAATAAACTTGACTACAAGCCGAGATATTAACTGCTTAAATTTACAAAGGTTCAGTGCCATTTATTTCGTTACAACCTAATACAAGCTATTCGAAAGGACTGTGAACGACGAGAAGAGCTACTACAAAGTTGTCGTTGGGGACTTTAACGCTACCGTCGGTACGAATGATCAAGATGAATGGAGGCTAGGACCACATGGAACTTCCTCAAGGAACGAAAACGGAGAGCGCCTGATAGACTTCCTATCCGCGTGCCGTCTCTACCATGGAAATTATATGTTTAAGAAGCCGCCCAAGTCCGATTTTCGATAAACCTTGGCACATCGAGTATACTTCAGCGTGTTTCTTCTTTAAGCTGTTTACCAAGATTGTTAAACAGGCTTTACTCGGCTGACGTTTCGGCGCCTGGAAAAGTCGAGAGCATTAGTGAAACTATTCCCCCAAACGCCATTTCATCATGCAGAATAGCATTCTCAACGCAGCTAGAGTAAAGAACCGGTGTCCCAGGTACACCGTATCAACTAACCTTCCAGATGGGTGCCGACGAGCACCACCAATCACCCGCAGGTGGAGATAGACGTGGGTGAATGAGTTTAGCCCCGGATGCCACCCAACTTAAGTACCCTGGAGGTCAGATCTAATTGATCAAAACCCACGGAGCTCGACAAAGGGTGTCAGTTCTTAGGTTATCTCTATGCATTCATCCTTGCGGTTGACCTGTGGGTTCTTGGCCGCTATCCCAGCGTCATGGTTCGCCGGGATGAAGAGCGGGGAAAAATACCCTTCTGTGTGCCTTTTATCTCAGACGAAGTGAGCGCAGAGATCCGAAGTAAAGCCTGTTTAACAATCTTGGTAAACAGCTTAAAGAAGAAACTCGCTGAAGTTTAGGAACCCTTCAAACCGACGATGGACCTGGGAAAGCCCAAATGGAGAAACATGTTCGGAGATCGACCCTGCTCTTACAAACAGACGCTGGAGTCTGTTCGACGTCTCCGTGCTGCCTTCCTTTGACACCGGCTCGGATCACCGTCTTGTCCGTGCCAAGCTGACTCTCAAAAAGAGGATGTTCAAGCGTGACACTCATGAACCGGCACCGGTGAGGATCCCCACATTCAAGTCTGAGGAGTTGGAATATGCAATAAAGTCGTACGATTGGAATCTTCTTGAAGATCCATCGGAAGACTACGACTTTCTCTCCAAAGGACTGTGAAATGTGCTAGCAGCTCTTGCGGAGCCACATCACCGTCTGCTTCAAGACTGAACGCACATGCGATTAAACTCTTGGAGCAAAGAAGAGCTGTTAAACTGGATCCTAATGCTTCCCATCTGGAAAAAGTCACCATCTCGAAGGCCTGTCGAATTGCAGTGAAGGAGTCCATTCAAGCCTACAGAAGACTGAAGCTGTTAGAAGCCGCTGGGAAAGGTTCAAGCATAAAGCGATGCAAACAAGATCTCTGCGACCAGAAGGCCATAATGTCAGCCCTTGTGGATAAGGATGGAACAACGCAAACGTCTCGAAGAGCGATGGAGACCATCGTTCAAGAATTCCACACAGATCTGTTTCGTTCGTCCAGCACTGTCCCGAAATGCTTGATGCCACCAGCTGAGGAAGTACCTCCCATTCTGGAATCAGACGTTGCTCATGCCATCAGAAGGATGAAGCCAGGCACTGCTCCCGGGATTTCTACTGACCTCCTTCGCGCGGGTGGCAGTGCCCTCTGCTCACTTCTTGCCAAGCACTTCAACCACTACCTTCGACTTGGTAGGATTCCGGACTCATGGAAGGAGTCGAAAACAGTTCTAATCTTCAAAAAAGGTGAGCAGGCGAATATCAACAACAATCGACCCATAGTCTTCTCTCGGTTGTGTACAAGATCTTCACCAAGATACTGCTTAACCGTATGGAGCGTTGCTTGGATGAGTATCAGCCAGTGGAGCAAGCAAGGTTTCGAGAGGATTTCTCCTGCATGGACCATATTCAGACTGTCTCACAACTCATCGAAAGTAGCCGCGAATAATCACATCCCACTTGTCCTTGTCTTCATGGATTATCGGAAAGCGTTCGACTCTGTGGAAATCAACACCCTTCTGAACGCGCTTGTGCACGCTGGTATACCATCGCCCTACATCCGAATTCTCGATGATTGCTTCTCGAACACATCGACCACCATCCAGCTGTTCGATCGAAATCTTAAGATTCCTATCGGAAATGTGTACGGCATGGAGACACGATTTCTCCTAAGCTATTCACAGCGGCACTCCAGCATGCCATGATGGACTTGAACTGAGACGATAAAGGCTACCTTGTCGACGGTAAACGGATCAGCAACCTTCGCTTCGCCGACGATACTGTTCTCATCTCTATCAGCACGGCACAAGTCGAGGAAATGCTGAACGAGCTCAATGTGGCAGGTATGAAGATTGGATTGGACATGAATATTTCCAAAACGCAATTAATGGTCAACCAGTGGTGTGACACAGGACTCGTAAGGTTAAATGAAGTCGCTCTACAACAGGTCTATCTGGGAAGAGAGCTGAATATGGATAACGACCTCGCTCCTGAAATCGCCCGCAGGAGACGGGCAGCATGGGCAGCCTTCAGTTCGATTCGCGAAGTCACCGATCAAGTCAAGGATGCCGGCCTCAGGGCCTCGATATTCAACGCCTCTGTACTGCCTGCGATGTGTTACGCGATGGAAACCTGGCCCGACAACAAGACAATCGCCAGAGCGATGCAAACTACGCATTGTGCACTGGAGAGATGTCTTCTGAGGACAAGCTTTCGTCAGCAATGGCAAGAAGGCCTATGAAGCTCGGAGCTACGGGAGAAGTCGCAATTAGTGGACCCGCTGCAGTACATGAAGAAGTCCAAATATCGCTGGGTCGGACACCTGCTTCGAGGAAAGGACGATAGATGGAGTCTCCTTGTCACAGAATGGCTCCCGAGAGACCATAAGAGACCACTGGGACGATCGCCAACGCGATGGGCAGACTCATTCTCAAGATCTTTCAGAGAGCAGAGCCTGCCTCACTGGATGAAAGCAGCCAGAGATTGAGCGGTCTGGAAAAGTTGTGGTTCCCGCTGAGAAGACCTCCAGTCGACAAAAGGACCATCAGAGTATCAAAGTAAGTAAGTATTTGATCAGAAACGTGTCATAATTCAAAATAAAGGTCACTTCGAAGATAAATCATGATGTGCAAAAAAACCGGCAGCAAGGAGAACCGGACCAACGACGTCGCACCTGACGAGCGGGAGCACAACCCCTGAGCCTCCGCCGTAGCTGGCGGGCGCTTCTTAAGGAGTCCTGATAACTCACAACTCTCGCGCCAGGTGTGTCGCACAGCCAGCCTGTGATGAGGCCCTCGATTTCGACAGGCCATAACTCATTCAGGAATTCCATTTTGCAATTTTGACACCCATTTTCGCAATCAGCATTCCGAGCGCTTGTTAATGATCCTGGTCTCAACTCGAAGTTTCATGGGAGGTCAAAACCCTTCCCTAGTTAGTCTTCTTCCTCTTTTCTTCGATTTTTCTTCACTTTTTATTTCATTTATCAGCTGTTCTGTTTTGCTCTATTGTGCGTCACTGAATGTTGTTCCTCGGATTGTTTATTGTTGTTCTCTTACATGCATATGTAATTCATGCGTCCAATAAATAAAAAATGAAGAATAAGAAAAATCAACTCACATCAAACGCGTAATCCACAGGGAAACACTGATCATGCAGCATTTTGAGCACTATGTCAAGGTTTTGCGACGGATACTTAGGATGCAGTTGTTGTTGTAGACATGGCTTCTGCTGGGCTCTCCACCAGTTTGCAGTCTGAAAGCTCTTTCTTGGTATAACAATCATCTGATCATGCGAAGCGCAGTCAAAGGCCACGTACACCAGAATCGGTCCTTGGATAGGGTCCCCACGAAACAATCAAACAATTCCTTCCCTTCGGGTTAAATGAATTGGTACAACAGGGGCTGAGAAGGAAAACGTGGAGTTGCTCATTGCTAGTCTGAGGTATAGTGCATGATTTCTAGTGATACCCAGTTTAGGAACTAGTATGAACCACATACTGCAACGAGGGAACGACGTAGCATGCTATCCACCCCAGCAACTAATCCAAGGGCTTCTGGAACCGGATTCATCCACAGTTTAACCCGTGGGTATGCTTGTTATAAGGGGTAGAGATAAGGTAAGAGTCAGAGACGCAGGCTTCGTCGTGGGTATCTCTACCCCTATACCCGCCGGTTAGTCGTTGATTAATCCGGCCCCTGGAAAGTTGACCACTTCTTCAACTTGGATATGAAAGTTGCTTATAAAGCACTCATAGAGCACACATATGGCTCCAGGACCTAACTCCAATGCAACGTCGCGCGCTAGCCGCGTGCGACGTCGCGGCGCTGAAACGCGGATGTGCGCTCGGTGACGCATGGTTAGCCGCGAAGTACGAAATGTTCTCAGTGTTTAAGTTCTCAGACCACATTTGTAGCAAGGAACTTAAGATCCCACAGGATGTGATAAGCAACAGTCTGCAATAGGACAATTGATCCGAGAATGGGTGATAGTGGCCTTTTTCCATAGCATAACCATAACCACGGGTAAAAATTGACCAAAGAAGTTGTAGTTGGCAAATACTGACGCTAGAAACCATCCACATTACCAGGATTCCTGTATAAGCTGTCGCTGATCGTCCTATTGAAACCACATTCATATACCATCTCCAAGAAACGTTGAAATAAGACAAAGGCGTCCCGCGTGTCCCTGCAGGAAGCGTTTCTAGCCGTCGGAAGCCGCGACAACTCGTCCACTTTCGTCGTGCACCGTGCGCGACGCCAGGGGTTCGCGCGGCGTTGGAGCTATGTCTGCTCTCGCACACATATGCTTGCTTGCAGGATAAAATCAAGGATAAAGGACGCCGCTATTCAGTCACTTTGGGTGATGCGCCATGTATTCTACTTCTGTGCAATATCGTGGATACAATTTGAATGCGCATTTGGTCACACAATGACTTGCGGTGGCCAGCCAATGTGAACGCCATTATAAATCGGAGCCCGGCTGGCGAAATTTCTCGCGCGGTAGCGGCCCGGCATACCAGTCACAGTGGAGCAGACTAACCAACCTCATCATGACTTTTTGCACTCATCGGTTGTTGCGAGTTGTGCACACCATCGCTATTTCTTTAGGACGTCTTCGAGGTGGAGAAAACTACCACCACATGTAGATAAAGGAGCGTGCTGGCAAGTGTATTGTCTCGAAATGAATTTCAACTAGAAGCCGTTGTTTTACAACGGTTTTACAAAGAAGCAAGATACTACTAGAGACGTGAAGCGGTATATTTAGCGTCACTATCTAGCTCCACTACATGTTCGGAGGGATATGGTTATATGCTCTAGTTTTCATATTAATCAATAGTACCCAATTTGATGTACGGATCAGTTTCTTAGTTTTACCTTGTGGCTCTATACTGTGTTGCTTTTTACCGACGGTATCCCATTTTGTCAAGTACTCCTTTTATATGTAAACGAAAAATTACTTTGAAAATTGTCAGTATTTTTGCTTTGTGCCGCTGGAGGTTGTTAGGGTGGATCCTTATTTAGCTGGCCTAAGGCCCCGTTTATACTTCGTCGCCGAGCGACGCGACGGCATGTATAGTGGCCAAATTGATCGATCGCGTCGCCCGATCAATGAGGCGACAATACGTGGCATCGCTCGGCGTCCCAAGTATAAACGGGGTCTAACGTTTCGACGCTACTCCAACAACCTCGAGCGCCACAATGCAAAAATACTGACAATTCACTACAATGCCAAGAGTATATGAAGAGATTGAAGCTGGAGATTTACTATAAAAGTCTTCTTGCGTTGTAAACGAAGAACTGTAACTGCAAGGACTGTGCCTTTATATTAGGGGGGGGGGGGCAAAAGTAATGAGACACCCCACGCCGTGTCCATATATCTCGTGGCGGGAGTCTGGTTTCGTGCTTGTTGTACTTGTATGTTTGTATGCTACTTACTGAAGCCCATCTGAAAAGTTACCACTTCCGCTCTTTCCAGAAGCATGCCAAAAACCCCAGCCTGTCTCATGCCGAAACCCCAGTCTGACGAGTCGACCTGTGTCGCTCAAATCTCCCCCAATTCCCAACCTCGAGCAGCCTGGGCTCAATATTCACGCAAGATGAGAAGTACGTCTTCTACCTTAATCCTGCCAAGCAGCGAGTCTGGGTGAGGCCTGGTGAATTTTTACCGACCTTCGTTCGGCGAGATGTTCACGGCGAGAAGCATCTTTGGAGCTTTTGGGTCTGCGCCCATGGATCGGTTTACCGGAGGCTGTTTCCCAAGAGCACCGCGATGAACTCCAAGGCCATGGTGAACGAAATAGAGGAGATGGGCGAGCGACTCGCTCTTATTCATTCGCAGCGCTTCAAGAAGGTTCTCCTCTTCGACAACGCCGCACCCCATCGGGAACAAGTAAGCCCGGATAAGCTTGGCCAGCTGGGCTACGTTCACATGCCTCACCCACCGTATTCGCTGGACACCTCTCCATGCAACTACCACTACTACTTGAGCCTACAGGACTTCCTAGTCGGAAGGGACACAAAAACCCAAGCAGTCCTTGACAACCATATCGAGCAGTTGATCAACACCAGGCTCAAGCAGTTCTGGAAGGATGGGATCAGGAAGTTGGCTGAGCGATGGCAGCAAGGTCCTTGCCCTTAATGGCAAATACACTCCTCAGCATGGTTGAGTTGTAATTGAGTTATAAGGAGATAAAAATTTTTTTTTCATTTTGTCTCATTACTTTTGGCCCCCCCCCCCTAATATTAAAGAAATCGCATCAGAAATCAAAGCTGCAGCAACACCAGAGGCCAAAACACACGCAGTTGCAAGTAATTGCAGTCCTGGTAGGATAGTGTGCAAAAGGGACGATCCATCACAGATGCATCCATTTTCGAGTCGCTCTTAACAAGCGATTCCCAAAGAAAATGTTGAGATTGTAACGCACGATTATCAATAGCTACCGACGGCCTTCTTTAAGAAGAAGCCGGTAAGAGACGGAAACAGCATAACATATTGTAAGACGGCTGAAAACGGTGGAATGCATTAAGTCTGCAGTAGGGAAGACCTCAGTTTCTCTGCTCCATCGCGACTAGTGTACAGCCGCAGCGCAACCGCACAAGAAATTTTGCCAGCCGGGTTCCGATGTATAGTGGCGTTCGGCCAATGAACATGTCAGCACTTCACCCTTCCTAGACGAGTCTGCTACCAATTCACCGAAATCGAAGGGATGGAACGCTTTGTTGGCTTGGGGGGGGGGGAGAAGATCCGAACCAGGAACCCCAGATCGGGTACTCGCGACAACCGGCACCTCCTCCAACTGCGCTACAAGCGCCCATATTCGTAGCATATCACAATGGAATATTTAACAACAGCACTGAAAAATAACAGAAAGGAAGACGACTCACATCATATGGATACGTGTTGAACATCTGCTGAGACTGCAGTCTTGCGAGTAGGTATTCAAGATTCCTCACGGCTTCTCGAGCACCATCATGTCTGTCGAGATTTCCCCATGTCCAGGGGAAGACCTGAAGCAAATTTCCTCATTTTTGAGCTACTTCATTTCGCTCATGAAATGTCGACAATAGGTAACAAATCCAGCGTAGTCCATAGAAAGATGTGTAAAAATGGAAAAGGCGAGATGTTTCGACACATCGCCCGAAGCATTATGAGACTCAATACGGATTTGGAGGGTGTGGAATCTCGGTGAAAAAAGCACATGGGTGATGACGTGAATATATAAATAATTCAAAAACACCAACCTATCCATATAAGAAGTCCACGCGAATTAATGAAATTGAGCAGTACGTCTACTTTACTGGGCGAAGCCTAACACCGATTATAGAGCTAAAGGTTAGTTGAATGATTCCGTAGCTGTTAGAGAGTCTTTTCGAAACTTCCAGCATCTTTCTTCTCTTAAGCTACCCCTCATACAGCAGTTTATACCATACTATCTGGCTTGACCTAACAAGATGTTTGCCAAAATGTTGACGTAATCAACCATGACTCCTACAGTATACTCCTGATTCTATGCCGGCTCTGATAATCCCAGTATTTCTCAAACGCCGAATAAATGGATCATTAGGGCAATGACATTTTTGGAAAACCCGGATCTTATGATGATTCACATAAGAGATAATCTTATTGAAGTAAATCTTCGGATGAATCATGTAACTAATTTTACTCAGATTGAATATCGGACATTTGATTCCGATAAAATATAGGATTTCTGATCAGAAACCGTTATCTGAATCATCCGAGACCCAGTCTGCTAAAAATTACCCTTATCTGAATCATCTTAATATGATTACTAGTAAAACTGCCCAAATCCGAATGTTCCATTTATCGGGGGGGGGGGGGCAAAAAATCGAATTTGAATTACACGAATCGGCGTCAGGTCCAATGTAAACATTTTCTACAGGTAATAAAAGCAAATCAGAAGCAAAAACGATGAAAAACTACCTCTTCGAGTTTTTGTTTTGCTTTTGCACAGCCCCTGACATGATGTACACCAGCCCTAAAAGAAGATCACATGTCAGTTTCCCGAAGTAAACATTGGAGGCAGAAGGACAAGAAGGCAAGCCCTGGAAGCAGAAGATGTGCTAGAAGCATGCAAGCGGAAAACGAAAGGTGTGTTAAAGGATAGGAAAGACACGCGATAGCTGCACACCCTTCACGTGCATGCGGGATCAGGGACTTCATGGGACTTACCTTCCTCTCGGATTCTAAAGATACGTCGCTCTTCTCATAGAAAACAAATTACGACCTGCTGAATAGTGAATTAAAGACTTTTCAGTGCAGTGCAAGTGGTTCGAGTCAATGTGAGCACAAGAACATCCGAAATATAGAATTAATAAGTTCGCGGGAAGCTTCCGTTGGTTTTTGTGCAACCGCTTTTCGGTCCTTTGATTTATTGAATCAGAATAAATATTCAACTTACTTCGCACTTTTATACCGTCAATGTTCCTCGCCCTAACTGATGGAATACTTTGTATTTCACCTAGGCTTAATAGCTGTATTTCTTCGCAAACTCACTCAAGTATGTCATGAAAGCAATTCCGGACGAATTTAGAAATTTCAATTTCAACCTGGATATATCCGCCGTTGAACAGCCGGCAAATCCACGATGTGTGGGGCGAATAGTGCTGGAGAAGGGACTGTGCAACAGCGCTTCGAGAAAGTTCGCTCTGAAATTTCAATCCGTGAGATTGTGGAAGGTCTGGGGGTCAGTAAAACTGCCCTTACAGAAGACTTGAAACGCCTGGCGAAAAAGGGTGGAAAAGCTCGAAAAGTGGGTCCTCCACGATTTGAGTGATCGCCAGAAATTGTCGCGTTTCGAAATTTGTTCTTTTCGGCTTCTCCGGAATCAAAACGACCCGTTATCATATCGAGGCGTCACATGTGATGAAGAGTGGGTTCTGTACGATAACCAAAGACGATCAGGACAGTGGGTTGATATCGATGAACCCCCAGGCACTTCCCAACGCCGAAACCTCAGCACAAGAAGACGACGGTAAGAGTGTGGTGGTCGACGGCTGTATTGATTCACTACAACATCTTGGAACCAAGCCAAGCCGTCACAGCAGAGTCCTAGTGTGACGAAATCGACGAGATGCAACGAAAATTGTGGGAGCTGCAGACGGCACTGGTCAACAGAAGAGGTCCCTCTCTCCCGCACCGCAACACCCGCATAGACGGTTCATAAGTCACCATGTGAAGGTTAAACGGAATAGGAGCTGAAGATCTGCCTCACGGGCCATACTCACCACACCTTGCGCCAACCGACTACCACCCTTTGAAGCACTTTCAAAACTTCCTCGAAGGTAGAACTTTCGCTGCTCAGAAACACGAAGAAACAGCCTTGCTAGAATTTGTCACATCTCACCACCCAGTTTTTTTTCGCTGATGGAATTAATCAACAATTATCTCTTAGGGCAGTTGTTTCCCTGAGCTTTATGTTTATCTTCGTTATCATAGTAGTGAAGCTCAATGTAGTCGAATCTTTATTGACGACGTTTCGGGCCTTAAGCCCTTCTTCAAGTCTAAAAGAACCATGTCGCCTATATGTCATACATTGCGTACATTCAATAGCAACAAAACGCCTGACACACTACAGACCTGGCTGGGTAATCGTGAAGGGAAGCGGGTAAAGCCAATGACTTCGAATACGTGGCTTGGCCGGAAATGAGGTGCAGGGGTCTCTGGGCTGTTTATATAGAATCGCGGGAAGTGACCGGTCTCTCGTCTCTCAATGTCGCCATCATCCTCAGCAGTCACAGCACTAGCCCTTAGAGACTGATAAGGCTCATTGCACATTTCATTTCTTCCTTCTTGTTGATGGGTGGTCGCCAGTGCTTTATTTCAAGCGCTTCCTTGATCTTCCTCTTCACTGGATCTGTAAAATTCCTATGGAGGATCGAGACTCGCAGCTGTGGCAGTGGATCACGTGTATGTCTGAGGGTGCGATGTCTAGAGAATGGATTATCTGGGTAGCTCTGGGGGGCTACGCAGTGCTCTATAATGTTCATCCATTTCTCATACAAAGTGGTCTCGCTGTTTCACCAATGTAGAATTCCTCACATGTCATACAAACCACTTTGTACACCACACACCTCATTTGGCAAATTTGGTTATCCTCTTCACAGATAAAGCAATCTGACCTTTCACATTGATTCTCGTATGGACGCGACGCTGTAAGTAGACGTCGCAGAGATGGAGGTGGTCGAAACACGAGGCTTATAGGGAGCCTCGATTTTTTTACGACACGGTTGATGTCCAAAGCGAAAGAATCCGTGATGAAAGGAACAATCAGAGGAGAACGAATCCATACGAGAATCAGTGTGAGAGGTCAGATTGCTTTATCT
>OX377206.1:5262723-5633575 GCA_947396885.1 Heligmosomoides polygyrus polygyrus | reverse complement strand
GTCAGACGTTTTGTTGCTATTGAATGTACGCAATGTATGACATATAGGCGACATGGTTCTTTTAGACCTGAAGAAGGGCTTAAGGCCCGAAACGTCGTCAATAAAGATTCGACTATATTGAGCTTCACTACTATGATAACGAAACTATTATCTCGTTGTAAAAAAATGTGCTGGTTCGAATGGCGCTTATTTCGACTGAATATGGTGAATACGAAGAAGGTGACGATCAGTTAAGTGGACCAGTCAAAAGCGCCAGAGCTTTTCGACCAGCGAAATATTTCTAGGAAAACTCTCGGAAAAAAGTACACTGAAGCTGTCGAGATCATGATCATCGAACTCGCACAAACTCTGTCTGTGGGGTTGTCTGGAGTGGTGCGCATAGATCTGACATCGGTGTTGGCATTAGGGTGGAGTAAGGTCGGCTACGGGTAGGAGTAGGTTAGGTACGGGCAAATACCGCTTCAGAATTGAATATCTGAATAAGAATGTTGCCTTTGAGGCGCTGGTATTCTTCTGGCATCGCGGCTATAAGCACGCCAGGGGTCACGAAGATGTCGTAAGGTGTCAGATTCGCGATCACCACCACAAATAAACGGCTTAAACGTAGTTTGGGTAAAATCGGTGCTCATGATATCGACAGCCTTTGACAGGGCTGTGGGTACCTATAGACGAGGTTTGGCGAAATTTTTTTCGACCCCTCTTCCACCCCAGGAGTCGTGAAAGTACAACAGTGCCAACAAGGACCGTCGTCATGTAAGAAAATTACGAAATGTGAACAAAACACTTTGATAGAGCAGAGGACTACTTACGATGTGGACATATTTCCGGTCGCCGCCTGATAATCGATGGACCTTTTAGTAAACATCGACTGCTTAGCTCTGAAATCGTTTGATCAGAACGCTCCTGCAAATTCCCACTAGTCTAAACCTCTACAACAGTTTTCAACATTGATACAACATTAACCGTGACCTCTCAAAATCTTGGTCCTCATCTTTATCGATTAGGAAGGTCAAAATTTTGTGCTGTAGCGTGTGTTTACTCCCTAAATCGACACATCTTCATGTTTCTTTCATTGCTTTACCTACACAAATCCATGTTCCGCTGCGACTGCGGACACGTGGCAGCGCCTGGATGTCCACTGTCATCTAATCGGTCCTACCACGTAGTCGATGATGGTGTCTTCCTTATGTTTAGTGAACGGGGTTAGCCGTTGCTACAGCAGGCTCCGGAGAAAGCATTTTAGAAGCAACACACAGAAGAGGATGGGTGGCATAACATCTCTCCTAGTCGAGAGGGGGCAACCCTAAAATACCAACTGCGCAGGTTATCCCTTGGCAAACAACCGTGTTCACTAAATCTAAATTAAGCTCCTCTCATTATGGGGTAGCAGCTGAATGTCTTGTAGAAACTCGAGGGAAATAATGGAGACGTAAATCACTATATGCCCCTCCAATGAGGATAGATACCATTCTTCTTCTTCTACAATAATGTTCTTAGAGTTAGAGTTTTGGCTTATAAGATTTCTTCTTCTAGACATATACTACAGTAAATGAGTGAAGGGAAATAGGGTGGTTTTGCAAAACGGATCACCAAAATTACACTCACATGGTGTGTGAACTCTTCAAGAATCATGAACCCTATCGTGTCGAAACAAATATAGGTTGAGGGAAAATCTTGGAGAACATTTAGAAACAATGAAACAAGTCAAACTCCCTAAAATCGGTGATTGAATCAAATCGATGACGATCATGATCGCGATCGATTAATCGATTAAAGCAAATTCTTCGCATCGTTTGCGTAAAACGTTAAAAGGCGGCGCTCTTGATCTCTATTCAGAGTACATCCTATGTGTATATCTACATAGCAGAGCGTTTGAAATAAAAAATATGAAATCGATCGACATTGTTTTCTCGAATCAATTGCTGATCCACAACCTCTTATTCTTTCTTGTATTGCTCTTCCTTCCATATTCCACCGTAAAATGCATACAAGGGGCTCTAGATATATTGCGACAGCACTAAAACCGCCTTTGAACCAAAAAAGAAGTAGCCGTTTTGGCGCTCCTTTGCCGGCTTTGACGAGATAATGCGGATTGCGATTCCTTGGAATGCTTTGGAGACGCAACATGAGCCCCGTTACTGGAACCACCACTTTGCGAATAGGGAAAGTATGGGTTATCCAGCCGTCTTCCGCTGGATAACAGAGGTCGAATGCCGGTGCTGAACTCCATAGGGACACAAGTGTAACACGCTCTACGGACGCCTACGGTAGCATAGAAGATTTCGCTTTACTAGCATGGACCCAGCCCAGCCCTAAGATTACACTAGAACAGTGAATTCTAGCAAGAAAAAGGGCAAGAAGAACTCATCCTCCTTTGAAGTCGCTCCCTCCCCCCCCCCCCCCCCCCCCAACAGGTAGGGCGCAGTTTCGTTCACATTATGAACTTCATCGTTAGACTTCAAGTGAATGGTCTTTCTCCTTTACGTGACTGCAATGGCCCTAGTTAGCTGTGCGGCACCATAGCCGGAATAGATATCGATCGGACGGCGCGAAAACTCAATATCTATTGCGACCGTGGTGCCGCGTCGCGTAGTACCGGCGCGCAGGTTTAGACTATACTTGTGTCCTTCCAAAATTTTTTCGAATAAACGAATAATCGAATATATTCGGTTTCACGAAAAACCGAATGTTCGAATAATGAATATATTCGAATTTTGGGCCTTGTCGAATATTCGAATAATAAATATATTCGAATTTTGGGCCTCATCGAATATTCGAATAATGAATATTTTCGAATTTTGGACCCCACCGATTATTCGAATAATGAATATTCGAATATTCGAATTTATTCGAATATTCATTCGAAATTATTCGATTCGGTCCGAAGTATCGACTAGACTAGGGCTTAAGGCCCCCACAGAGTTCTGCGGCAACGCCGCTCGCCGCAATGGTTAAGGATAGGACAGGGACGCCGCCGGCGGCGAGCTCTGCGTCTCTGCCCTATGATGAAGGATAGGGCAGCGGCAACGCCGCAGAACTCTGGGGGGCCCTTTAGTGATCGAGTTCTCATAGAATTCTGACACTCCTGGGTATTTCGTTCGAATTTCACGACGTTGAACAGCATCAATACCACTCCAAAACAATGATTTATTCACAGTAAGTCAGGTGGAACCACGACACCACAACTTTAAATTTCAAAGCTGAACACGACGAGTGCACCATCAAACCGAGGAAATTTGACAAGCTAGTCGAGACATCGAGTACTACATGACGACAAATAAAACATGAAGTCATGAATCAAGTACTACACGACGACAAACAAAACATGAAGTCATGAATCAAGTACTACATGACGACAAACAGAACATGAAGTCATGAAGTCATGAATCAAGTACTACACGACGACAAACAAAACATGAAGTCATGAATCAAGTACTACATGACGACAAACAGAACATGAAGTCATGAAGTCATGAATCAAGTACTACACGACGACAAACAAAACACGAAGTCATGAATCAAGTACTACACGACGACAAACAAAACATGAAGTCATAAAACAGGAGCACCACACAGGGACCAAACTTACAGAAGCGGGTACATCTCATTGAACAATTCAATGCTACAGACACATCACAGATGACACCATCATTTCCGCCAAGTGAAAGAGAACCTCACTGCATTTCCTCCGTAGGACATGTCTGGAAGGGAGAAGCAGGACCGTGCTGAATCACCTCGGGAGCGTTGAAATAATCCAGCTGCGAGTTCGTCCGCATTTCATAGCCCATCTGCCTGTACGTGGGCACATCCAGATCCAACATTTTGAAGCCCATGATCCTCTCCAGAATCGAGTCTCTGGCTAAGAACTGAAAATTTGTAGTAAATTGAATTGAAGGCTGAAAAGCGAACTTTCGAAGATACAAAAGCTTTGAACCTGGATAAATAGTCCCCATTTTCAGGATATACGTTAGAGTAGGCTTTGAACACAAGAAAAGAAGGTAACGGACGATAAGCAAGATGATAAGCCTGAGTGACATTCCTCAAGCGATCAAAATTGGAAAATTTTGAAGCAGTGATGAGGTTATAGTGGCGGTAGGACTATACATAGTCACATTACACAACATCGCTCACATTGAATGTGAATCACAAAGAAAACCCGGGTTGATTCCAGATTCGGGTCCCACCCAGGCCATCCCTAGGAGGATGGATTGGGATCAGAGATGGCAATTCACATCCATCGGCTGTGAATTGCCTGTTAGGACCAAATACGTCTTCAAATCCCCGAACTTCTGGATTACGTACAAAATCTCTCTCACATTCTGGATCCCGAGACGGGGCATGACGTTGGTACGACGTCTACGACTTGTCTTTTGGAGACAAATGCATGTTGCATGAGGTCTGAGGTGCGTCTTCGGAATCCCGACTCAACTGGACGACATTGGCACGATGTCTGTGAAATGTATTTTCACAGCCGAATCTTTTCACCGACATATACACTACATATTTTTCCTCTATTCAGGGCTATTCGTAGAACTCACGCACGTTTCCTAGATCCCACGAGAAGTTCAATTCATAACTTTTGGATTCTGATGATGTCGAACATATCGATGAATTTAAAGTTTTCCTGCAAGGAGGACGCTATAGCCTTTTGTGAGAATAAAAGGTGGGCAAACGAACTACAGAGAGAGAGAGAGAGAGAGAGAGAGAGAGAGAGAGAGAGAGGGAGAGAGAGCAAGAACTCCAAAAGAAGCTTTTTGCGGAACAAGGAAACGCACATCTGCACCAAGTACAGCCCTTAGTGGAGAGCGTGTATGTCGGGTTATCCTACTATATATGAAGGAGTTAGCGGTTGTCCGTCCGTCCATCTGCTCATCCGTCTGGCCTTTCTTAGAAGTGGAGAAGCATGCGTCCGTGTTCAAACGATATGCCACTCACGCTGTGTCGAGACTGTCAGAAGAAGTATCACCGATGTCGCGCAAAGGGCGTTCGAGTTCAAAAGACATGCCAGCAACGTTGCTCAACAGGCGTTCGGATTTAGAAGGCATGTCAGCGATGTCGCACATTGGGTGTTTGGGTTAAGAAGAGGTGTCGACGATGTCGCACATTGGGTGTCTGGGGTCAGAAGACATGTCACCGATGTCATGCAAGGGGTGTCTCGGCTCAGAAGAGGTACTACGGATTTCATGCAAGGGGTGTCCGGATTTCGAACACATGTAATAGAAGACCACTAAAGAAGAGACCAGTAAGCGGGGGTCCAGTGAAGGGTGGAAGGACCAGCGAAGGGAGGGGGGGGGGGGCTACCAATAAGAGCAGAACCTTTAATGGGAGCCAATGAAGGGGGACCAATAAAGAATACCACTAAGATGAGGGTTGGGGGGGGGGGGGGGGAAGCGAACGGGACCAGTGAAGTGGGAAAGTTCTGTGAAGGGGAACCGGTAAAGGGTGAATCCGTAAACGAGGACCAGTGAAGGCAGGACCAGTAATAGATGCCAGTGAAAGGGAGGGGACCAGTAAAAGGGATCAGTGAAGGTGAGACCAGTAATGGGGGAGCTGTAAAGGGGGTGGGGGCAGTAAAGGAAGGACCATTAATGGGGACCAGTGAAGGGGACCAATAAAGGGTACCACTTAGGTGAGAATTTCTTTTTCCTACATTTTTCTTCCTGTCTCTGGATGCACATGGGTTGTGCCCTACTGTCCCGCTTTCCTCTAGAAACAGTTTTTCACTGTAACGCGAGTAAAAAGGCCTAGACGGGGTGTTCTATTCTCGGGGTTTGGGGGTGAAGCCCCCAACCAGACGTTTGGCGGCCGTTAGGCCGCTGAACGTCTGGTAACAGTGATAAAGGAATAGGCGGTAAAAAATACGTCTCCCAAGCATCTGCCAACGTCGTCCACGTGAGTCGGGTTTCAGAAGACGTGCCTCAGACCTCGTGCAACATGCATCTGCATTCAAAAGACGAGTCGTAGACGTCGTAGCAACGTTCTGTCTCGTGTGTCGGCATCCAGAAGATAGGGAATTTGAATGCGTATTTGGTCTAGGCAGTGAATTGACAGGTGATGGGGAAGTCAGTGCTTTAGGCTCCGTTTATATTTCGACGCCACGCGACGCGACGCCAAGTATAGCGGCCATATTGATTGGGCGACGCGATCGATCAATTTGGCCACTTTACGTGCCGTCGCATCGCTCGGCGTCGGAAGTATAAACGGTGCCTTACGCTTTCAGGTTCGGGTCCCGTCTGTCATCCAGGTCGGTGAACTGGGGCCAGACATGTTTGGGAAGGATAAAATGCTGACTTCTTCATGGGGGTGCCAACTCATTGCCTATGCCAAATACACATTCAAGTTGCTTTCAACAGCTACAGAAGAATCAGCCGCATGGACGATTAAGAGAAATTAACTTACATCAAACACGTAATCCTCGGAGAAACGCTGGTCTGGCAACATTATGAGGTCTATGTAAAGGCTTCGCCTATAGTTAGGATGCCGTCGTAGATATGGCTCATAGTCGGCTACCACCTGTGCTAGAGTCTGAAAGAAGCTCTTTATTACTATAATAACTACATCTGATTATGCGACGCGCAGTCAGAGGAGTCGCTGGCTCGGACGTGTACCAGAATCGCTCCATAGTTAGGCTCCCCACGAAACAAGCAAACAGTTACTTCCCTCCCCTTCGGGTTCGATGAATTGATACGACAATGTAGTCTGGGAGGAGAAACATAGAGACGCTTATTGCTTAGCGTAAGTATAAGTAGAACCGCCTCCTAGAATACGCTGTGCTGCTGCTATCTGCCCGCCTTTACTGACTGCCTTATGATCTACGAGGGATCATAACTGCTTTAGAGGTAACATACATTGGTTAACTGGATCAACAAGCAACAAGATCTACCATTCCATTTCGATTCGCGAGTGTGAGAAGCGCTGTAGACACGGTGTTATCGATTAGAACGCGCAAAATGTTGGTGTAGATCTTTCTCGCCCTGTTGCATCGAGGCGCACATTCATAAAAACAAGAAATTGTTAGTGAAAACCAACGAAAATGAATATAAATGGTTGCAATCGCTGGACATTGGTGGATTCGATAGGTACAGTAAGAATAAATAAAGTCTACACTGTAAAGGATATACCTGCGACCCAACACCTGCCGAAATTGTATAGACCAACGACGGAAAGTTGTCACGTCGGTTAGTTCGAGAGCAAACTGCTGGCTCAAATGTCTTTCTGTCGTCAGTTCACCACTATACATCCAAGATGGTCATGCCCAAAATTGGAATAAGGTTCGGGTTAGCAAGCGGACAGGGTTCCCTTCCAATGAGTAGAGATGTTATTCAACTCCCAGATCTACGCAGAAATTGGAGGCTTCCATGTTTACTCCTAGTATTTCAAGCCGTCTTCACACAGAATGGATCGACACTATTTAACACTCGCGTTTTGTGGCAGAAAGCCGCGTAGGACGCGCGCGCGATATGTACCTCGCGAACCGCTTTTTTGTCTCACATACTTTTTCCTTTTTTGTGCGAATCCGTTACTTATGGTGTTCGTTAATGTTGGAGTATATGCTGGAAAAGTATGTGAGACAAAGTATGTGACCTGCTGCAGACGCGAGGTTTTAGTTGTTGATATCCCTTTCGGGTGTTGCAGGAGTTGCGGGAAAACATGCTCTGGTTCAGAAATTGAGTTCTGGTTACAAACTAAACAACGGTCTAAGGCTCAATTTTATATGATGCCTCTTCAGGAAAAGCTGAAAATATTACACACTATCGCAGTGAAACTGACTTTGTATACAATTTCCAACACTTTATGTGCAAGTTTTGAGGAAGGTCTAGACGTCACTGGCTGCTGAAGTCACCCAATTGTGACGTCTTCTGCCGCGCTCGCCGCGCTATCCGCCGCCTCCGCGGCGACCATTCGTACATAATGTCCCACAGCCCCGGCCGGCAAGCGGCGCCTCTCAGCGGCGACGGCGAGGTACTGTAGTCTTCCTAGTCGGGACCAACTGGTGACGCGCCCGTTTCCGCTCTGGACCCCCGCCGCGAAAGGGCAGAGCGCAGACAGACTCTCCCGGCGCCTCTGGGCTCGCCGCTGGCGACGAGCTCTGCGTCCCTGCCTTACGATGAAGGATAGGGTAGCGGCAACGCCGCAGAAGTGTGCGGGGGCCTTAAGGTCGATAAAATTCGCCCAAACTTCGCCCAAAGGGGTTATTCGGGCTGCTGGTGACGAATCTGACATCCATTTTTCGTATTATGTTGGAGTACGGTAAGTAGGGGTAAGAAACGCTTTAGAAAACTCGATGACCATGACCTCGACAGCCTTAGTCACCCACACCTACCGTACTTCAGCACAATACGAAAAATGGATGTCACATCCGTGATGAGCACCCCAAATAACCCGCCTGAGTGAAGTTTGGGCAAAAAAAAAAGACAGGCTTGAATTGATTGGATTGCCGAGTTGATCCCCTTCTTGGTAAAATTTTTTAATTCGATATATCTAATAAAAGCAACGGCATTTTTGCGTATTCCTCCTACCACAGATGATTAGGGAACAGGAAAGACAGCTATAAAAAATTGACTGCAGTAGTACAAAAAATAGAGCGAAAGGTTATGAGCCACCGGTGGCTCATATTGTCGTCAATGTGTTGAAATAAACTCTATTGATTCGCTTCGCCATCTTCCTTAAGATAAACTGCCGAAAAAAAGAAAGAAGGAAACGTGTTAGGAAAATAACTAAAACAGGAAACATTGACGTGGGTTGGTACCGATGTTTAAAATCCCATGTATCGGATCCACTTTGGAGACGTAAGAAGCGTTTTTGTTGAAAGGACCAAAAAAATGATGATAATGTTTTTTTTTTTTTACATTGAAAGCTGTAAGAGGTGTTGTTACGGAAAAAAGTCGCGACCTATGCACCTTCAGAATACGAGTTCTATCTGATGAACCAAGTAATTTCAAAGCGAAGTCAACTCGGTAACATAGTTGAAATTGAAACTGAGGTGAAATTAGATTTTTCTTGTAAAAACGGTTAACTTTATAAGTTCCAATGAAGGCCAACTTTTCAGCACACCAGAAGGGAGCAGAAAAGAAGAAGACACAAGAATAATATCGCAAACTAACATAGTATCACTGATCTAGCCTTGAAATTTAATGAGATACTATATAGAATCACAACATTTCATCATTGCTCAAGCGTCCCAATGTTCCTACAAGTGTGGATACTTAAGATGAGACTGAAAGGTGATCTATGGCGTTGAATTCGGACGACGATTTCCTGCTCCAGCAGCACTAGATACGGTATGAATTCCGCTATGAATACGTCAAAGGCCGACTAGATCAAGTCGCTTTACTAATCTTCGAAAAGGCCACCTTTCACTGTAATCTTTTGTATTGAACTTCTTTTGCATAACATTTTGCTCGATAAATGTTCTATGTTCTAATAAGGTCTTGAGGTCTTCATAAAACGGTGTCATAATATAACAGATACGGAACGATCTTTAAGTCAACATTTTTCTGAAAGAAGGTGTAGCTTTTGCTCCTGATTCTACTTCTATGGCATATAGCGATATCCACCAAACTGAATGTTCACTTTTCGCTGGATCTGCTCTTAAATGCACACGTTCCGAACCGGGAATCGGAGAATCTTTTCGAAACCAAAATGGCACGAGACACCAAGAGGTTCAAACAATTCTTGCGTTCGAGCACGTTTGAGTTGGGTAACCTTTGGTCCCTCTAAATAAGGCTTTTCGCAGAAAAATCACCACATACAAAACATATTCACTTTCAATTTTCTATTCAGCTGTACACCGAACCTACAAACCTCCTTGTTCTCTGTTTGCAAGCCTGCTAGTTCACTTCTATGTTTGGCGGTAAACCTTCAATCGATTAGAAGTCTAAAGGCTACCAAAAATTAAAGCGAATTTCTTCGACAAGCTCTCCTAAAATTCTGAAGCCTTTCTTCCGTTCTGATCTACACAAAGAACAGCTTATATCACCATGCTTACTTTGACAAGAAGAACGTCAAGATGAATGTAGATTTATTTAAACCAAGTGTGCTTCTCACGCTATCATGTAGTGAAGACAATGTAATAGAAAAGCAGCAAACAGAAACAATTACCTCCTCTATTTCGCGAATTTCCTCATTAACTTCCCGCATCATGTCTTCGTACGAGGCACCCCTAGAACAAACCAACATTAAGTAAATGTGGAAAGGAGAAAATCGCACCCTAAACTAAAAACAAAAGCTGAAATAAAAACAGGAAGCAGATAGCCAAGGGTGCATAATAGAATAGAAGTGGGACATTTTGACTGCTGTCACGAGCGGTGCATACCTCGGCAATCGCCTACTTTCCTTCCAAATTCTGATGATTGAAACCTGTTAAGTAAAAGAATAAAGGGCCGGTGAAAGCTTCCTCACTCGGTACAATTAATATTGGCACAATAATACCCGAAGAACAGAGTCCCCTTTTGCTATTTTCTGGAAAGATGGCAGTATGTGATAGATCATAACGGTGGATATTTTGTTGAATGGTAATGGTTGTTAATAAAGTTATTAACTATACAATGTTCTTCGACATTAAACTAAAGACGTTCAGGACAACCTAATAAAAAGCACCATATTCGTCTGGAAAGATGGAACACTGACTTGTTTATCGCCTTGCCACAAGGCATTATTGTAGGCCAGATATGCATTCATATCGCCTTCACGACATCCAGTAGAATGTGTGGGGCATACCGAAAGAGGTTGAGTAACGCTGTCCTTTCAATTTTGTCCTTTACTACATATGTCTCAGCACCCCGCTCCCGAATCCTTAAACCTGTCGTATTTATAAGGATATAAGGTAAAAGTCAATCCCTTCGGGGATGAACCACGCATTCCGCTTCCACGGAATATGGTGTGAGCAATTTAACGGACTGATTAAACTCTTTCTGTACAATGACTTGCGTGATCGAACGTCATGTTTTATCCTTCACAAACAACTCAGACACCAATTCTTCGGAGAAATTGAAAGCTTGGATGGCTTAGGCCTATGTTATACTTCGGCGACGCTGTTGTCGGCGACGTCGGCGACAGTGTTACGCGGGCTGCTACGCAGTGCATAACCGCCCGCGTAACACAGCGTCGCCGACGCGTCGCCGATGTATAACATACTCCTTATCAGGAGACTTTATCAACGGTAGGCCGGAACGGCCAAATTGTTGCATATGGACAGGATCGTCTCTCTCTGGGAAGCAAAAAAAAAAATGCAAATATCTCGACCCCAATACAACTCTGCGTAGAGTTAGGGACGACAGAAGTTGGGCCGTTGGCTGCGTTAGCCCTCTGCCTGCACACGGAGGGTGCTCAAATCGGCTGGAAACAGCGATTATAAGATTTCGCCGCCCCTCTACGTACTGCGCCACCATCGCTCACTCGTCATCGCTGTTTCCAGCCAACCTGAGCCCGCCCTCCGCCGCCAGGCATAGGGTTAACGCCGCCAACGGCCCAACTTCCGTCGTCCCTAATTCAGCGCAGAGTTGTATTGGGGTCGAGATATTTGCGTTTTGTTGTTTCCCATAGAGAGGCGATTCTGCTCACATACAACACTTGGACCGTCCCGACCTACCGTTGAGATAGTTTCCTGATTAGGGGAGCCAAGTCAAGAACCCTGAATTGGAGTACATACGATGCCTGCACGTCCTCCGTCAGCTCTACCACTCCCCCATATGTAGTAGTTAAAGTGAGTGTTATATTAGTGGTTGTTATGGACTTATTATGGACTCAGACAAAGGACAGCCAGCTTATAATCACAAGGTTTAATACAGGTTCCGCACGATTCTGGATGGCAAACGGACACGTGGTATACGGAGACGCCAATACACAAAACCTTTTCAAGCTGGTTACTGAGCCCTATGTTTTTCTTCCGCTGATCACCGGCTTATTTGGGTTGACACACACGAACTGCCCCTCCCCCACTGGCTGTGATAATAAGAGCCTCACAAGGGAAGGGTCTGAAGCATACGTCCAAACAGAGGGAGCGAGTCATACAGGGAGAATCCATACGCCTCAATTAGTATAAAAATTTGTTTATTTTTATTCGCCAAGTCGCTAAATCCAGGAGTGGGGGGTCCTTGGAGTCTGAATGTAATACGGCACATCATGAATTTGGTGGTCTTGACCGCTCGCGATGCCTCTGGTCGGAGCGCAGTGGAAGTGACGTTGTTTCATGCGAGGAATGTTGGGGGTTCGGTTCTTCTGCGCTGCTGCATTTTTGCATTTCAGCTGACTGGTTGAGATTTGGGGGGGGGGGGTCCTCACGCCTCACCATTTTCAGATGTTTTCTGCGCATTTTCAAACTGCATGCTGTGGTATTCAACATGATGATGTATAAGTGTTCACCATCAGTGATACACAGGTGCAAAGTGCATGAAGTAGCACTGGTCACAATAAGGGCAGCGTATAAAAGCTTCAGGCTCACATCTTGTTTCCCTACATTAGCCAATGACCTCATAAAGGCCATCCTGCCAGGATTTTCAAAACAGACCAGGATGTGACGTCGGAGATGGTTCAAGTGAGAAACGCGGTCCGTGGATCTTCAAAATTAACCTAAATGGCATCGATACACTTTTTTCCTCATCTTTGTTTGTTACCTGAGGTCTGCTGAAAGATTTCTAAAATTCAACACCAACAATGTCCTACGATGCTCGAGTGGTGATCCACCTGCTCACGCTGAAGTGTTGCCCCCTTTAGACAAGGAACCTTCGAGGGAAGAAATCAAGCTGACCGAATGATGCCATCATACTAAAGGACTTCCGAGCACATCAACTTGAATATGGAGAAAACGTTGCCCTGTCAGTAATAAACAAATCGCAAGAAAGAAAGATGTTCTCCACAGCGTATAGCTGGCAAATACACACAAAGCGTCTGAAAATGGTATAAACGCCAGAAACCTCCAAATCTCAATTAGTCAGTTGAAAGCAAAAATGCAGCAGCACAGAACCGAACCCCCACCTTTCTTGCATGAAGCAACGTCACTATCCACTGTGCTCCGAGCCGTTTTACGGCAGAGGCATCGTGGGCGTAAAAGAGCTCTAAACTCGTAACGCGCCGTATTCCATTGTAACTTCAAGGTCCCCCTACTTCTTAGGTATAACGGCTTGGCAAAAAATGAACACATTTTCATACTAATTTAGGGGTGGGGATTCCTCCTATATGACCCGCTCTGCCTGTTCAGACATAGCTCCAGATCCTTTCGTTGTGAGAGCCTCCGAGAATGCAAACGAAGTATAAGGTTGCTCGCTCCGAACTTCCCAGAAAGATCCCAGCAACGTGGTTGTACGCATAGATGAACTTT
Organism: Heligmosomoides polygyrus polygyrus; assembly: GCA_947396885.1. Taxonomy (NCBI): domain Eukaryota; kingdom Metazoa; phylum Nematoda; class Chromadorea; order Rhabditida; family Heligmosomidae; genus Heligmosomoides; species Heligmosomoides polygyrus. Next base: position 5,620,257 of record OX377206.1, on the reverse strand, counting down.
TGAAATCCCACAGAAAGGTCCAAGTTCTCACATTTGTCGATGAAACGGTCCAGGCAACTGCGGATCTGACCCTTGGACGTCGGAAAACTCAGAAAGCTACGAGTGCTTTCGCTTTTCTGATAAAGCCGTGAGCATCGTGGTTCTGCTCCTCGTGTTCGTTATGATGGCGACGAGTTTTTTCTGAGGTCAGCTGCCTACGGATGAGTCACGCCTTAGGAAGGGAATATCGCCTTCGCTTAACGTCGTTCTCCCCACCCCTTTCCAGAGCATATCAGGTCAGTCAGTGGCACTATCATCACCGCATATCGTCGCATCCTCGCCTCTCCGAAGCACCGGGCTTCCACCGTCCTCCGTTGGCCATCGAGCTGGCTCGGGACTGCCTACGGTAACCGTAGAGCCCATCGCCATTGGAGATGGCTTTCTTCGATTAGCGTGACCAGTTTCGCTGCCGACATTCTCACCCAAATCCCGTTCCGAAGATCCCTCTATGCATGCAGGTGAGTACCTTCTACATTCCATGTGTCTTCTAGCACCAGAACGGTTCGCCAAGACGATTATATAATAAATAAATAATAAGACCATCTCATACATTGAGACCCAGCGAATTAGCCATCACAAAACATACCACTTTCCTTGGAAACAATACAAGGAGTTACTGCTAAACCACACAATAGAAAACCGAGAATAAGGAGCAGTTCATTTGCTGAAGCTACAGAAAAGTTTCGGCTCTGATTAAGGTAATTATCCACAGAAGCATTTAATAATGGCAAATTGATGGGAGGAGGAGGTTCTTCCGAAATTCAAATAGATGAAACTCCAGACCTAACCAAGAAAAGCTGCACCTACAGTTAGGCGCCTTTTATGGGGGTCGAGCGTTCTATCCCCTCATCCCCCTGGCCCGCCCACCCCCAACCCCCTGCAATTGCTCGAGAGTCTAGTGGCTGCCTTACGAGATAGTGGAGACGCAGACATTTGCCACGCCTCTGTTTAAAGGGCGGGGGATAGAACGTCACTCCGCCGCCTTTTATACTTGCGCCGCCCGCGGCGCGGCGTGATGGTCGGCATAGCTATCGATTTTTCGCGCCGCGAGGCGGCGCCGCATCGCTTCTATACTCCACCGCCGCAAAACACCACACTTGACGGAATTTTGGGTTACGGTATTCGGCGAATCGCGCCGCTGAGGGGAAGGGCGCGGCGCGGAGCGATAAGCCGCGGCAGACTCGGTGTAGGGTGGGAATTTCACCTTTTCGACCAAACTTCTCCTATTGGGAAGGAGGAGGGGGTATTTAGGGTACTGATCACGAATCTGGCATCGTTGTTTGAAGTTACACGCGATTACTAGGTTTGCATGATTAGGGAGTTTGAGCGAAATCGGTGACCATAACCTTAGCCCGTACCTTCTGTGACCTAGGAAGAGAATGGAAATCTGTAGACATTCACGAAGTTTCATATACCACGCTAAAGATATGCTTAGTGCACAGCGACCCCAGAATGGCCATACGAGAAAGAATTTTGAGTGGTTATCGACGATGAGTACCTTCTAGCAGTTTTACTTTTGGACCCGCACATATTGCAAAATAAGGAGTGGTTTAGTGCCGTTTGCGTTGCAGGGGATTCGACTCAATAACACACTCACCAGTTTCAACCGTAGGTTGGGCGGACGACTTCGACTCCAGGCTTAAGAGAATATTCGTCGCTCCCCATAGGAATATCACTAACATTGACAAGATGCATTGCGCTGATCAGCCAGGCGAATCCTTTCTGTTTTGCTCCCTCAATGACTCATGGACCGTTTCCGGAGCACGGGCCGTAGTGCGCAGAAGCTCGTGGCCGCGCGTCGCTGACGCTCCGCTTTCTAACTGCAATCGCGCAGCGGCGCGTCAAATTCGGGGCGCGGCGCGAATGACCGAAAAAGATCGCCTTCCAAGAAAAGTTTCGGCTCCAAGACTTAAGCCTAGTCTTGGAGCCGAAACTTTTCTTGGAAGGCGATCTTTTGCGAGCCTTTTCTGGTAACAGTCCTTTGTACGCTGTACAAATCCCAGGGAAACTCCCTTTTCCCATGGTGGATTCTGCGGAACATATGTAGTTAACTCATGCTAGCTCTCTCTATAATATAAGCTAGAGGGTTGGGTCAAAGGTTAGAATTTCTTTCGTGAAACGACGGAGCTCTGCTATAGAAAGCAAGATCGTTAGCTCAAAGCGTAAGTTTTGGAGCCATTTTGAACGTTTTCAAGCCCAGGTGCGAATTTCTCCTTGAACGGGCTGAAAAATAGCGTTTCATGCTCAAACAAGGGTCACTGGTAAGCTTTATGAATAAGCTCTCGGAAATGTCACCGTATTCCAACACAGCTGTCAAAATCTGAGTAAGCGGCAAACAATTCAGCAAAAATAAAGAGCAGTTCATCTGCTGGAACTTCAGAAGAAAAGTGTGCGTCTAACCAAGGTACAATACCGGCCTTACTTTTTGGTCTATGGGTGGAAAAAGCGAAAAAAAAACGCCTTTTCCGCAGCGTTTCTGTAGCGCTTTTCAAATTGAGCGCAATGCCAATTGAGACACATATTCGTAATCAGCACCGAGTCCTCCTCCCAATCAGCTGCAGAGCGCCTTGCGAGGGGGGGGGAGGGGGGGCAGACAGAACTCCAACGCCGCGCGAACCTCCCTGGCGTCGCGCGCGGTGTACGACGCGAAATTGGACGAATTGCCGCGGTCCGACTGCTTCCGACAGGGGCGGCTAGTGCGTAGAATGCACAATCATTGGGCGAACGCACAGGCTGGAGAAACTAGGAGGAATCTGATGCAATACATTAATACATTCGAGCTTCCGAATTGGGTACTGCTCTCTTTTTTTGTGCGTCCGTTAGTGCTAAGAAAGATAGCAAATATAGGACTCTCAGTCATTTATGGAGTCAATAGTGATGCAAGAACAGTTTATCACAAAAGAATACAGGAAAATCATCAAAAATTCTTCCTTAACAGCGCAGCTCTTGCATCAACTGAATCCTCGTCATTTTGAGCAATGAGTACCACATTTAGAGAGATCGCCATAAATAGGGTCGGGGGGGGGGGGGGGGGGTCACCATGTAGGACAGCCTACACAGCATTGGTGCTGCACGAAACTGGATTTTTTGGCAGCACTGGTGTGTTCTACCCCTACGTGAACTGAGGTAGGCCATATCTGATGTAACTTCACATACACATGTCTTCCTAGCAAAACGAATACCCACTATCGTCATTATTTATTGATCGTGGTCGTGGGTCTTGATCATTGGCAAAACCAATGCTGCTCACCTATTCCACATGTACATTAGGCGATCTCCGCCTGACCATGTCTCATCGTGCGCACGTCCGCATCTGTGCTCCGGGTCATCGCATGCGCCTTCTGCGCGACGTTGCGTTGGAACTTCGTCCTGGAGCTTTGCGAGCTCCTGAAAAAATACTTCATTGACCTTATTTCCGCCTGGCGCGGCTGACCCCTCCCCTCGCGGGAGATAATTACACCGGGGGTCGAGCGTTCTACCCCCTCGTCCCCCTTGCCCGCCCACCCCCAAACCCCTGGGCTTGCTCGAGAGTCCAGTGGCTGCCTTACGCGATAGTGGAGATGCAGACATTTGCCACGCCTCTGTTTAAAGGGCGGGGGGGGGGGGGTGGAACGCCACTCCGCCTATTACACCCACAGCTCCTAAGTAGCTAATGAAGGAAGAAATTCGGCTTATTAAAGCCTATTTTCCACTCTACATATATTAACACATAGTCTTCTGAATTACCTAGTTCTTTGCGGTTACAATGATGCAAAATTTCAAAGGATCCTATTATTTATATGGAAATAGTTTCAGAAAATGTGTTCACTTTGGAGGACTATATTATTGGAGTAACGAGTCAATGTGTGCTTTCACTCATTTGTTCCGCTAAACGTTACAGTTGAATTTAAGCTGCGAAAGTGGAACCTTTCTAGTTCAAATTGTTAGTAACTATACACTGGCAAAGTAGCACAGATGATAGTTTCTTGGAGTTACCCGCGCAGTTCTTCCGTGATTAAAGTGATCGCAGAATCATTCTTTGGGGAAGGAAACATAGGCATTTGGAGGAAAACTCCTTATACTCTTCCATGTGTGAGATTTTGATTAGGCTAGAGGACATTTTAGCTACTCAGCAATGCAACAAACTCACTCCAAATTGGAAAAATGTGTCGTTTAAAAAAATTGCTCAAAGTGGAAAATAGCCTACGAGTGCATTAGTGCATTCGCCAGTTAATTCTGACTCGAAGGGTGGTTTGGTTTCGAATTTTTGTTCATTCGAACCTCTTTAATGCGAGTCAAACGTAATTGTCTTGATCGGAACGCAGATTAGATCCGCAGTCAGTCCCCACGTCTGCTCTTGTGACCCCCTCGCGCCATCTGAGGACGCCGTAAATGGCCTAACTCAATTTTTTACATTTTCGAGGACGCTGAAGTAGAATGCGCGGCGTAGACGTTTGCTAAACGTCGGAGGTAGAGGGAGTCAAATTGCGATTGGATCACGCCATTCTCGGTGGAGCGCGTTACTCCTGACGAGGATTTTTCTAAACGTTACGTCTTTTCTCCATTTCTGGTATGCTGGAGCTGGTCCACATTGTAGTACGATCTCCACAGAGGATGTGGATGGATTTATCTGTTTAACCTATAAGCTGATTTTAGATTTTGCAGTTAAGTACGCCGACATGAAAACTTCCGAATGTTGTACTTGCCTCAAAGGTCCGCGCCTTCTCAGCAACCTTTATAAGCATGTGAGGGCCGCTCATGGATGCGCTGCGGAAGACGTAATATGTGGGGAGCTATTATTCTGAGCACGCGGAAGTGTCATATAGAGATACATTGTTCAGAATTTTCTTCACTCTTGTAACAAGGCTACACCCAAATATCTACAACACCGCCCGCGTCGCGCGGTCAAAAAGACGGTTTGCGACGGAAAATGCCGTCGCAAACCGTCGCATGCTCATAACTCGTTCAATTTTAAGTTGTTTGAGAAACTGTTGTCGCCATTCGGTTCGTCTCTTCGAGATCTACAAGACCATGTATAAAGCTTTACCAGGCCACCGCGTTTTCGCCGTGGGTGGCCTAAAAAAATAACGGCAGCAGGCTTTTGCGTTTGGAGCACCTTATTTTCCGGGACCATGTGACTTGCAGTATTTTCGGAGTATCTCAAGCATGGCGTGCGTTGTCAGCGTTCTATCATGCCTAGAATGTTCCGAGAGTGCGCCGTGCGCAATGTATGTAGGATCGAACCTATCAATCGAGTGGGAGAGAGTATGTTCACTCCGCTTCTATCTTCACTTACTGGAAAATGTAAAGCATCCAAGAATATTTCGAACCGTTTGGTAAATTTTATCAGAAACTTCCAGCCGCCCTACTCTGGAATTGCTCCAATCTGTCCCTGCGAGACTTAAGTGTGCGCCGTGTGCAATGCGTATAGAGATGAAGCTATCAATCGAGTGGGTTCGACAACTGGTAGAGTGAGCGTTGAGGAGTTCTATCATACATTTCCAGCCGCCCTATTAAGGAATTGCTCTAAGGCTGTCCAGCTACATAGCCTTTGGAGTGCGCCGTGAACAATGCATATAGAGTCGAACTTTTCAACAGAGGGGGGAGGCGACCGCTTGCAAATTGCACGCGCGGTCGTGTTCGGAGCGCAATAGCTCTTTCAAGTTCAAATCGTTTAGGCTGCAACTCGTGGGTATTGTAGGCAGTGAAACGATCTAGTAGCACACTGAAAAAGAGTAGCTGTAGCTTAGGAAGAGGCAATGTTACAGGGGTGCAAAAATGCAGATGAGGCTTGTGTGACGCATTTTTTTCCGATTTCGGTGGACCACTATGGGAAGACCCGGCGAGCAACCGGCCTTAAAATGCGTCAGCAAACAGAGTGCTTAAGGTACTTCACGACGACATGCTCAGAACTCCTCAGCTTCCTAAATTGCCTTAACCTCAGCTGCCAGTTTAAACCGGCGGAAGATAGCGGTTAGAGTTTCTTGCGCTCTTATTCCCCCAGGTTTGATTGTTCGACACTAGCAGTGGTATTGTTTTGTTCAGCATGAAAAGAATGGTTCCAATTTCGACCGATTCTAGGAATATCGGTTTTTTGACAATTTCACATCAAAGGTGAGGCGACTCAAACGCGCGGCAGAAGGTCGATGACGTCATTGAAAATCGATATCTTCGAATTGGTCCATGCTTGACACTGTCCGATAAAGCTTTCCATGCTGAATTGAATGGTGCTATTGTGAGTAGGAAACACTGTAATATGGGCGAGTAAGGGCGAGGAGAACATCGACCGTTGTTGTGCTAAATTGCACGCCCGAGCGTGTTCTGTGCACGAAAACTCTGTCATATGTTAACCTTTTGCAGCTTGTCTGTTTTGTAGGCAGTAAAATGTTCTAGTAGCGCACTGAAACATAGCAATGTAGCTTATGATTGGACAAAGTTACAGCAGTGCGAAAATGCAGGTAAGCCTTGTGCGACACGATTTTTTCCAATTTCAGTCGACCTCTGCGGGAACACGCAGAGAGCTAATGGTCTACAAATGCACAGGCGAGCAGAACGCTTAAGGTTCTTTACGATGACGTGCTTATAACTTCCTAGCTGATTAAACTGCCTTAGCACCAGCTGCCATTTTAGGGCGGCGGAGTTTTAGCGTTGAAGTTTCCTGCGCCATTATTCGCCCAGGTTTGAGTGTTCGACAATCGCAGTGGCACTGTTCTGTTCAGCATGGAAAGCGCTATCGAGCGGTTCCAATTTCCACCGATTTTGGAAACATCGATTTTTGACAGTTTCGCAATGAGGACGAGGCCGAGCCTGCGCGGACGATGACGTCATCGAAAGGCGATATTTTCGAAATTGGCCAAATTTTCTCGTCCAAAATCATTTATGGTTTATTTGGGGCGCTAATTACGAACCAAGCGTCCGTTTCTGAGAATTCCGCCGATTTCGGTAGGTTTTGGATATTCTTCTGGATAATTTGAGGTGGTCGGGTCAGGATCACCGATCTTGCTCAAACTTCGTATAGGGGCGAGGACTTATTCGGGGTGCCGAACACGATGCCGAAGTTCATTCGGACGATTACGGCAGGAGACCACCCGTACCGATAACTGAGGGTGATTGGTGGTCCTGACCCGACCATCCTCAAACGGGAAATAACCTACTGAAATCGGCGGACTTTTCAAAAACGGACGTCGGATTCGTAATCGACTCCCCAAATAACCGCCTAGATGATTTTGGACGAAGTTTGCACGAGGAAATTTGGCCAATTTTGAAAATATCTGTTTTCGATGAGGTCACTGTCCGCGCCGGCTCGGCCAATGGTGCCAACGTCCTCGATGGGAAATTGTCAACAAATCGGGTTCTTTGGAATTGGTCGAGAGTGACACCGTTCGATAGAGCTTTTCGCGGTGAACAAAATGTTGTTATTGGGAGTGTCGAAAACCCAAATATGGGCGAGTAAGAGGGCAGGAAACTTCAATCGCAATGTCCGCCGCCCTAAAACAGCAGATGGGGCTAAGGCAGTTTAGGCAGCTGGGGAGTTGCGAGCATACCGTCTTAAAGCATCTGGGCCGGCCACTTCGGCCCGAGTGCGGATACGGCGGCGGGCCGCTCACTGCCCTTGCGACCTTCCGCGGCACTCAACATGTCGTATATCGCCTATGTACAGTATTCACACTTTGCCAGTATACAGTACAGTATTCCTGGATTGCCGGGAAGGTCGCAAGGGCAGCGAGCGGCCCACCGCCGTGTCGAAGCGCAGCCCCAAACTTGTTTCGGCGACCGAAGAGGTGAAAATAGTTTTCAGTTTGAATACGGACAATATTTGGATTACATTACATCTGTGGAAAGCTCGCAACCAGCTGATAAATGCTGTCCAGTTGATTTTCGAGTAAGCTCATTCATAAAGAGGTAAGCGACTGAAACAAAATTTTCTGCTGTTTTCGTCAAACTTTGGCCTCATAGAAATCTACTTTTAACGGCCATAATCTTTTCGTTCTCTTTGGATTCGAATGTGCTTGTGGTCTACTGCATACCACAAAAACACGGCTTTTGTACTTATCCTGTACAGGAGCAATCGAAGTTCAAAGATAGAAGAAATCTTACGCCGCATATTGAGATTGGACCAATCCATTGTTGGAAAAAAGAAAATCTAATCATTTCTGTCCATTTTTCAAAGCCATTTTACACGTTTTATAAAGTCCATCGTTCCCACAATGGAATAGTAGAATATTGTCTTCTGTAGCAGGCTACTAGTTGGGTAATTCTTAACTGAATCTTAGGTTTCCACGCGTTTGAAATTCTGAAATTGGGCCAATGTTATTCAAACTTGGCACTATTTAGCACCACAATGACACATGATGCGTAGCAAATACAGATCTGCTCAAACAATAGAGGATTTCTGAGTTTCGATGAACCTCGTCAACGAAAAGCTTTAAGGACATGTCGCTGGGGATCTCGGAGGGGTCGTGAATCAATTAACGGAGCCGATGAAGCAAAAGCTTCATAACTAGGTCACTGTGCAATCGTTTTAGATGATGTTAAGATCGCTGGATAGAAAGTGAGACGGGGCTTCTAATGGTGTTAATTAGATTTTAAAGAAATAACTTTGAAAAGAGTTCTGGCGATGCAACGATTTGTGACGGATTAATCGGTCGCAAAGCGTCTTTTTTGCAAAGAATTTGAGCGGTATTGTACTATATATGATCATAGCATTCCATACTTGCTCAAGCGTCCCAATGTTCCTACAAGTGTGGATACTTAAGATGAGACTGAAAGGTGCTCTATGTCGTTGAACTCCGACGACGATTTCCTGCTCCACCGAGCAGCACTAGATACGGTATGAATTACGGTATGATTACACCAAGGGACAACTAGGTCAAGTCGCTTCACTAGTCTTCGAAAAAGCCAACTTTTACTGTAATCTTTTGTACTGAACTTCTTTTGCATAACATTTTGCTCGATAAATGTTCTATGTTCTAGACAAGGTCTTAAGGTCTTCATAAAATGGTGTCATAATATAACAGATACGGAACGATCTTTATGTCAACATTTTTCTGAAAGAAGGTGTAGCTTTTGCTCCTGATTCTACTTCTATGGCATATAGCGATATCCTCCAAACTGAATGTTCACTTTTCGCTGAATCTGCTCTTAAATGCACATGTTCCGAACCGGGAATCGGAGAATCTTTTCGAAACCAAAATGGCACGAGACACCAAGCGGTTCAAACAATTCTTGCGTTCGAGCACGTTTGAGTTGGGTAACATTTGGTCCCTCTAAATAAGGCTTTTCGCAGAAAAATCATCACATACAAAACATATTCACTTTCAATTTTCTATTCAGCTGTACACCGACCCTACAAAGCTCCTTGTTCTCTATTTGCAAGAGCTTGCAAGTCTACTTCTATGTTTGGCGGTGAGCCTTCAATCGATTAGAAGTCTAAAGACTACCAAAAATTACAGCGAATTTCTTCGAAAAGCTCTCCTAAAATTCTGAGGCTTTTCTTCCGTTCTGATCTACATCTGATGTAATGAAGACAATGTAATAGAAACGCAGCAAACAGAAACAATTACCTCCTCCACTTCGCAAATTTCCTCAATAATTTCCCGGATCCTTTCTCCGTACGAGGCATCCCTAGAACAAATCAACATTAAGTAAACGTGGAAAAGAGAAAATCGCACTCTAAACTAAAAACAAAAGCTGAAATAAAGACAGAAAGCATATAGCCAAAGAAGCATAATAGAATAGAAGTGGGACATTTTGACTACTGTCACGAGCGGTTCATACCTCGGCAATCGCTTACTTTCCTTCCAAATTCTGATGACTGAAACCTGTTAAGTAAAAGATTAAAGGGCCGGTGAAAGCTTCCTCACTCGGTACAATTAATATTGGCACAATAATATCCGAAGAACAGAGTCCCCTTTTGACCACGTGATCTTGACGCGACGCGATGAATCGATATAGACGCTTATCATCACATCGCGTCATGTGTCGCGTAAAACGCTCCCCTAAACGCTCCCTAAAGGACCATCCTCATGTATTTAAAAAATGACAAAATATTAAAAAATGGCAGAACAAAAAAGCCACATACGATGAAGACCTATGATTGGAGATAGCCTCGTCTTCGACCGGAGCTACAGACATGACGTTGCTGAAACTGAAATCGTTTGACGAGCATGGCAGCATAGCAAAAACCGCGGCTTATACATTCACGTGAAGTTCTATCAACCTAAAATGAGTACACAAAACGGGCATATGGTTTTCTCAATCAATTCTGTGATCTCACTAGTTTTTATATGTAGGTTCTAACGCTTATGTAGCTTTTTGCATACAGAAGTCGAGGAAAGATCGAAGAAGAATTCGCGAAAGCATCGAGATGGGTTTATTTGAGATGCTGACCAAGTGTATATCAGCGTTCAAAACTTTGGTCGATTACGGTAGGCGAGTAGGTATTGGTGGGCAAAGTTGAAGCAGTCATGGTCCCCGAATTTTGCCCAAATCTTGCCGACTAGGGTTGCTTAGGGCCGCTCTCCACAAATATGATGTTTACTTTTTGTGTTACGGTGGAGTACAGTAGATTACAATAGGTACTGGTGAGTAAGGCTGGCCGGGTAACGATTTCGCCCACACCTTGCCCATGGGAACTATTTAAGCGGCTGACCACAATTTTGTCATTTCGTTTTTAAATATCAACTTTCGCGCACGATTTTCCGTGTCAAAATTGAAGAAAAAATAGAAAATAAGGCCAATCAGATGATTGAAGAAAGCGTTTCTAATGCCGTACACTGTTTTCCTCACTCATACCCACCGTAATTCACCGTATGTACTCCAACGTGATACTCGTGATCAGCACCCCAAATAACTCCGCCGTCACTTGCCTCATGGTTTGGGTGAAATTTTTCCTCTTCTCCTCCTTTTCGACCTAGGAAGCCGTAAAAGTGCAGTAGTAAACTGAGCAGAAGTCGGAGTTGAGATCCCCCCCCCCCACCTGGACTGGATAGAAGTCGCTCTTATCGTTCTACTTTTTAGAAGAACTGTAACTTGGAGCGTTCCGAAAATCAGCCAGTAATGAGGCGCGTAATGAGGATTGCAAGTCAATTAAGATGGAAGGAGCAGGATACCATCCAGTCGTCTACAGCTGCTTAACCAAAAATCAGCCACAGGATGACCAAGAAGTCAATAACACGATGTTGCCGCGCAGTTGAGTTGGAGCATGTTTGTTGGCGCAGGCCGCGCGCAGATGAGACCTTCAAAAGGCACCTATGAAATATCTAGAAAGTAGCCCTCAATTGAGAATAACAGTTGCACACATACTTGAAAGCTGGCTGTTATAGTGAAACGAGATGTGATGCTGCCCATAAGTACTTGGTTCATCTCAGTTGCCTCTTATACACTAGTGTTTCAGTGCACAAAGGCCACTTAGCACTTTACAGCTGTTCATGGGGAACCATGAATGTACGTGCGTTTCGTACCAACTTACAAACCATAACTACTTCTCACGATTACCCACGATTAAGGGTACTGTCACGATGTTGATTCTCGAATCTTATCCAGTGTTCAGAGTCACACCACATTTCTATCTTCTAGCCAGTTTTTTATCCCTGTTTAAGGTTAGCAAAGACAAAACTATGGTGAGCAGGCGTCAAAATGGGTAAACAATATCGATCGGCTGACGACTGTGATCGATCCTCTCGACTTCTGCTCGGAGTTGAGAATTTTAGGGGTGGCTTATGTGAAGTGGCCAGCGAACATAATTCATGGCAAATAAGATGTATCGATCTAGCGAAGAATATTGATCAATTTTATCGAATTTCTCTCATATTAAAAACCTCGAACTGTGACTCATGGTCCAACGAGGCATTTCGCTGATGTGAGTCACAGTCCAGGAATATCTAGGCGAAAAGGCCCTATTCTCCACAGTAAATCCTAATTTTTGGAACTTTAACCAAGAATTCAACTCTCCTATGTATGAACTATTTTCACATCAAATTGGGCATCCTTCTAAACAAACTGGAAACTTCTGAAATCAAAGCGAGCGTCTTACAAATCGAAACGAACTCTTTTCAGATTAAACTAGACTGTGCAAGATGGTCAGAAAACCTTTGTACAACGAAAATTTGGTACAACTTTCTTTGAAATTCTTTAGTTCAGCCGCCCAAATGAATGTGATAACGTAATAAAGTATTAATTTTTCAAGCGAAAACAATAGACTAAACTGCTTTAAAGCAGAACAATGGAGCAACCACATAACGCATTGAAAGACAATGTCGCGCCATGCACTCGAAAAACTCGTCGAGATGTTTGATTGATAGGATGCTGTTTACATGAAGCATCAAAGAATGGGTATGTGTATTCTTTACAACTGTTTTTGTTGTATCGTTCACAGATGTGAAACTCTAAACGAACATTTTGCCATCAGTCGAATAAAAATCGCGACGTCTTGGACGACCGCATAGCACAATGTCTTCTTATGGCTCTAAAAAATGGCGCCTTCCTGCCTTTCAAAACACTCATTGAACCATTATTTTTCCTCAAAAGAAGAATTTTGTATCACTGTTACCCAATACTTCAAAGAAAGTCAGTCTAAAATTTTCTTTGAACTAGAGCTCGGTTTGATTTAGAAGATGTTCAGTTCTATTTCAAAAGCGATTTATTTATTTATTTATTCAAAAGCGAATTTTTTTTTGTTTACGGGCGCCGAATTTGACCTGAAAATAGTCCAATTTGGAAGGAAAATGGTGTGAACTTACGGGATTAACTGTCTAGGTAATTATTGCCAGATATCACAGCGACAGCTCGTGACGCTAAGGAATTTCTTCCCCTCACATTCCTACAGCCAGCAAAACATTTAACTTACAGACTCATGCGGATCCATATTACAAAAAAAAAACCGAAAATAAAAGCAAAGCACGCCATATGACACAATTCGAAAAATTACTGACGTCTGAACACCAGAAAATCGAAGATTCACAGACAATCCAAAGCAATACAGCTAACCACAGAAAAGGCACATAACCAGGATCTCCAGCATGAATTAATTGCCTAAAGACTTTTTCCAACGAGACACATGAATACAGAGCAAGCTCTCATACAAATCTTACAGTGCAGTTGAAATCATGAACACGAGTACTGGCCTTGAAAGCAATGAACGGAAGCAACCTCACGAATATTCCGAAGGAGACAAATAGCACATGAAAATCTTCTTGCGTTCTCCACGCAGTTGATTGACATGCTCCAAAACATGCGGAAGCTCATGATGCTTCGGCACGAAACCGAGCAGCATCTTCAGACCTCGCAGTTGCTCGGAGATTGAATCTCTGCCGATAAGCTGAAAACAGAGATAGAAGCAGACAGAAAATAGGAACCAGACATTAAAAATGGCCCGAAACTGAATCTACCGACACTAGCACGATCCTGACAAGCACACCCCGAATGGTTACCGTATCATTTAGGCGCGCGTTGGCAACGGAGCGCGAAATCCTTCAATCCTAGCATTACACCCGCGAACCTCTCGTCGCCCAGGGAATGCGGATCTAGGATCAGGTTATGGAAGGGACTCCAGTGCCATCCAAGCTACTCGTGTGAAAACTGCTTTCGTCGCTCAGGGTGAGCCCGCGGCTGGGTTCTGCGCTCTTCGAGCACCGAACCACATACGGCTGGAAAAATGCGCAAAAATGCCTCAAAATTGCGCGAACGTAAAAGCCCCTCAAATCCCAAGTAGTCAGCTGAAATGCAAGTATGCCACAATGCTGGAGAACCGAACCCACCTCCTACCAGAGAGCAACCTCATTGAGTGGTTTTCATCAAAACATCAGGACTCCTTAGTTACGCTTTATACTACAAAGACTAGGTGTGCCCACCAGAGAACATTAGCAATGTACCGGAAGCTCGTCGCGTGAGACGTCGTTGGTTCGCTCCCCATTACTGCCGATTTCTTTCCACACCATGATTTATCTTCGAAATGACCTTTTATTCTAAATTATGACACGTGTTTGATTAAACAAAAGGGAAAACTATCACACACCCCTTTTAAAATGCTTTAAGGCAAGAAACTGCTGTAGTGACATTTTTACTTACTATTTTGCACAAACAGAGTCCAAATCTTATATTGAACAACTGGACGTGTTTCTAACAATCTTGACATTCATGTATCAAGTTATAGGTTCTAGGGGTCTATATTGAAGCAGGGAGTTCCCTTCTTGTGTACTAATATACAGCTGGGTTATATCTTTACAAGTGCTCCGGCACGCCTAACGGCGTGTCTCGCACTTGCGCGCTTCGCGCGACTTTACAGCATCACTGACCTATGAAAAGTAGTTTTTGTAAAACATAAAATTCGATAACATCTAAGACCTGGTGCGTATTTTATCGGCAATTTTATCGGTATTTTATCGGCCAGTAACATCATTGGTTTGTGCTGCGCAGTACTTCAGGTTGGTCCTCCACAACCGATCTCATGCTCAACGGCTAGCGTTTCCAGATATCGTCGACATGTCTTCCGAAGCCAGATTCTCCCTCACTCGTTTCTTCTTACTGGATGTAATTGCTGCTCCGTCTTTACTGGGTTTCCTCCCCCCCCCCCCCCCCCCTTCTTTAGTCCATCACCTTCCTGGTCCCAACTCCTGGCCCTCTTCTTTGTTTCCACTATTGACCTCCTACAGATCTCTTCTTGCTTTCCCTGCCCTGGCCCCTCCTCCAGGTTGTTCCTTTCCTTCCTGGTCGCTCTCCTGACTCATCCTAGAGATTCCCCTTACTGCCCTTCACCACCCCCTTAGTGGTCCTAACATGCTTACGGCAGACATCGGTGACACGACTCAGAATCAGGACGCTTGTTGCACAACGTATGGGGCCAGTCTTCTGGATCCAGAAGCTCATAAGACCCGTCTTCCGAATCCAGAAGCTCAGAAGCGCGCACAGCCGCCGCTGTGTCGAGCATGAAGAGGCTATGCATATGGCAGATTCCTTGTTCCCCGCATGAATTCCCTTACGGCTCCTTCCTCGTTGGTTCCTCGTCCTGGTCTCGTCTCCAGGTCCCTTCTTCCAGGTAGATCCCTTCCTCCCCTCTCGGGATCCTCCTTATTATTCTACCCCAATTAAGTAGCCCTCCCACGCTCGCGACACGACGACGGCGAGCGAACGTCCATTGCGCGACATCGGTGTCACATCTTCTGAATCCGGTCTCCCTTACTGCTAATGGATCTCCTTGCTGATCTTCTTTACTGGCTTCCCCCTCCTTACTGGTAACCACCTGCTGGTCCCTCCTTATTGCCTAAACCCTTCTTGGTGCCACCTGCTGGCCTATTTCATTGTTCTCCCTATCGACCTCCCCATTCTGATGCCTCCTCCAGGTCGCTCCCTCCTGATCGCTGTCGGTTCTCCACCCTCGAAGTCCCCTTCTACTCTTTCTCCTTTAGTGGTCTTCTCATGCTAATGGCACGAAGTCGGCTTCTGAATCTGGACTCTCAGAAACGCGCGTAGGTGCTGTTGTGTTAAGCAGGAAAGGGCTGCGCTTTCCTTGCTGCAGTACATCCTACGTTCAATAGCAAATTTTGCCCGCGCTGTAGATGATGCTGCGTATCTCACTTAGGCTAGATCACTCGACAGCCACCGCTGTGGATGATGCGGCGTATCTCACTTAGGTTAGATCACTCCACCGCTCTCGCTGTAGATGATACGGCGTATCTCACTTAGATAAGATCACTCAAACGTCATCGACCGCTAACTCAATTATATAGTGGTATATTAGGGTAAAGCATTAGGGTGCTGTAGCGGAGGGGAGACGAAAGAGGGCTGGGTGTACCGACAGCTGTCTTTGACCCGACACATGGAACAAGGCAACAAAAAAAAAACGTGTGAAGCAGACATATTGCTCGCACACTGCACATCTTATACATGCAGCCTCTCTACAACCAGCAACAAAATAGTCAATTGTAGCCATACCAAACGAATTTCCACCAGGAGTCACAATTACATCTGGTTGATAAATTAGTGTAACCTGCCTTATGCCATGAGTATTTCAAAAAGTTGGAAAACCTAGGGGCACAACATACGGTAAATCCGCAATAGAACCTCGAGTAGGTTGTCTCTTTGGGTCATATTGAACTCCACGATATTTGCCATGGTAAACGACCTGACCCTTTTCATAACGTTTTACATCGGGCCGAAGGAAAAAAACGTCTAGAGGTGTCACCAATGTCACCACAGCAGTTTTTTTTTTGTCTTCATGCATTTTTACAAACGTGTATGATAGTTTTTCCAACTATTTAATCAAACACATGTCAAAAAAGACATTCTGAAGATAAAACATGATGTGCAAAAATACGTCACCCATGGAAACCGAACCAACGACCTAACACCTGATGAGTCGAAGCACTACCCCTGCGCAACTGGCGAACCATTCTTACGGAGCCCCCATCCCTCACTGCTGCCCCGCCAGCTCTTTCCGGCGGCCAGCCCACAGTCACCCCTGAACTTCGGCAGGTTCCCTAACTCGCTCAGGAGTTTCATTTTGCAATTTTGACACCCATAGTCGAAATCAGCATTCCGAGCTCTTTCTAATGATCCTGGTCTCAACTTGAAGTTCCATGGGAGGTCGAAACCCTTCCCTAGTTAGCATCAACACTGAAGAATAACAAGAAAGAGCACGACTCACATCATATGGATACATGTAGTACAACGGCTGATACTCCAGACTTTCGAGTACGAATCCAAGGTCCATCTCGGCTTTTCGTGGAACATCTTCTGCCACTTCTACGTTTTGTGAAGAATCATTTTGTTTGCGAATTTCCAATGCCAAACGGAAGTTCTGAACAAATTCATTGTTTTCAGTTCCCTTGCTTTGCTCATGATATCTGGAGGTCACAGACCAGATGTGTGAAAATAGAGAAAGTGAGCTGCTTCAGTGTGTCACTCAAATCATTATGGCTATGCTCGAGAAGCATACCTTTGTTTATGGGTTTGAGATTTAACACATTGAAGGAAACGATGCCGAAAAGGGAAACATATGCCAACTCCACAAAGATGAGTACTGTACAGTTCTTGATAGAATTTCACGTCGCTTCCACACGTAGTCATGGTGGCTTGACTTCGTCAAAAAATTCACTATGATTGGTGATCATGATCGGATTCATAGCACCTTCATTTTCAGTGGATAAAAAATGACGTTTGTCCTCCTACCTTGCATTTATTATCAAGAGCCCCTCTCCTGGAGTATTGTTTCTGATCTCACCGTCGGTTTTTAAATCCTCGTTAGACGTATGCCAAAAAGTGGTGCGGACGAGTTTCCGGACAGTTCTCGAGCGCGGCGGGAATTTGAAATCGCGCCCTCGCTTCTCTGCCGCCACCAGAGACGCAGGGGCAGGAGGTCAAAGATGGAACACTGTCACCGTGCAGTAAACCTTACATATGTGAATTTGGCCAAGTAGAGTGCATTTGCAAAATACAGAAAAGGCAAGCAAACAAGCGAGTACAGATTTGATGTCACAATATTACATTTCGTGTTGAAGTGTACGAAGACTTGTCTTCAACATGCTACTGGAGTATGTTGTCGGAAGATTGAACCACACTGATTGACGAGTTAACACCTTTTCTCGATACATTCTTCCGCTATGTATCCTCCATCTAAGACAGTGCTCTCATCACCGTCTTTTTCCTTATCCACTACCCACTTTCCTTTCCCTTTTTTCATGTTTATTTGCAATTTCAGACGGTTCTCTCTTGCTGTCTTTAATAGGCCCAATGAAAAAAAAAGTCGGTAGCACAGCATGGCGGTGGAAACTGACGAGAAAAGTGGGTCGGCAGCTCTAAAAACCGCTGAGTAAAGTCCTTTACATTGTGATTGAAGCGGCGGACCCCCCTCTCTGGTAGCGGCAGAGAAGCGAGGACGCGGTTTGAAATTCCCGCCGCGCCCGCCAACTCGTCCGGAAACTCGTCCGTACCTCTTTTAGCGTACGTTCGTTTGCCTGAAGGACTCGGCAAAACAAGACATGCTTTGAAGGCTGGAGAGTCTTTCCCTGTGTTCGTCCTTGCCGTCCTGGCATACCGTTGAGGTAATTCTCTTGTGAGTCTGAAGGAATCCCGACTACACCACAATTGAGGATGATAGCAATCTACACTTCCTTAAATGAAGCATCGTTCCTGCTGTTGCTATGCCGACGCTTAAAGTGGGATTTATACTTCAGACGCCTGGCAGCATGGTGTGCTGAAATCTACCCGTAGTCATTGCGCGGCGCAGAAAATCGATACTGATAGCAATCATAACGCCGCGCCGCTCCGCAACGGAAGTATAAAAATCCCACCCAGGGTGGGCATGGATGAAATACTATGGTTATTCCTGATGTTTTGACGATTTTCTCCTTATCGGAGCGCGATTGGATATGTTTAAACTCCAATATGAATACAACGAAGAACAGTCTTTAGGCTTTTAGAAAGAGTGCTCTTATAAAAGGCATGGAATCATAATTGGAGCTTCACCCCTGCGTCGGCTACTGTAATGCAGTGTATACAAAAAAAATCGCCGTTAATAAGGAGTGACTTTGTGCAAAACCGTTCAGAGAGGAATTTATCCTGCAGTTAGAATGGAATCGCCTCGAAAAGAATCGTATATGTATCTAGTCAAAAGATTCACACATGTTACTGGAAACATGCTAAGTTTGCGCTAAGGTATATGTTATATATTGGCGACAATGCTGGGCGGGTGCTGTGTAGTGCGTAGCAGCCCACATAACACTGTCGCCGACTGCGTCGTCGACGCTGTCGCCGATGTATAACATATATCTAGCGCTTTCGTTTCCGGCTGACGCAGAGAAGAACACGGGACCAAAGCGGATGTGACACCGGTATTTCTCCACACAGTACTGTTCTAGCAAAAACAAGATTATTGAAACACCTACCCTTTCGAGCTTTCGCTTTGCCTCGCCATATCTGTAGAACCTTATGTCGTCCGAGCTATCCCTAAAACAAAATTGCATAGTAATTCTATCGAAGTGAACTTTGTAAGCAGAAGATATTCTTAGCCAAAAGCACGTACTGAAAGCATAAAGTAAGCAACCAAAAGTGTACTAAAGGGTAAGGAAGACACATTTAAACGACAATCACGACCATGCGAGTTCAGATTCTTCAAAAGCACCTACCTTCCTCCTGGATACTGAGAAGGCAAACCTATTAAATAATAAATTAAATGACTTGCTAGAGCTCTTTCATTCATCCTAGTGAATGTAAGAGCACAACATCATACTAAACATGGGATACCACGATGACCACTCTCTTAGAATCCGTTTATACTTCGACGCCGCGCGACGCGACGCATTGTGGCCACATTGATTGAGCGACGCGATTGATCAATTTGGTTACTTCACATGGCGTCTCATCCCTTGGCGTCGGAAGTATAAATGGGGCCTTACTCGCCGTTAAAAGTTTGTCAAAAATGTAGAGATGAGTTCTTCGCGCGAAATTCAAACAACACGTACGTCTTCACTGAAGTTTTCGGCTATCGTCGTGAGACCCTCTCTTTTGTCCATCCGCCAAACAATGTATTTCGAACATATAAAAAACGATGAAAATAAGTAACGGAAACTATTTGATAGCAACGGTGTCCAATCTAAGAAGCTTACAGTTCAGCAAACACCTAGCATCTAAATGAATGGAAGGTGCATTAGACTTCAAAACAGCAAACGAAGAGGAAATAAAGGAATCACTAGCTGTACTTCCTTAAGAAGTACCTTCGTTAATGTTAACATGTTGATGAACATGACAGGAAGTACTTGCCTTCCATTATGCTTCTGAATTTTCCACACGGTGAATGACATCGAAAAGCATGAAACTGTTCTGTTCACGACACTTTCTTGCATCACTTCATAATCAAAATGAGCAGCCTTAGTTTCGCCTAGCAGGGACTCACCTTGCACATCCCACTTTACCAAATAACTGCATGGCACGATATTGTTTCGACGCATCTGTCGATGTGGGGTGAAGAACAGTGATCCCACGTAAAGCAATTCTACTCGACTCAAATTGTTTTCCCGCGCGCGGCAAATTTTTGAATCCATGTCGGCGGCGCATCAGGGCGTAACATCAGAGTCTGGATGGATAATGATCCTATAACATACCACTTCGTTGAACGTGAAACAAACAACGACGGCATACTTCTAGAACGAAAAAAGAACTTCTTATATTGAGATCTGGATTAGACAAGGGAAGGAAATCGGAAACCGGGATGCGCAATCTACCGCCACATCCTGAAGTTCTTACTATCGTTGATCCCAGAGCACCGAAAAAAGTGTCAATATGGAATTTTAAGTTTTTTCCTCAGGTGAGAGACACAATATGAAGCTTAGACTCCTATTGGTTGTTGTAATACGGCGTCCGTATTCTGGAAATTTCCTTCAGAATACGTTGCCTTCTATCACTTCTTTGGCATCCAATGGAAGCCAGTGAGTCACAAAATGAAATGTGTTGATAAACGTAGGGCAGATTTTTATAGATCGCAAAGCAGTTGCATTCTAGGTACAATAAAAATCCGGGGAGAGCTGGAAAATTTGTCAACATGGGTTAATTAGTTAGCTTATACTCCTTGGTAAAGCTTATCAGCACCGAGCTCGTCAGCTTATCAGCTAGCTGCAACTCAACTCTTCCAGCGATTTGAGCTCATGTGGTCCCACAACGATTGGGCAGGTTTTCCGCCGAAACTCGTCCTGACACTTTTAGCTTGAATTTAACGACGATTTCACTTTCTTCTACAAATTGCGGTCTTAATGCAAGGAAATGACGACATATAATAAAACAAAGTTAAAACACAGAACCACTCACGACGATGACGTATTTTCGGAGGCCGTCCGATTTTCGACAGTAAGTACTGTGGGCGTCGGGTGATCAAAACTAAAATAGTCTAATAAGCACAGTCATATAAAATACGAACAGCCCACGTTTCTTTGGCAGTTTTCAACATAGGTTCCCGTGACATTCTTTGAACTTTGGTCAAAACAGTTGGGTGATCGATTTGGACGATCAAATCACTGTCACATGTTGTTGAGAGTTTTTGAGTCGACTCAACATTTCTTCAGTAATGCTATTTCATACATATAATCCCAAATTCGGCAGCGATCGAATCGCGGTCGCGCGGCGGCGCCCTATTCCGCGGTCTGGTCGTGCCACAAAATCGATTATGGTCATGGAATGAATGCATTTGAATTTCCAGGAGACCCCAAAGAGGGTATTCTAGGAGCGACGAAGGGAAGGAAACACATCATTATCTTTAAAAAAAAGAAAATCCTTCAATCGATAAAAGAACACTGACATCACCTTCGCGCTAAGGTAATTTCGTTTGTTATTCGCGATGTTTCTTTTTCGTTTCATTTGCACCAAAACTTGCACTTGCTGTTGTTCTGTATGAGCAACGCCATAGTCTTTTACACTTATTCGACCTCCGAACCGGGAAATGGGTAACTTTTCAATGGAGTGAAGTCCACTAAAACAGAAATGCAGCGAATATTTGGGGCGGATTCAAAACGGCGAGACGGTTAAGTGTTTAGAAATTACAACCATTTATTACACCGCAAATCAGCCGACGATATAGAAGAATGCTAGGACACTGCTTTACATATGAGACGAGACATAGAATTTTTCAATGGTTGTTGCCTTGAGACAAAACCTGAATATTGTGACAAGTCAGTGTTGCTCCAAGCGAAGTGAAATAGAGTGATTTTGGAAACTGTTCACAAAAAAGCCAACATGTGGTTTCCTAAAGAACTATGAATGGTCGAAAGTGTCGAAACCAAAGTGATTTGAAGGTAAATCTCGTCCAAAATTGAGAAAACAAAAAGAAAGCAGGCAAACAACCTACATCGATTAGCTACTCGCAATGGATCGATCGTTGAATAGAGAAATCGGAATGCTTTTCAATGCTTTGGCTTTATGGAAACCCACATGAGGCGGGTAACTTATTACAGAATAATTTGGTTGGAATCCAACCAGATATTAGTTTTTGCTCTCCTGTAGCGAACCTTCTCTATATGGAAGTCACTGAAGTGGTTTTTCTATGTCGACGTCTCCATTGAGGCAACTTTGGGGCGAATTGCATTCACGAGGGCACCTTTGATGATCTATCCTAGTATGTGGGGGGGGGGGGAAGCACTTCACCATGTAACTTTTTTGAGAACGGCGGGAAAACTAGCAGCAAACAAACTAATTTTAAAAAGAGGAGTCTACCTGAGGACTCTGTGAGAAAACCTTTATTAGCAAATTCTTAGCCGTAAGAGGCCATCCTGCTTGTTTTTGCTTCGCTTCTGCAGCTGCCCCCCCCCCCCTCTCCCCAGACTAGGATAGATCCGTCTCCTAGGCCTGCACCTCCCCCGTCACAGAAATTTCGTGACAGAACCAGACAGCGTACGCTTCTGAATCTTAATTCATAGCTACAAACTCCTCCTGCTTGCATATAAACTGCTCATACACAAATGAAGGAAAATAAGGCGAGTTTACCGAACGGGCCACACAATTTGCACTCTTGAATTACCATGAATGATACTATGTCGAAACCAGAACGAACAGGGGTCGGCGACAATTCAAAAAAAAAAAGAAGGAAATCGCACAGACGCCCTTATATTGATTAGTTGCCTGTGTTCAATCGATTAAAGCGAATTGTTCACAATGCCTGCAGAGAGCGTTAAACAGTGGCGCTATTGTTCTTTACATGGAGCTCTTAGCATATCTTCACAGCAGAGAACTTGTACAATACAAAATATTATAATATGAATCAGATCGGTATTGTTTTGCAGAACAGCCCCACGACCCACAAACTCTTATTCATCCTCGCATTATTCGTCCTTCCTTAATTCGTCGTGAAAGTGAAAAACGGGCTCAACTATATTGCGACAGCGCCAAAAACACCTCTTGAATCAAAAAGAGCTCTTTTAAACGCTCGATTGCCTTTTTTTGCTGAGAAATGGGATGGTTTAGAGATCAAAGATCAGACCCTGAATGGCGACAGCTACCCTGCGAATAGGGAAAGCACAGGTCATCCAGCCTTCTGCCGCTGGTTAACCGAAGGTCAATTACCGGAGTTAAGATGACACCAGCACTTGTGATTGTCATTTTAGGGAAAAAGGACACTAAATACCGCGTTTCCCTGAGTGGCTAACAAGCTATCAATGCTGGCAAACAGCGCTCAAAAAATCGCGCAATCTTGGACCTTGTTGTACGTGAAGTTTTCGGAGCTGAAGTGGCTAATTGCTATTGCTCATATGTGGTAGGAATTTCAAATTATTTCAAGGAATGATTTTTCAAAAATGAACCCATAAAGATCGTGGGGTTAAGAACGTGCTGGTGCGACGAGCTTATGTGCAAGTCTAGAGCAAGGTTTCCATTCTCACTCTCTATAATAACATCCAAAAAATTTATCCAAAAACCTGCAAAATGAGAATGTTGCACGATTTTTGTAACCAATTTAAAAGTAGGTGTCTGCACTAGAGCAAAAGCCAAGTGTGGATAAATGTACAAGGTGGCGCCCACTTCTAGACGTACACTCAAGCTCAAACGCCAGATTATGGTAAAACATGAAAAAGGTCTACATTTTGGATATACAGTGGCTTGTAGGAGCTTAAGTTACACGTTGCAGAAAACCCTTGGGTAGATTCGATACATGGATCTATCCTAGTCGGGAGGGGACAACGCTTAAGTGTTAGTTTCGAATGTCTATGCCACACAACCACGTTAAACGAAAGCCTTCGCATCCAGGGACCGCAGCTGAAGCTGGACCATAGAACCCCTCCGATTAGGATTGATCCCAAGAAATTTCTGCTAACTAAATCACCGTTCTAGTTGCTTTCATAGGCAGACCTTCTATTGTCCCATCTAGTACCTCTGTGTTACCATGTATCCACGACATGAATAATAAATAAATAAATAAATAAATAAATAAATAAATAAATAAATAAATCCTACAGCGGTTCACTAGCTGGACGACGAATGCCGCGACGACGATCTTCGCCGATGGACGGCATACTGGCGATCATCGCATCAGGTTCCCTAAAAGAACTTTGTTGCCTTTCCCAAACTATTTGATATAAATAAATAAATAAATCCTACAGCGGTTCGCTAGCTGAACGACGTATGATGCGACGATCCCTTCTGATGGACGGCATACCCACGAACATCACGTCAAGTTCCCTAAAAGAATTTTGTTGCCTTCCCCTAACTATTTGATATCGCCGTGAGGTGGCAATTGTTGTTTCGCTGGGAAAGTATCGGAACGGCAAATCTGAACGGTAATAGTGGTTTGATTGATCGATTGATTTATAGACGTGTGCTTTCGCGCACGTGAAACAAACAGAACGTAAAATTCAAAGCGGGCCAACAGCAAAGCATGACCTAGGCATGTGTACCTATTATTAAATGAAGCCTAAAAAAGCAAGAATACATAAAGAAAACACAACAAGTAATACGATGTAGTACAGAAACTATGAGATAAAAAATGCAGAGAATGGTTTATATGTGGAGAAGCGCCTCTGCGTTAGAAACATGAAAATTCAAGCATATCGAATTGGGCTTTGCAAAGAACAAGTTCCAGGATTTAAATTTAAAAAACTTCAGTAATTAAAGGGTACAGCAGCCAGTCGCAGTTAGGTGTTCGCCTAGTCCATAGCGCTGGTGATCGATAGCCTAGGGGATAGCGCGGGGACTCATACGGAAAAGGTGGGATGTTCGATCCCGCTGTTGTGATTCCGTTTTGCATGCTTATAACTGTGAGGATTACTGGATTCACTAGCAATACAATTGGATTTTGGTCACACTGATGTATAGAATGCAGGGTTGAAAACCGCTATATCTATTGAGTTACTGAACGAAGGAACCATGATAATGGTTATTGAAGAAATCATTCATGGATGACCTTAGCCGACTCTAGAATCGTGCTGTAGTTAAGTGGGTCCACTATATGCTCGAAAATTAGGTGTAGAGAGTATGCTGCACTGACTTCGGCACATTTGGCAACCTATGATCCGCTGTCGCGGCGTTAAATTTAGAGGATTTAGGCAGAATGTCACGGCTATCAATTTTTGACATCATTGCCTTCACGTCCTGCTTATGCACTTTCTCTTAAAATAGGTCCTTTTACAAAATTTCACAGCAAATCTATTTTGTAGAACTCATTCCTATTAGCGGCCTCTATCAACTAATTAGGATGTCGGATTTAACCAGTAGCGAAAACGAAGTGGCGTGATAGCGCTGTCGGTGGAGGCGCCGGTTGTCTTCATACTAGCCGTCCCTGTCGGAAGCATCGAACCGCGACAACTCGTCCGATTTCGTCGCGCACCGTGCGCGACGCCAGCGGGGTTCGCGCGGCGTAGGAGTTACGTCTACCCCCTATTCAACACCACTGTGAATGATTAAACCAGGGACGGTCGCGTGGTCTAGCAACGACCATTACCATAAGTTCACTCTGCTGAATCTTAATGCATAGCTAAAAACCCCTCTTGCTTACATATAAACTGCTGATACACAAATGAAGGAAAATAAGGTGCGTTTGCCGAACGGGTCACACAATTTACACTTTTGAATAACCATTAATGATACCGTGTCGAAACCAAAACGAACACGGGAAGTGTCGGCAAAAATTCAAAAATAAAGAAATCACTCAAGCGCGCTTATATTGGTCGCTCACGATTAATCGATTAGTGCGAACTGTTCACAGTGTTTGCAGAGAACCTTAAACAGTGGGGCTATTGTTCTTTACATCGAGTACTTAGCATATCTCCATAGCAGAGAACTTGTTCAATACAAAATATTATAATACGAATCAGATCGTTTTGCAGAACAGCTCCCCGACCCACAACCTCTTATTCATCCTTACATTAATCGTCCTTCCTTATTTCGTCGTGGGGAAGTGATAAAACGGGCCCAGATATATTGCGACAGCGCCTAAAATGCCTCTCAAATCAAAAGCAGCTCTTTTTAACGCTCGATTGCCTTTTTTGCTGAGAAATGGGATGTTTTGGAGACCAAAGATCAGATCCTGAATGGCGACAACTACCCTGCGAATAGGGAAACCATAGGTCATCCAGCCGTCTGCCGCTGGTTAACCGACTGCCGCTGATTAACCATTACCTGAGTTAAGATGACACCAGCACTTGTAATTGTTATTTTAGGGAAAAAGTACGCTAAATACCGCGTTTCCCTGGGCGACTAACAAACTATCAATGCTGGCAAACAGCGCAAAAAAAATGGCGCACTCTTGGCACCTTGTTGTACCTTAAATTTTCGGAGTTGAAGTGTCTAACTTTTACTGCTCATGAATGGTAGCAACTTCAAATTATTTCAAGGAAATGGTTTTTCAATTTAGAAAAAACAGCCCATGAAGAGCGTGGGTTTCGAATGTGCTGCTGCGGCGGGCTTATGTGCAAGCCTAGAGGAAGGTTTCCATTCTCACCCTCTTTAATAACATCCAGAAAATTTATCCAAAAACCTGCAAAATGAAAACGTTGCACGATCTTCATAACCGATTTAAAAGTAGGTGTCTGCGCTAGAGCAAAAGCCAGGTGTGGAAGATAAATGTACATGGTGACGCCTACTTCTAGACCTACGCTCAAGCTCAAAGCCCAAATTATGATAAAAACATGAAATAGGTCAACATTTTGAATATATAGAGGCTTGTAGTAGCTTAGGTTACACGTTGAAGAAAACCCTTGCGTAAATTCGAGAAATGGATCTATCCTAGTCGGGAGGGGACATCGTTAAGTTTCGAAATACCATTCAACGCCACACAACCACGTTAAATGAAGGCCCTCGTATCCAGAGACTGCAGTTGACGCTGGACCATTCACCTACTCCGATTAGGATTGATCCCAAGAAATTTTTGCTAACTAAACTGCAGTTGTAGCTACATTCATAGCCAGACCTTCCGTTGTACCTTTCATTATCCTTGTGTTGCCGTGTACCCACGCCATGAATAATAAGTAAGTAAATAAATAAATAAATAAATGAGTAAATAAATAAATAAATAAATCTTACAGCGGTTCACTAGCTCGACGACGAATGCCGCGACGACAATCCTCGCTGATGGACGGCATACTGGCGGTCATCACGTCAGGTTCCCTAAAAGAACTTTGTTGCCTTCCCCTAACTGTTTGATATCGCTGCAAGGAGGCAATAGTTGTTCCACTGGGAGATTATCCGAAAGATAAATCTGAAAGGCGACAGTGGTTTATATGCAGAGAAGCGACTCTGCCTTAAAAACACGAAAAATCAAACATCTTGACTTGGGCCTTACAAAGAACAAGATCTAGGATTTAAATGAAAGAACAGGGCGTCAGTAATTAGAGGGTACGGTAGCCTCTCGCAGTTGGGTGTTCGCCTACTTCGTGTCGCTGACGATCGATAGCCTAGCGGCTAGCGCGGCGGATTCATATGAAAAAAGCCGGGTGTTCGATTCCGCTCGTTGTGATTCCGTTTTGCATGCCTATAAATGTAAGTGATCTACCCTCGATGGACAGAAGTTCAGGCGGAGAGGCGGCATGTAGGGCCGAGTTGGCTAGGCGGTGGAATCGAGTTTCTATTGTAGCGTACCGAGCGGAAAATTTGTTTTGTGTCATTAAAGTTTCATAAGGCAGCCATTACACTTTCAAGGAAGCCTAGGGGTCAGGGGGACGAGGGGAACATGTAAATTGCAAAAGGCAAGCATTTAATCTGTACTGACGATCCACATAGCTAGCAGGGTTAGTAAACCACGCTAAGGCCTATGTCATACCTTCGCTCACCCCGAGCGAAGGCGACGAACAGAGCGATGAGCGAAGTCTCTTCACTAGCGTGAAGCTAGCGAATAGGCGCGCAGTTAATAGCGTTGTGTGCAGCTGCGTCGTAGCATCGCTACCGATGCTGCCCGACGCTCTGCTCAGCTCAGCGACGCGGTCGCATCGGTAGCGATGCCGTATCGCTCGAAAGTATGACACCCCGCTAGCGAGGCTTCGCTACGCAGGACGCCGGATTTCGACCGCGCGATAAGTATTGATTGATGTGACAAGAAATCGATCCTATCATATAAAGAGAAACGCTGCGTCATCTTCTGTTGCAAAAAACAGCGGGTCTTGGGTTGCATTCTTAACTTTGCTTTAACGGATAAATGAATGCTTCCCGTTCCGTTGACAGTCTTACTGAACGAGTCTTTCCTGAAACTGTTTGTCATTTAATTCCAGATATAATCATGACATCGAACAGCTCCTATACATCCGACACTTCAGAATAACATTTCATTCACAGGCACTCATAACAGCAAGTAAAAAAGGAATATTTTAACATATCGGCAGGCAAAAAATGATTGGGATATCGAAACATGAGGTGCTGTAAAATGAGTTTTTGGAAGGGCAAATTCACAAGTTCGGGAACGTCCTTCCACCGCCTAATAGCAAACCTTTCCTTCATCGCTAAGCAAAATCACCACATATTCAACACGAGGAAGTTCTAATCAGAACCAGAAGCGGAAAGAAAATGAATACCGTACGGACGATTGGGACAAATTCACAGAACGGATGGCAGAAACCTCTAAAACCAAGTAAACAGTTAACTTCACAGCTTAGGATTACACAGATCAGCCCATCTTTGTGGAAAACGTTCTCATCACTCCCTTCGGCGCCGATGATTGGGGACATGCAGACGACGAAGAGCGCACTACGATACTTTTACGCTCCTCGGAGAAGCCCACTTTCTTGAACACTGGCACCTTTCCGAACAGCATTTTGAAGCCGAGGATTTTCTCCATAATCGGCTCTTTGTTGACGAACTGAAAAAAAATTGAGGTTAAATTATTTGGAGCTTTCGAAAATACCAATATTGTGAAGCAACCAGATATCGAGATGATCAAGGACGGCGCTAGCTAATCCATTTGTGATATTCGAAACGTATTCTACTTCTGCGGGATGTTGTGGAGGCAATTTGAATGCAAATTTGACTTATTTAGAGACTTTCGTTGGTCGGTCTATGAGTCTACGTTAGTGTTTTATGCTTCGGAGACGTCTGGTACACAATCACTCACCTCGGTAGGACTGAAGGCTTGACTGGCCTGGGCGGGAAACCGCAACAATAATCGATCACGTTTATCGACTTTCGACCCGAGGTGAAGTGGGAACCGCAACTAGCACGATCCTGATGAATACACTCCCGAATGATTACAGTACCATTTAGGCGCGTGTTGGCGATGGAGCGCGAAATCCTTCATTCCTAGCATTACCCACGCGAACCTCTCGTCGCCCAGGGAATACGGATCTAGGACCAGGCTAGGGAAGGGACTCCAGGGTGGGTGCCACCCAAGCTGCTCATGCGGAAACTGCTTTCCTCGGTCAGTTGGTGTCCGCAGCAGGGTTCTGCGCTCTTGGAGCGGCGAAACGCATACGGCTGAAAATGCGCAAAAACTGCCTCAAAGCTGCATGCACGTCGAAGCTCTTCAAATCCCAAGTAGTCAGCTGAAATACAAGTATGTCAAAACATTGGGGAACCGAACGCTCACCTCTCTCGCATCAAGCGATGCCCCACTCCACTGCACCGCGATCCGCCTGCCGTGAGGGCCATCGCCGGCGCACAAGAGGTCGATCGAATGTCAACGTGCACGCCGATGCGCTATCTCTAAGCGAGGAGGGCGCAGACAGCTTTCTACCACGGCTTCCGCGCTCCACCGCTAACCGGTATACGCCATTCGAGGGTGCATTCGCCAGAATCGTTTCACAGCAACCGCATGAGTACGCACAGTTATCCCCCACAACAGATATACAATATCGATCGGCTGGCCGTTGTAGATGAATTCCACCGATTCTTCTTCGAAGTTCACCATTTGAGGTGAAAATTGTGTAAATTCTGTAATATAGGCCGGCCAGCACTCACCTAGCAAGTGAAGGGTAGCTGTTTAATGAATTGCTGTGCGAAGCCCCAGGCGATTGTTTCCCCGACTGACCAGTGGTAAATAATCAAAAAGGAATAATCATCAAGATGTCTATGCTTGCAAAGCACGGAGCAAATCTAGACTGACTTTGACGTGTAGATCTCAACAAACTAATACTGCGTATAATAGCACCAATTTAAGATGAAACAAACGCGTGATGTCAGTGGGTCCCAAACGGAATAATGCGACTTATTGTCCGCCTTCACACGTAACACGATTCAACACTTCCCTATATCCTTCATGTCTGGCGAATCTGCTCACATTTTCAGAAGGAAAGCTATCGCTAGACAGGAAGGAAATGCCTATCCCTGAAGCAAGGTAACGGACGAAGCAGCCAAATTAAATTTTTAGAACAAGCGACTTACGTCAATAATCAATTCCTTGGAATGAGGCTGGTCATTCAGTTCGTCCAGGACGGCGTAAAGTTCCAGCTTGTCCTCACAGGGCTGAAATACGAAATAAAGTACAATATAGGATAATTAGACGAAACAGTATCCCTTTGACATTCTACCAGTCTTCAAGCCGAAAGGAGCTCTTCTTAGCCGTAACTAGTAACAGATTCATGAAGCATAGGACCTGTACATACTTCGCGACGGGGGCGACGGGAGCGATTGGGCGGCTAGGCAAACCATATTTCTATTGATTTTTGTCGTGCAATGAATGGCAAAGATCGATACGTACAAAATGATTCTGCTAGCAAACTTATCTCTCCTAACGTGAAGTATGAACGGGTCCATAGTTGCTAGGAGAAGATGGGGGGGGGGGGGGGGGGGGAGCGACTCTCATATGCACCACGAATTGATGTTCGGGTCCCGATCAGGCCAACAAAGCTATTCCATCTATTCTGGGTCGATGAACAGGCACCTGACCTGACTAGTGCAATAGCTTTCTACAGCAGAAGAGCCTAAATTTCAGTTGAAAACAGCAACGAAGCCACTGGGCCCATGCGGATTAAGTAGTGCGGCTTGTTCTCATTGTTCCTCCACGAAGTTGAAGAGTGCACCAAAAGACCTTTCTAGCCAAGCGTTTCTCAGTAAAAATATCCAAAACGAAAAAAAAAAACGCTGGCCAAAAAGAATATCGAGAAGAATGGAGAAAATCAGCCGCAGTAGACTTACGTTAGCATCGGATGGTGGGGTCTCTTGACGGTTAACTTCTTCACGCGGTGCTTCCAACTTCCAATCGTCTTCAAACTAAAAAGGCTTTTTTCAAAATGCCATAACTACACCTAGGCGTGCGGAGCGCAGTCAGTGAAGGCGCTGGCTGTCGATGAAATAATCGATATAGTAATCGATATATGGCTCGGGTCCCGGTCAAACGTGCTAAAACTTTCATCCACATGGAACAGATTATTTTTTTTTCAGTATTTCCTGAGAAATTCTGAAAATGGGTTCCGAATTTTGAGCAATACAGTATGCCAAGTCAGACGTCGAAGACCGTGTGCCCTGTGCATAACTCTAATTTTTCTGCCGCTAATGACCTTCGAGGAATTAGCGTTAGCTAAACTGAACCACTGACAATAGGATAGGTATGATGTTGATCACAATTCTAGTGTATTCCAGAAATAGAACTTTCTTCGCCTTAAGTCTCCCTTAATCGAAAAAGTTGAGAATGAGCGGAAGCCGGAAGCCTGCAACCTTCCCTCCCCCCCCCCCCCCCCCCAACCACACGCATCGCTCTTGAGATATTCGATTTCCTTTTCGTAAGGTTCCACGGCACAGAAAATTTGTTCATGTTATAGACAGAAGCTCTTCTACGGAGTACTTCTAAGAAAGTGGATCAGATTGCCAAACAGCCCGAAACCTTCCCATAAATAAGCATGCTGGTAATCACGAGCGAAGTGGAAAACAGGATAAACATCGCGCTTGAAGAGAATTTTGCATTTTGAGGGTTTTAAGCTGCTTTCCAAGCCCAGGGTAGCTTCATGTACTTCCTTTGTGTACGTCTTTTGCTTAAGGAGAGCATAGTAGCGCGGTCAGTGGAGGTGCTGGCTGCCGTGTGCACCCGATTCCAGGTTGTTAGTTCGGATCTCCTGCCCTGGCAACCAAGCCATACATTCCTCCGGGGTTGGTGAACGGGTACCAGACCAGCGTGGATTGTTCATCGGCTGGACACTGTAGATCGTATTGTATAGGGCCAAATTCGCTTTCAAGTTCGTCTTTGAAAATGCCGGGAAGCTCAAACTTGGGTAATAAACACTAGAATGAGTGTCGCTGCAGACAACGCACTGCATTCAACGTCTAATTCGACACATTGACGTATTTCTTGTGTTTAACTGAAAGTACGACTACTAGTGAAAGAAGACGTGCCTCAGAACCAAGAAACAGCTCCTCGCGTAGCGTAGAACGCTTTGGTGGGGGACGGAGCCACGACGGCATCCACGTACTAGCCTATATGATAGCTTTGTTAGTGGAGGAGCAAAAGACATAAGTTGAGGAAAAAACGAAATCAGTAAGATTTATGCTGAATAACTCGCGACGGTGCAATCCAATCGGGGGGGGGGGCAGTCGATTTCAATATTTAAAGAAATGCAACATGAAGCACAACACATAAGTATATAGGATATATATATACACCTTATAAATTGCTGTCCTTCCAATACCAAAATCGGTTTTCTGAATTTCTTTCCTAGTTGTGGGGGGGGGGAAGGAGTAATGAGAACAGTAAATTGAACAGAAACCTGGAACAACTACAATACTATAAAACCGTGAAGATTCATTAAAGCAATGGTGAGCACCTATATCGGTACGGCATCGCGGGAATTCAAATGGGTATTTCGAGCAAAGACGCTGCAGCCTCTTCATAGCTTGTCCATAGTTCCATAATGAAATCTTTTTAATATTTCAGCATAACGCATTCCCAAGGGAGGGGATCAGGTAAGGTAAGGTAAGGCATTCATATGTTATATTGTATGCTATATGTATCGATGCATAGCTACCATTAACAATTCATTGCCCCCCCCCCCCGATTAGGATTGTACCCTCGCGACTTAATAGCCAAGGGTGGCGACGAATTGTCCGCCACAAATTCGACGAGTTATCCCACAATGCTCAAGCAGTCGTTGCGGGGCTATACGAGCTCTTCTACTCTGTCTTATCCATATCGTCTGATTTACGGAGCTAACTATTATATAAGAATACCGCTCGAACTGAATTCGCGGTATGAATCTCGTTTTGACCTTGTAGAACAAGAATCATGTGACAACATCCTTTACATGCTGGGTATTTTGAGCGATAATTCTGTGAGCACAGCGACAAACAGTGAAACAGTCAATGAGCACATAGTTCATGATGACTGAGTAGGCCCTGTAGGATCTATTCTAGTCGGGAGGGGCAACCGTAAAGTGTCATTCGCGGACGTCATCTCATGCCACATAACCAGATCCCCTGGAGTGAAAGGAAAGCTCTCGTATCATGAGATAACAACTGAAGGTACATGTCGCGTAGGTGAGCAGCATTGGTAGGTATGTGCGCGCCAGCCAATTGTATCCAAACAGAGTGATGGCCGAACACATGCCAGCCGACCAGGGTACCAACTGTACATGCTCTCTGAATGGCATGCCCATTCCATACGATCTGATTGGTTTAAGCGTTCCCACCTACTAATGCTGCTCACCTACGCGACATATAACCAACTGAAGCTCTCGTGGAAGCTTAAACGTGGGATTGGAGACGCAAGTCACTGTATGCCCCCTCGGATTAGGATAGGTAGGTCCCAGACTGCTCTGAGACAGCCGACAAAGCCAGCTTTGTGATGGCAAGGCTCCTTCACCTACTGAATAGCCGACAATTTGATGATGACGGCGTATTCAACGCCACCGTGTATTGATTGGACTAGGGGAGAACTGTAGGAAAACTCGTCCAATTGTTGGCGCCCAACTCGTGATTACACTTGGCTGATTAGTCGCGAGTTACAACATAGTCCGAATTATTGTTCACCTAACTAGAGAAGGGTTTCACCTCCCGTGGGAATTCAAGTTGAGACCAGGATCATTAGAAAGAGCTCGGAATGCTGATTACGACTGTTGTTGTCAAAATTGCAAAATGAAATTCCTGAGAGAGCTATGGCCTGCCGCAATCGGGGAGCCTCATCATAGGCTTGCATTATGACACACATGGCGCAAAATGTGCGACACACCTGGCGACACACTTGGAACAAAAGGTTTCGAAGATAAATTATGATTTGCAGAAAACCGGCGCAACGGTAACCGAACCAACGACGTCGCACCTGATCAGCAGGAGCACTACCTATGCGCCACTGCCGCAGCCGGCGCGTCATTCTTACGGAAACCCGATGACTCACCACCCTCGTGCCAAGTGTGTCGCACAGCCACCCTGTGGTGAGGCCCCACGATTTCGGCAGGTCCTAACTCGCTCAGGAATTTCATTTTGCAATTTTGACAACAACAGACTAATCAGCATTCCGAGCTCTTTCTAATGATCCTGGTCTCGACTTGAATTCCCACGGGAGGTGAAACCCTTCCCTAATAAGTATCTAATGAAATAAAACAGCGTATAGTGTACACCCTTCTTGTCTAGCAATTCAGCTCACCGTGTCGGAAGGTGACCGAGAAGGAAAAAAGTAACCACACAGATGGATAATAGATATCGACTTACGTCAAACATGTCGCCGTTGCAGTGAGGCCCGTCATTCACTATCCTCTTCCAGCCATATTTGGAAGACTGCACGCCGGGGGGATCAAAGGGATCTCTTGTCCTCTTCACACTATTCCAGCTCTTCACCTGAAAATGCTCTTTCCTATCACCGTAATTACATCTGGGCACGTTATGCGCAGTCGGCGGATGTACCGGATGTTGTGTGCGGCACGATTTACAGTTCGGGTCCCTACCAGGCCAGTCAAGCATTCCGTATCTTCAGGGTCAGCGAATTTGTCCCAGAAGGACAAAATGTCATTCATCGGCTGACCACCATAAGCATGTAAATAATCTTGATGATATAAAGTGGAAGTGGAATGCATTATGACTCCCACAATGGGACTCGTTGCCGTCGATTTCAACACTTTTACAGCAAATCTGTAGTCGGAATCATCTCTTCTAGCGAACAATGCACTATGCACTGCACTCACTGTCTGCCTTTATTGACTGCTTGATGATCTACGTTAAAGCAGTTCCCTTGTACGAGTAAGTTGTAGGAACTATTTATCAGGGGCTACACACTGAGCAGGCCTATAAGGGGAACTTTCGGTGCAGTTTCCTACCAGGGATAGGCCACTCTCTTCGTTTTTAATTTGCTCTTCTAACATTGAATTCTATGACGCTGATTCTTGATGTCGTCACGATTTCCTTTTGCTGCATGTATTGTCAAGAATGTGTGAACTGCTTATATGAGTAAACCAAAAGAAGCGGCGGGATGTAGTTGAATGTTGTCGGAAAAGGTACTGAATCAGTTTTTGTTCAAAAGAAAAAGAAACTGATTTGCCTCCTGATCTCCTCTAAAGCCGTACAAAATTTTTTAATTCATTAATGAAAAAAGCCCCCCTCAATCACTCTTTTCCACATCCGCCACAAAGCTAATGGTGGACCATTCCACAAAGACGACGAACGCGCCTACAAGAGGATCTTTTGCAGTTTCCTAACCAGGAGGGACCATTTCATTTGTTATTAAGCCACTTTTCCAACGGCAGCGCTGCTTGTCTCCCCCTCCGACTTACCAGGATGAAACCAAAGCGTGTTCTGACCATATGTCTCACACAACGAAGAACCCAAGGCTTCTTTAAAAATAGCGTTTTTTGTTTGAGGCCGGAAAATTAGTTTATTCCGAACTTCACGGACAACTTTTCTGAAACTTGAGGACCTTTTCATCAAGCACGGGGTACTCAAACAGCAGTTCACACAGAACTGCCAGGCTTGCTTCACCGTGTGTAGACTAGCTCACATCATCTGTCTTCCTCTGGCTCTCCTGTATATACCCCATTCGCCGCTCGTCGTGTCATAATGAAAAATACCAATATCGATCAGGTCGCGCGGCCTGATCAACGCTGGCAAAATTCATTATATGACACCACGCCGCGTAGCGATTGGAGCGAAAACTAAACCAAAACAAGAAAGTGACAACAGTAATTTACAACTGGAACAGTTACCTCAACGCTGACCACCTCTGCTACATTCTCGGTTCTGATATCCACGGTCGTGGCCCTGAAACGTCAATAGCGATGCTCAAATCGGTGAACGTTGTTTAAATTAAAGAACAAGACAGGTACACCGAGCCACAATCAGAAGCATGTAGATTGAGGCTTATCCTAAAACGACACCATTCCTACTCAGAACGTCAGATCTGAATCTGCTAAATACATCGTGTGTTAATTAGGGAACATAAATTGCAAACGGTCTTTCATACCATCTAAATCGAGACTTACTAAATGGGAAAACATTCTTAATGCCTTATCTTGACTTTCTCATTTCAAGGGTTTCAGATGTATGCCTATACAACGAAAACGAGTACCTCTACAAAACCCCTTCTCCACCCTTCAAATAGAAGAAATGTATGTTCCATCTTCACGAAATTCTTGAACCTACCGAGTTAGTGCGCGACCTTGGAATTGTACAGTCTCACATGACGACACTTCTCCAGCACCGACAAAGAAAAACCCAAAAATACTGCTTTATGGGCGCAAAGTCAGATGATTCCTTTACATTGCAATAATTTCGCATACAAAATGTTTGGAAGGTATTGCCTTGTGAGGTTGTAGCCCTATCAGCCCTGTTCAACGACTTTGCAAAAGTGGATCATAGTTCTCTACCAATTCAAGGGTGAAGATTTACGAAGTAATCAAGCTTCATTTTTCGAAACTACAGTTATTTCTGCAAAGTGTAGCATAACTTCGAAGCTTATCGGAGCTCAAATTTTACACCACATTCCTAAGTTCAGACATCCATCTCCATCTGGAGCAGGAATTGTTTCGATGTAAACAAAAGTAAAGATATAATAAAGAAAAGCTGAAAAATAAACTACGTACGCCGACACGGCCTTCGCTGGCATCGGTTGATGCTGAGCAGGTGCTGGCTCTTCACCATTCATAACCTGAAGAAAACCGAAAATGTTTGATGCAACAGAACGGAAAACTTGGAGCACACGATTTCGAAAATTTCTATCGTGCTAGAATAGCTTAGCAGCCCTCAATATGAATTTTCATGACGTCGCATTAAAAATATGTGTTAGGGCCTCTACAGAGTCTCGCGGCAGCACCTCGAGAACTCGTCCATATCGCTCCCGCCGCAATGGGACCCACGCTGTCATTGTGGTGGAAGCCGCGGCGTGGACGAGTTGTCGCGGAGCCGCCGCTCGCAAAGGTCCCCGAGGGCTGCCGCAGTTCACGGCGGCTCTCACCCGCAGCGCCAGGAGCTGCGGGTGAGACCCGCCGGAGGGCGTGATAGGTGAGTGCCCACCTATTATGGCTCATCTATTCTAAACATTTTTAAACGAATCTACATGCTAGGAGTATAATAGGTTGGTGCATGATTTCTGCCCATAAAAGAGCTTGACAACCATCAGTATAGTCCCGTTAGTGTCGACAAATGGAGGCATGTGGAATCCTGCACTCAAAACGCAACGCAAAAAACCTTAGCACCATATTAGGTAACCTTTACTGCCCTGAAAATCTTCGTAGCCTTACAGCCACAAGTTGGCCGTGTGAGGTTTAGGGAAAACTTTACACAGAAATACAACAACAAAGCAGCCCGTTTTTTTTAGTATGAGCTATAACTGCATCGGACAGATCTCCCGGACTCAACAAGGCATCGGAGGGAATGTTGTCATCACAAGGGCTACCACAATATCTTCGGGATTGTCAACCGAGGAACTTTTAGTGATGAAAGAACGACAAAAGTGAGAGCAAGCGCAAAATGGTACAGAACTGTTGAGTTATAAGGAGTGTTCTATTAGATCTCGGGGCTTAGATTCAAGAACTCCTAACTTGGCTTAAAAAACGCTTCTTCACAACAACAAAAAACGTTTTGCTTACTATACATCTGACATTCTTATAGGTCGCAACTGCCGGCAAAAGTACGCAGTATTGCGTATAGTAACCCTCGCGGCGCCGCACCACCCGCCGTTGTCATGGCGGGTCCGCGGCACCCGCAAGACTCTGCTGCCGGCCTTAACCGAAATGCGAATCGATTTGGAAGGTCAAAATATTGCGGCGCGGTACCGCTAGTCCATAACCCATAACGTGGCACGTATTAAAGCGGTAATAAACGAATATCAAAGTTAAATAGAGGGGTGTACAAGCCATGTTCAAATACGACTTCCAAAGGATCATGACGCCGCGACAAAACAGGTGCTGGGACATGAGGAAATCTCGAATCTTTTTCCCAAAAAAAGAAACAGCAGAGGAAAAATTCAGAAATAGATTAAATGTGTGCATTTAAATGATTCTCATCAGCTTCGTCTGGCATATACAAACAGTGGCTATTTTGCAGTTTACCCGGAGCATCCCACAGTCCGCCACTGCGGTCGTGATGCGCGTTAGCCGGGGGGGGGGGGGGGGTTCTTCCTAAGAGGGGATTTCTTCACTGTACACCATACGGTAAAACAACATGCCGTGCTTTCCTTGGCGCGATTCATCTTCAGCGCTAGGATTCAGCCAGAATGTGAAACCTTAGAGAGAAAAATGATGAAGAAAGCGCGTCCTCACAATAGTGCACCACTCTCCTAACACGCATTGTGTCCACTATACATTGTATCCGACCAAATTTTTGGATACTTGGATGATTCGGATGACACCTGCGACCGCATTTTTAGATGATTCGGATGACGGCGATTTCGCGAACCACGGATTTTTGAGTGATTCGGACACGGCCAATTTCGGATGACTCGGACCAGGATGTCCGAATCGATAATCCGAAAATGGCTCATTCCAGTGTAAAGCGCCCACAACACCTTTAAAAGCGCAAAACAACGAGTAAGTTATACTCCGTTTTGTTGAACCTACTCCATCTGCCGTTACACAGTCTCGTAAACACCCTGACGTTACTCTTCTTCCTCTATTTCGTTATGAGGAGATCCTAAATACCACAGGTGTATTGCGATTGCGCCTATGCGACCTTTCTGGGAATTCGCAGTTTTACCTTTCCATCGGTTCATGCTCGATTAGATGTGTTTCAGAAATCGTAAACCGTCATCACAATGAGAAGCACCACCCTGTTAACATGGTATGCGCGGGAGGTTATCTCCAGGGGTCTGTCGCTGCTTAACCAAGGGCGAATTAGCCGTGTCAACTTATGACACACAACACAACAACTACGCGCGACAGTTATAACCAAAAAAAAGAATCGAATTTGCCTTAGGGCCTATTCACATTTCGCGACAGCAGCGACAGAGTTACACGGGTAAAACATGCGTATCGACTTTGATGAGCGAATGCTCGGCATCAATCAATCCGCATGCATTGCACGAGCGAGTCCATAGCTGCGGTTGCAAAGTATGGACAGACCCTCAGATGTCTAACAAAGTTCCCTAGATGCCCAGCAAACCAAAGGGATGCTCGAGAAATAGCGCAAAAGTGGCTTACCCTCTCCTGCATTCCTTGTTGAGAGATACACTTTCGAAATTCAAGTATGAAGCGTTTTTCGCGCCATGAATGAGAGCAACTTCCAACTACATAATTCAACGTCTAGGCCAGAATTGGAATGTAAGAGGCCATTTTGTCCAAGAACCGATCACGGCTTAATAGCTTCATCATGAAAAGTTGGAAAGGTATTTCTGACAAAAAGTGGTCGCCGACCCACTATCGTTTGTGGTATACATTCACCATCGGATCCTGAGCTATCAAAGAATTCCAAAATCTATCCAGATCATAAACATAATGTGAAGCGATGAAAACAGGGTTTCGAAACGGATAACACTACAGATCTGAATGCAGGTATTTTGAGCCATCTTTGAAGACCACAGCGATTTGTCCTATTAGGGGTGGGGGGAGACACTTCACTCTGCCTTTTCGAGGGTGAAATTGGAAATGAGCTGTATATCAGAGCCTACACACTGAGCAGGCCTAAAGAGGACCTATCTACGCAGTTTCCCATCGCGGATAGGCCACTCTCCCTGTGTTCAATAAACAAGGAAGTAACAACAGCAACAAATATCTGGAACAATTACCTCGATGGTGACCACCTCTGCTGTTAGGTTTTCGCGTCTGATATCAACGGTGCTTCTGAAACAGGCTCACTTCATGAGGCTGACGCTAAACGTTGAAACGAGAATATGGCACACGGTGGAAGTGTGTGAAGGGGGTTCCACCTTCACTTTAGTCCATAAAATCCTGGCAAATTGTCGAAAAACTATCAATTATTTATTTTTAATCACTATTTGTTAGTCATTTATGCGTGGATCTTGGAGATCCACGAAAACGAAACAAAATACGTTAAGGACAAGATCGGAACGAATAAACCATATTAGTGGTTATAGACGACAGACGACAAAAATAGAACGAAAAGCTTTTAGGTGTAAGGCCCCCGCAGCTTGCACCAACCACGCTTTTAGGCGACGCGCAATGAAGTTACGGTGAACTGGTACTGATCTCTGACGTTTGTAATCGTGAGACTGACACACACATACTGTGCCATTCTACACTTCCTCAGTCCTAAATACACAAGGACGACATCGGAATGAGGGGAGGGGGTGAGGAAGCGTTTGGTCAGGTAGGTGAAAAATCTAAAGTCATGAACCACTTTTAGGCCTCTGAAGGCGACGAACAGGTCAAAACGTAAGGCCGTTCAGTAAATTGATCCTCCTTACAACCTCGTTCGGCACAGGAACACGAACACACTTAGAAAATGTTGGGATTTTAGGAAGAGAGAACTTAGAGTGAAAAATAGTGCCTTATAGGCGCGGGGCCAGATGCTTGATTCCTTGACATTACAATATTTTTGCAATTTTTTCTACACACTAGATGTCTGGAAGACTTGGGGCCCCTTCAGAACAAGCTTCACTTTTCAAGGCTACTCGTATTATGCTCAGTGTGGCATAACATCGAAGTTTAAGTTCAGACACCCAGTCTCCACTTGGAACGGAATTGTTTCAACACAAAAGTTTAGAAATATTACAAAAAAGTTGAAGAATAAATTACTCACGCCAATATCGCCTTCTCAGACATCGGCTGATGCTGTGCAGGTGCTGACTCTTCACGACTCATAACCTGAAGAAAATCGAAAATTTTTGATGCAGCAGAACAGAAAACTTGGGTCATACGATACCGACAATTTTTATCGTCCTAGAATGGCTTTAGCAGCTTTCGGTATCGATTCTCTCGACCTCACCTCAGGGAAGAGTGCGTTGAGCGAAACACGGATCGATTTAGAAGGTCAAAATAGTATTGCGGCGTGGTACAGCTAGACCATAACGCGGCACGCCTTAAAGCAGTAATAGACAAATATCAAAGTTAAATAGAGGAACTTGGTATCGAAGCCATGTTCAAGTACGATTTTCAAAGCACCATGACACCGCGCCAAAGCCGGAACTGGGATGTGAACAAATCTTGGAGTTTTTCCATTAAAAAAAAGAGAGACCGCAGAAGAAAAATTCTAAAAATTCGATTAAATGCCTGCACTTAAATGACTCTGCCCAACTTCGCCGTTTGTCTGGCATAAACTAAACAGTGACTATTTGGCAATTTATGCAGTGTATCCTATAGTCATCATTGAGGGACACCTTTAAAAGAACAAGCGCACATCGAGTGAGTTATGCTTCGTTTTGTTGAACCTGCGCTATCTATCATTTCCTTCTCTCTTTGAAGTATCCTGGAAATCCTAGATTTTTCCATTCCGCTATGGAGAGACACAAAATGTCCCAGGTAAATCGCGTAGGAGGGGGGGGGGGGGTGTATATAAGACAGCCCTATTCAACGCTTTGTGATGTACGAACCAAGACATTTTTAACAGAACTGCTGTGTTCTACCCGTACGGTAAACTGAGGTAGGCCATTTCTGAGGCAGTAGGACATATATGTGCCTTCTCACCAAGGCGGATAACTATTGGGCACAAGGTAACCCCTCCAAGCCGATAGTCGCTCGGAGTTGCCAGTTCCTAGCATTCTTTCTAGATTTGATACCTCACAAGGTGGTTCAGAAAAAGCAGAAGGTGAGCGTCGTAATGAGGAGCAGAACTCTGTTGATAAGGAATGTGCAGGAGCTTGTGCAGGCGTCTGTCGCTGCTTAACGAGGAGTCAATTAACTGGTTCATATTGTGACAGATAGTACTCATGGTCCTTACGCTCCAAAAACCGAAATTTCCAGGTTCCCTGGATGGCTAACAATCCTGACGGATACCTTGGAAATCGTTTTAAAAAATCGGCCTATTCTCTATTCCCATACGTTTTCGGGATTCAACTATGAATGGTTTTTTGCTATTGAACGATAGCAGTTTCTCACCGATTCAAGAAAACTCTGAAAGCGGTTCAAGAGGATTCTTATGGACAAACTCTGGGGAATCTAAGAACAAGATGGACTCACTCTCAATGGCAACGAAATGAAATGAAATGACGAAGAATGATCCTCTGGCCGAGTCTTTCGACATGCTGTCCTTACGAAATATGTACGTTGTTGACGTGAGTGGCGGCTGGAGCACGCTTGTTGGCGAGGGCTGCCCGTAGATCAGAGTGTCGAAACACACCAGCTGAAGACTCCTCGAGTTGCCTTCAGTCGTAAACAACAGTTAGACACCTATGTGGGATTGGCCAGTTGGCTACGATGAATAGGAACCGGTGCTTTATATTCCTTACATTAAGTGCCTTTTATTAGTAAATTTCAGTGCCTTTTTAGAACAAATCAAAAAGTGATTCAAAACCCTTAGAAAAAATCGTAAATGTGCGTTCGGTTTGTACAAGCTTATTGAAAACCTATTGAGCAAAAGTGGCAGATCTCGGGCGTTACAAGGTCGTCCAAATTTCAAGCTGATTGACCAAGATGACTCGTGTGCAATCATCAACAAAAACGAAAAATGGACGAAATACAAAAGCAGACAGTTCGCACATTATTTTTGCTACGAGTACTACAATATCAAATTTCTGAACATCAGAAGAACCTCCAACCAGTTCTCATCGATACCCTCGCGCGGCACTTCACACGGGACCTGCCAGGAGTGCAAAGTTCTATCTCAGTGAAATACCGGCAAAACCGGTTTGTTGTTCAAGAAGGAAAACGTGCACGACATTGGCAACTCTCGCCCGATCTGCCTGCTGTCCGTAGTCTACAAGCTGTTCACTCGAGTCTTTATGAATAGTATCAGCAGAACGGTGGGCGAAGCACAGCCAGGTGAACAAGCAAAAGTGAATTCAGCACGGTCGACCACGTGGACATCATTACGAAGCTCAATGAAATCTCACGAGAGTACAAGCTGCCGTTGTGCCTTACGTTCATCGACCTGAAGGAGGATTCGATTCTGTCGGAACGGAAACGGTCGTCGAAGCCTTCCGCAC
Organism: Heligmosomoides polygyrus polygyrus; assembly: GCA_947396885.1. Lineage (NCBI taxonomy): Eukaryota > Metazoa > Nematoda > Chromadorea > Rhabditida > Heligmosomidae > Heligmosomoides > Heligmosomoides polygyrus. The sequence continues at coordinate 5,576,906 of OX377206.1, read as the reverse complement.
TCTGGCCGCTCCTACTCAGTACATCAGAGGAGTACCTCGAGAGCTACAGTAGATTCACGACCAAGATCCCACCATTCTACAACGACATCGTCATCGACGTGAAGATAGTGGCTGCCCAGGGGTACTGTACTATACTATACTGAACGTATACCCGCAGCACTTTACTGTCACTCCCGGAAACTTCATGCGCGAATTAGAAGGGGAATACATGGGAGTGAAGACTGGAGGTTGCCAGCTGCACCGTCTTCGCTTCGGTGACGACATCGTGCTCATCACGCCGAGCATTAGCCAGGCGGAGCGAATGCCATCGCTGCGCCACCCCGCTCCCACAGCCGGCGCGCTCCGCTCCGTCCAATAGGAGATCTGCTACCGAGGAACAGAACAGAGCGCGTCTGCTATTTGCGTGGCGAGCGCCGATCACCACAACCCGGCGGGCTGTTTCCAACCGGTGCAAACCAATGGCGGCCCTCAGCTTCAGGCGGAACGTTGAACAGTCCCCTTTTTTCTCCATTCTACCTCCATTTCCCGTTTTCAGTTCCAATCGCAGGTCATGGAGTCTTAGGTCTATCCTAGTGCGAGGGGGGGGGCACACTTTACTATTTCTGTTCCACAACGGCGGCAGAATTGAAAGTGAACGACGACGTTTCCTTACAGCTTGCTGACCGCGATAGACCACACTGCTTGGATTTGTTCCGCTTTTCTAGTGGCGCCCCTCCGACTAGGATGTACTCGGGCTACCTTACGAAGTAGAATCCTTCAGATGGCCGCAATTTCCGAACGTTCGATCAAACACCACTCCCTCCCCCTTTTCTTGGTTTTCCTGACCCTTTCATCATTCATAGGCCTACATCGCTACTTAGTTTTCCTTTTTATTATGCAGTCCCTTTTGTGCCACTTTGTACATGTCTAGAGCATTCGTAGATCTATAACGCACATAAAAATACACAAAAATACAACAAAAAATACAACAAAAACAAAAAAAGCAAGAAATTGAGCTTCTTGCGACCCAGTCTAGAAGGATGAAGAGGCCTTGTGCAACTGTTCTACTAGAAGCGGCACCAGCTCGTTCTGAAGTGTGAAGAGTAGATTTCGACTCATTTCTTCTGATCACCACCGGCAAAAATTTAGGCGTATTCGGCGTCAAACTTTTCTCTGAACAATCTTTTCTGGAGAACGTCTCCGCTGCGATCTGACATAGAAAGTTTTGACTGGTCGTGGCAGATCTCCCTTAGGAAGTGCAAAAATTTTGCATCACACGGGAGCCGAACCACTGACCTTCCCTTGTAATTCCTGCGCAAAGGTGCAACATTTCAGTATCCTACACTGTTTCATCTTTATTTCAACAGGCAGAATCACTATATGATCCAACTAAAGTCATTTAAGTTGTAAAAAATTTGAAACTTTATAGTGCACCAGAAAAGGACGGCGCCATGCAGTCGTCTAGATTTTCATTTGATTGATAGTGCGAATGCTGCTTACTTGAAACTGCAAAGTGAAGATATGTGTGCTTTTTCTCCACACAACCCGAATTTTTGCTGACAGGCGAACGAAAATCGCAACATTTCAGACAACTGAAAGGCGAAATCTCTTTTAGTCCATAAATATGTCCCCTCATTGTGCTTTCAGATCGGCAACAACCTATTATTTTCCTAAAGAGTTGAAAAATTAAAAATTTTACGCAGTTTTTAAGTCATTGCGGAGAAAATGTTCGTCTAGATAGGCATACGTTTAGAGGGATAAAGAAGCATATCCGCTTTCAGCGCAGATGTCAGATTGCGCGCTACAATGAAACAATAGAATACGGTAGCGCACTTGTCGACCTTTAAGGAGTGGTTCTTGCTCGTGCTCCACCAAGTTCACTAATGTCGGAGTCTGACACTGAGTCCTCGTTAGGCTCTAAAAACGATAGCGATGTCGAGGATCACCCGTCGGACTTTGAAAATGAAGGTGGTCTGCAAGCCGAGCCGGACGAGCACGAGGACGAGCCGGACGGACGTCAGCCTCCAGCACCCGCCCGGTACAATCCTTGGCTGGAGGAAGACCTTCCGGAGGAGATGGACATCCTGCTCCAAGTCCTTCACGATGAGTGGAGGAGCAGGATGGAGCGAGAGACCGTCGGTTGGGAGGACAGTCTCAGATGGAGACTTGCTTATTTAATGACGATGTTAACACCACCTGACACCCCAAGCAGTTCGGAGGCGGACACCAGCGAAGACTCCGATGGCGTAGTCTCTCATGAAGAAGAAGATTAGGATTATTAGCAAACTTATACTTGAATTGTACTTGATATAGTAAGAAATAAAATAAAATAAAACAAAAAAGAAACGAACAAGTACATACCGCGAAGACCCATCGCGGGTATGCGGCAACGTGCAGCGGCGGGGTGCGGGGACGCGATGTGACTCCCGTAATCGCTGCAGCCGATCATTTGCCCCGTCTGCGCGGCTGGGCCCGTGACTGATTGGCTGCTGCCGTTACGGTGGGAACAACGGCGCGTTCCCGCACCCCCGCGGTGTGACTTCGCAACACCCACCAAAAGAGCTTTCAAGCGTTTCGAAATGCATGCCACACATACCGGGTCTGTGCGTCAACTATCTGGCCTAACTGGGGTATACCTCCTTCGATCACGGTAGGTGATCGACAGTTGAACTTATTTTGGACGACTTTTAGCGGACGAGCAGAGGGGACTTACAAGGCACGGCAGGAGTAAACACTATGGGAGAACTCCTCATCCTTCAAATGGTAACAAAGCGAGATCAACGAAGATAACGGTCCGCAGGCTCGAGCTCACCACTCGGGCGCTAGTAGATGGTAGCGCTGCTTAGGTGGCGGAGTGGTAGAGGTTCTGCTTCACCTATGTAACGACGAGGGTTCGATTCCCTCACGAAGTCGGCCTTCTGCACTTTTGCACACCGACCCTAGTTTCGAATTTCCATAGGGAAACTGCATTTGCATGTCATTTTGAAGATTACTGCGGCATGATATTCTTCTTACCGTTTCACTTTCTCTGTAAACGTCTTCGTGAACGCGCACTGTAAAAAGCTTCTGAAACTAGTCTTTGATTTTTTGCAAAAATCAAACTCCAAAGCCTGAACTCCAAGGCTCATCAAAATCGCTCTTAGGCTTTACGCTGAGCTGATTCTATGTAGTTGCTCAGTGCCTGAGTAAACTGACGAAACCTGTTGGACTTGTGCATGGAAATACCACGGCTGCACGTAGAACAGCAAGCTCAGTGAAATAAAGAACACATCCAAGGTACAATCCCTTCATGCACATCGGAAATCTTCAAACAACCAGAAAACAGAGCGGTTAACAGAGAAGTAACGTGAAAGAAAAGAAAAGAAATGACCATGACAACAAGTCCTCATGACCTCAAAAAGGAACGGGTTTTATCACTTCTTTGAAGGCTATTCCTTCACTTTCGCCTGATTGAAGAAGGCCACACAGCAGTTTGTATTCAACACTTTCCTCGATGTTGTTGCTTCTGACGAACTGTAACACAAGGATAAAATCAAATTGCTGAAAAACGTGTAGATGTTTTGAGTGGGCTATAATCCGTCCACGTGCTGAGATATGCAAAAAATATATAAAAGAACCGCAGCGTCAGAATTCACTTGGGTCATTACAGAAGAGATTGTACCTATAGGTAAAATACTTTTCAAATCCCGTCGCAATCCCATTACAAAAACTGCGCAGTAAACCCTCAGACTCCCCCCCCCCCCCCGAGTGATGAGAGGTTTGTGCGTGTAACGCTTGGGATGAAGGATTTCGCGCTCCATCGCCAACGCGCGTATTCGACAGTTTGAATTTTTACCTGTCGCGCCAGAACAACTCGTCCGAAAACTCGTTCGCAATTTTTTGCTTTTGTGCGTTTAGCGACGAGTTTATGGAGAGGCGAAATTTTTAACATAGTCCAACAGTAGACGGTTCTGATCTGAACTAGATCTGAACTTGGACATGCTGAGGAAATATGTTGAGCAAGAATGGAGATCACATTTTAGTTGGCCTTACAAGGAAAGTATTCCAACGCTAGGTCTGAACAGCATATGTGGTGTATAATAGTGTCGCGCGAAAGTATAATATAGACCTATTGATTTGCTTCGCCGTGGCGACCCGCGCGTTTGGCCTAGTGGATAAAGTGACTGACCCGTCGAAAGTAGGCCGAGTGTTTGAGTCCGCTAATTGCGACCTTCCTTTGAATGCCTATAGAAGTAGAGGTGATTGTTTCCGAAACAGTATCAATGGAATTCGGTCACATCGGTGGTCTGGTTGACTGATCGCAGCACTCACCAGTGTCTGATAAACTTACAATCGAAAAAAGAACCGTCTGAGTTGTCAACCGTGAATTAGCAATGAAATTCAGGGAAATCTTTACGGAACCACGTAGTTGCCTGATCGGCAGAAAATCCCGTAGAGCGTCATTAATGTTCTTCATCTTTGGCTCCAGCCTATAGAGCTTGTAGTAAAGGCGTTCCATGGCTAATAAAAACCACGTTTGAATAGCGCGGCTGTGGACATTGCGCACAGGAGAACTCGGACGGGTTTTTTCCGGTTGTAGTGTATCTTCGAGTGTCCGCAGTATCTACTAGTTGAGTTTATGTGCTAAGGATACCTTGAATTTGGGAATATTGACTTTGATGTTAAGAAACATTGAGACATAAAGCTATACGCTCCCACCATAGTAACATTTAAGTTGAGTTCTTCCAAAGGAAGGTGGAATTTAAAATGCGAATGACTGCGAGCAACCGGCTGTAGTGATACGGCAACCAACAGCTGACATTGACTTTTTTCAAAGACTTCCGACCCTCTTGACGCTATTAACCTTCATCCATACGGTGGTAAGCCAGCACACAAAGCAGGCTTAGTCCCGAAGGCCTGCCTGTACCTGCTGTGCAGATTTCGAACACAAAAATGGAAGAGAAATGGTCGAATAACACTACATACTCTACAAAGGTGCGAATAAAGAAACGTCATCCAATTATCTTGCTATTGAATCCAATATTGCTTACTTTTACAATAACGCAACATGCAGCCACAACGATCGGACACGAACCCCCGACCCCGTTCCCATATGTCCGCTACCCTGCCACTAGGCCATGAGCCGAAGGCGCTTGCCACAAAGTGAAGCCTTAACGGCAGGAAGCCGTTGCACCGAATCGTTAATCGGCTAGAACGCTGTTCTTTGCAAGACTCGCGTCCAGATACTTGCATTCTCCTAATGCTGAGGCAAAAGCGCTTCTGCGCACACCTCTTCTGCCATTCAGAGTTACCTTTGAGGTAGTCACCTGGTCTCCCCCTATGACCAGGATGAAACCAAAACCATATGTCTCACAACGAAGAAACCAATGCTTGAAAATACATAGCGCCTTTTTGTCTGAGTCAGGGAAATCAGTTTATTCCGAACCTGTTAGACAAATTTTCTGAAAATTGAGGGCCTTCTTATTGGCATTGGCTACTCAAACAGCAGCTCACACGAAACCGCCGGGCTTGCCTCATCAGGGAGATTACGTAGATGTAGACTAGCTCGCGTCATCTGCCTTTCTTTAGCTGAGGCCCTGAGTATACTCCGTTCGCCACGCGTCGTGTTATAACGAAATTTACCAATATCGATTAGGCCGCGCGACGAAAATATTACTGGTTACTGGGCCATAGATGACATAAATATTAGTAATAATTTAACTAGCATTTATGGAACTAACTTGAAAATTTTCACTGCAGACTTTACTAACATGTTTACAAATTTACCACATAGGGTAATAATCAACAACATAAAAAATATACTTAAATTATGCTTTAAAAATTCAGGTAAAAAATACATTGCTTATAATAGCTACAATCATAAAATATTTTACACTGATATATGTGATATTAAATATAACCTTTATGACATTCATGATTTAATGTATTATGTAGATTTTCTTATCAATAACAGTTTTTGTCAATTAGGTAAAGTTATTTTTAGACAAACTATAGGAGTTCCACAGGGAGGTAACCTTAGCCCATTGCTAGCTGACTTAACATTGTCCTATTTTGAATATGGTTATTCCATTGAAAATAGAATATATAATAACGTAGTATTTAAACCATTTAGATATATGGATGATATACTTATCATCCATAATAGCGATGCTAACAATATCAAAGAAATCCTCAATAATGTGTATGGTAATACTCTTAAAATAGAAACTACTCACATTAATGATTACCACAGTTGCTATCTAGATTTAGACATAGTTATTGATAACAACATAATTCGCACAAAAAATTATAACAAAACTGATAGTTTTAATTTTGAGGTTAAAAGACTTCCACATGCTACATCTCTGATAAGCTTAGGTGTTAAAAATGCCACAATTTATACAGAAATTTTGAGAATCTCCAGAACTTGTACATGTTTAGAAGATTTCTTAGAACGTATCAATACACTTTATAAACTTCTTATTGCTAATGGTTACACTAGATTAGAGATAGTTAGTAATCTTTTCAAATGTTTAACTAAAAATAAGTTTATCTTGTATAAATACAAACTTTTCGATGTTAAATATTGTAAACATAAAATACTAGAGAAGCTTTTTTAATACTTTACCGCCAAGTCATAATATTTAATCTTCCTAGTTCCATAACACAATATTTCATCAGTATACTTTCCAAATTTATATTAGATGTACTTGCCTTCTTATACGATCTCTGCCTACTTCAATCTCTGCTTACTTATCTCTGCCTACTTCATTTCAAGTTATGTAACGGTTTATGTTGAAGGGAGTGTAATTGCACTTAAGGGCATAGCGCTGTGTCTTATTCGGAGCACGCTTGCCATTTAGCCGATCTAGTTGACAGTTGCCCTTGTTGTGGTAGTTTATCTGCTCCAATAACAATTGTTTTCCGCGCCTTTTTCACGCTGAGTATTACTTTAGCCTATAAATACCTCTTAGTTCCTAATATCAGCAGTTATGTCTTTTCCTCTCTTTGCCTTATATTCTCGTTGGATACTAGGTATTCGCTGGTTCACCACTGTTGAAGATTTTCTTGAGATTTCATCGTTTTTAGAGACTTCTTACCTATACAGCCTATTATTTATCTATCCTACTACTACTCTATTCTACTGTGATCCTGTATATTTGTGGAGCGTATACGATTTGAAGGTGAGTTATGTTCAAACATTCTAAGGGTCTTTCCTCCTTACTGAGGAGTTCCGGGAAAGACCCTATTCTTTTATTTTTACTCTTGCTGATATCCGTCTAAGGGTAGGAACGAAACGGATATTAGTCCTTTTTGTTTATTCTTTTCATTGCTCTTTCTTTATTGATCAACGTTAGGAAATTTCATTATGACTGTGTGGCGATTGGAACACAAACTGAACCTAAAACGAGAAAGTAACAACAGCAACAAACAAATGGAAAACCTCATAGTTACTGACGACCATCTCTATGCTAGACTAAGCTTTCCGGTCTGAGTCCACAAATGGCTTGGCTGGTCTAACCAATGGTAAATAACGTCAATATAATGTAGCGGAAAGCAGTTAACGAGAGGAGACTTAGGGCTAGAGCGAGCCGGGAGAACCCAGTAGTATAACGGCACAGAGACATCTGAACAACCCGGGCTGCATCGCCTCATTTGCAGGCAGTTAGGCCAAAGATCGCATTTACGAAAATCTACGATTAACGCCCCAAAATGTCGTAAATCGTAAATCGTAATTACGCATGCCCCTGGTGATGGTCTTTGAACGGCCATAATTCGAAGAGCTTCTGAAGAAACGAAGAAAAGAAGAAATTAGAAAAAAGGTATTCTTCCTTGTGGAAAAGGCTTCTGAAATTAGTAGCGTATATGTCGGCCAGAGGTAGATTTTTCGTTGTCTTTTTTTGTTGCAAAAATTAAACCCCAAACCCTGAATAAGGCTCATCAAGTGTCGCAAGGTGTGCTGTGTATGCTTATCAGCGGAGGGCGTGCGTTCCCTACGCGATCCCGCCGCCCACTTCCCGCCCTGCCCACGCCGCCCTATTTGGACGAGTTTGTGGCGCACAAAACCGCGCCGCAGTTTGCAGATTCGTTAATTGGCATGACGTCGTCCAAAAACCTAACAATTGATAGGAGACGATTGGGGATTTTGAAGGATCAACCAATTCCCCTTATATTGAAGAAATTTCTAGCGGATGATCGCGTCGATTTCATGACATATCTCGTTAAGATGTTACTGTACTTGTCGTAAAACGCGGACGATGCCTTAGTACGGAACTATGTGGTGGGACTTGACAAAAGCCTTGGCGCTGCAGCTGAAGTGTTCTCCTCCAAATATGGTGTAAAACATCCTGACTGTTGCCTCAAGAATCAAATCTGCTCCGATTAAAGCGGCCATGTCAAGGGAAGTGATTAGCACGCGATTCCTCCATGTGATGGCGGAAACCCGGAAATTTCGTCCACGATGAACCCTCGGCACGCTTTTGCTCCTCCCCTTTCGGAGGGCAGTTCAGGGAACACCTCTCCACCAGGGATGAGCGGATAATTAAATTTTGAAAACCGGATAACGGAAAACGGATAATTTTGCCTGAAAATGGCCGGATAACGGAAAAGCGGACCGAACAAACAACAAAAATTAAAACCCGTTTTAAATTGCAATAATTTCAACAACAGATCAGTACTTAAAGCACCGTCAATTTATAAGCCATTTCAAGACACTTTAGTAGTGTTTTTTAAACGTTTTGCAGTCACCGCATCAACGACGCCCTATGGTGTTTTCTGTTCTATGGTGACCCGCCTTTGACCTGGATTGTCTTATTTATCAGCCTTACTCTGCGCTTAACTCTTTTTTCAATTAGAGCAGTTGAAAAATAGAATAGTCCTTGGAAGAGCAATTCTTCCGATGTCTCTAGAAAGAAGGCGGGAGACATCCAGTCAAAGAAACTTCACATAACTATCTTGTCCTACGCATGCTATGAACCGTTACTGTTGTTGCTGCTCGATAGCATCACAAGATCCAAGGTAGTTAAACGTGGGATTATCTGGGATGGATAAAATACTAACTTTTGGGTAGTTACTGCAAGCACCTGTGTACGGCAAACACACACTCAAAGAGTTATTATATCCAGACCTTCTGGATCTTAGAAAGAATATCCGATCAATCTCTTCTGGAGCAGATAAAGAATATCCGACCTAGCCCCAAAACGGAGGTGTTCCCTATGTTGCAGATAAGTTTCACAAAAAACTCACAAACTAAAACAAATCTACATGTCTTCAGCACCCACGTTGATAAGTTTGTTTAGTTGTTTATTGCTCCCCTAAAATTTTTAATGGAGACGTTGTTTACTCTATGTAAATATTTGGATTAATTTTTTTTAAATATTTTTTAATTAATTTTTTTTTATTTCTTTTGCTAGCGTTCATTGCTGTAGTGCAGTATTTTTCGATAATTCACGACAGCATATGGCTAAAAAGATACCATTACCGCCTGAATCAAATCGAACATACTGTAATCGTGTAACCAGGAATGATACGATGGAAAGATTGTCGGCAAAAATTCTTCCCAGGATGCGGCTCTCCACCTTTGACGATTGCTAGCAGCAGTTTGTATGCCTTCTTGGTCAGCACATGACTTGAGATGACTGAACAATGCTGTGCTAAGTAGGCCCCATAAAAGTATGGTGCAGGCTTAGCGGGACTTATGGAAAATTGGAAGTCAGATATCGTTAAAACTATGTAGCCAGTTCCCAAATGAGGAAACTTCAATTAACCCTTCTAGATTTGAGTACTTCTGTTGTTTCTGACGACCATTCATACGATCGTGAAGGATCCTGTACAAAGTCCTCCCATCACCGCGTCCAAAGCTAAGATTCAGCTAATTTGTTGTTCGTTATCCGGCCCAAAATCGCCGGATAACGAACAACAAAACGGATAGGCCAAAACCACCCGGAAACCGGATAACGGTTAATCCGCTCATCCCTGCTCTCCACCCTTAACAACTATTAGCCTGTTCAAGTTTCTCCCACTCAGTTTCGCCTTTCGCCAAATTTTTGAAGGATTCAGGAACCTTTTATAGATAACATATTCATGCATGTAAAGGCTGACCTATAGCCCACATACACCATTATAGCCGTGATATTGCGCTACATATTACATTCGTAACGCACTATCACGGCTGTAATGGTGTATGTGGCTATAAGTCAGCCTTTTACATGTATGAATATGTTATCTATAAAAGGTTCCTGAATACTTCAAAAATTTGGCGAAAGGCGAAACTAAGTGGGAGAAACTTGAACAGGCAAAAAACTGTTAAGCACTCACAGCACACCTTGCGACAAGAAAACGTCAAGAAAACGTCGTCGGTGTCACGAAGCGCGGTCTCAGAAATTGAACAAATTTCCAAAGGTTCTCTCTTCCCTAACTGCTGGCAAGTTCTAAACTCTCCACGGGACCTTCACCTCCCAACGTAACCAAAGGATTTACTTACCTCGACTTTATAGCTGCAAATGGTCCCTACATTGCAGCCGTCTACCCTGAGCCTGACGCAGTTTATCCTATATGGTTGGCCGAGTTGCACGACGATTCCCTCTTGCTGACCAATTCTATGTCGTGTTAGAGGGGGAGCTCCATCGAATCGGTTCTCTTAAAGGCAACAGATCTTGTCATATTGGCGAAACGGAGTACTTTCAACCAGACCTTGGACATTTTTCAGCAGCGCATCCCTGTTTTCTCCTTCGACTATGGCAGCTCCTAGTTCAAGAGTGACTACGCTTTGGTTAAGCACTGCAAAGACAATATCAGGGGCAGAGATGACCCAGAATCCTACTCGGCACTAACTCACTCACGGTTCCACGCATATCTGCAACGGTGTCTTGGCACTTGCTCCTGAGTGCGTCTAGAATGAATCTGTCAAGTGTGTCAGCGTTCGCTGCGAAAATCTCTGAGTATAGGACTGTGCACAGGAGCTCCTTTGAGCTAATGAGATCGAGGCGAAGGAACTTCTCCAATATTAGCCTTTCAACGAGCGCTTTCACAGTAGATCCCTAAAGAAAGCTAGATTGTTTCCTGGACCGATCAGTAGCAATGAGCACGGTTACTTCCGTCCACGTCTGCGCACGAATCCATTCAGACACTGCCTTGAAGATGTCGATCTCAGCTGCTGAGAATGTGTTCCTTCTCAACATTTTCATAACCACCTCCTGATTCAGTGTCAGGAAATCCTGAATTGGTTCTCTCGAAAAACGTGCGACATTGATCGGGATTTATACTTCAGTCGCCGGCCGAAGTAGATTTGTGAAAGCGGGGGAGTTCTACCTCTTGTCCCCTGAGCCCGGATTCATCAACCGGTGGGTATAGGTAGAGATACCGTAAGGGAATCGCATCTACTACCCGCAGTGCGTAGCGGGTACGATTCGTATTCATGAGAAGAATTGCGAGAATGGGAGAACTAATCCACCGGCGAGAACAGCTAATCTCAGTGGAGCGTCATTTTGTCAATGGGGAGCGGAATCGTCGCGGGTATGCGAATATACCCACGACGATCGTAGAGTATTCTCTACCTGCTGATATACTCATGATGGTGAGGTTTATCATGAATGCCTCATCATGGGTAGGTCTTCAACCCATAGCTCGCATACCCGCAGGTGTAAATGCCCCACATGCTTTTGCGGCGAGCGGCGGGCAGCGGACGACGAAAACGATGAGTCAGGCCGCTCCCGCGTTTTGCCAGTGGCCAGCGGCAGAGGCACGGAGCGACGAGGTACTATTTCTAGCCGGGACCTACTGCTGCTACTCGCCTTTCCGCCTTCCGTACGCGCTCTGGAAGCTCTCCGCCACGAAAGGCTATAGCCAAGGAGGTCTGTGTCGGTGCCGAACCGCCGCGAAATCAGCGGCGCAGCCGGCTGCGAGCCCTGCGTCCCTGCCCTATGGCTAAGGATAGGACCGCGGCATTGCCGCAGAAGTGTGCAGCTGCTGTCGCAGCCACGCTGAAGCATAGCGCGGAGGGGCGGATTCACACTGCGGCAGCGAAGGCCGCAGTGAGGGGGTGTGCACACTTCCGCTGCCGCAGTGCTGCCGGCAGCGGCCGCAGCGGCAGTGGCAGCGAGGAATCATCCGGGCATTTCTCACTGTCGCTGTGTGCGGCCGCGGTGCAGTCTAAAAGTGAAGTTGTTTGCGAGACCAGCTCCGCCCACATTCCACTGCCCGCTGCCCGCTGCAAAGTGTGCATGCGGCTGCCCTACGAAATAGTGGAGATGGAGACATTTTTGTCCACCCTCGGCGCGGAAGGGGTTAAAACGCCACTCCACCTGTGAGAGCTGGTAAATAGTATCGACAGGACGGCTCAGACGATCGATTGATTGGTAGCCTTCTCAACGCTACGATGCCCTACGGCTGAAGTATAAATACCGGCTCTATAAAAAATAGCAGAACTTCACGTAGATATTACAAAAGCGTACCCGAGAAGTAAGGACTTCCGAAGCACGTTGATCAACAAGCTGCATACAACTTTCCGTCAAGTCATCGAATAGTAACATTGAATCCCGAAGAATGATAAGGACGTTATTGATGTCCAGCTTCTTCTGAATTTTTAGCTATCTATTCAGTCTATATTTGGAGTCGGATGCAGGAAAGAGCAGGAATTCGCGAAATTTTTACATCGGCGTCCTTAAAAAGCTGGAATCTGTAACTAAAAACACGTCTGCGCCCACTAAAAAGCAAGACACTAAAAATTTGTGGCACTTTTGGACTTGCACCATATCAGAGGTCCATACTTGCTTTTATCTATTTTAGGTTTTTTAAAAACCTTTTTTTTCAAAAAATTCGTCAAATAAGGTGTATAAGGGGTCGCTTAGTGTTCGCGTGGTGTGCGATGCGATGCCATGTGTAGTGGCCAAATCGATTGATCGCGTCGCTCGATCAATTTAGCCACTACACAAGCATCACGTCGCGCATCCCGCGCACACTAAACGACCTCTAACTGTGATGAGGAATAAATGTCATGCGGCGCTACCGAGCGGTGCGAAAATCGACGTCTACGTCGATCATGGTGCCGTGCTGCGTGGCGGCGCAGGTATAAACTATGAGTTAAGGACCTTGTATGGTACGCAAGGAACTGATTCAGGATATGCCATAGCCATTCTTTCCAACGTGGTCGGACATATTTCCCAAACTCGAGAGAAGAAACGGTGCATAACAAATTGACATATTAGAAAAAGAATGACTGATATGTGAGTGACTTCATTAACACTCTCTTGACGAAGTCGGACAGATTGCGTCACCCTGATCTAGTTCCTCCCTAATGTTACCTACCGTACCCCAAAGAATGGTGTAGTCCGTGAAAAACGCTATAGTACGCTGAGGGAACAACTGACCCATGCTTGCATTAGAGTGCGAAAGTCACATCGGAGCATGCTTGCACGCCACACGCGTGGATTTTCGGCGTCTACGTGGAAACTCGATCGATGATGTCGCACTAACGGCGCCTGTCTCATGCTGATTCCGATTTTCGGTAAGGCTGATCTGTTGCTGAGGAGAGCACAGAGCACACCAGCGTTTGAAATCTGCCCTACCTCGCGTAGCCGAGCTAGCAAAACGAGTATATGGAGCCACAGGCACAAGGTGACCTCGCCCCCTCCTAGCGCTAGAAACCGTGCACGAGTAGCTAGATGGACCACACCTCGGAGCCTCGGAGTTCCTCCCCTAGCCTGATCCTGCGCTAGAAGGGAACAGAACCCAACCGTCACTTCCGGATAAGGTCCCAAACCCCCACCGAAGAAGTCAAATTAATGAAACAATTCGAGCAAACGCGTGTGACCGCGGCGTGCGCAAATAAAACTCGGCGTTCGATTAGAGCACGCTAACCCCAAGGTGCTCCACTCATGCGTTACGATTTCTCGTACGCCGGCGATGGCACTCCCGGCAAGCGGATCGTGGTGCAGTGGATAGCGGCGTTGCTTCATGCGAAGAGGTTGGGGGTTCGGTTCTTCCGCGTTCTGGCATTTCTTGCATTTCAACTGATTGTCTGAGATTTGAGCGGTTTCGACGTCTAGACAATTTTGAAACCTTTTTGCGGTTTTTCTAGCCATATGCGCTTCGTCGCTCGAAGAGTGCAGTATCCTGCTGCGGACTCCCTCTGAGCGACGAAAGCAGCTTCGACACGAGCACGGCTACTGAACTCCTAGGCACGCTGGCCGACGTGTTCGGCACGAATGCACTGGTAGCGAATGTGTGTAATTTACGAACGTGATTTTCTGACGCCTAAAGAATATGGTAACCATTCAGGGGTGTGTTCGTCAGGATCGTGCTAGTTGAGCGATAAGCCGCCGTTATCTGAGCTTATCGCTTACAATTCTCCGTCAAAGTTAGGTAAGTCGGTCATGAATCCGGCCCTTGGAGTTCCTTCCCTGGTTTAATTCTGATGCGAACTCTCCCTGAGCAACGAAAGCAGTTCCCACACGAGTAGCTTGGATGGCACTCACCCGTAGGCTTTTTGGAGGTTCTGTCACGCGGCCCCTATAAGTGGAGCGCTCTGGTGTTAGCGCGCTCTAATCGAACGCGGAGTTTGAATTGCGCGGTCACACGAGCGCAATTCAAACTGGATTGGTGGTCGGAATTTACATGAGATCCTTCATTTCAAAAACATCTAGAGTCATTTTCAACTACATAGAACCCCATGAAGAACTCCAGTTGTGGAAACAATAGCCATTTCCTAACTGAACGTCCAGAGAAATAGTCGAATTGTAGAAACATCGGGAAAACTTAGGACTAACAACTTACAATGCCGAGATTTGAAGAAGAGACAAGATGGAGATTATCTGGGGAAACCTTTCACCAGGCAGGCTATGTGGAACTAGTGAGCAATGTCGCCCTGAAGTTCTCGCACTCCATCCCCAATGGGCGTCTGGGACAGTTGTCTCTTCAGTGTGCTATATTCCCACTCGTAGTCGGTAGCGCATCCTCATGCACTTCAGTAGTTGAATTCGGTTATAATTCCGTCCCAGACCAAAGCGGAATTTTAGCTTTTCTGAACGGAACTTGAGTGGCCGATTAACCCAATATTTTTGCCTAGTTTTAGTCGTTGTTAGTGCGCTGGAATCTTTTATATTTGCCCGCTGTCGTGAATATGGAGGACACTTCCTTCATAATCCTTGGCTTGTCCCATGCCCATTGCTTTCAGGAAAGCGTAACAGTTACCTTAAGATAGTCGACTATAAGACGTTGAATTTCGACCACTCCGTATTTGTGAGCGAGCAGAAGAATCGCCAGGAGTCCTTCAACCTCGAAAGTCGACAACTCGATCTTAGAGGTGTAGATATACCTGAGCAAAAAGATAAGCAGCACTGTAACGAACACACTTTGTTATGTAGAAGCAATGCTCACTTCAGTAGTGTACGGAAGGCGAGAGCGTTCGTCCCTTCGACCCGAATTTCTGCCTTGGAGTTTTCCCTCAGTCTATCAAACTTCACAGCACTGCACAGCGTACGCGACATTTAGAGAATACACCACAAAGTAACAGAGAAACGTTCCCTTGCCTGAAGTATCCGCAGCGGGCAGCAAGGACATGAATGTTTGCATGGATTCGTTCGCCTCCAACCACGAAGGTCACATCCGAAATTTCGGGATTCAGGAACAGAGCATCCATGTCTTCTCTCGAGTCGTCGATCAGACAAGAGTCGTCTAAATGCATAGAGAATCAGTCCGGACAGTCTACTTCTCTTTGATAATTTCACTAGCTCATCTCATACCTGAGCCTTTGTCCTCTCCAGGTTGTCCTCTAGACGTTGGAGCAGCTCCGCTCATTTCTGCAAGTATCAAACAGTAATTCTTCCCCATTTCTTTGAAAGGATCAACATGGCTTCTCAACTCCATGGACTCAACAGAATGACTGAAGTATAAATCCCGCCCTGGGGTCTATTCATAGTAGCTAACTCGCAAGTGCATGGAAGGCATAAGAATCGAGAGATGGTGGAAGCCCTGCAGAAGTCGGTGCGCACCAGTCCCCATCGTCGACTATAAACAGACTCTTAATGGTCGGCCTGACAACCTACTGGCTGGAGCGCGTGGTGACTGTGCAGGAGTCAGGAGGCGCAGAGCAAATCGATGTGATCGTTCGCGCCCATGAGCGGGCGCGAACAATCACATCGATTTTCTCTGCGCCTCCTGACTCCCGCACAGTCACTACGCGCTTTCCCACGCCGGCTCGCTCGCGTGAGGAGCGAGCGTGAGAAAGTCGTATGGTCGTCTAGCCTCTCTCAATTTCCCGTCATATGTTAGCTCAGTGCTCTTGTCGTTACCTCAAGCCGCGCATACACTCCGCAGCGGCGGTGCGGCAGCCACGCTGAAGCATACCCCGGAGGGGCGTAGTCACAGTGAGGGGGGGGGGGGGGGAGGGGCAAGTGGGCACACTTCTGAGGGCGCAGTGGTGCCGCAGGAGCGGTCTCTATGTACGGGTGGTCACCGCACCCGAGACGGCGGCCGCCGCGAACGCCAGTTGAGCCAAGGAACGAACCAAAAGCGAGAACAAGAAGCTTAGGAGGTCGAGAATAACTATCGACTGCACAGGAATGTTTAGCGCGCCATCCGGCCGCGATGTTACAGTAAGCTTGGGCGTTGGATTAAGCGCGTGCTGTGTAACGGTGTAAACACGCGATCGATCACCACAGTATCCTGATATTCAACCACAACGGTTGCTTCGCTTCTTGGATAGAACCTAAGCGTACTGAGGCGTCAGACACGTGCCGAAAAAGTCGCCCTATGTGCCGGGGGGTTCAAAACACGTGACGAAGACGTCTTCCAACGTGCCTAGGGATTCAGACGACGTGACGAAAACGTTCTCCAATGTCCAGGGGAGTAATTCTATATGCATTTTGTGGCGCAGGTGATATAAAAATTTTTGGCTGACTCCATACCTATTGGGCCTTTTGAAAATTTCGCAACAGGTTTGGCGTCCAAGGTTCTGTGAAATGCTTGAAGTTGAGGTATCCTATGGTATCCTATTTTCGTATGAGGCAGGAGGAGTACAAGAAAGTCTTGACGTTTTGAATGTTGGGAATGCAGAAGGGAATGAATCCTATACGCGGGAGCGAGTCGATTTTTTCCCCAGACGTGCTGAAAATTTGTCCAAAAAAGTGAAAGGGCTGAGCCCGGATCTTATTCTCTATTCCCATACGTTTTCGGACTTCAACTATGAATCATATTTTGCTCCTCAATGATATCAGTTTCCTACTAATTTAAGGAAACTCCGAAAGTGGTTCAAGAGGATTCTTATGGCCAACTCCGGGCAATCAAATAAAACGATGGACTCACTCTCAATGGCAACGATCTGACGAAGAATGATCCTCTGGCTGAGTCTGTCGGTGTGCCGTCCTTACGAAATGCGTTGTCGACGTGAGTGGCGGTTGGAGCACGCTTGTTGGCGCCGACTGCCCGTAGATCAGAGTGTCGAGACACGAACGTGGAAGATTTCGCAGGTTACTCTCAATGGTGAACAACAGTTAGACACCTATGGCGGATGATGAATTGGCTACAGTGAAACAGGAAGCGATGTCATACATCCCTCACATTAACTGCCTTTTATTAGTGAATTTTAGGGCCTTGTTTAGAACAAATCAAATAGCGGCTTATTACTTGGGGGAAAAATCATAGCTGTGCGTGTGATCTGTACCAGCTTACAAAAAAACCTATTCAGCAGAAGTGGATGAACTCCTGCGTTACATGATCGTCCAAATTTCGAGCTGATTCTTCAAGTCGACTTTTGTGCAATCAACAAAAACGAAGAAAATGCCGCTAAAATACAAACAGACATTATTTTTGGAACGATCTTTTTCATAATATGCAGTGTTTCAGACACAGTTCAGCAAGACTCCAAAATCACGGCGGCGAGTTCGAAAAGTACAATTATGTAGAATATGTTCGTCAATGGAGCGACTTCGCGGCAAATCAGCTGTATCGATGTACTGAACAATAGGATATTGATTAATTTTATCAATTTCTCTTCAGATTAGACAGTTCGGAAAGGCCATCTTCTAGGTGAAGGAGCGTCCCGACAGGATCAGACCCGGACACCTGAAGAACCTCCCGCCAGTGCTCATCAACACCCTGGCGCGGCTCTTCACGCGCTACTGTCGAAGTGCAAGGTTCTTTCTAAGTGGTTGCCAATGTCATGGTTGTTGCCAATGTCATGCACATCTCCCTTCTTGTACAGCAAGACCTTCTTGCTGTACAAGAAGGGAGATGTACATGACATTGGCAACTATCGCCCGATCTGCCTGCTGTCCGTAGTCTACAAGCTGTTCACTCGAGTGATCCTGAATAGGAATAGCAGAACGCTGGACGAAGGACAGCCATGCGAACAAGCAGGATTTCGGAGAGGATTCAGCACGATCGACCACATACACACCATTACGAAGCTCATCGAAGTGTTGCGCGAGTATAAGCTGCCGCTGTCTCTGACGTTCATCGAGATGAAGAACGCATTCGACTCCGGCGAAACTTAAGCTGTCGTGGAAGCCCTGCTCACTCAAGGCGTTCCTCTTCAGTACATCAGAGTGGGTCATTATGGGTCATAAATCTGGAATCCTCAAACAAAAAAGCTCCAAAACAAAATTGAAAAACTGCAACAGACGTTTACTCGAACACTAGTTCACAGATGCATGCCAGATCTACAACCACTGAATTACGAAAGCAGTCTAAAATTTTTGCAACTAGAATCTCTGAGGTACATACGTATTTTTAATGATTTGGTCTCCTGTTTCAAGCTGCTTAAAGGTGAGCTAACCTTGATGGCTGGTAAATATTGGACATTTAGGCCATGTAGAAATCGTACCAGTATACTTTCTCTTCAGTTTAAGAACCCAGAGAACAGATTTCCTTGTGACAGTGCTAATATTGTTTTCTCTCGTGGGGCAGTTTGGCTACAGAAACTTCCAGCTCATGTCTTAGAAGCACCTACTGTTGTCACTTTCAAGAGTCGATTAAAAAAGATTGACTTTTTAAGTATCCTTGGATTACAGAGCTGGTTGCTTTGTGGTGGCGTTACCAGGACACCTGAGGTAGAAGAATCATATGTGGACGTGTATGTCGTCTTGTGAAACCTCCCGCAATAGTGACGGAGCGATTCGTGTCCAAGAACAGAGTCATCATACCTGCTTCACGATTTTTTTACTGATGTTATCGGCTGATCAGAACTAGGATCGTCTAAGAGTTGATTTTTCTAAATTGATGTTTTTTTTATTCTTGCGTTTCTTCTTCTCAAATGGTTTAAATAGTCAAGCACTTTGCTAAAATTGAACAATTTTTCTGTTTGAAAGATGGAGATTCTCGCAGTGATATCCGAGTCGTTGTTCCACATACGTCTAAAATCCTTCCCTGGTATGTATCTATGAGTTCAATGGAGCCAAGCTGAGAAAACCCAGAGGACATAATGAAGTGCTGTTCGCTCGAATGGCTGCTTTGACAGCACACGCAAATAACGACCAAGTCTCTCTCCCGATATTTAAAAGCATGACACCAAACAGCGAGGGAATTTTTGCCTGAGAACCTTTTACTTTTACTTGCGAGCTGCCTAGTGAACAGGTTGGTTAATGACCTATGCCATGCTGTAGAAGCCAAAGTCAATGGATATGGATAAATTAATAGATGTCCCTAAGGCCTATCGCGTCGCGCCGTCTATGGGTCGCGGCGATGGTATTGAGCGGGTACGAACTGCGTAGCTACCCGCGCAACACTGTCACCCCGACCCGTCGCGGTAGTATATCAAGGGCCCCGCCTGAAGGCCTCCGCACAATTCTGCGGCAGCGCCGCTCGCCGCTATGGGTCTGTTCATATTTCGCGACAAGAGCGACTCGTCGCTCGTGCAAAACATTCACATCGATTAAAACCGAGCGCGCGCCGCCTGTTCATACTTCTGCGCGCTGCGCTCCTGTCGCGAAGTATGAACAGGCCCTATGCTTAAGGATAGGGCAGGGACGCCGCCAATGGCAAGCTCTGCTTCCTCGCCCTATGGTTAAGGATAGGGCCGCAGCGTTGCCGCAGAAGTGTGCAGGGGGCTTAAGACATTTTATACTTCGGCGACGACAGCGCGAGCGGGAGCCCTGGCATAACGGGCTAGAGCGCTCGCGCGCACTCTGTTCCGCTCCCGCCGCTCCCCTTCGCACTGCGACGAGCCGTCGCCGACGGGAGTATAACACCCTGCAAGGTATAACATGCCTTACTCGTTGTGAAGTCAGTCCATTCATCACGATATTCTTACACTCCTCATGCCAATTCAGTATACAAAACTATCACATTTGATATGGAATGCAGTGATCACTCGGCTGTTGCTACATTTGTGGTGTTGAGGCGGAAAACTAGCAGACACCTCGAATCACTGCACGAGCGTAGACAATCAGCAGGTTGCATCCGCTTCCATGGTTCAAGCCGTCTAGTAGTCATTAATAGGCAGGATAGTATGAGATCATGCCTTCATAAACATTTACTTCTACAACAATGATACTCATGCAACTACAAAGGTAGAAACGTAGAATATCTAAACCAGAACAACACAAAGGAAGCCATAGCTGTTTGACATCCTGGTGAGGCCTCACAAGTCAGCAATTCGAAAAGAGAGAACAAGAACATGCACCCTGCTCTGCAACACCATTGGAGAGCTCACATGACCGATTCGGAAGAAAATATGTGACAGCGGAACGGTCGTGACCGAAGAACCACTTCTAACACCACTACTCCTCTTCATCTTGAGCCGCGATACCACCGCTGTGCGCGGCCGCACTTCCGAACCCTCCAAATCTGCTGGTTGTGCAGTTTGCGTCATTCGCGAGGAACTCTGGTACAGCCTGCAAATAAAGCAATGAAGCAAAGGACTCAAAGGAGAATAAAAGCGCCAAAAGACAACCTGCTCGGCCTCGGTGAGAATCTCGACGAGACTCTGGGCCAGACCTCTGTTTTGATCCGAGAGGTAGAGTGATGTCGCACGTCCAGGGTTTCCCACACGTCCGGTTCTGAAGCGGGCATCGAACAATTAATCAAAACGCTAGAGCTAAGCGCCCAACTACCTGCCGATGCGATGAACGTAGTCCTGTCCGTTGGTGGGAAGATCGTAGTTGATCACGTGATCCACTCCTTTGATATCCAGCCCGCGTTCAGCGACCGCTGTCGCGATCATCACCTTCAGAGGACAAAGAATGGAGCGTTAAACGTCCACGTTCAATGGAGAAACCACAGTCTCACCGGCGTCTTTCCCTGACTGAATTCGCGGACGGCCTCTTCTCGCTGATTCTGGTAACGATCACCATGAATCGTTACCGACGGTATGCCGAATTCGCTAAGCATAACTCCAAGCGTGTCAGCGAACACCTTGCGTGTCACGAAGACCAACGTCTTCTTTTTGAACACATCCGCTTCTAAAAACATACATATGGTCATTTAGAATTTCAGTAGTTATCTAGGAGCCGATTGTAAGTGAGCCCTTTACAGCAAGCTCAGTTAACTTAACTTTGACCTATGACCTCAACCTTTAGGTAAGCGAAGGCTGTCTTAAGCCTAGGTGTCACATCAAAAGTTAAACTAGACGGACAACAGTAGGAAGGAAAAAATCGTTCTTTCCGCACTGAAATATACCATTTTCACGTCCAATTGACACATTTCAAATCAAATTGAACACTTTTTAAACCAAAACGGACATTCTTCTAGCAAGCCTGCGCTTTTGTAATCAAAATTAACGTCTTGCAGATCAAAACAGGCTTCTTACACATTCCAATGGATGAGTACTACAATATTTTTTATTCAAAGAAAATTTCGCAAGACTTATACTGAATTTTTCAAATTCACCTACCCAAACGCACACATTGTTTAACATTTCATCAATTTTTCTTCATCGTCCTAGGGAAAGCCGTGAACTAACATTTGTTTTGAAGCGAAGGAATGCAGAAATCACTTACTACATTTAAAAAAGATCACGCCATGCACTCGTCTAGTTCGCCGCGACTTTCATTTGATTGTGTAAAGCGTAAATGTATAGAGAAATAAAGTGTAAATACTGCTTACAACAGCTATGTGAGGATATGTGCGTTTCTTACAACCGTTCCCGTCGTACCGTTTACATCCTGTTTCCATCCACTCAAACAAAACTTGCTACCAATCAAATGAAAATCGCGATGAGCCAAATAAGCTCATGGCGCGATTTCTGCTTTTAATACATTAAATAATGTCTTTTTACGCGTTAAAACAAATATTACTCCTTTAGATTTTCCTCAAGTAATAAAAATTTTATAAAATTTTGAGCAATGCTGCCTTACTGTCCAGGCAATGTGAAAAATTCAGAGGTCATATCAGACCGCCCTTGAACAAGGACTTATTTTTACTGTCTCGGAGGGTATCTAATTGAATGTGGAATCTCGTTTTGATTTGGAAAACGTTTTGAAAAGCGTCAGGCTTGTTCAGAAGTGTACAGTTTGATGTGAAAATGATAGATATGGCAAGCAATGATTAAAACTGTCAGCAAATTTTGATTTTAATCACAAGTCCCAGAACAGGTAAACATCCAAGCTCTTTGCGCTTAAGATGAATGTTGATATTTAGCTTTGGCCAAGATTGTTATTTATCCTTATATTCGATCTGATTCTTCAGGTTCTGAAGAAGGCGACAACGCCGAAACGTCAGCCGTCAGGAATAAAGATAAATAACAATCTTGGCCGAAGCTAAATATCAACATTCATCTTAACAGGACCATGCCAAGATTCATTGACAGTCGCACTTGGAGTGATAACACTAGTTTTGGTCGCCCTGCATATAATCTTATCGCTGCTGGCAACTATAGACGTGGAGCAATACAACAATGCGCAAGGCCTCGTTTATAATTCGACGCCGAGCGACGCGACGGCATGTAAAGTGGCCAAATTGATTTATCGCCTCGCTCAATCAATATGGCCACTATACGAGACGTGACGTCGCTCGGCACCGAAGTATAAACGGGGCCTAAGTGCATAATGAGCCGACACCAGTTACGCAATGGAAAGCATATAACTGTGGACGGCACTACATTTCAAAGCCTAGGGCGGAGGTACTCGTGAGTTAAGAGCACACTCTTAAGCTGATCGACCGTCACATCAACAACCACATATACAAATAGACTTGATTGAATGTACCTTTAGCAACTTCATATCTCTTCATGTCGAAGTTGAGCAGCTCCAGGAATCGCTCCTTTTTATCCGCCATTGAACTGCACTCTATGATTTCCTAAAAGTGTCAGTGTTAGTGTATCGCACAGCAATATTCGCGGGGCATGAATAGGTTGGCAGGTACCTGAGTAATGCACTTATTCGTCACACCGATTTCGCCCCCGGCGATCATCAGGAAGTCTTTCTTCAGCTGCTGAGAGGCTAGGAGTTGAAGTTCCGCTGGGAAGGTGGCGCTAAACAGAACGAGCAAGGATAAGCACTAGCAAAAGCCAATCCATAAAGGCCTCCACATTTAGTGTAACGAGACGTCGCTATCCTTCGGCATAGGCAAGGAGGCAGCGATAGCCGCTCGCGGCAAAACTCCGTATTAGGTGTGCGCGGCTTCCGGGATGTTGCTCCAACAGCGCCGCGCGCGAGGGAAAAGGAGAAAGAGAGCGACTCCGAAGTCTGGCGCTTATTCATCACCGCAAGCGAAGTTGGATGCAGTAGAAAAGCGATGTTCAGTTGGAGCCTTCCCCCTCCCCACTCCGCTTCCGTACGACCGCGGGTACAGATCTGTGTGGACTTTATGGGCCTGTTCATACTTCGCGACAAGAGCGACTCGTCGCCTGTGCAAAACATGCATTTCGATTAAAACCGAGAACGCGCCGCCGAAAAGTGCTCATACTCGAGCGTCGGCGCTGTCGCTCCAGTCGCCGCTGTTGCCTGTTCATACTTCCGCGCACTGCACTCTCGTCCTGCCGCCGCAAAGTATGAACAGGCCCTATAGCTGTGCTCAAATGACCTATTCAATCAGGCATTCGAATATTCGAGAGAATTCCGAGGGCAGAACTGCAATAGATCCTAGCCGTAAAGTGGAAGAAGCGGAAGAATGGAGCGGTCCCGACTGGAACGCCTGCTGCGCGCTGTCTCACAAGTGTGACCGCGCTTATCTCCTGTGGAGGGTTTTACGGAGTATACAGGAATCATATAGTTTTGAGACATGCCGCCTTGCCCCCGTAGCGAAGCGTCGATCAACCCTTCAGCGAGAGCAAATCCCGAATGTTTATGGATGTAGTAATGTAATCGTAGTTCTCGGTGCAATGCTCTGCGGCAGAATGTTGCCAAGAGCTGCGGCTACATTTGCAGGGCGACTGGTGTCATCGCGACAATTGTTTATTGGCACGGTACCCATCACAGTGCGGGCGTAGCTCCCTACAAGAAGGAAAAAGAACAGATCGCAGTGCGGTGCCGCAGGACTCTGTCGCAGGCCTTAACGAAACAAATTTGCAAATAATACACAGCAAAACGTTTTCCACGTGCTTCAGGTTTGATAACTTACGCCACCGTTACGCGTGTTGTTGCGCCCCGAAGTGCGGATGCCTTACCATTAGGGATATGTCACGCATTCTACTTCCACCTAAAACTTCTGCCGTTTAGAATGAGTATTTGGATTGCACAACGAATAATTGTAAGAAAACAATCAACACTCGCTCTTCTCAAAGTCCGAGCGACCCCGATTTCGATATTCGTTTAGACTAACCGCTCACGACCCTCCTCACGGGGCCTGTGTTATCAAGAGATATCAGTAACTTATCCGTTGACTAGACACTGAATCATCTCCAGGGCATCGCGCAGGGTTGTTGAGTTCGGTGTATCACGAAAAGACCAGTCAACTCAGATCTTCGTTCTATTATACTTTTACGCTTCAACCCCGAAACTCGATGTTTCTTGAGGCTAACGTTACTGAAACGCTAACCAAACCACACTGACCTGAACATGAATGTCTGTCTATCCTCTCTCGCAGAAAGCGATTCATGGTTAAAAACGTAGTTCATGAAGGGTTCGAAATTCTTCCCCAACATGCGGTCGGCATCATCCAGAATAAGATATTTTATCTGAACAGAATGTAGAAATAACTGAATTAAAACGACGATTGCTTCAGCTAGCTAAGCTACAACAACTGCTTCATGCCCATGCACTGTTTTATTTATGTATTTAAACAAAGACAACTAAGATGCCGGATGACTGGAGGAACAGCATCATAGTCCCCATCTTCAAGCAGAAGGGAGACGCTTCCGAATGCTCCAACTACCGAGGGATCAAACTGATCTCACACACGATGAAGATCTACGAACGACTGGTCGACTCAAGGCTGAGGGAGATGGTACCCATCTCTCGGGTGCAGTGGGGCTTCATGCCTGAGAGGTCCACCACAGACGCCATCTTCATCGCTCGTCAGGTGATGGAGAAATATCGGGAGAAACGAAAACCCTGCTACCTGGCATTCCTGGACCTGGAGAAGGCCTACGACAGGCTAGCTCGAGCCGTAATCTGGAATGCCCTTCGAGGGAGGGGTGTTCCGGAACGTCTGATCACGGTCATAAGGGACATGTACGAGGGCTCGAAAGCGGCGATACGAACTCCACACGGGGTGGCAAGGAAAATGGACATCACAGTGGGGGTACACCAAGGGTCGGCTCTGAGCCCGTTCCTCTTCCTGCTGTCGCTTAACTCTATAGTGAACCACCTTGAGGAAGGCCCTCTCAGAACGATCATCTACGTGGACGACATCGCCCTAGTAGCCGACAACCAGGAGGAGCTGGAGGAGAAGGTGCAGCTGTGGCAGAGAGCCCTCGCAGACAACGGCCTACGGCTGAACGTGAAGAAGACGAAGTTCATCAGCTCTGAGCAGTGCGCTGAATCGATCCTAGACTGCCAAGGGGAAACAATCGAGAAGGTGGAAGAATTCCGCTACCTCGGAAGTGACCTATCCGAAGAAGGAAGTGTGGACCAGGCGGTCAGGGGACGGATAAACGCAGTCTGGCTCAAGTGGAGGGAGTCCACAAGGATCCTCTGCGACCGTAGATGCTCCAGGACGCTCAAAGGCAAGCTCTATAGAACAGTTGTGAGACCTGCCCTCCTCTACGGCAGTGAGTGCTGGGCCCTGGTTAAGTCGCAGGAGCGGCAACTGCACGCGTCGGAGATGAGGATGCTGAGGTGGGCATGTGGATGGACCCGTCAGGACAGGGTGCGAAACGAGGATGATAGGGCAGTGATGAAGACAGCCCCGATCCAGCTGAAGATGAGAGAGCAGCGCCTGAGGTGGTATGGACACGTCCTCAGAAGACCAGAGGATCACCCCACAAGGTTGGCCCTAGACTTCGAGGCACCCAGAAAGCGTCCGAGAGGAGCCCCAAGGAAAAGATGGAAGGACGTCATCAAGAGAGATCTCGCCGAAGTCGGCGCCACGGCAGATGACGCCCTTGATTGGATGAGGTGGCGACAGATCACAAGAACAGCGGACCCTGCGACTGCGCGGGACTAAACGCTCAGGGGAAGAAGAAGAATTTAAACAAAGACAACAGTCCTGTTTGAAGAATGAGGGAAAAAACTGAACATGCACGACACAACAAAACACAACTAAAATGAGCTGCATACGCGCTCCTAATGTATAGTCTGATTAATGGCATTAAAGCGTTTCCAGGTGTAGCTTCAGAATTACCTCTCGAAGAGAGATATAGCCTTCGCTTATGAAGTGCTTGAGGCGTCCGAGTGTCGCAACAAGTATTGTTGCGCCCTGAAATGAAGGAAGCCAAGGTTACGTATAATCTCGGACGCTGAAGGCCATTACTGAGAACCTAAACTCACACGAGACAGAGTCTGACGCTGCTCCATGACAGACGTTCCACCGTAGCAGCAGGCAACGTGTAGAACCGTGCCGAAGGCGAACTTTCTAGCTTCGTTGGAAATTTCGAACGCCTCAGCACGAGTTGGCGCAATAATCAAACACCTGAAGCGTTTGGCAGTACTGGACATCGACTTCGATGAATCAAACGGACATACCTTGGACAGCATGAGCGATTAGCCGGAGTGGTAAGGTTCCCAGAGGGCATTAGTGCTGACATCACAGGCAGAAGGAAGGCAGCAGTCTTCCCTGAGCCAGCCTGAGCGCAGGCCATAATATCTCGCCCTGCAAAACTCGATGAGGACTACTACACTGGGATATGAGTCGATTTCCCCGACTCTTTTGACGTCCAATCATCGCTTTCACTAAGTGAGGCTGGTAAATATGGTCTCAAGCGGGACGTGAACATCTCCGCGTTCGATCTTACTTGGAAATAGCGGTGCCGGTTCGAATTCCAGGTGCCCACCCGAAAGGCTTCTTCCACATGGCAAAATTTCACTCGCAACAATAAAATGGTGATAATTCACCTCAGGCAGATAAAGGGCGGCTTGTTGACCTCTGAGAACAACTCCTCGGTATCGATATTTAAGAAACTCAAAGTCAGGGAAATGTTAAGAAAGCAACTTTCCCAACCATGAGCGAGAAGTATTCCTATTGGTAAAAAGACACTGAGAATCTGTTCATAGTCAACAATGGCAGGGCGGCAGCGACTCTTCTCGTATCGATTTTGCCTGGCGATCATTCGACAAAAATCGATTCGTACACTCTGCACGGGCAGCTCAGTCGCTTGCGCCGTTCACTATCGCGGACTATGAACAGGCCCTGAAGCATAAGTAAGGAAGTACAATAGTTAAGTAGAAGTTTCACGTGTTACTCCTGCATCGATCACTGACCCAACAATCCCAAGAGCTTCCTTCAACAGATTATGGAATCTGAGCGCAAGTGGATTTGTGTATGGTGTCGCGAAACTCATCGTGATGGGCGACGCATGTTCGACTCCCGAAACTAAAGGGACCAAGGAAGGAACTAATGTTTTGACCCATGTTGTTGACCAGTATTGCCCCCGGGGATAAATCACGGTTTGGGGGACCAAGTGGTGTTTCACCGAATCAGTTTCTATTCGTTTTTCGTTATTCTGCACCCAGCAGCGTCCGCTACAATCTCGTGCATCTTCAGGGGAGGATGCGAGAGTTGGGAGTGCTGTTCAGGCATGGCAGATAAGCACAATTGTCGGAGTTGGGATTGCTTTCTCCAAACTAGGATTGAGTTTTTTTAAATTTGCATTATGTGCAGAACACTGATGGAGTGGCCAACATCTTAAGCCAGAAATCGAAGATGCGGTCACACATTTTAAAGTCCCGTCTGGAGATATTGCAAGATTGACAGCCTCTCATCGTCATGATAAAGCATAGCTGAGTTATTTGGAAATGACTTGTTTTCAAACCTTTCCTTTACCACCACAACTTCTAAGAAAAACAGAACAAACCATTGAAAATAGCCGGCATCGCATATTGCTGAATGGGGGTGGGATGTTTGTAGCCGGCTTTCTTGATGTTCACCGCAATTTGTTCCGTGAGCCCTAACTCCTCGAAAGAACTGAAACAGCTAACACATAAAGTGAACTATAATAAAATGCAGAGCCTGACCCTGAATTCGACACCGTCTCACTCAAGGCATATTCCACTTCGATTAGAACCCACAGGCACCAGAAATTCGGGATGGATTTCGCCGCATAAAACCTACTAAAGCTATGAAAACTGCCAGATAGGCTCTGGCTTATAGCCTTCTCGCCTTCTCTTGAAGCGGAGTCACCTAATAGATACTTGCACATCCGGGCCCAAAAATATGATTAGCGGCCCGTACTGCTGTGAGCTATGACGCATTTCCTTCAAAAAATGCATCCTGTATTCCTTAAATTGAACCATTTCCGCTCTCACGTCCGCAATGGTCTGTTCGTTAAGATATAACAAGTGAAAGCACATAGGCTAATACGGGTTAGCCGCTGGTACCGTTGCCTAAGCCCTAGATTATACACCGCCACGCGGCGCGGCACCACGATCGCCATAGATATCGATTTTTCGCCCCGCCCTGTCGATATCTATCCCGACCGTGGTACCGCGCCGCGCAGCGGCGCATGTATAACCTAGGGCTAAAGCAGTACTACACAACAGCGCACATCCTGCCGGATAGAGCAAGCGGCCTGAATCGAGGCATGCAGGTGCTGTCAAATTTCTGGCTCAAAGCATCCAGCATCCGCCTTACTGCTAAAAATGGCTCTACAATGATAAGGAACACTCACGTAATCTTCTTGCACTTTTCAGACCTCCCATGAAGTCCACCTTCCGTCAGTGTCACCTGAGCTTCGAACAGCTTCGTGAACATTTCTCCTTGCTTGATGTGATCTTTGAACAACATTTCAACGTCTTCATCTTTAGGAATGAACGTCGACGGCGGCTTCTTGGGCACTTCACTTTCGCCTTCAATCCTCCGTGATTTCGGAGGATTTGGGCACTCGCGAGAAATATGGTCGGTAGCACCACAGTTATAGCACGCATTATCTGGAACACACATGTTCATGCAAGCGAAACAAGTTGCATTTTTGGACCGTTCTTTGCGCCAGTAGTACATTATCTATTCTCGAGGTATGCGCTGGTATATGTATAGTAACACATGAGAATCTCAGAACCTGATTTTACTTCCACTATATGTGTTGCTAAACGAGAGCCAGGGACATTTAGTCGACTGACAGAGTGGACTAAAGCCACTACCCTCGAAGAAAAAGCCGATTGGTGTTCAAGCGAAGGATTCAATCGTGATTTATTGATAACTGAATTGCTTTGGATGGACCAAATGCTAAAACCATGACCCGGATTTCTACCGTAAACTGATGTATAATAGGCCATATAGAAACTCAATTCCCGATCTTCACTCTTCACGATTTCTTGGTGACTATAAACTGGCAGGAATGACCAGCAACCTTCCTCTGGCACAATAATGGTTGTGCCGAACTAAGGCACTTCGCAAATAATACATGATAAAGTGGATACATATGGCATTTGTACAGAGCAGCAAGCTAAAAAGCAGAAAAATGACAGGAAAAGCAAAAAATCAACAGATACCAGTCACCAGAGAAGTCAGATTTTTGTTCTCCACTTAGAATAACTAAAAGATCATAACCATAGAGGCTAAGGGAATACAATATATTTAACCAAACTGCGTGTAAACCGCGCCTCACGGCGACTGTGCTAGCATTCAGTAATAGAAATAGAAATTGAAGAAAAACACCAACTCCTTGGCATTGGACATTCGCTGGAACGATGGCCTTCCTGCTTGCAGTTGAAGCATCCCGATGGACGTTCTGAAAATTCACCACTTAGAATGCCCTTACGAAAGTTCAAGCATATCTAGCAGTATAGATAGCTTCGTGGAATCTGTCAGCAGATACGCACCTCTCCTGTCACCGTCCCCTCTGTGTCCGAAGCCGTCGTTACCACCGCCAAAGCCGTCTCCGTCACCGAATCTGCCAGACTGCTGGCCAAAGCTGCCTCCACCACCAAATCCGCTGTCGCTACCACCGCCGAAGCCACCCTGATCTCCACTACCGAAGCCACAATTTCCAAAACCAGTACCTCCAAAGGATCGGCCTGCAATTAAATTAAAACAATATTCACGCCAACGAGGGTGACAGGAGCGCTATTTCGTCTTCATCTAAGCGCATGAAAAAGGCCAATGGCCGAAGACTAACTCTGATTCTCCTCTGAATTGTTTTCGCCAAATTCTGAAAAGAGAAGGGCTTATGTATGCCATTCCACCAATTTCTAAGGGATGCGCTAAAAAAACACACTGCGCGACTTTCCAGTATTAGTACAGTTCTGCGAGAGATGTCCTTCTCCGCCACAGTTATAGCACAGTTGTGGATCTAAACACCTCTATTACAGCAAACTCTCTATATAAGGACTGCGTAACCAGCAGTGAAGCCTTTGGGCTGCTCTGAGCATCCTACTTCTGCGAGCTACAGTGAAGGCATACGAAATACGCAGCTGACTTATACCATGCCTCTTGAGAGTCAGTTGATGGAAGCCTCCTTTCACCTGTTCCCGCAGGTTTGCTACGAACGGAAGGAAGCTCAGGGCCTGTTCATGCTCGAAAGCAACGGCAGCGACTCGAGCCAGAGCAATGCTCGGAAGTCTGAACAGGCAATGAGGGTGAAGAAAGCGGAAGGTGCGACTGCGGAACGAGTATGCGTAACCAAACAACAAAAGCCCATAGGAATAAGATCGTTAAAATCTAGACTTGGAGCTCCTTTCTGCTGATAATACTTCTTTTCTAGACTTCGATTGAAGCATATGTCCTATGTCTACGGTATGCGAGGATCGTAATGGTTTAAACCGCAGGAAATCTTGTTGGTCGGCATGAAAATCTAAAAGAACTTGGAAAAACGGTGAGGAAGGATGTGGCAAAAAGGACCACTGGTTTTGAAGAAATTTTGGGAGTGGGAGTGATTTGGAATGCTGATTTAAATTGGGCTCCCTTTTTGACTCCCTTCATGTTGATATGAAACATACTTAGCCGAGAGGGCCAACCCACGGTCAACACGGGAAGTGCTAAGAGGCCAGGACTCACTGAAGAGGTGTCTCTTGACTTTTTAACATGCACAGTTGTAATCAACCGCCCAGCTGCACCGGCTGTCGAGGTACTCAATCAAAGTTTCATTTAAAATCTTTCGCTGGTCAGAGAGAGCTGTCATTCCACTGATTCATGGTGCAGTATAACTTCGCCTTGGTGCGTGGTAGTAGAGCCGGCTGTCGCCCCCACCCGATTCCAGATTCCTGTTTAGAAGTTCCCGCCTATTCCAACCAAGCCCTCCGTGGTCGGTGAACGAGTACCAGACTTGTATGGCATGTATAAAACACTGACATGTCCATCGATTGGCCACCGAAAGTCATTGTATGGGCCAAATACGCACGCAAATTGCTTCGCGAGATGCCGTGGAAGTAGAATGCGAGGCGCACCATTAAGGTGATTCACTGACGCCGTCTTTTATCATTTCCACTTGCCCCTTAAGGTATGGGCAGCGCTACGGCAGATATGATCCATTCAAGGATCAATATGACATCAAGATCTGTTTCCGCTCAAAATCGCGCTCATGGGAAGCACAATATGTCCTCCCAATAGACCACATATATTGCAGCAATCCTCTCTCGGAAGCACAGAATTTGACTTCGCCTTCTTGGCTAGTCTCGCTAATGAATGCCTGAGCAAAATACTACAAGAGCCCCCAGCAGATCATTTAGAGATAGAACTCTTTTAACAACAGGAAATAATTGGATGAACAAGTAAACTGTCTAAACCTCACCATCATTCCGCTCTGATCCAAATCTTCTGTTTTCGCCTGAACCAAAATCGCGAGAGCTGTTAACGTCCGACTTCTCGTTGAATCCGTCGTCACCGAATCCACCGCTCCTCGCAGAGCTTCCGAATCCACTTTCGGAGCTTCCGAAACCAGCGTGAGGACCACCACGACCTCTTGGAGCTCCTCGTCCTCGAAAGCCTCCACCTCGTCCGGTACCCTCTTCATTTCCGCTGTCGAACGCACTGTCCGCATCTCCAAAACCACCGCCTCTCGAACCGAATGATCCTCCACCTCTTCCACGGAAGCCTCCTCTTCCAAAAGATTCGGTGTTTGCGAAGCCGCTATCGCCTCCGAATACAGTACTCTTAGAGGCAGAGCCTCTTCCTCTGAAGCCAGTATCAGCGCCTACAAATCCGCTGTCGCCACTTCCGAAACCACCATCTCTGCCTGCAAAGCTGCCGCCACCTCTTCCTCTGAATCCTCCCGAACCTCCGTTTCCTCTTCCGAAGCCAGTATCAGCGCCTACAAATCCGCTGTCGCCACTTCCGAAGCCACCATCTCTGCTTGCAAAGCTGCCGCCACCTCTTCCTCTGAATCCTGTGCAGCTATTTCCTCTTCCGGAGCCAGCATTACTGCTTCCAAATCCACCATCGTCTCCACCGAAACCACCACCTCTGCTTGCAAAACTGCCTCCACCTCGCCCTCTGAAACATGCAGAAAATGTACCCGAAAGCCTGCAAAATGAAAACGTTGCACGATCTTCATAACCGATTTAAAAGTAGGTGTCTGCGCTAGAGCAAAAGCCAGGTGTGGAAGATAAATGTACATGGTGACACCTACTTCTAGACCTACGCTCAAGCTCAAAGGCCATATTATGATAAAAACATGAAATAGGTCTACATTTTGGATATACAGAGGCTTGTAGGAGCTTAAGTTACACGTTACGGAAGACGAAATTATCCTATGATGAGTACCCTTGAGTAAATTCAAGGAATGGATCTATCCTAGTCGAGAGGGGGCACCGTTAAGTGTCAGTTCGAATGTCATTGTGTCAATGTCAATGACCGCAGCTGACGCTGGACCATACACCCCTCCGATTAGGATTGGTTCCAAGAAATTTCTGCTAACTAAATTGCAGTTGTAGCTGCATTCATTGCCAGTCCTTCCGTTGTACCTTCCATTATCCTTGTGTTGCCATGTACCCACGCTATGAATAATAAGTAAATAAATAAATAAATAAATGAGTAAATAAATAAATAAATAAATCTTACAGCGGTTCACTAGCTCGACGACGAATGCCGCGACGACAATCCTCGCCGATGGACGGCATACTGGCGGTCATCACGTCAGGTTCCCTAAAAGAACTTTGTTGCCTTCACCTAACTATTTGATATCGCTGTGAGATGGCAATAGTTGTTTCACTGGGAAAGTATCGGAACGGTAAATCTGAACGGTGACAATGGTTTACCTTAGGCCTCCGTCATACCATCGCTCACCCCGAGCGAAGCCTAATGACAGGCTCCCATATCGACTCATCGCTTCGCGCGATCGATATGGGAGCTTATCATTAGGCTTCGCTCAGGGTGAGCGTGGTATGACATAGGCTTTAGAAACACGAAAATTCAAGCGTCTCGACTTGGGCTCTGCAAAGAACAAGTTCCAGGATTCAAATAAAAGGACAAGGCTTCAGTAATTAAAGGGTACAGCAGCCTGTCGCAGATAGCTGTTCGCCTCCTCCATGTCGCTGACGATCCTAGGAGCTAGCGCGGCGGATTCATACGAAAAAGGCGGGGTGTTCCCGTTGGTCCCGTTTTGCATGCCTATAAATGTAAGGACTATAATCACTCACAATATAACTGGATTTTGGTCACAGGGATGGATAGGTTGACAGGGTTGAAAACCGCTGTCTCTATTGAGTTACTAAACGAAGGAGCTAAGAATTATTGAATTACTCCCACCGTTCAGATCTACCATTGGGATAGACTCCAGATATATGATCTACCCTCGCTGGACTGAAATTCAGCATCCACTTTGCAAAAGAGAAGTACTGATAAACCACGTGAAGGTTGCGCGCCGGATTTCGAACGCGCGATGTGATATTGATTGTGTGACAAGAAATCAATCTTATATTACGGAGTCGCGCTGCGTCATCTTCTCGTGCAAAAAAAAGCAGTAGGATGTTGGGTTGCATTCTTAACTCCGATTCAATGAATAAATGAATGCTTCCGGCTCAGTTGTCAGTTTTACTGAACGACTTCTTCATGAAACTGTTTGTCATTTAATTCCAGATATAATCATGACATCGAACAGCTCCGATACATCCGACACTTCAGAATAACATTTCATTCACAGGCACCCATAACAGCAAGCAAAAAAACGGAAATATTTAAACATATCGGTAGGCATAGAATGGTTGGCAAATCGAGAGACAAAGTGCTGTAAAATACGATTTTAAAAGGGTAAATTCACAGGTTCGGGGACAATCTTCAACCGCCGAATACTAAACCTCTCCTTCATCGCTAGGCAAAATCACCACTTATTCACAATAGAAGACGTTAGGCTAACTAACAGTAGGTGAAGGACTGATGGACCTAAACGTCAGAACACCACAGGTGCTGAAGGCACCTCAATACAAGCGAGTTCATCACCTGCCGAAGTAAACGGGGCTACACGACGCAAGGAAGTTCTAATCAGAACGAGAAGCGGGAAGAAAATGAATACCATGAAGATCAATGGGACAAATGCACAGAACGGATGACAGAAACCTCTAAAACTAAGTTAACAATTAATTTCACAGCTTAGTATTACACAGATCAGCCCAACTTCGTGGAAAACGTTCTCATCACTCCCTTCGGCGCCGATGATTGGGGACATGCAGACGACGAAGAGCGCACTACAAAACTTCTACGCTCCTCGGAGAAACCCACATTCTTGAACACTGGCACCTTTCCGAACAGCATTTTGAAGCCGAGGATTTTCTCCATAATCGGCTCTTTGTTGACGAACTGAAAAAAATTGAGGTTTAATTATTTGGAGCTTTTGAAAATACAAATATTGTGAAGCAGAAAGATATTCAGATGATCAAGGACGTCGTTAGCTAATCCATTTGTGATATTCGCAACGCATTCTACTTCTGCGGGATGTTGTGGAGGCAATTCCAATGCAAATTTGACTTATATGAAGACTTTCGTTGGTCGGTCTATGAGGCTACGTTAGTGTTTTATCCTTCGGAGACGTCTGGTACACAATCACTCACCTCGGTGGGACTGAAGGCTTGATTGGCTTGGGCGGGAAACCAGAACCATCATCAATCACGTTTGTCGACTTTGGACCCGAGTTGAAGTGGGAACCGCAACTAGCACGATCCTCACGAATACACCGCCGAATGGCTACCGTATCATTTAGGCGCGCGTTGGCGATGGAGCGCGAAATTCTTCATTCCTAGCATTAACCACGCGAAACTCTCGTCGCCCAGGGAGTGCGGATCTAGGTTCTGCACTCTTTCCGCGCAGAACCACGCTGGGGAAGGGACTCCGGGGTGGGTGCCATCGAAGCTACTCGTGTGAAAACTGTTTTCGTCGTTCAGGGGGAGTCCGCAAAAAGGTTCAGCGCTCTTTCAGCGGCGAAACGCATACGGCTGCAAAAATGCGCAAAAATTTTGCCTCAAAGCTGCATGCACGTCGAAGGTCTTCAAGCCCAAGTAGTCAGCTGAAATACAAGTATGCCACAACATTGGGGAACCGAACCTCCACCTATTCCGCATCAAGCGATGCCCCACTATCCACTGCACCACGATTCGCCTGGAGGGAGGGCCATCGAAGGTGCCCAAGAGATCGATCGAATGTCAACATGGATGCCTACGCGCGATCTCTAAGCTAGGGGGCGCAG
Source organism: Heligmosomoides polygyrus polygyrus (assembly GCA_947396885.1). NCBI lineage: Eukaryota > Metazoa > Nematoda > Chromadorea > Rhabditida > Heligmosomidae > Heligmosomoides > Heligmosomoides polygyrus. Next base: position 5,540,869 of record OX377206.1, on the reverse strand, counting down.
ACAGCTTTCTATCACGGTCTCCGCGCACCACGGCTAACAGGTTTACGCCATTCGAAGGTGCATTCGCCAGAATCGTTTCACAGCAACCGCATGAGTACGGAGAGTTATCCCCACAACAGATATGCAATATCGATCTGCTGGTCGTTGTAGATGAAATCCACCGATTCTTCTTCGAAGTTCACCATTTGAGGTGAAAATTGTGTAAACTCTGTAATATAGGCCGGTGGGCACTCACCTAGCAAGTGAAGGGTAGCTGTTTAATGAATTGCTGGGCGAAGCCCCAGGCGATTGTTTCCCCGACTGACCAGTGATAAATAGTCAAAAAGGAACAATCATCAAGATGTCTATGCTTGCAACGCACAAAGCAAATCCAGATCGACTTTGACGTGAAGATCCCAACCAGCTAATACTGCGTATAATGACACCAATTTAAGTTGAAACAAACGCGTGATGTCAGTGGGTCCCAAACGGAATAATGCGACTCATTGTCCGCCTCCTCACATAATACGATTGAACACTCCCGCATATCCTTCATGTCTGGCATATCTGCTCACATTTTCAGAAGGAAAGCTATCGCTAACCAGGAAGAATATGCATATCCTTGAAGCAAGGTAACGGACGAAGCAGCCAAATTAAATTTTAAGAACAAACGGCTTACGTCAATAATCAATTCCTTGGAATAAGGCTGGTCATTCAGTTCGTCCAGGACGACTTCAAGTTCTAACTTGTCCTCACAAGGCTGAAATACAAAATAAACTACAATATAGGACAATCGAAAGAAATAGTACATGGTAACACTTTGACATTCTACCAGTCTTCAAGCTGAAAGGAGCTCTTCTTAGTATCGTAACTAATAACAGATGCATGAAGCATAAGTACCTGTTCATACTTCGCGACGGGGGCGACGAGAGCGATTAGGCGGCTAGGCAAACCATATTTCGTATTGATTTTTGTCGTGCGATAACCAGCAAAAATCGATACGTACAAAATGATTCTCCTAGCCGACCACTCGCTCACATCGTGAAGTATGAGCGGGCCCATAGTTGCTAGGAGAAGGGGGAGGGGAGGGAGGGACGACGACTCTCATATGTACCACGAGTTGATGTTCGAGTGCCGATCAGGCCAACAAAGCAATTCCGCCCCTTCGGGGTCGATGAACAGGCACTCGACTTGACCAGCGCAATAGCTTTCTACAGCAGAAGTGCCTACATCTCAGTTGAAAACTGCAAAAAAGTCAGTGGGCCCATGCGAATTGAGTAGTGCTTCCTGTTCTTATTATTCCTCCACGAAATTGAAGAGAGTACCACAAGACCTCTCTAGCCAAGCGTTTCTCAGCAAAAATATCCAAATCGAAAAAAAAAACGCTGGGCAAAAAGAATATCGAGAAGAATGGAAAAAATCAGCCGCATAGATGAGTAGACTTACCTTAGCATCGGATGGTGGGGTCTCTGGACGGTTAACTTCTTCACGCGGTGCTTCCAACTTCCAATTGTCTTCAAACTAAAAAGGCTTTTTTCAAAATGCCATAACTACACCTAGGCGTGCGGAGGCAGTCAGTGAAGGCGCTGGCTGTCGATGAAATAATCGATATAGTAATCGATATATGGCTCAGGTCCCGGTCAAACGTGCTAAAACTTTCATCCACATGGAACAGATTATTCCTTTTTCAGTATTTCCTGAGAAATTCTGAAAATGGGTTCCGAATTTTGAGCAATACAGTATGCCAAGTCAGACGTCGAAGACCGTGCGCTCTGTGCATAACTCTAATTTTTCTGCCGTTAATCTCCTTCGAGGAATTAGCATTAGCTAAACTGAACCACTGACAATAGGATAGGTATGATGTTGATCACAATTCTAGTGTATTCCAGAAATAGGAACCTTCTTCGCCTTAAGTATCCCTTAATCGAAAACGTTGAGAATGAGCGGAAGCCAGAAGCCTGCAACCTCCCCCCCCCCCCCCCCCCCCAGCCACAGATATTCAATTTCCTTTTCGTAAGGTCTCACGGCACAGAAAATTTGTTCATGTTATAGACAGAAGCTCTTCTACGGAGTACTTCTAAGAAAGTGGATTCAGATTGCCAAACAGCCCGAAATCTTCCCATAAATAAGCATCCTAGTAATCACGAGCGAAGTGGAAAACAGGATAAACATCGCAATTGAAGAGAATTTTGCATTTTGAGGGTTTTAAGCTGCTTTCCAAGCCGAGGGTAGCTTCATGTACTTCCTTTACGTCTTTTGCTTAAGGAGAGCATAGTAGCGCGGTCAGTGGAGGTGCTGGCTGCCGTGTGCACCCGATTCCAGGTTGTTAGCTCGGATCTCCTGCCCTGGCAAACCAAGTCATACATTCCTCCGGGGTTGGTGAACTGGTACCAGACTAGCGTGGAATGTTCATCGGCTGGACACTGTAGATCGTATTGTACAGGGCCAAATTCGCCTTCAAGTTCGCCTTTGAAAATGCCGGGAAGCTCAAACTTGGGTAATAAACACTAAAATGAGTGTCGTTGCAGACAACGCACTATCTTCAACGTCTAATTCGACACATTGACGTATTTCTTGTGTTAAACTGAAAGTACAACTACTAGTGAAAGAAGACGTGCCTCAGAACCAAGAAACAGCTCCTCGCGTAGCGTAGGACGCTTTGGTGGGGGACGGAGCCACGACGGCATCCACGTACCAGCCTATATGATAGCTTTGTTAGTGGAGGAGCAAAAGACATAAGTTGAGGAAAAAACGAAGTCAGTGAGATTTATGCTGAATAACTCGCGACGGTGCAATTCCAATCGGGGGGGGGGGGGGGGGAGGGCAGTCGATTTCAATATTCAAAGAAATGCAGCACAACACATAAGTATATAGGACATATATACCTTATAAATTGCTGTCCTTCCAATACCAAAATCGGTTTTCTGAATTGCTTTCCTAGTTGTGGGGGGGGGGGGAGGGAAGGAGTAATGAAAACAGTAAATTGAACAGAAACCTGGAACAACTACAATACTATAAAACCGTGAAGATTTATTAAAGCAATGGTGAGCGAGTCGACGCGCACCTATATCGGTACGGCATCGCGGGAATTCAAATGGGTATTTCGAGCAAAGACGCTGCAGCCTCTTCATAGCTTGTCCATAGTTCCATAATGAAATCTTTTTAATATTTCAGCGTAACGCATTCCCAAGGGAGGGGATCAGGTAAGGTAAGGTAAGGCATTCATATGTTATATTGTATGCTATATGTATCGATGCATAGCTACCATTAACAATTCATTGCCTCCCCCCCCCCCCCGATTAGGATTGTACCCTCGCGACTTAATAGCCAAGGGTGGCGACGAGTTGTCCGCCACAAATTCGACGAGTTATCCCACAATGCTCAAGCAGTCGTTGCGGGGCTATACGAGCTCTCCTAGTCTGTCTTATATATCGTCTGATTTACGGAGCTAACTATAAGAATACTGCTCGAACTGAATTCGCGGTATGCATCTCGGTTTGACCTTGTAGAACAAGAACCATGTGACAACATCCTTTACATGCTGGGTATTTTGAGTGATAATTCTGTGAGCACAGCGACAAACAGTGAAACAATCAAGGATCACATAGTTGATGACGATTGAGTAAGCCCTGTAGGATCTATTCTAGACGGGAGGGGCAACCGTAAAGTGTCATTCGCGGACGTCATCTCATGCCACATAACCAGATCCCCTGGAGTGAAAGGAAAGCTCTCGTATCATGAGATAACAACTGAAGGTACATGTCGCGTAGGTGAGCAGCATTGGTAGGTATGTGCGCGCCAGCCAATTGTATCCAAACAGAGCGTTGACCGAACACATGCCAGCCAACCAGGGTACCAACTGTACATGCTCTCTGAATGGCATGCCCATTCCATGCGATCTGACTGCCAATGCTGCTCACCTAAGCGACATATAACCAACTGAAGCTCTCGTGGAAGCTTAAACAAGGGATTGGAGACGCAAGTCACTGCATGCCCCCTCGGATTAGGATAGGTAGGTCCGGGACCTCCCGCCAGCGCTCATCAACACCCTGGCGCAGCTCTTCACACGTTACCTGTCGGAGTGTAAGGTTCCATCTCAGTGGAAGACCAGCAGGACCGTCTTGCTGTACAAGAAGGGAGACGTGCACGACATTGGCAACTATCGCCCGATCTGCCTGTTGTCCGTAGTCTACAAGCTGTTCACTCGAGTCATCCTGAATAGGATTAGTAGAACGCTGGACGAAGGACAGCCATGCGAACAAGCAGGATTTCGGAGAGGATTCAGCACGATCGACAACATACACACCATTACGAAGCTCATCGAAGTGTCGCGAGAGTACAAGCTGCCGCTGTGCCTTACGTTCATTGACCTGAAGAACGCATTCGACTCCGTCGAGACTGAAGCGGTCATGGAAGCCCTGCTCACCCAGGGCGTTCCTACTCAATACATCAGAGTCCTTCGAGAGCTGTACAGTGGATTCACGATCAAAATCTCACCGTTCTACAACGACGTCGTCATTGACGTGAAGAGAGGGGTTCGACAAGGGGATACCATATCCCCGAAGCTCTTCAGCGCCACCCTCGAACACGTCATGCGCGAACTAGAATGGGAAGACATGGGAGTGAATGTCGACGGCCGGCCGGCAACTGCACCATCTTCGCTTCGCTGACGACGTCGTGCTCATAACACCGAGCATCAGCCAGGCGGAGCGAATGCTGGTCGATTCGATCGTGTATGTGGAAGCGTTGGATTGCAGCTGAATCTTACGAAGACGATGTTCATGAAGAACGGATGGGTTTCTGATGCCCCATTCTCGCTCAACGGAACGAACATCTCCGAATGCTCCAGCTATGTGTATCTGGGTCGCGAAGTCAACATGGCCAACGACCTAGCACCAGAACTGAGCAGGAGGAAACGAGCGGCTTGGGGAGCTTTCAAGAGCGTCGAAGAAGTCGCGAAGAAGACGAAGAACGTCCGACTCCGTGCCCACCTATTCGACTCCACTGTTCTTCCTGCCCTAACATACGCCTCAGAGACCTGGGCTATGCGAAAGCAGGATGAACACGCGATCAGCGTCGCGCAGCGTGGAATCGAGAGGACGATGCTCGGAGTGACACGACTCACGCAAGTGAGAGAAGGCCTCCGGAGTTCCGAGCTTCGCCGACGTTCGAAGAACAGAGACGCTGTCGCATGGGCCAAGTCGTCGAAAATTAGGTGGGCCGGCCACGTAATGCGATTCGCAGACACCCGCTGGACGAGAGTCGTCACAGATTGGATTCCGCGGGATGTCAAAAGAACACCAGGACGCCCACCAACGCGTTGGTCGGACTTCTTCGTAAAAGCCCTGAACGACCGATATGACGCTCTTCGTGTCCCTCGAGCGAGGAGGATCCATTGGACCACTCTGGCACGCGACAGGGACGAATGGAGACGCTGCTGGCGCCCGCTCGAGCAAGTCGATGATCAACGGGACGACAGGTGATACAGGTGACAGGTCCGGGACTGCTCTGAGGCAGCCGACAAAGCCAGCTGTGTGATGGCAAGTCTCCTTCACCTACTGAATAGCCGACAATTTGATGATGTATTCAACACCACCGTGTATAGATTGGACTAGGGGAGAACTGTAGGAAAACTCGTCCCATTGTTGGCGCCCAACTGGTGATTACACTTGGCTGATTAGTCGCGAGTTACAACATAGTCCGAATTATTGTTCACCTAACTAGAGAAGGGTTTCACCTCCCGTGGGAATTCAAGTTGAGACCAGAATCATTAGAAAGAGCTCGGAATGCTGATTACGACTGTTGTTGTCAAAATTGCAAAATGAAATTCCTGAGAGAGCTATGGCCTGCCGCAATCGGGGAGCCTCATCATAGGCTTGCATTATGACACACATGGCGCAAAATGTGCCACACACCTGGCGACACACTTGGAACAAAAGGTTTCGAAGATAAATTATGATTTGCAGAAAACCGGCGCAACGGTAACCGAACCAACGACGTCGCACCTGATCAGCAGGAGCACTACCTATGCGCCACTGCCGCAGCCGGCGGGTCATTCTTACGGAAACCCGATGACTCACCACCCTCGTGCCAGGTGTGTCGCACAGCCACCCTGTGCTGAGGCCCCCCGATTTCGGCAGGTCATAACTCGCTCAGGAATTTCATTTTGCAATTTTGACAACAACAGACTAACCAGCATTCCGAGCTCTTTCTAATGATCCTGGTCTCGACTTGAATTCCCACGGGAGGTGAAACCCTTCCCTAATAAGTATCTAATGAAATAAAACAGTGTATAGTGTACACCCTTCTTGTCTAGCAATTCAGCTCACCGTGTCGGAAGGTGACCGAGAAGGAAAAAAGTAACCACACAGATGGATAATAGATATCGACTTACGTCAAACATGTCGCCGTTGCAGTGAGGCCCGTCATTCACTATCCTCTTCCAGCCATATTTGGAAAACTGCACGCCGGGAGGATCAAAGGGATCTCTTGTCCTCTTCACACTTTTCCAGCTCTTCACCTGAAAATGCTCTTTCCTATAACCGTAATTACATCTGGGCACGTTATGCGCAGTCGGCGGATGTACCGGATGTTGTGTGCGGCACGATTTACAGTTCGGGTCCCTACCAGGCCAGTCAAGCATTCCGTATCTTCGGGGCCAGCGAATTTGTCCCAGAAGGACAAAATGTTAGTCACCGGCTGACCACCATAAGCATGTAAATAATCTTGATGATATAAAGTGGAAGTGGAATGCATTATGACTCCCACAATGGGACTCGTTGCCGTCGATTTCAACACTTTTACAGCAAATCTGTAGTCGGAATCATCTCTTCTAGCGAACAATGCACTATGCACTGCACTCACTGTCTGCCTTTATTGACTGCTTGATGATCTACGTTAAAGCAGTTCCCTTGTACGAGTAAGTTGTAGGAACTATTTATCAGGGGCTACACACTGAGCAGGCCTATAAGGGGAACTTTCGGTGCAGTTTCCTACCAGGGATAGGCCACTCTCTTCGTTTTTAATTTGCTCTTCTAACATTGAATTCTATGACGCTGATTCTTGGTGTCGTCACGATTTCCTTTTGCTGCATGTATTGTCAAGAATGTGTGAACTGCTTATATGAGTAAACCAAAAGAAGCGGCGGGATGTAGTTGAATGTTGTCGGAAAAGGTACTGAATCAGTTTTTGTTCAAAAGAAAAAGAAACTGATTTGCCTCCTGATCTCCTCTAAAGCCGTACAAAATTTTTTAATTCATTAATGAAAAAAGCCCCCAGCCCAAGATTTGCTGCTGAACCTGGGGTTCTCCAACAGGTTAAAAACGAATTACATCCGAGGTTTCCCAGCGACAGAGTTTCTGGTAACCTCATTCACTCTTTTCCACATCCGCCACAAAGCTAATGGTGGACCATTCCACAAAGACGATAAACTCGTTTACAAGATCTTTTGCAGTTTCCTAACCAGGAGGGACCATTTCATTTGTTATTAAGCCACTTTTCCAACGGCAGCGCTGCTTGTCTCCCCCTCCGACTTACCAGGATGAAACCAAAGCGTGTTCTGACCATATGTCTCACACAACGAAGAACCCAAGGCTTCTTTAAAAATAGCGTTTTTTGTTTGAGGCCGGAAAATTAGTTTATTCCGAACTTCACGGACAACTTTTCTGAAACTTGAGGACCTTTTCATCAAGCACGGGGTACTCAAACAGCAGTTCACACAGAACTGCCAGGCTTGCTTCACCGTGTGTAGACTAGCTCACATCATCTGTCTTCCTCTGGCTCTCCTGTATATACCCCATTCGCCGCTCGTCGTGTCATAATGAAAAATACCAATATCGATCAGGTCGCGCGGCCTGATCAACGCTGGCAAAATTCATTATATGACACCACGCCGCGTAGCGATTGGAGCGAAAACTAAACCAAAACAAGAAAGTGACAACAGTAATTTACAACTGGAACAGTTACCTCAACGCTGACCACCTCTGCTACATTCTCGGTTCTGATATCCACGGTCGTGGCCCTGAAACGTCAATAGCGATGCTCAAATCGGTGAACGTTGTTTAAATTAAAGAACAAGACAGGTACACCGAGCCACAATCAGAAGCATGTAGATTGAGGCTTATCCTAAAACGACACCATTCCTACTCAGAACGTCAGATCTGAATCTGCTAAATACATCGTGTGTTAATTAGGGAACATAAATTGCAAACGGTCTTTCATACCATCTAAATCGAGACTTACTAAATGGGAAAACATTCTTAATGCCTTATCTTGACTTTCTCATTTCAAGGGGTTCAGATGTATGCCTATACAACGAAAACGAGTACCTCTACAAGAATCTCCACCCTTCAAATAGCGGAACGGTATGTTCAATCTTCACGAAATTCTTGAACCTACCGAGTTAGTGCGTCACTTTGGAATTGTACAGTCTCACATGACGACACTTCTCCAGCACCGACAAAGAAAAACCCAAAAATACTGCTTTATGGGCGCAAGCTCAGATGATTCCTTTACATTGCAATAATTTCGCATACAAAATGTTTGGAAGGTATTGCCTTGTGAGGTTGTAGCCCTATCAGCCCTGTTCAACGACTTTGCAAAAGTGGATCATAGTTCTCTACCAATTCAAGGGTGAAGATTTACGAAGTAATCAAGCTTCACTTTTCGAAACTACAGTTATTTCTGCAAGGTGTAGCATAACTTCGAAGCTTATCGGAGCTCAAATTTTACACCACATTCCTGAGTTCAGACATCCATCTCCATCTGGAGCAGGAATTGTTTCGATGTAAACAAAAGTAAAGAAATAATAAAGAAAAGCTGAAAAATAAACTACTTACGCCGACACGGCCTTCGCTGGCATCGGTTGATGCTGAGCAGGTGCTGGCTCTTCACCATTCATAACCTGAAGAAAACCGAAAATGTTTGATGCAACAGAACGGAAAACTTGGAGCACACGATTTCGAAAATTTCTATCGTGCTAGAATAGCTTAGCAGCCCTCAATACGAATTTTCATGACGTCGCATTAAAAATATGTGTTGACCGAAATGCGAATCGATTTGGAAGGTCAAAATATTGCGGCGCGGTACCGCTAGTCCATAACCCATAACGTGGCACGTATTAAAGCGGTAATAAACGAATATCAAAGTTAAATAGAGGGGTGTACAAGCCATGTTAAAAAACGACTTCCAAAGGATCATGACGCCGTGTCAAAACAGAGGCTGGGACATGAGGAAATCTCGAATCTTTTTCCAAAAAAAAGAGACAGCAGAGGAAAAATTCAGAAATAGATTAAATGTGTGCATTTAAATGATTCTCATCAGCTTCTTCTGGCATATACAAACAGTGGCTATTTTGCAGTTTACCTGGAGCATCCCACAGTCCGTCACTGCGGTCGTGATGCGCGTTAGCCGGGGAGGGGGGGGGGGGGGGGGGTTCTTCCTAAGAGGGGATTTCTTCACTGCACACCATACGGTGATGGCACGTAAAAACACCCCCCCCCGTGCAATCGATTGGGTCAGGCTTTCGCGATGGGGCGCGCGCGCACCGTGCAGTGGAGCCGACGACGCGGCATCGTCCGCTGGCTTGACAGCTTGGAGGGGGCTGAAAGGGGTTACACCACTTTTCGGTACAGTACTTATGAGCGCACGACTCAGTGGTATCAAGTAACGACGTGAGGGCAACGGATAAGGCATCGTATAGCATGTAGCATGTGCTGTAATTTACTTTGATAATGTACATGTACATGTACACTGATACATGTGATGTAATTTACTTTCATTTTTCTAAAGCATTCGATAGGGTGGACCATTCTAGACTTATGCAAAAACCTGAACATCTGAACTTCCATCCCTTAGTGTGTAAATGAATACAAAATCGTTCAGAGCGTAGTTTTCAGGCCAGGATAGGAGGTAATGCAAAACCTGAACATCTGAACTTCCATCCCCTAGTGTGTAAATGAATACAAAATCGTTCAGAGCGTAGTTTTCAGGCCAGGATAGGAGGTACTTTTTGAGTCTGTAAGTTGGTGAAGAGCGAAATTCCTCAGATAGGGGTCTTTTCCGCAGTTCTGTTCGCTATATACGTAGCTGGGCTGCCATTGATTCTTGAGGAAAGCCGATATCAAGATCAATGGGAAAATTGAATCAGGTACCGATGTGGAGAGAGATTGGAAAGGATTTATGAGTGGTTAACTATCTGGAAGTTACCTCTTGCCCCTGAGAAAAGTGTACATATGAGATTAGAAGGGTCGAAGTGCTCTGCTTGGTACTCGTTGAGAGGACAAATGTTGAATGCAGTGGTTAAGATGTAAGATTTGGGATTTCATTACAATAATGAGCAACACAAACTGCCATGTCTCATCCGTAGAAGCCTTCCATTTCATAATCGTGAAACTCTTACCATAGACATTATCACCAAAAGCATGTAGATTATTATAGCTTTCATTAAGATTAACTCTGAGCGGAAGTAACTCTTAAATCCGACGTTTTGGACCAAACTCATAGAATGGCAACGTCGAAATGGATGCTATCCTTTAAAAAATGTGCATCCTAAGAGGGCTGTATGAGCAAAACAGACTGTGTGACATATACACTCAGTAACCAACTGAATTTCACAACCACGAGTAGTAAGAGCACTTCCAAAGTGCATATGCTTAGAATTCACTGTGCTCCAGTTTCGTAACAGCTGTTGCAAGGTGCTTCTCTTTAGCGTTTACCGTAAAATATGCCGTGTCGTGGCTGCAAAATGGCTCCACGCCCAACTTCGAATTACGCCAAGTTGGTACTGTTCTCCGTAATCTAAGTTCCTGTTCCCATCGAAGCTACTAAGCCGGCGGATGACGTGTCGTCGGCTCCACTGCACGGTGCGCGCGCGCCCCATCGCGAAAGCCTGACCCAATCGATTGCACGGGAGGGTGTTTTTACGTGCCATCCCATACGGTAAAACAACATGCCGTGCTTTCCTTGGCGCGATTCATCCTCAGCGCTAGGATTCAGCCAGAATGTGAAACCTTAGAGAGAAAAATGATGAAGAAAGCGCGTCCTCACAATAGTGCACCACTCTCCTAACACGCATTGTGTCCACTATACATTGTATCCGACCAAATTTTTGGATACTTGGATGATTCGGATGACACCTGCGACCGCATTTTTAGATGATTCGGATGACGGCGATTTCGCGAACCACGGATTTTTGAGTGATTCGGACACGGCCAATTTCGGATGACTCGGACCAGGATGTCCGAATCGATAATCCGAAAATGGCTCATTCCAGTGTAAAGCGCCCACAACACCTTTAAAAGCTCAAAACAACGAGTAAGTTATACTCCGTTTTGTTGAACCTACTCCATCTGCCGTTACACAGTCTCGTAAACACCCTGACGTTACTCTTCTTCCTCTATTTCGTTATGAGGAGATCCTAAATACCACAGGTGTATTGCGATTGCGCCTATACGACCTTTCTGGGAATTCGCAGTTTTACCTTTCCATCGGTTCATGCTCGATTAGATGTGTTTCAGAAATCGCAAACCGTCATCACAATGAGAAGCACCACCCTGTTAACATGGTATGCGCGGGAGGTTATCTCCAGGCGTTTGTCGCTGCTTAACCAAGGGCGAATTAGCCGTGTCAACTTATGACACACAACACAACAACTACGCGCGACAGTTATAAAAAAAAAAAAGAATCGAATTTGCCTTAGGGCCTATTCACATTTCGCGACAGCAGCGACAGAGTTACACGGGTAAAACACGCGTATCGACTTTGCTGAGCGAATGCTCGGCATCAATCAATCCGCATGCATTGCACGAGCGAGTCCATAGCTGCGGTTGCAAAGTGTGGGCAGACCCTAGATGTCCAGCAAACCAAAGGGATGCTCGGGAGATGTCGCAAAAAGTGGCTTACTCTCTCCTGCATTCCTTGTTGAGAGATACACTTTCGAAATTCAAGTATGGAGCGTTTTTCGCGCCATGAATGAGAGCAACTTCCAACTACATAATTCAACGTCTATGCCAGAATTGGAATGTAAGAGGCCATTTTGTCCAAGAACCGATCACGGCTTAATAGCTTCATCATGAAAAGTTGGAGAGGTATTTCTGACAAAAAGTGGTCGCCGACCCACTATCGTTTCTGGTATACATTCACCATCGGATCCTGAGCTATCAAAGAATTCCAAAATCTATCCAGATCATAAACATAATGTGAAGCGATGAAAACAGGGTTTCGAAACGGATAACACTACAGATTTGAATGCAGGCATTGTGAGCCATCTTTGAAGATCACAGCAATTTGTCCTATTAGGGGGGGGGGGGGAGACACTTCACTCTGCCTTTTCGAGGGTGAATTTCTGAGCAGGCTTAAAGGAGGACCGTTCTACGCGGTTTCCTACCGCGGATAGGCCACTTTCCTTGTGTTCAAGGTAGTAACAACAACAACAAATAACCGGAACAATTACCTCGATGGTGACCACCTCTGCTGTTAGGTTTTCGCGTCTGATATCAACGGTGCCTCTGAAACAGGCTCACTTCATGAGGCTGACGCTAAACGTTGAAACGAGAAGATGGCACATGGTGCAAGTATGCGAAGGGGGGGGGGGGAGGTTCCACCTTCACTTTAGTCCATAAAATCCTGGCAAATTGTCGAAAAACTATCAATTATTTGTTTTTTATTCACTCTTTGTTAGTCATTTATGCGTGGATCTTGAAGATCCACGAAAACGAAACAAAATACCTTAAGGACAAGATCGGAACGAATAAACCATATTAGTGGTTATAGACAACACCTCAGGGAAGAGTGCGTTGAGCGAAACACGGATCGATTTAGAAGGTCAAAATAGTATTGCGGCGTGGTACAGCTAGACCATAACGCGGCACGCCTTAAAGCGGTAATAGACAAATATCAAAGTTAAATAGAGGAACTTGGTATCGAAGCCATGTTCAAGTACGATTTTCAAAGCACCATGACACCGCGCCAAAGCCGGAACTGGGATGTGAACAAATCTTGGAATTTTTTCCATTAAAAAAGAGACAGCAGAAGAAAAATTCTAAAAACTCGATTAAATGCCTGCACATAAATGACTCTGCCCAACTTCGCCGTTTGTCTGGCATAAACTAAACAGTGACTATTTGGCAATTTATCCAGTGTATCCTATAGTCACCATTGCGGGACACCTTTAAAAGAACAAGCGCACATCGAGTGAGTTATGCTTCGTTTTGTTGAACCTGCGCTATCTATCATTTCCTTTTCTCCTTGAAGTTTCCTGGAAATCCTAGATTTTTCCATTACGTTATGGAGAGACACAAAATGTCCCAGGAATATAGAGAGGGGGGGGGGTGTTCGCCGAGTACGTTTTGTGCTGTACGAAACGTGGAATGTTTAGCAGCGCTCTGTGTTCTACTCGTACGGTAAACTGAGGAAGGCCATTTCTGAGGCAGTAGGACATATATGTGCCTTCTTACCAAGGCGGATAACCATTGGGTACAAGGTAACCCCTCCGAGCCGATAGTCGCTCGGAGTTGCCAGTTCCTAGCATTCTTTCTAGATTTGATACCTCACAAGGTGGTTCAGAAAAAAACAGAAGGTGAGCGTCGTATAAGGAATGTGCAGGAGCTTGTGCAGGCGTCTGTCGCTGCTTAACGAGGAGTCAATTAACTGGGTCATATTGTGACAGATAGTACTCATGGTCCTTACGCTCCAAAAACCGAAATTTCCAGGTTCCCTGGATGGCTAACAATCCTGACGGATACCTTGGAAATCGTTTTAAAAAATCGGTCTATTCTCTATTCCCATATGTTTTCGGGATTCAACTATGAATGGTTTTTTGCTATTGAACGATAGCAGTTTCTCACCGATTCAAGAAAACTCTGAAAGCGGTTCAAGAGGATTCTTATGGACAAACTCTGGGGAATCTAAGAACAAGATGGACTCACTCTCAATGGCAACGAAATGAAATGAAATGACGAAGAATGATCCTCTGGCCGAGTCTTTCGATGTGCCGTCCTTACGAAATATGTACGTTGTTGACGTGAGTGGCGGCTGGAGCACACTTGTTGGCGAGGGCTGCCCGTAGATCAGAGTGTCGAAACACGTCAGCTGAAGACTCCTCGAGTTGCCTTCAATCGTAAACAACAGTTAGACACCTATGTGGGATTGGCCAGTTGGCTACGATGAATAGGAACTGGTGCTTTACATTCCTTACATTAAGTACCTTTTATTAGTAAATTTCAGTGCCTTTTTAGAACAAATCAAATAGTGATTCAAAACCGAAAAAGAGAGAAAAAATCGTAAATGTGCGTTCGGTTTGTACAAGCTTATTGAAAACCTAATGAACAAAAGTGGCTGATCTCTGGCGTTACAAGTCGTCCAAATTTCAAGCTGATTGCCCAAGATGACTCGTGTGCAATCATCAACAAAAACGAAAAATGGGCGAAATACAAAAGCAGACAATTCGCACATTACTTTTGCTACGAGTACTACAATATCAAATTTCTGAACATTAGAAGAACCTCCAACTAGTGCTCATCAATACCCTGGCGCGGCTCTTCACACGGGACCTGCCGGGAGTGCAAAGTTCTATCTCAGTGAAATGCCAGCAAAACCGTCTTGTTGTTCAAGAAGGGAGACGTGCACGACATTGGCAACTATCGCCCCGATCTGCCTGCTGTCCGTAGTCTACAAGCTGTTCACTCGAGTCTTTATGAATAGTATCAGCAGAGCCCTGGACGAAGGACAGCCAGGCAAACAAGCAGAATTTCGGAGAGGATTCAGCACGATCGACCACATACACACCATTGCGAAGCTCAATGAAATCTCACGAGAGTACATACAAGCTGCCGATGTGCCTTACGTTCATCGACCTGAAGGAGGATTCGATTCTGTCGGAACGGAAGCGGTCGTCGAAGCCTTCCGCACTCTGGCCGCTCCTACTCAGTACATCAGAGGAGTACCTCGAGAGCTACAGCAGATTCACGACCAAGATCCCACCATTCTACAACGACATCGTCATCGACGTGAAGATAGTGGCTGCCCAGGGGGTACTATACTATACTATACTGAACGTATACCCGCAGCACTTTACTGTCACTCCCGGAAACTTCATGCGCGAATTAGAAGGGGAATACATGGGAGTGAAGACTGGAGGTTGCCAGCTGCACCGTCTTCGCTTCGGTGACGACATCGTGCTCATCACGCCGAGCATTAGCCAGGCGGAGCGATTGCCATCGCTGCGCCACCCCGCTCCCACAGCCGGCGCGCTCCGCTCCGTCCAATAGGAGATCTGCTACCGAGGAACAGAACAGAGCGCGTCTGCTATTTGCGTGGCGAGCGCCGATCACCACAACCCGGCGGGCTGTTTCCAACCGGTGCAAACCAATGGCGGCCCTCAGCTTCAGGCGGAACGTTGAACAGTCCCCTTTTTTCTCCATTCTACCTCCATTTCCCGTTTTCAGTTCCAATCGCAGGTCATGGAGTCTTAGGTCTATCCTAGTGCGGGGGGGGGGAGGCACACTTTACTATTTCTGTTCCACAACGGCGGCAGAATTGAAAGTGAACGACGACGTTTCCTTACAGCTTGCTGACCGGGATAGACCACATTGCTTGCAAACCCCACTCCCCCTCCCCCTTTCCTTGGTTTTCTTGACCCTTTTGTCGTTCATAGGCCTACATCGCTACTTAGTTTTCCTTTTTATTATACAGTCCCTTTTGTGCCACTTTGTACATCTCTAGAGCATTCGTAGATTTATAACGCACATAAAATTACACAAAAATACAACAAAAACAAAAAAAAATAGCAAGAAATATGTAGCTTCTTGCGACCCAGTCTAGAAGGATGAAGGGGCCTTGTGCAACTGTTCTACTAGAAGCGGCACCAGCTCGCTCTGAAGTATGAAGAGTAGATTTCGACTCATTTCTTCTGATCACCACCGGCAAAAATTTAGGCTTATTCGGCGTCAAACTTTTCTCTGAACAATCTTTTCTGGAGAACGTCTCCGCTGCGATCTGACATAGAAAGTTTTGACTGGTCGTGGCAGATCTCCCTTAGGAAGTGCAAAAATTTTGCATCACACGGGAGCCGAACCACTGACCTTCCCTTGTAATTCCTGCGCAAAGGTGCAACATTTCAGTATCCTACACTGTTTCATCTTTATTTCAACAGGCAGAATCACTATATGATCCAACTAAAGCCATTAAAGTTGTAAAAAATTTGAAACTTTATAGTGCACCAGAAAAGGACGGCGCCATGCAGTCGTTTAGATTTTCACTTGATTGATAGTGCGAATGCTGCTTACTTGAAACTGCAAAGTGAAGATATGTGTGCTTTTTCTCCACACAACCCGAATTTTTGCTGACAGGCGAACGAAAATCGCAACATTTCAGAGAACTGAAAGGCGAAATCTCTTTTAGTCCATGAATATGTCCCCTCATTGTGCTTTCAGATCGGCAACAACCTATTATTTTCCTAAAGAGTTGAAAAATTAAAAATTTTACGCAGTTTTTAAGTTATTGCGGAGAAAATGTTCGTCTAGATAGGCATACGTTTGGAGGGATAAAGAAGCATAGCCGCTTGCAGCGCAGATGTCAGATTGCGCGCTACAATGAAACAATAGAATACGGTAGCGCACTTGTCGACCTTTAAGGAGTGGATCTTGCTCGCGCGACTGGAGCTGCACCAGGTTCACCAATGTCGGAGTCCGACACTGAGTCCTCGTTAGGCTCTAAAAACGAAGCGATGTCGAGGACCACCCGTCGGACTTTGAAAATGAAGGTGGTCTCTTCAAGCCGAGCCGGATGAGCACGAGAACGAGCCCGACGGACGTCAGCCTCCAGCACCCGCCCGGTACAATCCTTGGCTGGAGGAAGACCTTCCGGAGGAGATGGACATCCTGCTCAAAGTCCTTCACGATGAGTGGAGGAGCAGGATGGAGCGAGAGACCGTCGGTTGGGAGGACAGTCTCAGATGGAGACTTGCTTATTTAATGACGATGATTACACCACCTGACACCCCAAGCAGTTCGGAGGCGGATACTAGCGAAGAATCCGATGGCGTAGTCTCTCATGAAGAAGAAGATCAGGATTATTAGCAAACTTATATTTGAATTGCACTTGATATAGTAAGAAATAAAATTAAAAAAAAAGAAACGAACAGGCGCATGCCGCGAAGACCCACCGCGCGTGTGCGGGAACGTGCAGCGGTGGGGTGAGGGGACGCGTTGTTACCCCCGTAATCGCTGCAGCCGATCATATGCCTAGTCTGCGCGGCCAGGCCCGTGACTGATTGGCTGCTGCCGTTACGGTGGGAACAACGGCGCGTTCCCGCAGCCCCGCGGTCTGTCTTCGCAACACCCACCAAACGAACCTTAAAGCGTTTCGAAATGCATGCCACATACCGGGTCTGTTCGTTAAGAATCTGGTCTGACTGGAGTATGCCTGCGTCGATCACGCTAGGGTGATCGACAGAATTTATTTCGGACGACTTTTAGTGGACGAGCAGAGGGGACTTACAAGACACGGTAAGAACAAACACTATGGGAGGATTTCTCATCCTTCAAATAGTAGCAAAGCAAGATCAACGACGACAACTGTCCGCAGGCTCGAGCTCACCACTCGGGCGCTAGTAGATGGTAGCGCTGCTTGGGTGGCGTAGTGGCAGAGGTTCTACTTCACGTATGTAACGCCGAGAGTTCGAATCCCTCACTACGCCGTCTCTTTGCACACCTACTCTAATATCGAATTTCCATGAGAAATCTGAGTCTTCCGATGCCCTGAATGACATGTTAATCTATCCAAAAGACGTACTAAGAGTTCTTGCATCGTGGAAAGATACCACCTCGTCCATATATGATGGTGTCCCTCAGATTATTTTTAAAAGATGCGCTTTAGCGCTTTCTAAACCACTTTCGATAATATTCAATAGTTCTCTATTATTTGGTAAAGTTCCTGACATTTGGAAAAATATGCTGGTCACGGCTATTCCGAAATCACATAATCCTTCTTTCCTCTCTGATTTTCGTCCTATAAGCACTTCACCAACGCCAATCAAAGTGCTGGAAAAGCTTATTAGAGATAAATTAATAGCCAGGTTTGTTAAAAATAAAGTTATTCCTTCTGCGCAGCATGAATTCTCAAAGGGTGCTTCTACGACAACTCAACTAGCTGACTGTCTTTTCGATGGGAGTACTACGGTCAATAAAGGTGATTGCGTTGACGTAATTTACTTTGACTTATCCAAGGCCTTTGATAAGGTCAGTCACAGAAAGCTTACCACCAAGCTATCAGAAATGGGAATTGGAAGACGATTGCTTTTGTAGATAAAATCGTACTTAGAGAACAGATACATTATGTTAAAGTTGGTAATTCCTTTTCGGGTCAGCGTAGATGCACGAGCGGTGTCCCGCAAGGGGGAGTTCTATCACCCGTTCTATTCATAGCTTACACATATGACCTTCCGTATAAACTCAAGACACACTGTGCTATTAGCGTTCAAATGATTGCAGATGATATCAACGTGTACGGTACTTATAATGCTTCAAATCAGTCCCTAGTCATGGAGGCTTTAAATCAATCAATTCTTAATATGATTTCTTGGGTTAGCGATTGGGACATATCAGTGAATCTTGCCAAAACTTCTGTGATCCATTTTGGAGCTGGAATTGCACCTGTTTTCAGGTTCAATGATATTACTTTACAACAAGTCGACGTGATTATGGGTCACAAATCTGGAATCCTCAAACAAAAAAGTTCCAAAACAAAATTGGAAAACTGCAACAGACGTTTAATCGAATACTAGTTCACAGATGCATGCCAGATCTACAACCACTGAATTACGAAAGCAGTCTAAAATTTTTGAAACTAAAATCTCTGAGGTACATACGTATTTTTAATGATTTGGTCTCCTGTTTCAAGCTGCTTAAAGGTGAGCTAACCTTGATGGCTAGTAAATATTGGACATTTAGGCCATGTAGATATCGTACCAGTATACTTTCTCTTCAGTTTAAGAACCCAGGGAACAGATTTCCTTGTGACAGTGTTAATATTGTTCTCTCTCGTGGGGCAGTTTGGCTACAGAAACTTCCAGCTCATGTCTTAGAAGCACCTACTGTTGTCACTTTCAAGAGTCGATTAAAAAAGATTGACTTTTTAAGTATCCTTGGATTACAGAGCTGATTGCTTTGTGGTGACGTTACCAGGACACCTGAGGTAGAAGAATCATATGTGGACGTGTATGTCGTCTTGTGAAACCTCCCGCAATAGTGACGGAGCGATTCGTGTCCAAGAACAGAGTCATCATACCTGCTTCACGATTTTTTTACTGATGTTATCGGCTGATCAGAACTAGGATGGTCTAAGAGTTGATTTTTCTAAATTGATGTTTTTTTTTTATTCTTGCGTTTCTTCTTCTCAAATGGTTTAAATAGTCAAGCACTTTGCTAAAATTGAACAATTTTTCTGTTTGAAAGGTGGAGATTCTCGCAGTGATATCCGAGTCGTTGTTCCACATACGTCTAAAATCCTTCCCTGGTATGTATCTATGAGTTCAATGGAGCCAAGCTGAGAAAACCCAGAGGACATAATGAAGTGCTGTTCGCTCGAATGGCTGCTTTGACAGCACACGCAAATAACGACCGACCAAGTCTCTCTCCCGATATTTAAAAGCATGACACCAAACAGCGAGGGAATTTTTGCCTGAGAACCTTTTACCTTTACTTGCGAGCTGCCTAGTGAACAGGTTGGTTAATGACCTATGCCATGCTGTAGAAGCCAAAATCAATTGATATGGACAAATTAATAGATGTCCCTAAGGCCTATCGCGTCGCGCCGGCTATGGGTCGCGGCGATGGTATTGAGCGGGTACGAACTGCGTAGCTACCCGCGCAACACTGTCGCTCCGACCCGTCGCGGTAGTATATCAAGGGCCCCGCCTGAAGGCCCCCGCACAATTCTGCGGCAGCGCCGCTCGCCGCTATGGGTCTGTTCATACTTCGCGACAAGAGCGACTCGTCGCCCGTGCAAAACATTCACATCGATTAAAACCGAGCGCGCGCCGCCTGTTCATACTTTTCATCAAGCATGGGATACCCAAACAGCAGTTCACACGAAACCGCCAGGCTTGCCTCACCGTATGTAGACTAGCTCACATCATCCGTCTTCCTCTGGCTGCCCTGTATATACCCCATTCGCCGCGCGGCGTGTCATAATTAAAATCACCATTATCGATTGGGCCGCGCGGCCTGATCAACGTTAGCCAATTTCATTATGACTGGGGTATAAACTAGACCAAAACAAGAAAATAACAACAGTAATAAATAACTGGAACAACTACCTCAACGCCGACCATCTCTGCTACATTCTCGGCTCTGATATCCACGGTCGAGGTCCTGAAACGTCAATAGCGATGCTTAAATCGGTGAACGTTGTTTAAATTAAAGAACAGGATAAGTACACCCAGCCACAATCAGAAGCATGTAGACTCAGACTTGTCCAGAATCGACACTCTTCCTACTCAAAACGTAAGCACCGAATCTGCTAAATACTAGGGAACATAAATTGCAAACGGTCTTTCATGCCATCTGAATCCCGAAGCTGTTAGATACCTACTAAATGGGAAAACTTTCCTAATGCACTAGCTTGACTTTCTCATTTCAAGGGGTTCAGATGGGTCTATACGGCGAAACGAGTACCTCTACAAGAATCTCCACCTTCAAATAGTAGAAAGGTACGTTCAATCTTCACGAACTTCTCGAGCCTACCGAGTTAGTACGTCACTTTGGAATTGCACAGTCTCTCACATGACGACAACTCTCTAGCATCGACGAATAAAAAAATTCAAAAATACTGCTTCATGGGCGCAAGGTCTTTATATTGCAATATTTTTGCGTACAAAATGTTTGGAAGGTATTGCCTTGTGAGGTTGAAGCCCTATCTAGGTTCAACGACTTTGCAAAAGTGGGACATAGTTTTCTACCAATTCAAGGGTGAAGAATTACGAAGTAATCAAGCTTCACTTTTCGAAACTACAGTTATTTCTGCAAAGTGTAGCATAATTTCGAAGCTTATCGGAGCTCAAATTTTACACCACATTTCTAAGTTCAGACATCCACCCCCATCTGGAGCAGGAATTGTTTCGATGTAAACAAAAGTAAAGAAATAATAAAGAAAAGCTGAAAAATAAACTACTTACGCCGACACGGCCTTCGCTGGCATCGGGTGATGCTGTGCAGGTGCTGGCTCTTCACCACTCATAACCTGAAGAAAACCGAAAATGTTTGATGCAACAGAACGGAGAACTTGGAGCACACGATTTCGAAAATTTCTATCGCCCCAGAATAGCTTAGCAGCCATAAATATGGATTTTCATGACGTCACATTCAAAACATGTGATGGCCGAGATGCGAATCGATTTGGAAGGTCAAAATATTGCTGCGCGGTACCGCAAGTCCATAACGTGGCACGTCTTAAAGCGGTAATAAACGAATATCAAAGTTAAACAGAGGGGTGTACAAGCCATGTTCAAAAACGACTTCCAAAGGATCATGACGCCGCGTCAAAACTGGGGCTGGAACATGAAGAAATCTTAAATTATTTTCAAAAAAAGAGACAGCAGAGGAAAAATTCTGAATAGATTAAATGTATGCATTTAAATGATTCTCACCAGCTTCGTCTGGCATAAACAAACAGTGGCTATTTTGCAATTTACCCGGAGCATCCCACAGTCCGCCATTGCGGAACATGGCGTGATGCGCGTTAGCCGGGGGGGGGGGGTTCTTCCTAGGAGGGGATTTCTTCATTGTACACCATACGGTAAAACAACATGCCGTGCTTTTCTTGGCGCGATCCATCCTCAGCGCTAGGATTCAGCCAGAATGTGAAACCTTAGAGAGAAAAATGATGAAGAAAGCGCGTCCTCACAATAGTGCACCACTCTCCTAACACACATTGTGCCCACTATACATTGTATCCGACCAAATTTTTGGATACTTGGATGAATCGGATGACACCTGCGACCGGATTTTCAGATGATTCGGATGACGGCAATTTCACGAACCACGGATTTTTGAATGATTCGGACACGGCCAATTTCGGATGACTCGGACCAGGATGTCCGAATCGATAATCCGAAAATGGCTCATTCCAGTGTAAAGCGCCCACAACACCTTTAAAAGCGCAAAACAACGAGTAAGTTATACTCCGTTTTGTTGAACCTACTCCACCTGCCGTTACACAGTCTCGTAAACACCCTGACGTTACTCTTCTTCCTCTATTTCGTTATGAGGAGATCCTAAATACCACAGGTGTATTGCGATTGCGCCTATACGACCTTTCTGGGAATTCGCAGTTTTACCTTTCCATCGGTTCATGCTCGATTAGATGTGTTTCAGAAATCGCAAACCGTCATCATAATGAGAAGCAGCACCCTGTTAACACGGTATGCGCGGGAGGTTATCTCCAGGCGTCTGTCGCTGCTTAATCAGGGGTGAATTAGCCGTGTCAACTTGTGACACACAACACAACAACTACGCGCGACAGTTATAACCAAAAAAGAAGAATCGAATTTGCCTTAGGGCCTATTCACATTTCGCGACAGCAGCGGCAGAGTTACACGGGTAAAACATGCGTATCGACTTTGCTGAGCGAATGCTCGGCATCAATCAATCCGCATGCACTGCACGAGCGAGTCCATAGCTGCGGTTGCAAGGTATGGACAGACCCTCAGATGTCTAGCAAAGTTCCCTAGATGTCCAGCAAACCAAAGGGATGCTCGAGAGATGCCGCAAAAAGTGGCTTACTCTCTCCTGCATTCCTTGTTGAGAGATACGTTTTCGAAATTCAAGTGTGGAGCGTTTTTCATGAATGAGAGCAGCTTCCAACTACATAATTCAACGTCTAGGCCAGAATTGGAATGTAGGAGGCCATTTTGTCCAAGAACCGGTCATGGCTTAATAGCTTCATCATGAAAAGTTAGAGAGATATTTCTGACAAAAAGTGGTCGCCGACCCAGCATCGTTTCTGGTATACATTCACCATCAGAACCTGAGCTATCAAAGAATTCCAAAATCTATCCAGATCATAAACATAATGTGAAGCGATGAAAACAGGGTTTCGAAACGGATAACACTACAGATTTGAATGCAGGTATTTTGAGCCATCTTTGAAGATCACAGCAATTTGTCCTATTAGGGGGGGAGACACTTCACTCTTCCTTTTCGAGGGTGAAATTCTGAGCAGGCTTAAAGGAGGACCGTTCTACGCGGTTTCCTACCGCGGATAGGCCACTTTCCTTGTGTTCAAGGTAGTAACAACAACAACAAATAACCGGAACAATTACCTCGATGGTGACCACCTCTGCTGTTAGGTTTTCGCGTCTGATATCAACGGTGCCTCTGAAACAGGCTCACTTCATGAGGCTGACGTTAAACCTTGAAACGAGAAGATGGCACATGGTGCAAGTATGCGAAGGGGGGGGGAGGTTCCACCTTCACTTTAGTCCATAAAATCCTGGCAAATTGTCGAAAAACTATCAATTATTTGTTTTTTATTCACTATTTGTTAGTCATTTATGCGTGGATCTTGAAGATCCACGAAAACGAAACAAAATACCTTAAGGACAAGATCGGAACGAATAAACCATATTAGTGGTTATAGACGACAGACGACAAAAATAGAACGGAAAGCTTTTAGGTGTAAGGCCCCCGCAGCTTGCACCAACTACGCTTTTAGGCGACGCGCAATAAAGTTACGGTGAGCTGGCACTGATCTCTGACGTTTGTAATCATGAGACTGACACACACATACCGTGCCATTCTACACTTCCTCAGTCCTAAATACACAAGGACGACATCGGAATGAGGGGAGGGGGTGAGGAAGCGTTTGGTCAGGTAGGTGAAAAATCTAAAGTCATGAACCACTTTTAGGCCTCTGAAGGCGACGAACAGGTCAAAACGTAAGGCCGTTCAGTAAATTGATCCTTCTTACAACCTCGTTCGGCACAGGAACACGAACACACTTAGAAAATGCTGGGGTTTTACGAAGAGAGAACTTAAAGTGAAAAATAGTGCCTTATACAATACCGCTCAAATTCTTTGCAAATAAGACGCTTTGCGACGGATTAATCCGTCACAAAGCGTCGCATTGTCATGACTCTTTTCAAAGTTATTTGTTTAACACGTAATTAACACCATGAGAAGCCCTGTCTCATTTTCTATCTAGCGATCTAAACATCATCTAAAACGATTGCACAATGACCTAGTTATGAAGCTTTTGCTTCCTCGGCTCCTTTAATTGATTTACGACCTCTCCCAGATCCCCAGTGGCATGTCCTGAAGGCTTTCCTTTGACGAGGTTCACAGAAACTCAGAAATCCTCTATTGTTTCGGCAGATCTGTATTTGTCACACATCAAGTGTCATTGTGGTACTAAATAGTGCCAAGTTTGAATAACATAGGCCCGATTTAAGATAAGCGCAAACATGCGGAAACCTAAGATTCAGTTAAGAATTACCCAACTAGTAGCCTGCTACAAAAGACAGTATTCTACTATTCCATTGTGGGAACGATGGTCTTTGGAAAACATGTAAAATGGCTTTGAGAAATGGACAGAAATGGCTAGATTTTCTTTTTTCCAACAAGGGATTGGTCCAATCTCAATATGCGGCGTAGGATTTCTCCTATCTTTGAACTTCGGTTGCTCCTGTACAGGATAAGTACGAAAGCCGTGTTTTTTGTGGTCTACAGTAAACCACAAGTACATCCGAATCTAAGAAGAACGAAAAGATTTAGGTCGTTCAAAGTAGATTCCTATGCGGCCAAAGTTTGCCGAAAACAACAAAAAATTTTGTTTCAGTCGCTTACCTCTTTATGGATGAGTTTATTCGAAAAATCAACTGTACAGCATTTCTCAGCTTGTTGCGAGCTTTCTACAGATGTAATATTGTCCGCATTCAAACTGAAAACCATTTTCACCTCTTCGGACGCCGAAACAAGTTTGGAGCTGCGCTTTGGCCCGAGTGCGGACACGGCGGCGGGCCGCTCGCTGCTCTTGCGACCTCCCGTGGCACTCGTATCCGGGGTGATCACTGATAGACCGCGTCGCAGGAGGTGTGAATACTGTACATAGGCGATATACGACATGTGGAGTGCCGCGGGAGGTCGCAAGGGCAGCGAGCGGCCCGCCGCCGTGTCCGCACTCGGGCCGAAGCGCAGCCCCAAACTTGTTTCGGCGGCCGAAGAGGTGAAAATGGTTTTCAGCTTGAATACGGACAATATTACATCTGTGGAAAGCTCGCAACGAGCTGAGAAATGCTGTCCAATTGATTTTTCGAATAAACTCATCCATAAAGAGGTAAGCGACTGGAACAAAATTTGTTGTTGTTTTCGTCAAATTTTGGCCGCATAGAAATCTACTTTGAACGGCCAAAACCTTTTCGTTCTTTTTAGATTCGAATGTGCTTGTCGTCTACTGTACACTGCAGAAAGCACGGCTTTCGTACTTATCCTGTTCAGGAGCAACCGATGTTCAAAAATAGGAGAAATGCTACGCGGCATATTGAGATTGGACCAATCCCTTGTTGGAAAAAAGAAAATACAGTTATTTCTGTCTATTTTTCAAAGCCATTTTACACGTTTTATAAAGACCATCGATCCCACAATGGAATAGTAGAACAGTGTCTTCTGTAGCAGGCTACTAGTTGGGTAATTCTTAAATGAATCTTAGGTTTCCGCCCGTTTGCGCTTATCCGAAATCGGGCCTATGTTATTCAAACTTGGCACTATTTAGTACCACAATGACACTTGATGCGTAACAAATACAGAACTGCTGAAACAATAGAGGATTTCTGAGTTTCGATGAACGTCGTCAACGGAAAGCCTTCAGGACATGCCACTGGGGATCTGGGAGAGGTCGTAAATCAATTAAAGGAGCCGAGGAAGCAAAAGCTTCATAACTAGGTCATTGTGCAATCGTTTTAGATGATGTTTAGATCGCTAGATAGAAAATGAGACAGGGCTTCTCATGGTGTTAATTACGTGTTAAACAAATAACTTTGAAAAGAGTCATGGCAATGCGACGCTTTGTGACGGATTAATCCGTCGCAAAGCGTCTTATTTGCAAAGAATTTGAGCGGTATTGTAGGCGCGGGGCCAGATGCTTGATTCCTTGACATTACAATATTTTTGCAATTTTTTCTACACACTAGATGTCTGGAAGACTTGGGGCCCCTTCAGAACAAGCTTCACTTTTCAAGGCTACTCGTATTATGCTCAGTGTGGCATAACATCGAAGTTTAAGTTCAGACACCCATTCTCCACTTGGAGCAAGAATTGTTTCAACACAAAAGTTTACAAATATTACAAAAAAGTTGAAGAATAAATTACTCACGCCGATATCGCCTTCTCAGGCATCGGCTGATGCTGTGCAGGTGCTGACTCTTCACGACTCATAACCTGAAGAAAACCGAAAATTCTTGATGCAGCAGAACAGAAAACTTGGGTCATACGATACCGACAATTTTTATCGTCCTAGAATGGCTTTAGCAGCTTTCGGTATCGATTTTCTCGACCTCACCTCAGGGAAGAGTGCGTTGAGCGAAACACGGATCGATTTAGAAGGTCAAAATAGTATTGCGGCGTGGTTCAGCTAGACCATAACGCGGCACGCCTTAAAGCGGTAATAGACAAATATCAAAGTTAAATAGAGGAACTTGGTATCGAAGCCATGTTCAAGTACGATTTTCAAAGCACCATGACACCGCGCCAAAGCCGGAACTGGGATGTGAACAAATCTTGGAATTTTTTCCATTAAAAAAGAGACAGCAGAAGAAAAATTCTAAAAACTCGATTAAATGCCTGCACATAAATGACTCTGCCCAACTTCGCCGTTTGTCTGGCATAAACTAAACAGTGACTATTTGGCAATTTATCCAGTGTATCCTATAGTCACCATTGCGGGACACCTTTAAAAGAACAAGCGCACATCGAGTGAGTTATGTTTCGTTTTGTTGAACCTGCGCTATCTATCATTTCCTTTTCTCCTTGAAGTTTCCTGGAAATCCTAGATTTTTCCATTACGTTATGGAGAGACACAAAATGTCCCAGGAATATAGAGAGAGGGGGGGGGGTGTTCGCCGAGTACGTTTTGTGCTGTACGAAACGTGCAATGTTTAGCAGCGCTCTGTGTTCTACTCGTACGGTAAACTGAGGTAGGCCATTTCTGAGGCAGTAGGACATATATGTGCCTTCTTACCAAGGCGGATAACCATTGGGTACAAGGTAACCCCTCCGAGCCGATAGTCGCTCGGAGTTGCCAGTTCCTAGCATTCTTTCTAGATTTGATACCTCACAAGGTGGTTCAGAAAAAAACAGAAGGTGAGCGTCGTAATGAGGAGCAGAACTCTGTTGATAAGGAATGTGCAGGAGCTTGTGCAGGCGTCTGTCGCTGCTTAACGAGGAGTCAATTAACTGGGTCATATTGTGACAGATAGTACTCATGGTCCTTACGCTCCAAAAACCGAAATTTCCAGGTTCCCTGGATGGCTAACAATCCTGACGGATACCTTGGAAATCGTTTTAAAAAATCGGTCTATTCTCTATTCCCATATGTTTTCGGGATTCAACTATGAATGGTTTTTTGCTATTGAACGATAGCAGTTTCTCACCGATTCAAGAAAACTCTGAAAGCGGTTCAAGAGGATTCTTATGGACAAACTCTGGGGAATCTAAGAACAAGATGGACTCACTCTCAATGGCAACGAAATGAAATGAAATGACGAAGAATGATCCTCTGGCCGAGTCTTTCGATGTGCCGTCCTTACGAAATATGTACGTTGTTGACGTGAGTGGCGGCTGGAGCACACTTGTTGGCGAGGGCTGCCCGTAGATCAGAGTGTCGAAACACGTCAGCTGAAGACTCCTCGAGTTGCCTTCAATCGTAAACAACAGTTAGACACCTATGTGGGATTGGCCAGTTGGCTACGATGAATAGGAACTGGTGCTTTACATTCCTTACATTAAGTACCTTTTATTAGTAAATTTCAGTGCCTTTTTAGAACAAATCAAATAGTGATTCAAAACCGAAAAAGAGAGAAAAAATCGTAAATGTGCGTTCGGTTTGGTTTGACAAGCTTATTGAAAACCTAATGAACAAAAGTGGCTGATCTCTGGCGTTACAAGTCGTCCAAATTTCAAGCTGATTGCCCAAGATGACTCGTGTGCAATCATCAACAAAAACGAAAAATGGGCGAAATACAAAAGCAGACAATTCGCACATTACTTTTGCTACGAGTACTACAATATCAAATTTCTGAACATTAGAAGAACCTCCAACTAGTGCTCATCAATACCCTGGCGCGGCTCTTCACACGGGACCTGCCGGGAGTGCAAAGTTCTATCTCAGTGAAATGCCAGCAAAACCGTCTTGTTGTTCAAGAAGGGAGACGTGCACGACATTGGCAACTATCGCCCCGATCTGCCTGCTGTCCGTAGTCTACAAGCTGTTCACTCGAGTCTTTATGAATAGTATCAGCAGAGCCCTGGACGAAGGACAGCCAGGCAAACAAGCAGAATTTCGGAGAGGATTCAGCACGATCGACCACATACACACCATTGCGAAGCTCAATGAAATCTCACGAGAGTACATACAAGCTGCCGATGTGCCTTACGTTCATCGACCTGAAGGAGGATTCGATTCTGTCGGAACGGAAGCGGTCGTCGAAGCCTTCCGCACTCTGGCCGCTCCTACTCAGTACATCAGAGGAGTACCTCGAGAGCTACAGCAGATTCACGACCAAGATCCCACCATTCTACAACGACATCGTCATCGACGTGAAGATAGTGGCTGCCCAGGGGGTACTATACTATACTATACTGAACGTATACCCGCAGCACTTTACTGTCACTCCCGGAAACTTCATGCGCGAATTAGAAGGGGAATACATGGGAGTGAAGACTGGAGGTTGCCAGCTGCACCGTCTTCGCTTCGGTGACGACATCGTGCTCATCACGCCGAGCATTAGCCAGGCGGAGCGATTGCCATCGCTGCGCCACCCCGCTCCCACAGCCGGCGCGCTCCGCTCCGTCCAATAGGAGATCTGCTACCGAGGAACAGAACAGAGCGCGTCTGCTATTTGCGTGGCGAGCGCCGATCACCACAACCCGGCGGGCTGTTTCCAACCGGTGCAAACCAATGGCGGCCCTCAGCTTCAGGCGGAACGTTGAACAGTCCCCTTTTTTCTCCATTCTACCTCCATTTCCCGTTTTCAGTTCCAATCGCAGGTCATGGAGTCTTAGGTCTATCCTAGTGCGGGGGGGGGGCACACTTTACTATTTCTGTTCCACAACGGCGGCAGAATTGAAAGTGAACGACGACGTTTCCTTACAGCTTGCTGACCGGGATAGACCACATTGCTTGCAAACCCCACTCCCCCTCCCCCTTTCCTTGGTTTTCTTGACCCTTTTGTCGTTCATAGGCCTACATCGCTACTTAGTTTTCCTTTTTATTATACAGTCCCTTTTGTGCCACTTTGTACATCTCTAGAGCATTCGTAGATTTATAACGCACATAAAATTACACAAAAATACAACAAAAACAAAAAAAAATAGCAAGAAATATGTAGCTTCTTGCGACCCAGTCTAGAAGGATGAAGGGGCCTTGTGCAACTGTTCTACTAGAAGCGGCACCAGCTCGCTCTGAAGTATGAAGAGTAGATTTCGACTCATTTCTTCTGATCACCACCGGCAAAAATTTAGGCTTATTCGGCGTCAAACTTTTCTCTGAACAATCTTTTCTGGAGAACGTCTCCGCTGCGATCTGACATAGAAAGTTTTGACTGGTCGTGGCAGATCTCCCTTAGGAAGTGCAAAAATTTTGCATCACACGGGAGCCGAACCACTGACCTTCCCTTGTAATTCCTGCGCAAAGGTGCAACATTTCAGTATCCTACACTGTTTCATCTTTATTTCAACAGGCAGAATCACTATATGATCCAACTAAAGCCATTAAAGTTGTAAAAAATTTGAAACTTTATAGTGCACCAGAAAAGGACGGCGCCATGCAGTCGTTTAGATTTTCACTTGATTGATAGTGCGAATGCTGCTTACTTGAAACTGCAAAGTGAAGATATGTGTGCTTTTTCTCCACACAACCCGAATTTTTGCTGACAGGCGAACGAAAATCGCAACATTTCAGAGAACTGAAAGGCGAAATCTCTTTTAGTCCATGAATATGTCCCCTCATTGTGCTTTCAGATCGGCAACAACCTATTATTTTCCTAAAGAGTTGAAAAATTAAAAATTTTACGCAGTTTTTAAGTTATTGCGGAGAAAATGTTCGTCTAGATAGGCATACGTTTGGAGGGATAAAGAAGCATAGCCGCTTGCAGCGCAGATGTCAGATTGCGCGCTACAATGAAACAATAGAATACGGTAGCGCACTTGTCGACCTTTAAGGAGTGGATCTTGCTCGCGCGACTGGAGCTGCACCAGGTTCACCAATGTCGGAGTCCGACACTGAGTCCTCGTTAGGCTCTAAAAACGAAGCGATGTCGAGGACCACCCGTCGGACTTTGAAAATGAAGGTGGTCTCTTCAAGCCGAGCCGGATGAGCACGAGAACGAGCCCGACGGACGTCAGCCTCCAGCACCCGCCCGGTACAATCCTTGGCTGGAGGAAGACCTTCCGGAGGAGATGGACATCCTGCTCAAAGTCCTTCACGATGAGTGGAGGAGCAGGATGGAGCGAGAGACCGTCGGTTGGGAGGACAGTCTCAGATGGAGACTTGCTTATTTAATGACGATGATTACACCACCTGACACCCCAAACAGTTCGGAGGCGGATACTAGCGAAGAATCCGATGGCGTAGTCTCTCATGAAGAAGAAGATCAGGATTATTAGCAAACTTATATTTGAATTGCACTTGATATAGTAAGAAATAAAATTAAAAAAAAAGAAACGAACAGGCGCATGCCGCGAAGACCCACCGCGCGTGTGCGGGAACGTGCAGCGGTGGGGTGAGGGGACGCGTTGTTACCCCCGTAATCGCTGCAGCCGATCATATGCCTAGTCTGCGCGGCCAGGCCCGTGACTGATTGGCTGCTGCCGTTACGGTGGGAACAACGGCGCGTTCCCGCAGCCCCGCGGTCTGTCTTCGCAACACCCACCAAACGAACCTTAAAGCGTTTCGAAATGCATGCCACATACCGGGTCTGTTCGTTAAGAATCTGGTCTGACTGGAGTATGCCTGCGTCGATCACGCTAGGGTGATCGACAGAATTTATTTCGGACGACTTTTAGTGGACGAGCAGAGGGGACTTACAAGACACGGTAAGAACAAACACTATGGGAGGATTTCTCATCCTTCAAATAGTAGCAAAGCAAGATCAACGACGACAACTGTCCGCAGGCTCGAGCTCACCACTCGGGCGCTAGTAGATGGTAGCGCTGCTTGGGTGGCGTAGTGGCAGAGGTTCTACTTCACGTATGTAACGCCGAGAGTTCGAATCCCTCACTACGCCGTCTCTTTGCACACCTACTCTAATATCGAATTTCCATGAGAAATCTGAGTCTTCCGATGCCCTGAATGACATGTTAATCTATCCAAAAGACGTACTAAGAGTTCTTGCATCGTGGAAAGATACCACCTCGTCCATATATGATGGTGTCCCTCAGATTATTTTTAAAAGATGCGCTTTAGCGCTTTCTAAACCACTTTCGATAATATTCAATAGTTCTCTATTATTTGGTAAAGTTCCTGACATTTGGAAAAATATGCTGGTCACGGCTATTCCGAAATCACATAATCCTTCTTTCCTCTCTGATTTTCGTCCTATAAGCACTTCACCAACGCCAATCAAAGTGCTGGAAAAGCTTATTAGAGATAAATTAATAGCCAGGTTTGTTAAAAATAAAGTTATTCCTTCTGCGCAGCATGAATTCTCAAAGGGTGCTTCTACGACAACTCAACTAGCTGACTGTCTTTTCGATGGGAGTACTACGGTCAATAAAGGTGATTGCGTTGACGTAATTTACTTTGACTTATCCAAGGCCTTTGATAAGGTCAGTCACAGAAAGCTTACCACCAAGCTATCAGAAATGGGAATTGGAAGACGATTGCTTTTGTAGATAAAATCGTACTTAGAGAACAGATACATTATGTTAAAGTTGGTAATTCCTTTTCGGGTCAGCGTAGATGCACGAGCGGTGTCCCGCAAGGGGGAGTTCTATCACCCGTTCTATTCATAGCTTACACATATGACCTTCCGTATAAACTCAAGACACACTGTGCTATTAGCGTTCAAATGATTGCAGATGATATCAACGTGTACGGTACTTATAATGCTTCAAATCAGTCCCTAGTCATGGAGGCTTTAAATCAATCAATTCTTAATATGATTTCTTGGGTTAGCGATTGGGACATATCAGTGAATCTTGCCAAAACTTCTGTGATCCATTTTGGAGCTGGAATTGCACCTGTTTTCAGGTTCAATGATATTACTTTACAACAAGTCGACGTGATTATGGGTCACAAATCTGGAATCCTCAAACAAAAAAGCTCCAAAACAAAATTGAAAAACTGCAACAGACGTTTACTCGAATACTAGTTCACAGATGCATGCCAGATCTACAACCACTGAATTACGAAAGCAGTCTAAAATTTTTGAAACTAAAATCTCTGAGGTACATACGTATTTTTAATGATTTGGTCTCCTGTTTCAAGCTGCTTAAAGGTGAGCTAACCTTGATGGCTAGTAAATATTGGACATTTAGGCCATGTAGATATCGTACCAGTATACTTTCTCTTCAGTTTAAGAACCCAGGGAACAGATTTCCTTGTGACAGTGTTAATATTGTTCTCTCTCGTGGGGCAGTTTGGCTACAGAAACTTCCAGCTCATGTCTTAGAAGCACCTACTGTTGTCACTTTCAAGAGTCGATTAAAAAAGATTGACTTTTTAAGTATCCTTGGATTACAGAGCTGATTGCTTTGTGGTGACGTTACCAGGACACCTGAGGTAGAAGAATCATATGTGGACGTGTATGTCGTCTTGTGAAACCTCCCGCAATAGTGACGGAGCGATTCGTGTCCAAGAACAGAGTCATCATACCTGCTTCACGATTTTTTTACTGATGTTATCGGCTGATCAGAACTAGGATGGTCTAAGAGTTGATTTTTCTAAATTGATGTTTTTTTTATTCTTGCGTTTCTTCTTCTCAAATGGTTTAAATAGTCAAGCACTTTGCTAAAATTGAACAATTTTTCTGTTTGAAAGGTGGAGATTCTCGCAGTGATATCTGAGTCGTTGTTCCACATACGTCTAAAATCCTTCCCTGGTATGTATCTATGAGTTCAATGGAGCCAAGCTGAGAAAACCCAGAGGACATAATGAAGTGCTGTTCGCTCGAATGGCTGCTTTGACAGCACACGCAAATAACGACCAAGTCTCTCTCCCGATATTTAAAAGCATGACACCAAACAGCGAGGGAATTTTTGCCTGAGAACCTTTTACCTTTACTTGCGAGCTGCCTAGTGAACAGGTTGGTTAATGACCTATGCCATGCTGTAGAAGCCAAAATCAATTGATATGGACAAATTAATAGATGTCCCTAAGGCCTATCGCGTCGCGCCGGCTATGGGTCGCGGCGATGGTATTGAGCGGGTACGAACTGCGTAGCTACCCGCGCAACACTGTCGCTCCGACCCGTCGCGGTAGTATATCAAGGGCCCCGCCTGAAGGCCCCCGCACAATTCTGCGGCAGCGCCGCTCGCCGCTATGGGTCTGTTCATACTTCGCGACAAGAGCGACTCGTCGCCCGTGCAAAACATTCACATCGATTAAAACCGAGCGCGCGCCGCCTGTTCATACTTCTGCGCGCTGCGCTCCTGTCGCGAAGTATGAACAGGCCCTATGCTTAAGGATAGGGCAGGGACGCCGCCAACGGCAAGCCCTGCGTCCTCGCCCTATGGTTGAGAATAGGGCCGCAGCGTTGCCGCAGAAGTGTGCAGGGGGCTTAAGACATTTTATACTTCGGCGACAGCGCGAGCGGGAGCCCTGGCATAACGGGCTAGAGCGCTCGCGCGCACTCTGTTCCGCTCCCGCCGGGCGCTTCGCACTGCGACGAGCCGTCGCCGACGGGAGTATAACACCCTGCAAAGTATAACATGCCTTACTCGCTGTGAAGTCAGTCCATTCATCACGATATTCTTACACTCCTCATGCCAATTCACTATACAAAACTATCACATTTGATATGGAATGTAGTGATCACTCGGCTGTTGCTACATTTGTGGTGTTGAGGCAGAAAACTATCAGACACCTCGAATCACTGCACGAGCGTAGACAATCAGCAGGTTGCATGCGCTTCCATGGTTCAAGCCGTCTAGGAGTCATTAACAGGCAGGATAGTATGAGATCATGCCTTCATAAACATTTACTTCTACAACAATGATACTCATGCAACTACAAAGGTAGAAACGTAGAATATCTAAACCAGAACAACACAAAGGAAGCCATAGCTGTTTGACATCCTGGTGAGGCTTCACAAGTCAGCAATTCGAAAAGAGAGAACAAGAACATGCACCCTGCTCTGCAACACCATTGGAGAGCTCACATGATCGACTCGGAAGAAAATATCTGGCAGCGGAACGGTCGTGACCGAAGAACCACTCCTAACACTACTCCTCCTCTTCATCTTGAGCCGCAATACCACCGCTGCGCGCGGCCGCACTTCCGAACCCTCCAAATCTGCTGGTTGTGCAGTTTGCGTCATTCGCGAGGAACTCTGGTACAGCCTGCAAATAAAGCAATGAAGCAAAGGACTCAAAGGAGAATAAAAGCGCCAAAAGACAACCTGCTCGGCCTCGGTGAGAATCTCGACGAGACTCTGGGCCAGACCTCTGTTTTGATCCGAGAGGTAGAGTGATGTCGCACGTCCAGGGTTTCCCACACGTCCGGTTCTAAAGCGGGCATCGAAAAATTAATCAAAACGCTAGAGCTAAGCGCCCAACTACCTGCCGATGCGATGAACGTAGTCCTGTCCGTTGGTGGGAAGATCGTAGTTGATCACGTGATCCACTCCTTTGATATCCAGCCCGCGTTCAGCGACCGCTGTCGCGATCATCACCTTCAGAGGACAAAGAATGGAGCGTTAAACGTCCACGTTCAATGGAGAAACCACAGTCTCACCGGCGTCTTTCCCTGACTGAATTCGCGGACGGCCTCTTCTCGCTGATTCTGGTAACGATCACCATGAATCGTTACCGACGGTATGCCGAATTCGCTAAGCATAACTCCAAGCGTGTCAGCGAACACCTTGCGTGTCACGAAGACCAACGTCTTCTTTTTGAACACATCCGCTTCTAAAAACATACATATGGTCATTTAGAATTTCAGTAGTTATCTAGGAGCCGATTGTAAGTGAGCCCTTTACAGCAAGCTCAATGAACCTAACTTTGACCTATGACCTCAACCTTTAGGTAAGCGAAGGCTGT
This sequence comes from Heligmosomoides polygyrus polygyrus, assembly GCA_947396885.1. Lineage (NCBI taxonomy): Eukaryota > Metazoa > Nematoda > Chromadorea > Rhabditida > Heligmosomidae > Heligmosomoides > Heligmosomoides polygyrus. Next base: position 5,505,425 of record OX377206.1, on the reverse strand, counting down.
CTTAAGCCTAGGTGTCACATCAAAAGTTAAACTAGACGGACAACAGTAGGAAGGAAAAAATCGTTCTTTCCGCACTGAAATATACCATTTTCACGTCCAATTGACACATTTCAAATCCAATTGAACACTTTTTAAACCGAAACGGACACTCTTCTAGCAAGCCTGCGCTTTTGAAATCAAAATTAACGTCTTGCAGATCAAAACAGGCTTCTTACACATTCCAATGGATGAGTACTACAATATTTTTTATTCAAAGAAAATTTCGCAAGACTTTTACTGAATTTTTCAAGTTCACCTACCCAAACGCACACATTGTTTAACATTTCATCAATTTTTCTTTATCGTCCTAGGGAAAGCCGTCAACTAACATTTGTTTTGAAGCGAAGGAATGCAGAAATCACTTACTACATTTAAAAAAGATCACGCCATGCACTCGTCTAGTTCGCCGCGACTTTCATTTGATTGTGTAAAGCGTAAATGTATAGAGAAATAAAGTGTAAATACTGCTTACAACAGCTATGTGAGGATATGTGCATTTCTTACAACCGTTCCTGTCGTACCGTTTATATCCTGTTTCCAGCCACTCAAACAAAACTTGCTACCAATCAAATGAAAATCGCGATGAGCCAAATAAGCTCATGGCGCGATTTCTGCTTTTAATACATTAAATAATGTCTTTTTACGCTTTAAAACAAATATTACTCCTTTAGATTTTCCTCAAGTAATAAAAATTTTATAAAATTTTGAGCAATGCTGCCTTACTGTCCAGGCAATGTGAAAAATTCAGAGGTCATATCAGACCGCCCTTGAACAAGGATTTATTTTTACTGTCTCGGAGGGTATCTATTTGAATGTGGAATCTCGTTTTGATTTGGAAAACGTTTTGAAAAGCGTCAGGCTTGTTCAGAAGTGTACAGTTTGATGTGAAAATGATAGATATGGCAAGCAATGATTAAAACTGTCAGCAAATTTTGATTTTAATCACAAGCCCCAGAACAGGTAAACACCCAAGCTCTTTGCGCTTAAGATGAATGTTGATATTTAGCTTCGGCCAAGATTGTTATTTATCCTTATATTCGATCTGATTTTTCAGGCTCTGAAGAAGGCGACAACGCCGAAACGTCAGCCGTCAGGAATAAATATAAATAACAATCATGGCCGAAGCTAAATATCAACATTCATCTTAACAGGACCATGCCAAGATTCATTGACAGTCGCACTTGGAGTGATAACACTAGTTTTGGTCGCCCTGCATATAATCTTATCGCTGCTGGCAACTATAGACGTGGAGCAATACAACAATGCGCAAGGCCCCGTTTATAATTCGACGCCGAGCGACGCAACGGCATGTAAAGTGGCCAAATTGATTTATCGCCTCGCTCAATCAATATGGTCACTATACGAGACGTGACGTCGCTCGGCACCGAAGTATAAACGGGGCCTAAGTGCATAATGAGACGACACCAGTTACGCAATGGAAAGCATATAACTGTGGACGGCACTACATTTCAAAGCCTAGGGCGGAGGTACTCGTGAGTTAAGAACACACTCTTAAGCTGATCGACCGTTACATCAACAACCACATATACAAATAGACTTGATTGAATGTACCTTTAGCAACTTCATATCTCTTCATGTCGAAGTTGAGCAGCTCCAGGAATCGCTCCTTTTTATCTGCCATTGAAGTGCACTCTATGATTTCCTAAAAGTGTCAGTGTTAGTGTATCGCACAGCAATATTCGCGGGCATGAATAGGTTGGCAGGTACCTGAGTAATGCACTTATTCGCCACACCGATTTCGCCCCCGGCGATCATCAGGAAGTCTTTCTTCAGCTGCTGAGAGGCTAGGAGTTGAAGTTCCGCTGGGAAGGTGGCGCTAAACAGAACGAGCAAGGATAAGCACTAGCAAAAGCCAATCCATAAAGGCCTCCACATTTAATGTAACGAGGCGTCGCTATCCTTCAGCATAGGCAAGGAGGCAGCGATAGCCGCTCGCGGCAAAACTCCGTATTAGGTGTGCGCGGCTTCCGGGATGTTGCTCCAACAGCGCCGCGCGCGAGAGAAAAGGAGAAAGAGAGCGACTCCGAAGTCTGGCGCTTATTCATCACCGCAAGCGACGTTGGATGCGGTAGAAAAGCGATGTTCAGTTGGAGCCTTCCCCCTCCCCACTCCGCTTCCGTACGACCGCGGGTACAGATCTGTGTGGACTTTATGGGCCTGTTCATACTTCGCGACAAGAGCGACTCGTCGCCTGTGCAAAACATGCATTTCGATTAAAATCGAGAACGCGCCGCCAAAAAGTGCTCATACTCGAGCGTCGGCGCTGTCGCTCCAGTCGCCGCTGTTGCCTGTTCATACTTCCGCGCACTGCACTCTCGTCCTGCCGTCGCAAAGTATGAACAGGCCCTATAGCTGTGCTCAAATGACCTATTCGATCAGGCATTCGAATATTCGAGAGAATTCCGAGTGCAGAACTGCAATAGATCCTAGCCGTAACGTGGAAGAAGCGGAAGAATGGAGCGGTCCCGACTGGAACGCCTGCTGCGCGCTGTCTCACAAGTGTGACCGCGCTTATCCCCTGTGGAGGGTTTTACGGAGTATACAGGAATCATTTAGTTTTGAGACATGCCGCCTTGCCCCCGTAGCGAAGCGTCGATCAACCCTTCAGCGAGAGCAAATCCCGAATGTTTATGGATGTAGTAATGTAATCGTAGTTCTCGGTGCAATGCTCTGCGGCAGAATGTTGCCAAGAGCTGCGGCTACATTTGCAGGGCGACTGGTGTCATCGCGACAATTGTTTATTGGCACGGTACCCATCACAGTGCGGGCGTAGCTCCCTACAAGAAGGAAAAAGAACAGATCGCAGTGCGGTGCCGCAGGACTCTGTCGCAGGCCTTAACGAAACAAATTTGCAAATAATACACAGCAAAACGTTTTCCACGTGCTTCAGGTTTGATAACTTACGAAACCGTTACGCGTGTTGTTGCGCCCCGAAGTGCGAATGCCTTACCATTAGGGATATGTCACGCATTCTACTTCCACCTAAAACTTCTGCCGTTTAGAATGAGTATTTGGATTGCACAACGAATAATTGTAAGAAAACAATCAACACTCGCTCTTCTCAAAGTCCGAGCGACCCCGATTTCGATATTCGTTTAGACTAACCGCTCACGACCCTCCTCACGGGCATGTGTTATCAAGAGATATCAGTAACTTATCCGTTGACTAGACACTGAATCATCTCCAGGGCATCGCGCAGGGTTATTGAGTTCGGTGTATCACGAAAAGACCAGTCAACTCAGATCTTCGTTCTATTACACTTCTATGCTTCAGCCCCGAAACTCGATGTTTCTTGAGGCTAACGTTACTGAAACGCAAACCAAACCACACTTACCTCAACAGGAATGTCTGTCGATCCTCTCTCGCAGAAAGCGATTCATGGTTAAAAACATAGTTCATGAAGGGTTCGAAATTCTTCCCCAACATGCGGTCGGCATCATCCAGAATAAGATATTTTATCTGAACAGAATGTAGAAATAACCGAATTAAAACGACGATTGCTTCAGCTAGCTAAGCTACAACAACTGCTTCATGCCCATGCACTGTTTTATTTATGTATTTAAACAAAGACAACTAAGATGGCGGATGACTGGAGGAACAGCACCATAGTCCCCATCTTCAAGCAGAAGGGAGACGCTTCCGAATGCTCCAACTACCGAGGGATCAAACTGATCTCACACACGATGAAGATCTACGAACGACTGGTCGACTCAAGGCTGAGGGAGATGGTACCCATCTCCCAGGTGCAGTGGGGCTTCATGCCTGAGAGGTCCACCACAGACGCCATCTTCATCGCTCGTCAGGTGATGGAGAAATATCGGGAGAAACGAAAACCCTGCTACCTGGCATTCCTGGACCTGGAGAAGGCCTACGACAGGCTAGCTCGGGCCGTAATCCGGAATGCCCTCCGAGGGAGGGGTGTACCGGAACGTCTGATCACGGTCATAAGGGGCATGTACGAGGGCTCGAAAGCGGCGATACGAACTCCACACGGGGTGGCAAGGAAAGTGGACATCACAGTGGGGGTACACCAAGGGTCGGCTTTGAGCCCGTTCCTCTTCCTGCTGACGCTTGACTCTATAGCGAACCACCTTGAGGAAGGCCCTCTCAGAACGATCCTCTACGCGGACGACATCGCCCTAGTAGCCGACAACCAGGAGGAGCTGGAGGAGAAGGTGCAGCTGTGGCAGAGAGCCCTCGCAGACAACGGCCTACGGCTGAACGTGAAGAAGGCGAAGTTCATCAGCTCTGAGCAGTGCGCTGAATCGATCCTAGACTGCCAAGGGGAAACAATCGAGAAGGTGGAAGAATTCCGCTACCTCGGAAGTGACCTATCCGAGGAAGGAAGTGTGGACCAGGCGGTCAGGGGACGGATAAACGCAGTCTGGCTCAAGTGGAGGGAGTCCACAAGGATCCTCTGCGACCGTAGATGCTCCAGGACGCTCAAAGGCAAGCTCTATAGAACAGTTGTGAGACCTGCCCTCCTCTACGGCAGTGAGTGCTGGGCCCTGGTTAAGTCGCAGGAGCGGCAACTGCACGCGTCGGAGATGAGGATGCTGAGGTGGGCATGTGGATGGACCCGTCGGGACAGGGTGCGAAACGAGGATGATAGGGCAGTGATGAAGACAGCCCCGATCCAGCTGAAGATGAGAGAGCAGCGCCTGAGGTGGTATGGACACGTCCTCAGAAGACCAGAGGATCACCCCACAAGGTTGGCCCTAGACTTCGAGGCACCCGGAAAGCGTCCGAGAGGAGCCCCAAGGAAAAGATGGAAAGACGTCATCAAGAGAGATCTCGCCGAAGTCGGCGCCACGGCAGATGACGCCCTTGATAGGATGAGGTGGCGACAGATCACAAGAACAGCGGACCCTGCGACTGCGCGGGACTAAACGCTCAGGAGAAGAAGAAGAATTTAAACAAAGACAACAGTCCTGTTTGAAGAATGAGGGAAAAAACTGAGCATGCACGACACAACAAAACACAACTAAAATGAGCTGCATACGCGCTCCTAATGTATAGTCTGATTAATGGCATTAAAGCGTTTCCAGGTGTAGCTTCAGAATTACCTCTCGAAGAGAGATATAGCCTTCGCTTATGAAGTGCTTGAGGCGTCCGAGTGTCGCAACAAGTATTGTTGCGCCCTGAAATGAAGGAAGCCAAGGTTACGTATAATCTCGGACGCTGAAGGCCATTACTGAGAACCTAAACTCACACGAGACAGAGTCTGACGCTGCTCCATGACAGACGTTCCACCGTAGCAGCAGGCAACGTGTAGAACCGTGCCGAAGGCGAACTTTCTAGCTTCGTTGGAAATTTCGAACGCCTCAGCACGAGTTGGCGCAATAATCAAACACCTGAAGCGTTTGGCAGTACTGGACATCGACGTCGATGAATCAAACGGACATACCTTGGACAGCATATGCCATCAGCCGGAGTGCTAAGGTTCCCAGAGGGCATTAGTGCTGACATCACAGGCAGGAGGAAGGCAGCAGTCTTCCCTGAGCCAGCCTGAGCGCAGGCCATAATATCTCGCCCTGTAAAACTCGATGAGGACTACTACACTGGGATATGAGTCGATTTCCCCGACTCTATTGACGTCCAATCACCGCTTTCACTAAGTGAGGCTGGTAAGTATCGCCTCAAGCGGGACGTGAACTGGAACATCTCCGCGTTCGATCTTACTTGGAAATAGCGGTGCCGGTTCGAATTCCAGGTGCCAACCCGAAAGGCTTCTTCCACATGGCAAAATTTCACTCGCAACAATAAAGTGGTGATAATTCACCTCAGGCAGATAAAGGGCGGCTTGTTGACCTCTGAGAACAACTCCTCGATATCGATATTTAAGAAACTCAAAGTCAGGGAAATGTTAAGAAAGCAACTTTCCCAACCATGAACAAGAAGTATTCCTATTGGTAAAAAGACACTGAGAATCTGTTCATAGTCAACAATGGCAGGGCGGCAGCGACTCTTCTCGTATCGATTTTGCCTGGCGATCATTCGACAAAAATCGATTCGTACACTCTGCACGGGCAGCTCAGTCGCTTGCGCCGTTCACTATCGCGGACTATGAACAGGCCCTGAAGCATAAGTAAGGAAGTACAATAGTTAAGTAGAAGTTTCACGTGTTACTCCTGCATCGATCACTGACCCAACAATCCCAAGAGCTTCCTTCAACAGATTATGGAATCTGAGCGCAAGTGGATTTGTGTATGGTGTCGCGAAACTCATCGTGATGGGCGACGCATGTTCGACTCCCGAAACTAAAGGGACCAAGGAAGGAACTAATGTTTTGACCCATGTTGTTGACCAGTATTGCCCCCGGGGATAAATCACGGTTTGGGGGACCAAGTGGTGTTTCATCGAATCAGTTTCTATTCGTTTTTCGTTATTCTGCATCCAGCAGCGGTCCGCTACAATCTCGTGCATCTTCAGGGGAGAATGCGAGAGTTGGGAGTGCTGTTCAGGCATGGCAGATAAGCACAATTGCCGGAGTTGGGATTGCTTTCTCCAAACTAGGACTGAGTTTTTTTTTTTAAATTTGCATTATGCGCAGAACACTGATGGAGTGGCCAACATCTTAAGCCAGAAATCGAAGATGCGGTCACATATTTTAAAGTCCCGTCTGGAGATATTGCAAGATTGACAGCCTCTCATCGTCATGATAAAGCATAGCTGAGTTATTTGGAAATGACTTGTTTTCAAACCTTTCCTTTACCACCACAACTTCTAAGAAAAACAGAACAAACCGCTGAAAATAGCCGGCATCGCATATTGCTGAATGAGGGTGGGATGTTCGTATCCGGCTTTCTTGATGTTCAACGCAATTTGTTCCGTGAGGCCTAACTCCTCGAAAGAACTGAGACAGCTAACACATAAAGTGAACTATAATAAAATGCAGAACCTGACCCTGAATTCGACACCGTCTCACTCAAGGCATATTCCACTTCGATTAGAACCCACAGGCATCAGAAATTCGGGATGGATTTCGCCGCATAAAACCTACTAAAGCTATGAAAACTGCCAGATAGGCTCTGGCTTATATCTCGCCTTCTCTTGAAGCGGAGTCACCTAATAGATACTTGCACATCCGGGCCCAAAAATATGATTAGCGGCCCGTACTGCTGTGAGCTATGACGCATTTCCTTCAAAAAGTGCATCCTGTATTCCTTACATTGAACCATTTCCGCTCTCACGTCCGCAATGGTCTGTTCGTTAAGATATAACAAGTGAAAGCACATAGGCTAATACGGGTTAGCCGCTGGTACCGTTGCCTAAGCCCTAGATTATGCACCGCCACGCGGCGCGGCACCACGATCGCCATAGATATCGATTTTTCGCCCCGCCCTGTCGATATCTATCCCGACCGTGGTGCCGCGCCGCGCAGCGGCGCATGTATAACCTAGGGCTGCAGCAGTACTACACAACAGCGCACATCCTGCGCACATAGAGCAATCGGCCTGAATCGAGGCATGCAGGTGCTGTCAAATTTCTGGCTCAAAGCATCCAGCATCCGCCTTACTGCTACAAAATGGCTCTACAATGATAAGGAACACTCACGTAATCTTCTTGCACTTTTCAGACCTCCCATGAAGTCCACCTTCAGTCAGTGTCACCTGAGCTTCGAACAGCTTCGTGAACATTTCTCCTTGCTCGATGTGATCTTTGAACAACATTTCAACGTCTTCATCTTTAGGAATGAACGTCGACGGCGGCTTCTTCGGCACTTCACTTTCGCCTTCAATCCTCCGTGATTTCGGAGGATTTGGGGACTCGCGAGAAATATGATCGGTAGCACCACAGTTATAGCACGCATTATCTGGAACACACATGTTCATGCAAGCGAAACAAGTTGCATTTTTGGACCGTTCTTTGCGCCAGTAGTACATTATCTATTCTCGAGGTATGCGCTGGTATATGTATAGTAACACATGAGAATCTCAGAACCTGATTTTACTTCCACTATATGTGTTGCTAAACGAGAGCCAGGGACATTTAGTCGACTGACAGAGTGGACTAAAGCCACTACCCTCGATGAAAAAGCCGTTTGGTGTTCAAGCGAAGGATTCAATCGTGATTTATTGATAACTGAATTGCTTTGGATGGACTAAATGCTAAAACCATGACCCGGATTTCTATCGTAAACTGATGTATAATAGGCCATATAGAAACTCAATTCCCGATCTTCACTCTTCACGATTTCTTGGTGACTATAAACTGGCAGGAATGACCAGCAACCTTCCCCTGGCACAATAAGGGTTGTGCCGAACTAAGGCACTTTCGCAAATAATACATGATTTAGTGGATCCATATGGCATTTGTACAGAGCAGCAAGCTAAAAAGCAGAAAAAATGACAGGAAAAGCAAAAAAACAACAGATACCAGTCACCAGAGAAGTCAGATTTTTGTTCTTCACTTAGAATAACTAAAAGATCATAACCATAGAGGCTAAGGGAATACAATATATTTAACCAAACTGCGTGTAAACCGCGCCTCACGGCGACTGTGCTAGCATTCAGTAATAGAAATAAAAATTGAAGAAAAACACCAACCCCTTGGCATTGGACATTCGCTGGAACGATGGCCTTCCTGCTTGCAGTTGAAGCATCCCGATGGACGTTCTGAAAATTCACCACTTAGAATGCTCTTACGAAAGTTCAAGCATATCCAGTAGTATAGATAGCTTCGTGGAATCTGTCAGCAGATACGCACCTCTCCTGTCACCGTCCCCTCTGTGCCCGAAGCCGTCGTTACCACCGCCAAAGCCGTCTCCGTCACCGAATCTGCCAGACTGCTGGCCAAAGCTGCCTCCACCACCAAATCCGCTGTCGCTACCACCGCCGAAGCCACCCTGATCTCCACTACCGAAGCCACAATTTCCAAAACCAGTACCTCCAAAGGATCGGCCTGCAATTGAATTAAAACAATATTCACGCCAACGAGGGTGACAGGAGCGCTATTTCGTCTTCATCTAAGCGCATGAAAAAGGCCAATGGCCGAAGACTAACTCTGATTCTCCTCTGAATTGTTTTCGCCAAATTCTGAAAAGAGAAGGGCTTATGCATGCCATTCCACCAATTTCTAAGGGATGCGCTAAAAAACACACTGCGCGACTTTCCAGTATTAGTACAGTTCTGCGAGAGATGTCCTTCTCCGCCATAGTTATAGCACAGTTGTGGATCAAAACACCTCTATTACAGCAAACTCTCTATATAAGGATTGCGTAACCAGCAGTGAAGCCTTTGGGCTGCTCTGCGCATCCTACTTCTGCGAGCTACCGTGAAGGCATACGAAATACGCAGCTGACTTATACCATGCCTCTTGAGAGTCAGTTGATGGAAGCCTCCTTTCACCGTTCCCGCAGGTTTGCTACGAACGGAAGGAAGCTCAGGGCCTGTTCATGCTCGAAAGCAACGGCAGCGACTCGAGCCAGAGCAATGCTCGGAAGTCTGAACAGGCAATGAGGGTGAAGAAAGCGGAAGGTGCGACTGCGGAACGTAGTATGCGTAACCAAACAACAACAGCCCATAGGAATAAGATCGTTAAAATCTAGACTTGGAGCTCCTTTCTGCTGATAATACTTCTTTTCTAGACTTCGGTTGAAGCATATGTCCTAGGTCTACGGTATGCGAGGATCGTAATGGTTTAAACCGCAGGAAATCTTGTTGGTCGGCCTGAAGATCTAAAAGAACTTGGAAAAACGGTGAGGAAGGATGTGGCAAAAAGGACCACTGGTTTTGAAGAGATTTTGGGAGTGGGAGTGATTTGGAATGCTGATTTAAATTGGGCTCCCTTTTTGACTCCCTTCATGTTGATATGAAACATACGATTGGCCACCGAAAGTCATTGTATGGGCCAAATACGCACGCAAATTGCCTTCGCGAGATGCCGTGGAAGTAGAATGCGAGGCGCACCATTAAGGTGACTCACTGACGCCGTCTTTTATCATTTCCACTTGCCCCTTAAGGTATGGCCAGCGCTACGGCAGATATGATCCATTCAAGGATCAATATGACATCAAGATCTGTTTCCGCTCAAAATCGCGCTCATGGGAGGCACAATATGTCCTCCCAATAGACCACATATATGGCAGCAATCCTCTCTCGGAAGCACAGAATTTGACTTCGCCTTCTTGGCTAGTCTCGCTAATGAATGCCTGAGCGAAATACTACAAGAGCCCCCAACAGAGCATTTAGAGATAGAACTCTTTGAACAACAGGAAATAATTGGATGAACAAGTAAAATGTCTAAACCTCACCATCATTCCGCTCTGATCCAAATCTTCTGTTTTCGCCTGAACCAAAATCGCGAGAGCTGTTAACGTCCGACTTCTCGTTGAATCCGTCGTCACCGAATCCACCGCTCCTCGCAGAGCTTCCGAATCCACTTTCGGAGCTTCCGAAACCAGCGTGAGGACCACCACGACCTCTTGGAGCTCCTCGTCCTCGAAAGCCTCCACCTCGTCCGGTACCCTCTTCATTTCCGCTGTCGAACGCACTGTCCGCATCTCCAAAACCACCGCCTCTCGAACCGAATGATCCTCCACCTCTTCCACGGAAGCCTCCTCTTCCAAAAGATTCGGTGTTTGCGAAGCCGCTATCGCCTCCGAATGCGGTACTCTTAGAGGCGAAGCCTCTTCCTCTGAAGCCAGTATCAGCGCCTACAAATCCGCTGCCGCCACTTCCGAAACCACCATCTCTGCCTGCAAATCTGCCGCCACCTCTTCCTCTGAATCCTCCCGAACCTCCGTTTCCTCTTCCGAAGCCAGTATCAGCGCCTACAAATCCGCTGTCGCCACTTCCGAAGCCACCATCTCTGCTTGCAAAGCTGCCGCCACCTCTTCCTCTGAATCCTGTGCAGCTATTTCCTCTTCCGGAGCCAGTATTACTGCTTCCAAATCCACCATCGTCTCCACCGAAACCACCACCTCTGCTTGCAAAACTGCCTCCACCTCGCCCTCTGAATCCTCCCGAGCCGCCATTTTCTTTTCCGAAGCCAGTATCACTGTCCCCAAATCCATTGTCGCCTCCTCCGAAGCCGCTGTCATTTCTAGATCCAAAGGCGGTTCGTCCTCCTCTTCCTCTTGAACTGTTCACTCGCCCAAATTCATCTGTAACCCAGCGATTTCCCAAGAAGTCTGAAGCGTAAACAGAAGAAAACATACCTCCAAAACGTTCACCGCCACTGTGGTGCGAGCTTTCATTGTTGGCAGCTGGGGTAGATGAGTCTACGCCCCAATCCTCCTCACAATTATTGCTGAGAGCTGATCCCCAGTCGTCATCAGATTTCGCGACCGGCGACTTCTCACCAAACCCAGCACTGCCATCACCGTGGCCTGGGTTAATGTTTGCAGCGCCATCTGCAAAACAACAATAAGAACGGACACTAGGGATAAGGGATAATATCATACCATATGGACCTCGTTGTGGTGGAGGGCAATCCCAGTCTTCTTCCACCGCGTTTTTGCTGTAATAGATGTACGATCACGAAAGAAATCTCATCATTGAAGAATTTCACTCACTCCATTGATTGGCGAACTTGAAGACAATTGAAGAGTTCTAAATAACAATATATACGGTTGATACGTTATGCAGAAAACGACCGCTGGCGACAGGGAAAGCTAGCCACGTTGGCTGCGAGCAACGATACTCACTCGCAGCCATGCGTGCGGTCGCGGTGCGGCGCTGCAGCAGGACCATCTCTAGCCCTGACAGGAGCGTGTACGAGTTGCCGGACGTGCTGAGCGTGCTAATGCGGAACCCCACGTCCCTACCTGTCTTATGAATAGTTTCGGCTGCAGCAAGAGGAGAAAGCTGTGGAATTCGACGTAATAATGAGCCGGCTTCTAAAGCTGACCCCTCACAATGAAAAATTAGGAGTTCCCAAATAAGTGGTCAGAACTGGGGTGGAATCTAGACTACGTCAAATGGGTGGTGGAGAGAGAACTGAAGTTCACTTACGGGTTCACTAAACATGGCCAGTAGATGATCTTAACTTATTAAATGGTGGTGAAAATCGTATTATAGAGAAAATAGGATGTTCCAGAGCACATTATGCTCATGGTGTTTCGCCCGCAGAATATCAAGCATCCGTGGATATAGTTTTGTTTTGGCTTTTACTCCACCACATTGTCTACCTATATTAGAGAGATGTTAGAGTATGCCAATATTTACACTCGTAATTAGGCCAGTTTGCTATTAGGTTAGTTAAATTGTGAGACATTTTGCTGGGCTCCAAGCGCTGATTAATAGCGCTGGATGGATACTTCTTTCTTTCTTCTTCGTACTTTAGGTATTCGAACCTACTGAGAAGAAAGCAGGGGTTTCAGTCATAATCATGAGGAAGCTTTGAAACCTCTACAAAAGGCGATCAACCCCAATTTTTATAGGTTCGTCAGTAATCCGCCTCTGAACATACGACACACTTCGCTGAACGCGCAACCGTTGTAGGCAGCGCTTGAAACACAAAGATCTATGACTGAACACCTTCCCACTTTTAATATGAATGCCTAACCTAAAAACAAATGTTTGTTCTTCTAATGATACCGTATGGACCTTCTCCATAACCCAATACTCAGTTGTCTTTGGATCTCCCCTATTATTTGACTTCACCAGTTTCCCTCTCGACCCCTTTGCTGCAGTGCCCACCAGTGCATCCGCAGTCTCGCACTTCAGCCCGTCCAGCCTCGGCTGTGTCGCGCAAAACTCGTCCTCTCCGCCAGCGAAGCAGCGAGGACTCCGCCCAGAGCCAGCACGCGCGCGCGACCGCACGCGTCACTCTGAGTATCGCTGCCGCCCCCCAGCCACGTTAAACCTTTCAATAGCCGCAGGACACGTTAGAGCGCGGAAGTGTGCATCACAGGGCTGCGCTGCTTCGGCCTGTGCAAGGGAAACAGTAAAATGCACGTGCTTCAGTTTGTATGGTGAAGAAATACGAAGGTTTTTTGCAGTCTATTTTACCAACTTAACTTGGTGTAACAGTTTGCGAGGCCTAGCAAGCCTCAAAATTCAGCAATCTCTGAAAACTTCTACAAGGCTTAATAAATAGCACGAATATCGAAGGAAGTTGTACCATCAATTCTGGGAACCCTCTCCCAGACGTCTACAAAAAATCCTCACAGTACGGGTCTGGTGAAAGTAGAAGCTTTTCTATCGTCCTGGAAAATTAAGTAGAGCAGCAAACAATGCTCTGAAAGAACATCGCGGATCGGATGTGACAATGGATAATCTGTGGAAAATCGACGAAAACATTAGAGGCCCTCTTGGTCGTTATTTCATCCTACTGTCCCTCTTAAAGGATTGTAATCCACCTACCACATCCGTCATCCCTAACTCTGCTCAGAGATGTATAGGGGTCGAGATATTTGCTTTGTTGTTTCACAGAGAGAGAGGCTATTCTGCCTATATACAACGCTTGGGCCGTTCCGACCTACCGTTGACATAGGCCTGAGTTATACTCCCGCGGGAGCATCCGCGGAAGGGCGGGAATCGCGCCGAGATTCCTCACCTGGCCAATCGCCGCGCCTCGCCACGTCCGCCTCCGCCGTGCACCATTGGTCCGCGGACGTTCCGCGGATGCTCCCGCGGGAGCATAACAGAGGCCATAGTCTCCTGGTGAGTACACTGACGAAACATGTTGGACTTGCGTGTGAAAATACCACGGCTGCACGTAGAACAGCAATCTCGGTGAAATAAAGAACACACCCAAAGAACAATGCCTTCATACTTAAAACCACAATAGAACAAATCTTCAAACAATCAGATAACAGAGCAGTAGCGAGATTATTGCCATCATAACAGAGAAGTGATGTGGAAGAAAAGAAAAGAAAATGACGAATAACAACAGGTCCTCGTGCACCCCAAAAAAGGACGAATTTTATCAGTCCTCGTAAGCCTCCTCTTGCCCCTTCGTAGTAACGTAGAAGGCCACGGCTTCAGCTTCATCGTCACACACCACTTTGCACACGACGCTTTCCACGACGTCGCTTCCTTTGACGACCTGCAACACAAGGATAAAATCAAATTGCTGAAAAAACGTGTAGACGCTTTGAGTGGATTGGAATCCATCCACGTACTGAGATATGCAGAAGTATACACATCACCATATGCTCAGTCTAAAGAACGCAGCGCCAGAACTCACTTGGGTGTTTCGAGAAGAGACTGCACCTATAGGTAGAATACTTGTCAGATCCCGTCGCAATCAAATTTCAAAAACTCCCTCCCCCCCCCCCCCTCCCCGAGTGACGAGAGGTTTGTGCGTGTAATGCTTGGGATGAAGGATCTCGCGCTCCATCGCCAACGCGCGTGTTCGCCTGCCTGAATGTTTACCTATCGCGCCAGAACAACTTGTCCGCAGTTTTTTGCGTTTGTGGGTTTAGCGGCGAGTTTATAGACAGGCCAAATTTTTTATCCATATAAAGTGTAGACTGTTCTCTTCTAAATCTGAACATGGAGACTGCTGAGGAAATGTGTTGACTAAGGTTGACGAACACACTTCAGTTGGCCTCACAAGAAGACTATGCCAACGATAGATCTGAACAGCATATGTGGTGTGTATAGAGTGTCGGCGAAAGCATAACATACTATAGATCTAATGATTTGCTTCGCCGTGCGCGACCAAAGCGTTTGGCCTAGTGGGTAAGGTGACTGACCCGTTGAAAATAGGCCGAGAGTTCGAATCCGCTCATTGCGGCCTTATTTTTGCAAGTCTATAGAAGTACAGGTGATTGTTTCCAAAACAGCATCGCTGAAATTCAACATCGGCGGTCTGGTTTACTGGTCGCAGTCCGCACTATCTACTAGTTGAACTGCTGTGCTAAAGATAACCGTAAATGAGGAACGTTGACTTTGATGTTAAGAAACATTGAGACATAAAGCTATAGCAAAAGGATTTTTTAGGAAAAAAGTGGAATTTTCCAAATCGAGGTGGAATTCAAAATGCGAATGACTGCTAGCAACCGTCTGTAGTCAGCTGACATTGACACACCTCTTCTGCCATTCAGAGTTACCGTTGAGGTAGTCACCTGGTCTCTCCCTATGACCAGGATGGAACCAAAACGTGTTCTGACCATATGTCTCACAACGAAGAAACCAATGCTTGTAAATACATAGCGCCTTTTTGTCCGAGTCTGGGAAATCAGTTTATTCCGAACCTGTTGGACAAATTTTCCGAAACTTGAGGATCTTCTTATCGGGAATGGGCTACTCAAACAGCAGTTGACAAGAAACCGCCCGGCTCGCCTCACCAGGGAGATTACCGAGATGTAGACTAGCTCGCATCATCTGTCTTCCTCTAGCTGAGGCCCTGCTCATACTCCATTCGCCGCGCGGCGTGTCATAATGAGAATTACCAGTATCGATTAGGCCGCGCGGCTTGATCAACGTTATGAAATTTCATTGCGACGCGAAACGCCGTGTGGCGATTGGAGCACAAACTGGACCTGAAACGAGAAAGTAACAGCAGCAATAAACAAAGGGAACAACCTCAATTCCGTACGCCATCTTTGTTACCCCTCCGGATGTGGGATCGACGACCGTGGCCCTGAAATGTCAGTAGCGATGTTGAAGTCGGTTAACGCCATTTAAATTAAAGAACAGGATATGCACACCCAGCCACAACCAGAAGCATGTAGTTTCAGACTTGTTAGGGAACATGAATTGTAAACGGTCTTTCACATCATCTAAATCCCGGACCTGTTGCACACTTGCTAAATGGGAGAGGATTCTTAGTGCCTTACGTTGACTTTGTCATTCCAAGAGACGATGAAAGGGGTTCAGGTGTGTCTGTACGGCAAAAAGGAGTACCTCCACGAGAACTCCACCCTTCAAATGGCGGAACGGTATCTTTCCAACATGGAACGCGCAGAAAAATTCAAAATAGTGATTCATCGGCGCAGGTTCAGATGATTGATTCCTTTACAATGCAGCATTTTTGCATCCTTCTCCATACAAGATGTTTGGAAGGTATTGCCTTATGAGGTTGAAGCCCTATAGGTTCAACGGCTCTGCAAAAGTAGATCATAGTTCTCTACCAATTCAAGGGTGAAGATTTTCGAAGTGATCAAGCTTCACTTTTCGAAACTACAGTTATTTCTGCACATAACTTCGAAGCTTCTCGGAGCTCAAATTTGAAATCACAATTGTAAATTCAAATAAAAATATTATAAAAAAAGTTGAAGAATAAACTACTTACGCGCAGATGGCATCCACTGGTACGCTGGTGTGCTGCGCAGGTTCTGATATTGCGCACTTTGCCATCTAAAGAAAACCGAAAATGTTTGAGGCAACAGAACGGAAAGCTTGATTCGCGATGAGAACACGGCTGCATCCTAGTGAGAATGATCATCTACCTTCGTTGGACTGAAGTTCAGCACCCAAATTGCAAAAAGGAAGCACCCTATCTGTAATGACGACCCACACAGCTAGCAGGGTTAGTAAACCACGATAAGGCAGCACGCCGGATTTCGACCGCGCGATAAGTATTGATTGATGTGACAAGAAATCAATCTTATCATACACTAAGAAACGCTGAGTCACCTTCTGATGCACAAAACAACGGGGTGTTGTGTTGCATTCTTAACTTTGCTTTAACGCATAAATGAATGCTTCTCGTTCAGTTGACAGTCCTACTGAACGAGTTCTTCCCGAGTTGAAGTGGGAACCGCATGAGTATTATGATGGAGAGACATCCCCCAGAACAGATATGTAATATCGACCGGCTGACCGTTGTCAATCAATTTCACCGATTTCTCTCCGAAGTTGACCATTTGAGGTGGGAATTGTGTAATATAGGCAGGTGGGCGCACTTCTAGCAAGTAAAGGGACCTGCTTAATGAATTACTGGGCGAAGCCCCATCTGGCTGTTATCCCTAATCAGGATAAACAATCATGATGTTTATGCTTACAAAGCACGGAAGAAACCCAGACCGACTTCGACATGAAGGTCCCAACAAAGTGTGGCAGTACTGCGCATATCACCAATTTGAGGTGAAACAAACGAGTGATGTCGAAGGGTCCCAAATGGATTAGTGTGACTTATTGTCCTACTTCCCACATAATACATGCAATTGAACACTTCACCATACCCTTCTTGCCTGAGGATTCCGCTCACCCTATCAAAAGGGAGGTATCGCTAACCAGGAAGAATATGCATATCCTTGAAGCAAGGTAACGGACAAAGCAGCCAAATTAAATTCTAAGAACAAGCGACTTACGTCAATAATTAATTCATTAGAATGAGGCTGATCATTCAGATTGTCCAAGACGATTGTAAGATCCACCTTTTGGAACTCGCAGGACTGAAATACAACAAAGTACAATATGGTACAAATGAACGAAATAGTACATGGTATCACTTCGACATTCTACCGGTCTTCAAGCTGAAAAGAGCTCTTCTTAGTATCTAACTAGTAACAGATGCATGAAGCATAGGGCCTACTCATAGCCCTATGCTCACAGCATAGGGCATACATACTTCGCGATGGGGGCAACGGGAGCGATTGATCGGCCAGGCAAATCATATTTCGTATTGATTTTTGTCCTGCAATGACCAACAAAAATCGATATGTACAAAGTGGTTTGCCTAGCCTCCCACTTAATCGCCTCATCGCGAAGTACGAACGAGCCCATAGTGCAGGGAAAAGATGGGAGGGGGGGGGGGGGGGGGAAGCTCTCACATACACCACGAGTTGATGTTCGGGTCCCGATCAGGCCAACAAAGCAATTCCATCTCTTCGGGGCCGATCAACAGCATAAGTACAGTCATGTAAATCGCGAAAAGTCTACGTTTCTTTGGCAGTTTTCAACATAGGTTCCCGTGACGTTCTTTGAACTTTGGTCAAAACGGTTGGGTGATCGATTTGGAAGATCAAATCACTGCCACATGCTGTTGAGGGTTCTTGAGACGACTCAACATTTCTTCAGTAACGCTATTCATGCATATAATCTCAAATTCGGCTGCGATCGGATCGCGGTCGCGCGGCGGCGCCCTATTCCGCGGTCTGGTCGTGCCACAAAATCGATTATGGTCATGGAATGCATACATTTTATTTTCCAGAGGACCCCAAAGAGGGTATTCTAGGAGCGACGAGGGAAGGAAACATATCATTCTCTTAAGAAAAGAAAATTCTTCAATCGATAAAAGGACAACGACATCATCTTCTCGCTATGGTAATTTGACTTGTTATTCGCGATGTCCCTTTTTCATTTCATTTGCATCAAAACTTGCACTTACTTTTGTTCTGTATAAGCAAAGTCGCAGTTCTTTACACTTATTCGATCTCCTGACCGGGAAATGGGTAACTTTTCAATAGAGCGAAATCCACTAAAACAGAAATGCAGCGAATATTTGGAGCTGAATCAAACCAGCGAGACGGTTAACTGTTTGGAAATTACAACTATTTCTTATGCAGCAAATCAGCCGACTATGTAAATAGGAGAATGCTAGGACATTGCTTTTCATATGAGACGAGACATACAATTTTTCAATGAATGTTTCCTTGAGACAAAACCCGAATATTGTGACAAGTCAGTGTTGCTCCAAGCGAAGCGAAATAGAGTGATTTTGAAAACTGTTCGCAAAAAAAGCCAACATGTGGTTTCCTAAAGAAATATGAATGGTCGAAAGTGTCGAAACCAAAGCGATTTGAAGGTAAGCCTCGTCCAAAATTGAGAAA
The DNA here is from genome assembly GCA_947396885.1 of Heligmosomoides polygyrus polygyrus. Taxonomy (NCBI): domain Eukaryota; kingdom Metazoa; phylum Nematoda; class Chromadorea; order Rhabditida; family Heligmosomidae; genus Heligmosomoides; species Heligmosomoides polygyrus. The sequence continues at coordinate 5,486,695 of OX377206.1, read as the reverse complement.
ACAAAAAGAAAGCAGGTAAACAACCTACATCGATTAGCTACTCGCAATGGATCGATCGTTGAATAGAGAAATCGGAATACTTTTCAATGCTTTGGCTTTATGAAAACCCTAATGAGGCGGGTAAGTTATTACAGAATAATTTGGTTGGAATCCAACCAGATATTAGTTTTTGCTCTCCTGTAGCGAACCTTCTCTATATGGAAGCCATTGAAGTGGTTTTTCTATGTCGACGTCTCCATTGAGGCAACTTTGTCGCGAATTACATTCACGAGGGCACCTTGGATGATCTATCCTAGTATGTGGGGGGGGGGAGCACTTCACCATGTAACTTTTTTGAGAACGGCGGGAAAACTAGCAGCAAACAAACTAATTATAAAAAGTGCAATATACCTAAGGACTCTGTGAGAAAACCTTTATTAGCAATTTCTTAGCCGTAAGAGGCCATCCTGCTTGTTTTTGCTTCGCTTCTGCAGCTGCCCCCCCCCCTCTCCCCAGACTAGGATAGATCCGTCTCCTAGGCCTGCACCTCCTCCGTCACAGAAATTTCGTGACAGAACCAGACAGCGTACGCTTCTGAATCTTGATTAATAGCTACAAACTCCTCCTGCTTGCATATAAACGCTAATGCACAAATGAAGGAAAATAAGGTGAGTTTGCCGAACGGGCCTCATAATCTGCACTCTCGAATTACCGTGAATGATACCATGTCGAAATTAAACGAACGGGGGAAGAGTCGGCAAAAATTCAAAAAAAGGAAATCGCACAGACGCCCTTATATTGATTAGTTGCCCGTGTTCAATCGATTAAAGCGAATTGTTCACAATGCCTGCAGAGAGCGTTAAACAGTGGCGCTATTGTTCTTTACATGGAGCTCTTAGCATATCTCCATAGCAGAAGACTTGCACAATACAAAATATTACAATATGAATCAGATCGGTATTGTTTTGCAGAACAGCTCCACGACCCACAAACTCCTATTCATCCTTGCATTATTCGTCCTTGTCCTTCCTTAATTCGTCGTGAAAGTGAAAAACGGGCGCAGCTATATTGCGACAGCGCCAAAAACGCCTCTTGAATCAAAAAGAGCTCTTTTAAACGCTCGACTGCCTCTTTTTGCTGAGAAATGGTATGGTTTAGAGGTCAAAGATCAGACCCTGAATGGCGACAGCTACCCTGCGAATAGGGAAAGCACAGGTCATCCGGCCTTCTGCCGCTGGTTAACCGAAGGTCAATTACCGGAGTTAAGATAACACCAGCACTTGTAATTGTTATTTTAGGGAAAAAGGACACTAAATACCGCGTTTCCCTGGGTGGCTAACAAACTATCAATGCTGGCAACAAAAAAATCGCGCACTCATGGACCTTGTTGTACGTTAAGTTTTCGGAGTAGAAGTAGCTAATAGTTATTGCTCATGAATGGTAGAAATTTCAAATTATTTCAAGGAAATGATTATTCAAAAAACAACCCATGAAGATCGTGGGGTTTAGAATGTGCTGGTGCGACGGGCTTATGTGCAAGTCTAGAGCAAGGTTTCCATTCTCACTCTCTATAATAACATCCAGAAAATTTATCCAAAACCCTGCAAAATGAGAATGTTGCACGATTTTTGTAACCGATTTAAAAGTAGATGTCTGCACTAGAGCAAAAGCCAGGTGTGGATAAATGTACAAGGTGGTGCCCACTTCTAGACGTACACTCAAGCTCAAAGGCCATATTATGATAAAAACATGAAAGAGGTCTACATTTTGGATATACAGAGGCTTGTAGGAGCTTAAGTTACACGTTGCAGAAAACCCTTGGGTAAATTCGATACATGGATCTATCCTAGTCGGGAGGGGACAACGCTTAAGTGTTAGTTTCGAATGTCACTCTATGCCACAAAACCACGTTAAACGAAAGCCTTCGCATCCAGGGACCGCAGCTGAAGCTGGACCATAGAACCCCTCCGATTACTATTGATCCCAAGAAATTTCTGCTAACTAAATCACCGTTCTAGTTGCTTTCATAGGCAGACCTTCTATTCTGATATCAGCGGCCGGCCCATCCCGTATCACGGGTGAGTGCTGACAGATCTCGATATCGCGGATGTTACGTGCGGTCAAACAGCGCCGGTGGTGTAAGGCGAACATCGCTGCCCGGAAAGCAGAAGATGCGGGTTCGAGTCCCGCCTGGCGCAAGAGTTTTGATCGTAACAAAACATCCTGTAACAACATATAGACCTTCTATTGTCCCATGTAGTATCTCTGTGTTACCATGTATCCACAACATGAATAATAAATAAATAAATAAATAAATAAATAAATAAATCCTACAGCGGTTCACTAGCTGGACGACGAATGCCACGACGACGATCTTCGCCGATGGACGGCATACTGGCGATCATCGCATCAGGTTCCCTAAAAGAACTTTGTTGCCTTTCCCAAACTATTTGATATAAATAAATAAATAAATCCTACAGCGGTTCGCTAGCTGAACGACGTATGATGCGACGATCCCTTCTGATGGACGGCATACCCACGAACATCACGTCAAGTTCCCTAAAAGAATTTTGTTGCCTTCACCTAACTATTTGATATCGCTGTAAGGTGGCAATAGCTGTTTCACTGGGAAAGTATCGGAACGGCAAATCTGAACGGTAATAGTGGTTTGATTGATCGATTGATTTATTGACGTGTGCTTTCGCGCACGTGAAACAAACAGAACGTAAAATTCAACGCGGGCCAACAGTGTACCGTTGTACCTTTCATTATCCTTGTGTTGCCGTGTACCCACGCCATGAATAATAAGTAAGTAAATAAATAAATAAATAAATGAGTAAATAAATAAATAAATAAATCTTACAGCGGTTCACTAGCTCGACGACGAATGCCGCGACGACAATCCTCGCTGATGGACGGCATACTGGCGGTCATCACGTCAGGTTCCCTAAAAGAGCTTTGTTGCCTTCCCCTAACTGTTTGATATCGCTGCAAGGAGGCAATAGTTGTTCCACTGGGAGATTATCCGAAATATAAATCTGAACGGCGACAGTGGTTTATATGCAGAGAAGCGACTCTGCCTTAAAAACACGAAAAATCAAACATCTTGACTTGGGCCTTACAAAGAACAAGATCTAGGATTTAAATGAAAGAACAGGGCGTCAGTAATTAGAGGGTACGGTAGCCTCTCGCAGTTGGGTGTTCGCCTACTTCGTGTCGCTGACGATCGATAGCCTAGCGGCATTCATATGAAAAAAGCGGGGTGTTCGATTCTGTTCGTTGTGATTCCGTTTTGCATGCCATGCCTATAAATGTAAGTGATCTACCCTCGATGGACAGAAGTTCAGGCGGAGGGGCGGCATGTAGGACCGAGTTGGCGAGGGGGCGGAGTCGAGTTTCTATTGTAGCGTACCGAGGGGCCGGGAAAATTTGTTTTGTGTCTTTAAAGTTTCATAAGGCAGCCATTACACTCTCAAGAAAGCCTAGGGGTTGGGGAAGGGTGAGCCAGGGGGACGAGGGGAACATCCAAATTGCAAAAGGCAAGCACTAATTCTGTACTGACGATCCACAGAGCTAGCAGGGTTAGTAAACCACACCAAGGCAGCACGCCGGATTTCGACCGCGCGATAAGTATTGATTGATGTGACAAGAAATCGATCCTATCATATAAAGAGAAACGCTGCGTCATCTTCTGTTGCAAAAAACAGCGGGGTCTTGGGTTGCATTCTTAACTTTGCTTTAACGGATAAATGAATGCTTCCCGTTCGGTTGACAGTCTTACTGAACGAGTACTCCCTGAAACTGTTTGTCATTTAATTCCAGATATAATCATGACATCGAACAGCTCCTATACATCCGACACTTCAGAATAACACTTCATTCACAGGCAATCATAACAGCAAGTAAAAAAAGGAATATTTTAACATGTCGGTAGGCAAAAAAGGGTTGGGAAATCGAAACGTGAGGTGCTGTAAAATGAGTTTTTGAAAGGGCAAACTCACAAGTTCGGGGACGACCTTCCACCGTCTAATATCAAACCTTTCCTTCATCGCTAAGCAAAATCACCACATATTCGACGCGAGGAAGTTCTAATCAGAACTAGAAGTGGAAAGAAAATAAATACCGTGGGGATGATTGGGACAAATTCACAGAACGGATGGCAGAAACCCCTAAAACAAAGTTAACAATTAATTTCACAGCTTAGGATTACACAGATCAGCCCATCTTTGTGGAAAACGTTCTCATCACTCTCTTCGGCGCCGATGATTGGGGACCTGCAGACGACGAAGAGCGCACTACAAAACTTCTACGCTCCTCGGAGAAACCAACTTTCTTGAACACTGGCACCTTTCCGAACAGCATTTTGAAACCGAGGATTTTCTCCATAATCGGCTCTTTGTTGACGAACTGAAAAATTGAGGTTAAATTATTTGGAGCTTTTCAAAATACAAATATTGTGAAACAACCAGATATTCAGATGATCAAGGACGGCGTTAGCTAATCCATTTGTGATATTCGAAACGCATTCTACTTCTGCGGAATGTTGTGGAGGCAATTTGAATGCAAATGTGACTTATATAGAGACTTTCGTTGGTCGGTCTATGAGTCAACGCTAGTGTTTTATGCTTCGGAGACGTCTGGTACACAGTCACTCACCTCGGTGGGACTGAAGGCTTGATTGGCTTGGGCGGGAAACCAGAACCATCATCAAGAACGTTTATCGACTTTGGACCCGAGTTGAGGTGAGAACCGCAACTAGCACGATCCTGAGGAACACGCTCCCGAATGATTACAGTATCATTTAGGCGCGTGTTGGCGATGGAGCGCGAAATCCTTCAGTCCTAGCATTACACACGCGAACCTCTCGTCGCCCAGGGAATACGGATCTAGGACCAGGCTAGGGAAGGGACTCCAGCGTGGGTGCCACCCAAGCTGCTCGTGTGGAAGCTGCTTTGCTCGGTCAAGTGGAGTCCGCAGCAGGGTTCTGCGCTCTTCGAGCGGCGAAACGCATACGGCTGGAAAAATGCGCAAAAATCATGCCTCAAAGCTGCATGCACGTCGAAGCTCTTCAAATCCCAAGTAGTCAGCTGAAATACAAGTATGCCACAACGTTGGGGAACCGAACCTCCACCTCCCTCGCATGAAGCGATGCCCCACTATCCACTGCACCACGATCCGCCTGCCGGGAGGGCCATCGCAGGCGCCCAAGGGATCGATCGAATGTCAACGTGGATGCTACGCGCGATCTCTAAGCTAGGAGGGCGCAGACAGCTTTTTATCACAGTTTCCGCGCTCCACCGCTAACCGGTATACGCCATTCAAGGATGCATTCGCCAGAATCGTTTTACGGGAACCGCATGAGTACGGAGATATATTCCCCACAACAGATATGCAATATCGATCGGCTGGCCGTTGTAGATGAATTCCACCGATTCCTCTTCGAAGTTCAACATTTGAGGTGAAAATTGTATAAACTCTGCAATATAGGCCGGCAGCACTCACTTAGCAAGTGAAGGGTAGCTGTTTAATGAAGTGCTGGGCGAAGCCCCAGGCGATTGTTTCCCCGACTGACCAGTGGTCAACAATAAAAAAGTAACAATCATCAATATGTCTATGCTTGCAACGCACAGAGCAAATCTAGATCGACGTGTAGACCTCAACAAACTAATACTGCGTATAATAGCACCAATTTAAGATGAAACAAACGTGTGAGGTCAGTGGGTCCCAAACGGAATAAGGCGACTTATTGTCCGCCTTCACACATAATACGATTGAACACTTCCGCATATCCTTTATGTCTGGCGATTCTCCTCCCTCTTTAGAAGGAAAGTTATCGCTAAACAGAAAGGAAATGCCTATCCCTGAAGCAAGGTAACGGACGAAGCAGCCAAATTAAAGTTTAAGAACAAGCGGCTTACGTCAATAATCAATTCCTTGGAATGAGGCTGGTCATTCAGTTCATCCAGGACGACTTCAAGTTCCAACTTGTCCTCACAAGGCTGAAATACAAAATAAAGTGCAATATAGTACAATTAGAAGAAACAGTACAGGGTATCACTTTGACATTCTACCAGTCTTCAAGCCGAAAGGAGCTCTTCTTAGCCGTAACTAGTAACAGATTCATGAAGCATAGGAACTGTACATACTTCGCGACGGGGGCGACGGGAGCGATTGGGCGGCTATGCAAACCACATTTCTATTGATTTTTGTCGTACAATGACCGGCAAAAATCGATACGTACAAAATGATTCTGCTACCAAACCAACAAACCAATCGCTCCTAACGTGAAGTATGAACGGGTCCATAGTTGCTAGGAGAAGATGGGGGGGGGGGGGGGGCGACTCTCATATGCACCACGAGTTGATGTTCGGGTCCCGATCAGGCCAACAAAGCAATTCCATCTATTCATTCTGGGTCGATGAAGAACCACCTGACCTGACTAGTGCAATAGCTTTCTACAGCAGAAGTGCCTAAATCTCAGTTGAAAACTGCAAAAAAGTCAGTGGGCCCATGCGAATTGAGTAGTGCTTCTTGTTCTCATTATTCCTCCACGAAGTTGAAGAGTGTACCAAAAGAGCCAAGCGTTTCTCAGCAAAAATATCCAAAACGAAAAAAAAAACGCTGGGTAAAAAGAATATCGAGAAGAATGGAAAAAATCAGCCGCAGTAGACTTACGTTAGCATCGGATGGTGGGGTCTCTTGACGGTTAACTTCTTCACGCGGTGCTTCCAACTTCCAATCGTCTTCAAACTAAAAAGGCTTTTTCAAAATGCCATAACTACACCTAGGCGTGCGGAGCGCAGTCAGTGAAGGCGCTGGCTGTCGATGAAATAATCGATATAGTAATCGATATATGGCTCGGGTCCCGGTCAAACGTGCTAAACCTTTCATCCATATGGAACACATTACTCCTTTTTCAGTATTTCCTGAGAAATTCTGAAAATGGGTTCCGAATTTTGAGCAATACAGTATGCCAAGTCAGACGTCGAAGACCGTGTGCTCTGTGCATAACTCTAATTTTTCTGCCGTTAATGTCCTTCGAGGAATTAGCATTAGCTAAACTGAACCACTGACAATAGGATAGGTATGATGGTGATCACAATTCTAGTGTATTCTAGAAATAGGAACCTTCTTCCCTTCAAATCTCCCTCAATCGAAAAAATTGAGAATGAGCGGAAGCCAGAAGCCTGCAATCTCCCCCCCCCCAACCACAAGCATGGCTCTTGAGATACTCAATTTCCTTTTCGTAAGGTTCCACGGCACAGAAAATTCGTTCGTGTTATAGATAAAAGCTCTTTTACGGAGTACTTCTAAGAAAGTGGATTCAGATTGCCAAACAGCCCGAAATCTTCCCATAAATAAGCATCCTAGTGATCACGAGCGAAGTGGAAAACAGGATAAACATCGCACTTGTAGAGAATTTTGCATTTTGAGGTGTTTCAGCTGCTTTCCAAGCCCAGGATAGCTTCAAGTACTTCCTTTGTGTACGTCTTTTGCTTAAGGGGAGCATAGTAGCGCGGTCAGTGGAGGTGCTGGCTTAGGTTGAGTGTTTGGTGAACACTCGGTTGAGTGTCGTTGCAACAACGCACTGCCTTCGACGTCAAATTGGACACATTGGCGTATTTCTTGTGTTTGACTGAAAGTACGACTACTAGTGAAAGAAGACGTGCCTCAGAACCAAGAAACAGCTCCTCGCGTAGCGTAGGACGCTTTGGTGGGGGACGGAGCCACGACGGCATCCACGTACCAGCCTATATGATAGCTTTGTTAGTGGAGGAGCAAAAGACATAAGTTGAGGAAAAAACGAAATCAGAGAGATTTATGCTGAATAACTCGCGACGGTGCAATCCCAATCGGGGGGGGGGGGCAGTCGATTTCAATATTTAAAGAAATGCAACATGAAGCACAACACATAAGTATATAGGATATATATACCTTATAAATTGCTGTCCTTCCAATACCAAAATCGGTTTTCTGAATTGCTTTCCTAGTTGTGGGGGGGGGGAGGGAAGGAGTAATGAGAACAGTAAATTGAACAGAAACCTGGAACAACTACAATACTATAAAACCGTGAAGATTCATTAAAGCAATGGTGAGCGAGTCGACGCGCACCTATATCGGTACGGCATCGCGGGAATTCAAATGGGTATTTCGAGCAAAGACGCTGCAGCCTCTTCATAGCTTGTCCATAGTTCCATAATGAAATCTTTTTAATATTTCAGCGTAACGCATTCCCAAGGGAGGGGATCAGGTAAAGTAAGGTGAGGCATTCATATGTTATATTGTATCTTATATGTATCGATGCATAGCTACCATTAACAATTCATTGCCTCCCCCCCCCCCCCCGATTAGGATTGTACCCTCGCGACTTAATAGCCAAGGGTGGCGACGAGTTGTCCGCCACAAATTCGACGAGTTATCCCACAATGCTCAAGCAGTCGTTGCGGGGCTATACGAGCTCTCCTACTCTGTCTTATCCATATCGTCTGATTTTCGGAGCTAACTATAGGAATACTGCTCGAACTGAATTCGCGGTATGAATCTCGGTTTGACCTTGTAGAACAAGAGTCATGTGACAACATCCTTTACATGCTGGGTATTTTGAGCGATAATTCTGCGAGCACAGCGGCAAACAGTGAAACAATCAAGGAGCACATAGTTGACGACGATTGAGTAGGCATTGTAGGATCTATCCTAGTCGGGAGGGGACTACTGTAAAGCGTCATTTGCGGAGTGTCTCATGCCACACAACCGTATCCCCTGATTGAAAGGGAAGCTCTCGTATCAGATAACAGCTGAAGCTCTCGTGGAAGCCTAAACAAGGGATTGGAAACCCAAGTCACTGTATGCCCCCTCCTATTAGGATTGATAGATCCGGCACTGTTTTGAGGCAGCCGACAAAGCCAGCTGTGTGATGGCAAGTCTCCTTCACCTACTGAATAGCCGACAATATGATGATGACGGGGTATTCAACGCCGCCGTGTATTGATTGGACTAGGAGAGAACTGTAGGAAAACTCGTCCAACTCTTGGCGCGCAAATTTTCGGCCACACTTGGCTGATTAGTCGCGAGTTACAACATAGTCCGAATTATTGTTCACCTAACTAGAGAAGGGTTTCACCTCCCGTGGGAATTCAAGTTGAGACCAGGATCATTAGAAAGAGCTCGGAATGCTGATTACGACTGTTGTTGTCAAAATTGCAAAATGAAATTCCTGAGAGAGCTATGGCCTGCCGCAATCGGGGAGCCTCATCATAGGCTTGCATTATGACACACATGGCGCAAAATGTGCGACACACCTGGCGACACACTTGGAACAAAGGGTTTCGAAGATAAATTATGATTTGCAGAAAACCGGCGCAACGGTAACCGAACCAACGACGTCGCACCTGATCAGCAGGAGCACTACCTATGCGCCACTGCCGCAGCCGGCGGGTCATTCTTACGGAAACCCGATGACTCACCACCCTCGTGCCAGGTGTGTCGCACAGCCACCCTGTGCTGAGGCCCCCGATTTCGGCAGGTCATAACTCGCTCAGGAATTTCATTTTGCAATTTTTGACAACAACAGACTAATCAGCATTCCGAGCTCTTTCTAATGATCCTGGTCTCGACTTGAATTCCCACGGGAGGTGAAACCCTTCCCTAATAAGTATCTAATGAAATAAAACAGTGTATAGTGTACACCCTTCTTGTCTAGCAATTCAGCCTACCCTGTCGGAAGGTGACCGAGAAGGAAAAAAAGTAACCACATAGATGGATAAGAGACAATGACACGTGAAACATCTCGCCGTTGTAGGGAGGCCCGTCATTCGCTATCCTCTTCCAGCCATATTTGGAAAACTGCATGCCGGGAGGATCAAAGGGATCTTTTGTCCTCTTCACACTATTCCAGCTCTTGACCTGAAAATGTTCTTTCCCTTCAAGCCCTTTATTTATCAGAGGCTACACACTGAGCAGGCCTATAAGAGAAACTTTCTATGCAGTTTCCTACCTTGGATAGGCAACCCTCCTTGAGTTCAATTTGCTCTTCTAACGGTGAATTCTACGGCACTGAACTCCGGTATCGTCAAGATTTCCTTTTGCTGTACTATTATAGATATAGGATGTGAACTGCTACGTCGGAAAAGGTTCTGAATCACTTTTGTTCAAAAGAAAAAGAGATTGAATTGCTTTCTGATCCCCTTTTTTGCGGTACAAAATTTGCCGTTGATTCTTTAATAAGGAAAGCGCCCCCCCCCCCCCCAGAATAAGATTTACTGCTGAACCTGAGGTTTTCCAACAGTTAAAAACGACTTATTTCTGAGGTTATTTTTTCACAATCACGCCGACCGATTAAAAGGTTTCACAGAACTTGAAAGAAAAAACTATTGGATTTACCTGAGTTGGGAGGGGGGGGGGGGAGGGGTGGTGGAGGAGGGGAGCACCTTGTTCAGTCCTTTCCACACCGGCGCGACAAAGTTAATAGTGAACTATTCTACAAAGACGCTGAACTGGTCTACAAAAGGACCTCTAACACTTCCGTGACATGTTACGTGCGGTGGTGTAAGGTGAACATCGCTGCCCGGAAAGCAGAAGTTGCGGGTTCGAGTCCCGCCTGGCGCAAGACGTTTGATCGCTACAAACCATCCTGTAACAACATATAGCTTCTCTACCAGCCGCTCCACGCTTAAGCAAATGTGTTAAAGCATTGTTACTAGACCTCTTGTAAATTCCTAATCAGGAGGGACTACTTCCTTTGATATTAAGTCACTGTTCTAACGACGGCACTGCTTCTTCCCCCCCCCCCCCCACCCCTTCCCTCTTACCAGGACGGAAACATATCGTGTTCTGACCATACATATGTCTCACACAACGAATAAGCCAAGGCTTGTTTAAAAATTTGAAAATTTGAGTATGAAGAATTGGTTTATTCCGTACCTAATGAACAAATTTTCTGAAACTTGAGGACCTTTTCATCAAGCATGGGATACTCAAACAGCAGTTCACACGAAACCGTCAGGCTTGCCTCACCGTATGTAGACTAGCTCACATCCTTTGTCTTCCTCTGGCTGCCCTGTATATACCCCATTCGCCGCGCGGCGTGTCATAATTAAAATCACCATTATCGATTGGGCCGCGCGGCCTGATCAACGTTAGCCAATTTCATGATGACTGGAGTATAAACTAGGCCAAAACAAGAAAATAACAACAGTAATAAATAACTGGAACAATTACCTCAACGCTGACCATCTCTGCTACATTCTCGGCTCTGATATCCACGGTCGAGGTCCTGAAACGTCAATAGCGATGCTTAAATCGGTGAACGTTGTTTAAATTAAAGAACAGGATAAGTACACCCAGCCACAATCAGAAGCATGTAGACTCAGACTTGTCCAGAATCGACACTCTTCCTACTCAAAACGTAAGCACCGAATCTGCTAAATACTAGGGAACATAAATTGCAAACGGTCTTTCATGCCATCTGAATCCCGAAGCTGTTAGATACCAACTAAATGGGAAAACTTTCCTAATGCACTAGCTTGATTTTCTCATTTCAAGGGGTTCAGATGGGTCTATACGGCGAAACGAGTACCTCTACAAGAATCTCCACCTTCAAATAGTAGAAAGGTACGTTCAATCTTCACGAACTTCTCGAGCCTACCGAGTTAGTACGTCACTTTGGAATTGCACAGTCTCTCACATGACGACAACTCTCTAGCATCGACGAATAAAAAAATTCAAAAATACTGCTTCATGGGCGCAAGGTCTTTATATTGCAATATTTTTGCATACAAAATGTTTGGAAGGTATTGTCTTGTGAGGTTGAAGCCCTACCTAGGTTCAACGACTTTGCAAAAGTGGGACATAGTTTTCTACCAATTCAATGGTGAAGAATTACGAAGTAATCAAGCTTCACTTTTCGAAACTACAGTTATTTCTGCAAAGTGTAGCATAACTTCGAAGCTTATCGGAGCTCAGATTTTACATCACATTCCTAAGTTCAGACATCCACCTCCACTTGAAGCAGGAATTGTTTCGCTGTAAACAAAAGTAAGGAAATAATAAAGAAAAGCTGAAAAATAAACTACTTACGCCGACACGGCCTTCGCTGGCATCGGCTGATGCTGTGCAGGTGCTGGCTCTTCACCACTCATGACCTGAAGAAAACCGAAGATGTTTGATGCAACAGAACGGAAAACTTGGAGCACACGATTTCGAAAATTTCTATCGCCCTAGCATAGCTTAGCAGCCCTCAATATGGATTTTCATGACGTCGCATTAAAAATATGTGTTGACCGAAATGCGAATCGATTTGGAAGGTCAAAATATTGCGGCGCGGTACCGCTAGTCCATAACATGGCACGTCTTAAAGCGGTAATAAACGAATAACGAATATATAACGAATATGAAAGTTAAAGTAGCACCTGTTTTCAGGTTCAATGATATTACTTTACAACAAGTCGACGTGATTATGGGTCATAAATCTGGAATCCTCAAACAAAAAAGCTCCAAAACAAAATTGAAAAACTGCAACAGACGTTTACTCGAATACTAGTTCACAGATGCATGCCAGATCTACAACCACTGAATTACGAAAGCAGTCTAAAATTTTTGAAACTAAAATCTCTGAGGTACATACTTATTTTTAATGATTTGGTCTCCTGTTTCAAGCTGCTTAAAGGTGAGCTAACCTTGATGGCTAGTAAATATTGGACATTTAGGCCATGCAGATATCGTACCAGTATACTTTCTCTTCAGTTTAAGAACCCAGGGAACAGATTTCCTTGTGACAGTGTTAATATTGTTCTCTCTCGTGGGGCAGTTTGGCTACAGAAACTTCCAGCTCATGTCTTAGAAGCACCTACTGTTGTCACTTTCAAGAGTCGATTAAAAAAGATTGACTTTTTAAGTATCCTTGGATTACAGAGCTGATTGCTTTGTGGTGACGTTACCAGGACACCTGAGGTAGAAGAATCATATGTGGACGTGTATGTCGTCTTGAAACCTCCCGCAATAGTGACGGAGCGATTCGTGTCCAAGAACAGAGTCATCATACCTGCTTCACGATTTTTTTACTGATGTTATCGGCTGATCAGAACTAGGATGGTCTAAGAGTTGATTTTTCTAAATTGATGTTTTTTTTATTCTTGCGTTTCTTCTTCTCAAATGGTTTAAATAGTCAAGCACTTTGCTAAAATTGAACAATTTTTCTGTTTGAAAGGTGGAGATTCTCGCAGTGATATCTGAGTCGTTGTTCCACATACGTCTAAAATCCTTCCCTGGTATGTATCTATGAGTTCAATGGAGCCAAGCTGAGAAAACCCAGAGGACATAATGAAGTGCTGTTCGCTCGAATGGCTGCTTTGACAGCACACGCAAATAACGACCAAGTCTCTCTCCCGATATTTAAAAGCATGACACCAAACAGCGAGGGAATTTTTGCCTGAGAACCTTTTACCTTTACTTGCGAGCTGCCTAGTGAACAGGTTGGTTAATGACCTATGCCATGCTGTAGAAGCCAAAATCAATTGATATGGACAAATTAATAGATGTCCCTAAGGCCTATCGCGTCGCGCCGGCTATGGGTCGCGGCGATGGTATTGAGCGGGTACGAACTGCGTAGCTACCCGCGCAACACTGTCGCTCCGACCCGTCGCGGTAGTATATCAAGGGCCCCGCCTGAAGGCCCCCGCACAATTCTGCGGCAGCGCCGCTCGCCGCTATGGGTCTGTTCATACTTCGCGACAAGAGCGACTCGTCGCCCGTGCAAAACATTCACATCGATTAAAACCGAGCGCGCGCCGCCTGTTCATACTTCTGCGCGCTGCGCTCCTGTCGCGAAGTATGAACAGGCCCTATGCTTAAGGATAGGGCAGGGACGCCGCCAACGGCAAGCCCTGCGTCCTCGCCCTATGGTTGAGGATAGGGCCGCAGCGTTGCCGCAGAAGTGTGCAGGGGGCTTAAGACATTTTATACTTCGGCGACAGCGCGAGCGGGAGCCCTGGCATAACGGGCTAGAGCGCTCGCGCGCACTCTGTTCCGCTCCCGCCGGGCGCTTCGCACTGCGACGAGCCGTCGCCGACGGGAGTATAACACCCTGCAAAGTATAACATGCCTTACTCGCTGTGAAGTCAGTCCATTCATCACGATATTCTTACACTCCTCATGCCAATTCACTATACAAAACTATCACATTTGATATGGAATGTAGTGATCACTCGGCTGTTGCTACATTTGTGGTGTTGAGGCAGAAAACTATCAGACACCTCGAATCACTGCACGAGCGTAGACAATCAGCAGGTTGCATGCGCTTCCATGGTTCAAGCCGTCTAGGAGTCATTAACAGGCAGGATAGTATGAGATCATGCCTTCATAAACATTTACTTCTACAACAATGATACTCATGCAACTACAAAGGTAGAAACGTAGAATATCTAAACCAGAACAACACAAAGGAAGCCATAGCTGTTTGACATCCTGGTGAGGCTTCACAAGTCAGCAATTCGAAAAGAGAGAACAAGAACATGCACCCTGCTCTGCAACACCATTGGAGAGCTCACATGATCGACTCGGAAGAAAATATCTGGCAGCGGAACGGTCGTGACCGAAGAACCACTCCTAACACTACTCCTCCTCTTCATCTTGAGCCGCAATACCACCGCTGCGCGCGGCCGCACTTCCGAACCCTCCAAATCTGCTGGTTGTGCAGTTTGCGTCATTCGCGAGGAACTCTGGTACAGCCTGCAAATAAAGCAATGAAGCAAAGGACTCAAAGGAGAATAAAAGCGCCAAAAGACAACCTGCTCGGCCTCGGTGAGAATCTCGACGAGACTCTGGGCCAGACCTCTGTTTTGATCCGAGAGGTAGAGTGATGTCGCACGTCCAGGGTTTCCCACACGTCCGGTTCTAAAGCGGGCATCGAAAAATTAATCAAAACGCTAGAGCTAAGCGCCCAACTACCTGCCGATGCGATGAACGTAGTCCTGTCCGTTGGTGGGAAGATCGTAGTTGATCACGTGATCCACTCCTTTGATATCCAGCCCGCGTTCAGCGACCGCTGTCGCGATCATCACCTTCAGAGGACAAAGAATGGAGCGTTAAACGTCCACGTTCAATGGAGAAACCACAGTCTCACCGGCGTCTTTCCCTGACTGAATTCGCGGACGGCCTCTTCTCGCTGATTCTGGTAACGATCACCATGAATCGTTACCGACGGTATGCCGAATTCGCTAAGCATAACTCCAAGCGTGTCAGCGAACACCTTGCGTGTCACGAAGACCAACGTCTTCTTTTTGAACACATCCGCTTCTAAAAACATACATATGGTCATTTAGAATTTCAGTAGTTATCTAGGAGCCGATTGTAAGTGAGCCCTTTACAGCAAGCTCAATGAACTTAACTTTGACCTATGACCTCAACCTTTAGGTAAGCGAAGGCTGTCTTAAGCATAGGTGTCACATCAAAAGTTAAACTAGACGGACAACAGTAGGAAGGCAAAAATCGTTCTTTCCGCACTGAAATATACCATTTTCACGTCCAATTGACACATTTCAAATCAAATTGAACACTTTTTAAACCAAAACGGACACTCTTCTAGCAAGCCTGCGCTTTTGAAATCAAAATTAACGTCTTGCAGATCAAAACAGGCTTCTTACACATTCCAATGGATGAGTACTACAATATTTTTTATTCAAAGAAAATTTCGCAAGACTTTTACTGAATTTTTCAAGTTCACCTACCCAAACGCACACATTGTTTAACATTTCATCAATTTTTCTTTATCGTCCTAGGGAAAGCCGTCAACTAACATTTGTTTTGAAGCGAAGGAATGCAGAAATCACTTACTACATTTAAAAAAGATCACGCCATGCACTCGTCTAGTTCGCCGCGACTTTCATTTGATTGTGTAAAGCGTAAATGTATAGAGAAATAAATACGTGTAAATACTGCTTACAACAGCTATGTGAGGATATGTGCATTTCTTACAACCGTTCCTGTCGTACCGTTTATATCCTGTTTCCAGCCACTCAAACAAAACTTGCTACCAATCAAATGAAAATCGCGATGAGCCAAATAAGCTCATGGCGCGATTTCTGCTTTTAATACATTAAATAATGTCTTTTTACGCTTTAAAACAAATATTACTCCTTTAGATTTTCCTCAAGTAATAAAAATTTTATAAAATTTTGAGCAATGCTGCCTTACTGTCCAGGCAATGTGAAAAATTCAGAGGTCATATCAGACCGCCCTTGAATAAGGATTTATTTTTACTGTCTCGGAGGGTATCTATTTGAATGTGGAATCTCGTTTTGATTTGGAAAACGTTTTGAAAAGCGTCAGGCTTGTTCAGAAGTGTACAGTTTGATGTGAAAATGATAGATATGGCAAGCAATGATTAAAACTGTCAGCAAATTTTGATTTTAATCACAAGCCCCAGAACAGGTAAACACCCAAGCTCTTTGCGCTTAAGATGAATGTTGATATTTAGCTTCGGCCAAGATTGTTATTTATCCTTATATTCGATCTGATTTTTCAGGCTCTGAAGAAGGCGACAACGCCGAAACGTCAGCCGTCAGGAATAAATATAAATAACAATCTTGGCCGAAGCTAAATATCAACATTCATCTTAACAGGACCATGCCAAGATTCATTGACAGTCGCACTTGGAGTGATAACACTAGTTTTGGTCGCCCTGCATATAATCTTATCGCTGCTGGCAACTATAGACGTGGAGCAATACAACAATGCGCAAGGCCCCGTTTATAATTCGACGCCGAGCGACGCGACGGCATGTAAAGTGGCCAAATTGATTTATCGCCTCGCTCAATCAATATGGCCACTATACGAGACGTGACGTCGCTCGGCACCGAAGTATAAACGGGGCCTAAGTGCATAATGAGCCGACACCAGTTACGCAATGGAAAGCATATAACTGTGGACGGCACTACATTTCAAAGCCTAGGGCGGAGGTACTCGTGAGTTAAGAACACACTCTTAAGCTGATCGACCGTCACATCAACAACCACATATACAAATAGACTTGATTGAATGTACCTTTAGCAACTTCATATCTCTTCATGTCGAAGTTGAGCAGCTCCAGGAATCGCTCCTTTTTATCTGCCATTGAAGTGCACTCTATGATTTCCTAAAAGTGTCAGTGTTAGTGTATCGCACAGCAATATTCGCGGGCATGAATAGGTTGGCAGGTACCTGAGTAATGCACTTATTCGCCACACCGATTTCGCCCCCGGCGATCATCAGGAAGTCTTTCTTCAGCTGCTGAGAGGCTAGGAGTTGAAGTTCCGCTGGGAAGGTGGCGCTAAACAGAACGAGCAAGGATAAGCACTAGCAAAAGCCAATCCATAAAGGCCTCCACATTTAATGTAACGAGGCGTCGCTATCCTTCAGCATAGGCAAGGAGGCAGCGATAGCCGCTCGCGGCAAAACTCCGTATTAGGTGTGCGCGGCTTCCGGGATGTTGCTCCAACAGCGCCGCGCGCGAGAGAAAAGGAGAAAGAGAGCGACTCCGAAGTCTGGCGCTTATTCATCACCGCAAGCGACGTTGGATGCGGTAGAAAAGCGATGTTCAGTTGGAGCCTTCCCCCTCCCCACTCCGCTTCCGTACGACCGCGGGTACAGATCTGTGTGGACTTTATGGGCCTGTTCATACTTCGCGACAAGAGCGACTCGTCGCCTGTGCAAAACATGCATTTCGATTAAAATCGAGAACGCGCCGCCAAAAAGTGCTCATACTTTGAGCACTTTTCGGCGGCGCGTTCGAGCGTCGGCGCTGTCGCTCCAGTCGCCGCTGTTGCCTGTTCATACTTCCGCGCACTGCACTCTCGTCCTGCCGTCGCAAAGTATGAACAGGCCCTATAGCTGTGCTCAAATGACCTATTCGATCAGGCATTCGAATATTCGAGAGAATTCCGAGGGCAGAACTGCAATAGATTCTAGCCGTAACGTGGAAGAAGCGGAAGAATGGAGCGGTCCCGACTGGAACGCCTGCTGCGCGCTGTCTCACAAGTGTGACCGCGCTTATCCCCTGTGGAGGGTTTTACGGAGTATACAGGAATCATTTAGTTTTGAGACATGCCGCCTTGCCCCCGTAGCGAAGCGTCGATCAACCCTTCAGCGAGAGCAAATCCCGAATGTTTATGGATGTAGTAATGTAATCGTAGTTCTCGGTGCAATGCTCTGCGGCAGAATGTTGCCAAGAGCTGCGGCTACATTTGCAGGGCGACTGGTGTCATCGCGACAATTGTTTATTGGCACGGTACCCATCACAGTGCGGGCGTAGCTCCCTACAAGAAGGAAAAAGAACAGATCGCAGTGCGGTGCCGCAGGACTCTGTCGCAGGCCTTAACGAAACAAATTAGCAAATAATACACAGCAAAACGTTTTCCACGTGCTTCAGGTTTGATAACTTACGCCACCGTTACGCGTGTTGTTGCGCCCCGAAGTGCGGATGCCTTACCATTAGGGATATGTCACGCATTCTACTTCCACCTAAAACTTCTGCCGTTTAGAATGAGTATTTGGATTGCACGACGAATAATTGTAAGAAAATAATCAACACTCGCTCTTCTCGAAGTCCGAGCGACCCCGATTTCGATATTCGTTTAGACTAACCGCTCACGACCCTCCTCACGGGCATGTGTTATCAAGAGATATCAGTAACTTATCCGTTGACTAGACACTGAATCATCTCCAGGGCATCGCGCAGGGTTATTGAGTTCGGTGTATCACGAAAAGACCAGTCAACTCAGATCTTCGTTCTATTACACTTCTATGCCTAGCCCCGAAACTCGATGTTTCTTGAGGCTAACGTTACTGAAACGCAAACCAAACCACACTTACCTCAACAGGAATGTCTGTCGATCCTCTCTCGCAGAAAGCGATTCATGGTTAAAAACATAGTTCATGAAGGGTTCGAAATTCTTCCCCAACATGCGGTCGGCATCATCCAGAATAAGATATTTTATCTGAACAGAATGTAGAAATAACCGAATTAAAACGACGATTGCTTCAGCTAGCTAAGCTACAACCACTGCTTCATGCCCATGCACTGTTTTATTTATGTATTTAAACAAAGACAACTAAGATGCCGGATGACTGGAGGAACAGCATCATAGTCCCCATCTTCAAGCAGAAGGGAGACGCTTCCGAATGCTCCAACTACCGAGGGATCAAACTGATCTCACACACGATGAAGATCTACGAACGACTGGTCGACTCAAGGCTGAGGGAGATGGTACCCATCTCCCAGGTGCAGTGGGGCTTCATGCCTGAGAGGTCCACCACAGACGCCATCTTCATCGCTCGTCAGGTGATGGAGAAATATCGGGAGAAACGAAAACCCTGCTACCTGGCATTCCTGGACCTGGAGAAGGCCTACGACAGGCTAGCTCGGGCCGTAATCCGGAATGCCCTCCGAGGGAGGGGTGTACCGGAACGTCTGATCACGGTCATAAGGGGCATGTACGAGGGCTCGAAAGCGGCGATACGAACTCCACACGGGGTGGCAAGGAAAGTGGACATCACAGTGGGGGTACACCAAGGGTCGGCTTTGAGCCCGTTCCTCTTCCTGCTGACGCTTGACTCTATAGCGAACCACCTTGAGGAAGGCCCTCTCAGAACGATCCTCTACGCGGACGACATCGCCCTAGTAGCCGACAACCAGGAGGAGCTGGAGGAGAAGGTGCAGCTGTGGCAGAGAGCCCTCGCAGACAACGGCCTACGGCTGAACGTGAAGAAGGCGAAGTTCATCAGCTCTGAGCAGTGCGCTGAATCGATCCTAGACTGCCAAGGGGAAACAATCGAGAAGGTGGAAGAATTCCGCTACCTCGGAAGTGACCTATCCGAGGAAGGAAGTGTGGACCAGGCGGTCAGGGGACGGATAAACGCAGTCTGGCTCAAGTGGAGGGAGTCCACAAGGATCCTCTGCGACCGTAGATGCTCCAGGACGCTCAAAGGCAAGCTCTATAGAACAGTTGTGAGACCTGCCCTCCTCTACGGCAGTGAGTGCTGGGCCCTGGTTAAGTCGCAGGAGCGGCAACTGCACGCGTCGGAGATGAGGATGCTGAGGTGGGCATGTGGATGGACCCGTCGGGACAGGGTGCGAAACGAGGATGATAGGGCAGTGATGAAGACAGCCCCGATCCAGCTGAAGATGAGAGAGCAGCGCCTGAGGTGGTATGGACACGTCCTCAGAAGACCAGAGGATCACCCCACAAGGTTGGCCCTAGACTTCGAGGCACCCGGAAAGCGTCCGAGAGGAGCCCCAAGGAAAAGATGGAAAGACGTCATCAAGAGAGATCTCGCCGAAGTCGGCGCCACGGCAGATGACGCCCTTGATAGGATGAGGTGGCGACAGATCACAAGAACAGCGGACCCTGCGACTGCGCGGGACTAAACGCTCAGGAGAAGAAGAAGAATTTAAACAAAGACAACAGTCCTGTTTGAAGAATGAGGGAAAAAACTGAGCATGCACGACACAACAAAACACAACTAAAATGAGCTGCATACGCGCTCCTAATGTATAGTCTGATTAATGGCATTAAAGCGTTTCCAGGTGTAGCTTCAGAATTACCTCTCGAAGAGAAATATAGCCTTCGCTTATGAAGTGCTTGAGGCGTCCGAGTGTCGCAACAAGTATTGTTGCGCCCTGAAATGAAGGAAGCCAAGGTTACGTATAATCTCGGACGCTGAAGGCCATTACTGAGAACCTAAACTCACACGAGACAGAGTCTGACGCTGCTCCATGACAGACGTTCCACCGTAGCAGCAGGCAACGTGTAGAACCGTGCCGAAGGCGAACTTTCTAGCTTCGTTGGAAATTTCGAACGCCTCAGCACGAGTTGGCGCAATAATCAAACACCTGAAGCGTTTGGCAGTACTGGACATCGACGTCGATGAATCAAACGGACATACCTTGGACAGCATATGCCATCAGCCGGAGTGCTAAGGTTCCCAGAGGGCATTAGTGCTGACATCACAGGCAGGAGGAAGGCAGCAGTCTTCCCTGAGCCAGCCTGAGCGCAGGCCATAATATCTCGCCCTGTAAATCTCGATGAGGACTACTACACTGGGATATGAGTCGATTTCCCCGACTCTATTGACGTCCAATCACCGCTTTCACTAAGTGAGGCTGGTAAGTATCGCCTCAAGCGGGACGTGAACTGGAACATCTCCGCGTTCGATCTTACTTGGAAATAGCGGTGCCGGTTCGAATTCCAGGTGCCAACCCGAAAGGCTTCTTCCACATGGCAAAATTTCACTCGCAACAATAAAGTGGTGATAATTCACCTCAGGCAGATAAAGGGCGGCTTGTTGACCTCTGAGAACAACTCCTCGATATCGATATTTAAGAAACTCAAAGTCAGGGAAATGTTAAGAAAGCAACTTTCCCAACCATGAACAAGAAGTATTCCTATTGGTAAAAAGACACTGAGAATCTGTTCATAGTCAACAATGGCAGGGCGGCAGCGACTCTTCTCGTATCGATTTTGCCTGGCGATCATTCGACAAAAATCGATTCGTACACTCTGCACGGGCAGCTCAGTCGCTTGCGCCGTTCACTATCGCGGACTATGAACAGGCCCTGAAGCATAAGTAAGGAAGTACAATAGTTAAGTAGAAGTTTCACGTGTTACTCCTGCATCGATCACTGACCCAACAATCCCAAGAGCTTCCTTCAACAGGTTATGGAATCTGAGCGCAAGTGGATTTGTGTATGGTGTCGCGAAACTCATCGTGATGGGCGACGCATGTTCGACTCCCGAAACTAAAGGGACCAAGGAAGGAACTAATGTTTCGACCCATGTTGTTGACCAGTATTGCCCCCGGGGATCAATCACGGTTTGGGGACCAAGTGGTGTTTCACCGAATCAGTTTCTATTCGTTTTTCGTTATTCTGCACCCAGCAGCGGTCCGCTACAACAACGACTCTCGTGCATCTTCAGGGGAGGATGCGAGAGTTGGGAGTGCTGTTCAGGCATGGCAGATAAGCACAATTGTCGGAGCTGGGATTGCTTTCTCCAAACTAGGACTGAGTTTTTTTTTAATTTGCATTATGTGCAGAACACTGATGGAGTGGCCAACATCTTAAGCCAGAAATCGAAGATGCGGTCACATATTTTAAAGTCCCGTCTGGAGATATTGCAAGATTGACAGCCTCTCATCGTCATGATAAAGCATAGCTGAGTTATTTGGAAATGACTTGCTTTCAAACCTTTCCTTTACCACCACAACTTCTAAGAAAAACAGAACAAACCGCTGAAAATAGCCGGCATCGCATATTGCTGAATGAGGGTGGGATGTTCGTATCCGGCTTTCTTGATGTTCAACGCAATTTGTTCCGTGAGGCCTAACTCCTCGAAAGAACTGAAACAGCTAACACATAAAGTGAACTATGTTGAAGAGCAAAACCTGACCTGAAACTCTACGCCGTCTCATTCAAGGCATATTCCACTTCGATTAGAACCCACAGGCATCAGAAATTCGGGATGGATTTCGCCGCATAAAGCCTACTAAAGCTATGAAAACTGCCAGATAGGCTGGCTTATATCTGGCCTTCTCTTGAAGCGGAGTCACCTAATAGATACTTGCACATCCGGGCCCAAAAATATGATTAGCGGCCCGTACTGCTGTGAGCTATGACGCATTTCCTTCAAAAAGTGCATCCTGTATTCCTTAAATTGAACCATTTCCGCTCTCACGTCCGCAATGGTCTGTTCGTTAAGATATAACAAGTGAAAGCACATAGGCTAATACGGGTTAGCCGCTGGTACCGTTGCCTAAGCCCTAGATTATACACCGCCACGCGGCGCGGCACCACGATCGCCATAGATATCGATTTTTCGCCCCGCCCTGTCGATATCTATCCCGACCGTGGTGCCGCGCCGCGCAGCGGCGCAAGTATAACCTAGGCCTAAAGCAGTACTACACAACAGCGCACATCCTGCCGGATAGAGCAAGCGGCCTGAATCGACGAGGCATGCAGGTGCTGTCAAATTTCTGGCTCAAAGCATCCAGCATCCGCCTTACTGCTACAAAATGGCTCTACAATGATAAGGAACACTCACGTAATCTTCTTGCACTTTTCAGACCTCCCATGAAGTCCACCTTCCGTCAGTGTCACCTGAGCTTCGAACAGCTTCGTGAACATTTCTCCTTGCTTGATGTGATCTTTGAACAACATTCCAACGTCTTCATCTTTAGGAATGAACGTCGACGGCGGCTTCTTCGGCACTTCACTTTCGCCTTCAATCCTCCGTGATTTCGGAGGATTTGGGCACTCGCGAGAAATATGGTCGGTAGCACCACAGTTATAGCACGCATTATCTGGAAAACACATGTTCATGCAAGCGAAACAAGTTGCATTTTTGGACCGTTCTTTGCGCCAGTAGTACATTATCTATTCTCGAGGTATGCGCTGGTATATGTATAGTAACACATGAGAATCTCAGAACCTGATTTTACTTCCACTATATGTGTTGCTAAACGAGAGCCAGGGACATTTAGTCGACTGACAGAGTGGACTAAAGCCACTACCCTCGATGAAAAAGCCGTTTGGTGTTCAAGCGAAGGATTCAATCGTGATTTATTGATAACTGAATTGCTTTGGATGGACCAAATGCTAAAACCATGACCCGGATTTCTACCGTAAACTGATGTATAGTGGGCCATATAGAAACTCAATTCCCGATCTTCACTCTTCACGATTTCTTGGTGACTATAAACTGGCAGGAATGACCAGCAACCTTCCCCTGGCACAATAAGGGTTGTGCCGAACTAAGGCACTTTCGCAAATAATACATGATTTAGTGGATCCATATGGCATTTGTACAGAGCAGCAAGCTAAAAAGCAGAAAAAATGACAGGAAAAGCAAAAAATCAACAGATACCAGTCACCAGAGAAGTCAGATTTTTGTTCTCCACTTAGAATAACTAAAAGATCATAACCATAGAGGCTAAGGGAATACAATATATTTAACCAAACTGCGTGTAAACCGCGCCTCACGGCGACTGTGCTAGCATTCAGTAATAGAAATAAAAAGTGAAGAAAAACACCAACCCCTTGGCATTGGACATTCGCTGGAACGATGGCCTTCCTGCTTGCAGTTGAAGCATCCCGATGGACGTTCTGAAAATTCACCACTTAGAATGCCCTTACGAAAGTTCAAGCATATCTAGTAGTATAGATAGCTTCGTGGAATCTGTCAGCAGATACGCACCTCTCCTGTCACCGTCCCCTCTGTGCCCGAAGCCGTCGTTACCACCGCCAAAGCCGTCTCCGTCACCGAATCTGCCAGACTGCTGGCCAAAGCTGCCTCCACCACCAAATCCGCTGTCGCTACCACCGCCGAAGCCACCCTGATCTCCACTACCGAAGCCACAATTTCCAAAACCAGTACCTCCAAAGGATCGGCCTGCAATTAAATTAAAACAATATTCACGCCAACGAGGGTGACAGGAGCGCTATTTCGTCTTCATCTAAGCGCATGAAAAAGGCCAATGGCCGAAGACTAACTCTGATTCTCCTCTGAATTGTTTTCGCCAAATTCTGAAAAGAGAAGGGCTTATGCATGCCATTCCACCAATTTCTAAGGGATGCGCTAAAAAAACACACTGCGCGACTTTCCAGTATTAGTACAGTTCTGCGAGAGATGTCCTTCTCCGCCACAGTTATAGCACAGTTGTGGATCAAAACACCTCTATTAAAGCAAACTCTCTATATAAGGATTGCGTAACCAGCAGTGAAGCCTTTGGGCTGCTCTGCGCATCCTACTTCTGCGAGCTACCGTGAAGGCATACGAAATACGCAGCTGACTTATACCATGCCTCTTGAGAGTCAGTTGATGGAAGCCTCCTTTCACCGTTCCCGCAGGTTTGCTACGAACGGAAGGAAGCTCAGGGCCTGTTCATGCTCCGCGACGAAAGCAACGGCAGCGACTCGAGCCAGAGCAATGCTCGGAAGTCTGAACAGGCAATGAGGGTGAAGAAAGCGGAAGGTGCGACTGCGGAACGTAGTATGCGTAACCAAACATCAAAAGCCCATAGGAATAAGATCGTTAAAATCTAGACTTGGAGCTCCTTTCTGCTGATAATACTTCTTTTCTAGACTTCGATTGAAGCATATGTCCTATGTCTACGGTGTGCGAGGACCGTAATGGTTTAAACCGCAGGAAATCTTGTTGGTCGGCATGAAAATCTAAAAGAACTTGGAAAAACATGGACGAAACCGAAAGCATTGAAAATTTTATGGTAAGCCCCCATGAAGTCTTAAAAATTATGAAAAGACTGAAGTGCTCTACTTCTGTAACGTCTGACGGAATTCCACAAATTATCTTTAAGAAATGTGCCACTTCCCTTTATAGACCTCTGTCGATGATTCTAAATATTTCTTTAACCTGCTGTGAGGTACCTTCGATTTGGAAGGAATCCACTGTCACAGCCATTCCAAAAGATCCAAAATCAGTACAGCTCTCTTCCTTCCGTCCTATAAGCATAACGCCCACACCAATGAAAGTAATGGAAAAGATTGTGCGAGATAAGATTGTTGCATGGTTTTCTCGGAAAAACTTAGTTCCATATGAGCAACACGGTTTCACGGCAGGAGCCTCTACTTCCACTCAGCTTGCTGACTGCATCTTTGACTGGAATTTGGCTCTAAATAATGGAGATTCCGTTGATGTCATATATTTTGATTTGTCAAAAGCCTTTGACAAAGTTAATCATGAAAAACTTCTTGGTAAACTTTACCAGCTGGGCGTTAGAGGGCTGCTTTTAGAATGGCTGCGCTCATATTTGTACGGTAGGCGTATGCGCGTCAAGGTTGGAAGTTCTTTTTCAAGATGCTATGATTGCAATAGCGGCGTTCCTCAGGGTGGAGTGTTATCGCCAGTCCTTTTCCTTGCATACACGTTCAACCTTCCAATAATTTTAGTCACCCACCCTCAGGTGAAAGTGCAGATGTACGCTGATGATATAAAGATTTATGGTACCTATAACAGTGACAATAGAACGCAAGTTTGCCATGCATTATCTCTATCCATAAATAAGATGATGGAGTGGTCTGAAACTTGGGAAATACCAGTGAACCTTTCCAAAACCATGGTCTTTCATCTTGGAAGCTTACCACCTTCAGAATTCAAATTTGACAACAAATTGCTACCATCTATAACGGAACCCCGTGACCTAGGTATTTACCTGGACCGGGAGTTGAAATTTTCGAATCATATTGATATTACGGTGCGAAAAGCATTTTCTACCCTCTTTTTCATTTTCAGGAATCTAAAGTGTAACGATAGCTCAATTCTGGTCACCTTGTATAAGACATACGTCATTCCAATTTTAGAGTATTGCTCTCAAGTTTGGAGCCCCTACACAAAAAAGAGTCAGGAAAAAATTGAAAAGGTTCAAAAGACGTTCACAAAAATCTTGTTCTTCAGGTGCTTCCCAAATATCACAAGTACTAGAGTGATTCCCGGATATGTGGAAAGGCTCAAAATCTTTAACCTTAAAAGTCTTCTTTATAGGCGTGTCTTCAACGATTTAATTTTCTGTTTCAAAATCCTCAAGGGTGAGTCAAGGCTGAAAGCTAGCAAGTACTGGGTTTTCGTGCCATCGCAAGGTCGCCATAATAAGTACTGCTTTCGCCATCCTATGATAAAGAAGAAAAATAAGGAGAAGGTTTTCCATTCACTTTTTTACCGTGGAGCTCGTTGGTTGCAAATGCTACCTCCTACCTTACTTGATGCACCCAATCACAAGGTTTTTCGAAGTAAACTGAAAAAAATTGACTTGCTTTCCACACTCCACATCCCTGACTTAAGTTAGAGTGGGAGCATTTTTTGATTTTATTGATTTTTTGTTTTCTTCAATTTTTTCGTATTTTCTCTTCATGTGTTTTTTTTCATTCATCAGTATCACCAGGTTCTTCATTAGACATATACATATCTCTATAAATATTCTTAGCTTCTTATTTTGCTCTTCTTCTATTACTTGTTTGCTGTTTCGTAGCTACTATTCTTCCTAGTTCAGTTTTCTAATGGTTAGTTTCCTAATTGCTCTACTTTCATTTGTTTACTGTTTAAGAGACCGGTCTTGTATGAGTGTTCAGACTGAGTATGCATACAACTCTTCTGTTGTTTCCCCAGCAGCCATAAGGTATGAGAATTGCTGGAGTTGACGGACCTACTAAGTTGGTATCCGGAGCCGATCCCACGACTTGCAGTGTTGGCGGCCCACTGCTCTTCTCCTTCAAATTCTCATCCTTCCTCACCCCCCCCCCCCCTATACAATTCTACCCAATTTTTTCTCTAGAAGAATTTTCACAGATTTTGCCGGATTTTTTCTTCTTGTTCGTATTTCCGCCCTTCTTTGCTGAAATTTAGTTTAGTCAGTTAACTAACTTCGGTTTCAGTTTGTGTAATAGATGGCTTTTAAATTCTTGTTTTTCACATTGTATTTTCTGTGATCTGCCGTGTCCATGTTGTGTTCTTTTTGTGCGCACTATATTGTGCAAATAAATAAATAAATAAATAAAAACGGTGAGGAAGGATGTGGCGAAAAGGACCACTGGTTTTGAAGAAATTTTGGGAGTGGGAGTGATTTGGAATGCTGATTTAAATTGGGCTTCCTTTTTGACTCCCTTCATGTTGATATGAAACATACTTAGCCGAGAGGGCCAACCCACGGTCAACACGGGAAGTGCTAAGAGGCCAGGACTCATTGAAGAGGTGTCTCTTGACTTTTTAACATACACAGTTGTAATCAACCGCCCGCTGCACCGGCTGTCGAGGTGCTCAATCAAAGTTTCATTTAAAATCTTTCGCTGGTCAGAGAGAGCTGTCATTCCACTGATTCATGGTGCAGTATAACTTCGCCTTGGTGCGTGGTAGTAGAGCCGGCTGTCGCCTCCACCCGATTCCAGATTCCTGTTTAGAAGTTCCCGCCTATTCCAACCAAGCCCTCCGTGGTCGGTGAACGAGTACCAGACTTGTATGGCATGTATAAAACACTGACATGTCCATCGATTGGCCACCGAAAGTCATTGTATGGGCCAAATACGCACGCAAATTGCCTTCGCGAGATGCCGTGGAAGTAGAATGCGAGGCGCACCATTAAGGTGATTCACAGACGCCGTCTTTTATCATTTCCACTTGCCCCTTAAGGTATGGCCAGCGCTACGGCAGATATGATTCATTCAAAGATCAATATGACATCAAGATCTGTTTCCGCTCAAAATCGCGCTCATGGGAAGCACAATATGTCCTCCCAATAGACCACATATATGGCAGCAATCCTCTCTCGGGAGCACAGAATTTGACTTTGCCTTCTTGGCTAGTCTCGCTAATGAATGCCTGAGCGAAATACTACGAGAGCCCCCAGCAGATCATTTAGAGATAGAACTCTTTTAACAACAGGAAATAATTGGATGAACAAGTAAAATGTCTAAACCTCACCATCATTCCGCTCTGATCCAAATCTTCTGTCTTCGCCTGAACCAAAATCGCGAGAGCTGTTCACGTCCGACTTCTCGTTGAATCCGTCGTCACCGAATCCACCGCTCCTCGCAGAGCTTCCGAATCCACTTTCGGAGCTTCCGAAACCAGCGTGAGGACCACCACGACCTCTTGGAGCTCCTCGTCCTCGAAAGCCTCCACCTCGTCCGGTACCCTCTTCATTTCCGCTGTCGAACGCACTGTCCGCATCTCCAAAACCACCGCCTCTCGAACCGAATGATCCTCCACCTCTTCCACGGAAGCCTCCTCTTCCAAAAGATTCGGTGTTTGCGAAGCCGCTATCGCCTCCGAATACGGTACTCTTAGAGGCGAAGCCTCTTCCTCTGAAGCCAGTATCAGCGCCTACAAATCCGCTGTCGCCACTTCCGAAACCACCATCTCTGCCTGCAAAGCTGCCGCCACCTCTTCCTCTGAATCCTCCCGAACCTCCGTTTCCTCTTCCGAAGCCAGTATCAGCGCCTACAAATCCGCCGTCGCCACTTCCGAAGCCACCATCTCTGCTTTCAAAGCTGCCGCCACCTCTTCCTCTGAATCCTGTGCAGCTATTTCCTCTTCCGGAGCCAGTATTACTGCTTCCAAATCCACCATCGTCTCCACCGAAACCACCACCTCTGCTTGCAAAACTGCCTCCACCTCGCCCTCCCGAGCCGCTATTTTCTTTTCCGAAGCCAGTATCACTGTCCCCAAATCCATTGTCGCCTCCTCCGAAGCCGCTGTCATTTCTAGATCCAAAGGCGGTTCGTCCTCCTCTTCCTCTTGAACTGTTCACTCGTCCAAATTCATCTGTAACCCAGCGATTTCCCAAGAAGTCTGAAGCGTAAACAGAAGAAAACATACCTCCAAAACGTTCACCGCCACTGGGGTGCGAGCTTTCATTGTTGGCAGCTGGGGTAGATGAGTCTACGCCCCAATCCTCCTCACAATTATTGCTGAGAGCTGATCCCCAGTCGTCATCAGATTTCGCGACCGGCGACTTCTCACCAAACCCAGCACTGCCATCAC
The DNA here is from genome assembly GCA_947396885.1 of Heligmosomoides polygyrus polygyrus. Classification (NCBI taxonomy): domain Eukaryota; kingdom Metazoa; phylum Nematoda; class Chromadorea; order Rhabditida; family Heligmosomidae; genus Heligmosomoides; species Heligmosomoides polygyrus. The sequence goes on along the minus strand of OX377206.1, from coordinate 5,457,200 downwards.
CGTGGCCTGGGTTAATGTTTGCAGCGCCATCTGCAAAATAACAATAAGAACGGACACTAGGGATAAGGGATAATATCATACCATATGGACCTCGTTGTGGTGGAGGGCAATCCCAGTCTTCTTCCACCGCGTTTTTGCTGTAATAGATGTACGATCACGAAAGAAATCTCATCATTGAAGAATTTCACTCACTCCATTGATTGGCGAACTTGAAGACAATTGAAGAGTTCTAAATAACAATATATACGGTTGATACGTTATGCAGAAAACGACCGCTGGCGACAGGGAAAGCTAGCCACGTTGGCTGCGAGCAACGATACTGACAGGATCGTGTAGGAGTTGCCGGACGTGCTGAGCGTGCTAATGCGGAACCCCACGTCCCTACCTGTCTTATGAATAGTTTCGGCTGCAGCAAGAGGAGAAAGCTGTGGAATTCGACGTAATAATGAGCCGGCTTCTAAAGCTGACCCCTCACAATGAAAAATTAGGATTCCCAAATAAGTGGTCAGAACTGGGGTGGAATCTAGACTACGTCAAATGGGTGGTGGAGAGAGAACTGAAGTTCACTTACGAGTTCACTAAACATGGCCAGTAGATGATCTTAACTTATTAAATGGTGGTGAAAATCGTATTATAGAGAAAATAGGATGTTCCAGAGCACATTATGCTCATGGTGTTTCGCCCGCAGAATATCAAGCATCCGTGGATATAGTTTTGTTTTGGCTTTTACTCCACCACATTGTCTACCTATATTAGAGAGATGTTAGAGTATGCCAATATTTACACTCGTAATTAGGCCAGTTTGCTATTAGGTTAGTTAAATTGTGAGACATTTTGCTGGGCTCCAAGCGCTGATTAACAGCGCTGGATGGATACTTCTTTCTTTCTTCTTCGTACTTTAGGTATTCGAACCTACTGAGAAGAAAGCAGGGGTTTCAGTCATAATCATGAGGAAGCTTTGAAACCTCTACAAAAGGCGATCAACCCCAATTTTTATAGGTTCGTCAGTAATCCGCCTCTGAACATACGACACACTTCGCTGAACGCGTAACCATTGTAGGCAGCGCTTGAAACACAAAGATCTATGACTGAACACCATCCCACTTTTAATATGAATGCCTAACCTAAAAACAAATGTTTGTTCTTCTAATGATACCGTAAGGACCTTCTCCATAACCCAATACTCAGTTGTCTTTGGATCTCCCCTATTATTTGACTTCACCAGTTTCCCTCTCGACCCCTTTGCTGCAGTGCCCACCAGTGCATCCGCAGTCTCGCACTTCAGCCCGTCCAGCCTCGGCTGTGTCGCGCAAAACTCGTCCTCTCCGCCAGCGAAGCAGCGAGGACTCCGCCCAGAGCCAGCACGCGCGCGCGACCGCACGCGTCACTCTGAGTATCGCTGCCGCCCCCCAGCCACGTTAAACCTTTGAATAGCCGCAGGACACGTTAGAGCGCGGAAGTGTGCATCACAGGGCTGCGCTGCTTCGGCCTGTGCAAGGGAAACAGTAAAATGCACGTGCTTCAGTTTGTATGGTGAAGAAATACGAAGGTTTTTTGCAGTCTATTTTACCAACTTAACTTGGGTGTAACAATTTGCGAGGCCTAGCAAGCCTCAAAATTCAGCAATCTCTGAAAACTTCTACAAGGCTTAATAAATAGCGCGAATATCGAAGGAAGTCATACCATCAATTCTGGGAACCCTCTCCCAGACGTCTACAAAAATTCCTCACAGTACGGGTCTGGTGAAAGTAGAAGCTTTTCTATCGTCCTGGAAAATTAAGTAGAGCAGCAAACAATGCTCTGAAAGAACATCGCGGATCGGATGTGACAATGGATAATCTGTGGAAAATCGACGAAAACATTAGAGGCCCTCTTGGTCGTTATTTCATCCTACTGTCCCTCTTAAAGGATTGTAATCCACCTACCACATCCGTCATCCCTAACTCTGCTCAGAGATGTATAGGGGTCGAGATATTTGCTTTGTTGTTTCACAGAGAGAGAGGCTATTCTGCCTATATACAACGCTTGGGCCGTTCCGACCTACCGTTGACATAGGCCTGAGTTATACTCCCGCGGGAGCATCCGCGGAAGGGCGGGAATCGCGCCGAGATTCCTCACCTGGCCAATCGCCGCGCCTCGCCACTTCCGCCTCCGCCGTGCACCATTGGTCCGCGGACGTTCCGCGGATGCTCCCGCGGGAGTATAACAGAGGCCATAGTCTCCTGGTGAGTACACTGACGAAACATGTTGGACTTGCGTGTGAAAATACCACGGCTGCACGTAGAACAGCAATCTCGGTGAAATAAAGAACACACCCAAAGAACAATGCCTTCATACTTAAAACCACAATAGAACAAATCTTCAAACAATCAGATAACAGAGCAGTAGCGAGATTATTGCCATCATAACAGAGAAGTGATGTGGAAGAAAAGAAAAGAAAATGACGAATAACAACAGGTCCTCGTGCACCCCAAAAAAGGACGAATTTTATCAGTCCTCGTAAGCCTCCTCTTGCCCCTTCGTAGTAACGTAGAAGGCCACGGCTTCAGCTTCATCGTCACACACCACTTTGCACACGACGCTTTCCACGACGTCGCTTCCTTTGACGACCTGCAACACAAGGATAAAATCAAATTGCTGAAAAAACGTGTAGACGCTTTGAGTGGATTGGAATCCATCCACGTACTGAGATATGCAGAAGTATACACATCACCATATGCTCAGTCTAAAGAACGCAGCGCCAGAACTCACTTGGGTGTTTCGAGAAGAGACTGCACCTATAGGTAGAATACTTGTCAGATCCCGTCGCAATCAAATTTCAAAAACTCCCCCCCCCCCCCCCCCCCCTCCCCGAGTGACGAGAGGTTTGTGCGTGTAATGCTTGGGATGAAGGATCTCGCGCTCCATCGCCAACGCGCGTGTTCGCCTGCCTGAATGTTTACCTATCGCGCCAGAACAACTTGTCCGCAGTTTTTTGCGTTTGTGGGTTTAGCGGCGAGTTTATAGACAGGCCAAATTTTTTATCCATATAAAGTGTAGACTGTTCTCTTCTAAATCTGAACATGGAGACTGCTGAGGAAATGTGTTGACTAAGGTTGACGAACACACTTCAGTTGGCCTCACAAGAAGACTATGCCAACGATAGATCTGAACAGCATATGTGGTGTGTATAGAGTGTCGGCGAAAGCATAACATACTATAGATCTAATGATTTGCTTCGCCGTGCGCGACCAAAGCGTTTGGCCTAGTGGGTAAGGTGACTGACCCGTTGAAAATAGGCCGAGAGTTCGAATCCGCTCATTGCGCCCTTATTTTTGCAAGTCTATAGAAGTACAGGTGATTGTTTCCAAAACAGCATCGCTAAAATTCAACATCGGCGGTCTGGTTTACTGGTCGCAGTCCGCACTATCTACTAGTTGAACTGCTGTGCTAAAGATAACCGTAAATGAGGAACGTTGACTTTGATGTTAAGAAACATTGAGACATAAAGCTATAGCAAGAGGATTTTTTAGGAAAAAAGTGGAATTTTCCAAAGCGAGGTGGAATTCAAAATGCGAATGACTGCTAGCAACCGTCTGTAGTCAGCTGACATTGACACACCTCTTCTGCCATTCAGAGTTACCGTTGAGGTATTCACCTGGTCTCTCCCTATGACCAGGATGAAACCAAAACGTGTTCTGACCATATGTCTCACAACGAAGAAACCAATGCTTGTAAATACATAGCGCCTTTTTGTCTGAGTCTGGGAAATCAGTTTATTCCGAACCTGTTGGACAAATTTTCCGAAACTTGAGGATCTTCTTATCGGTAATGGGCTACGCAAACAGCAGTTGACAAGAAACCGCCCGGCTCGCCTCGCCAGGGAGATTACGGAGATGTAGACTAGCCCGCATCATCTGTCTTCCTCTAGCTGAGGCCTGCTTATACTCCATTCGCCGCGCGGTATATCGGTACTTTTGTATTTATGGTACCCCACTTAATCTTGTTCAAAATAGGTCCACTAGGGGTAACTTGCCATAGGAAGAACGAATATCATGGTCGTTTTTTGCGGAAATGCCTAATAAGTTCGAATTGCCTAAAGCCTTGCGAAATAGCGCGCGCTGGTAAGAGACGCAGAGACTCCGTCTCCTACCAGCACGATTCGCAGCGTCTCCCCGAGGGGGGGTGGGCGACTGCGATGCCGTGGCTTGCGAGCGCGGCGACTAGCTACATACAGCTAATGTAAGTGCATCTTATCTCCTCTTTTCGATTACAGATCCGTATTCTGTCTGCTTCCGGGGCAAGGGAGGAAACACCATGCTGAAGGCAATTTTAACACGGGTGCGGTAGTGGGCCCACATTCCGGAGTCCTTTCCCTGCCCAATTCTGTGCTCTCCTCGCACAGAACAGAGCTTTCAAGGCTTATGCCCTGGCTAACCTCTGCTGCAGGCTAGAGGCGGCGACATAGTTGCGCATCGACAGGAGGCGGAGTCTCTGCGTCTCTCACCAGCGCGCGCTATTTCGCAAGGCCTTGGGCAATTCCAACTTAATATAGCGGGCTTGTAGGGGATTTCCGCAAAAAACGGCTATGATATTCGTTCTTCCCATGGCAGATTACCCCTAATTGACCTATTTTGAACACGATTAAGTGGGATAGCATAAGTACAATAGTACCTATATATCTAGCGCTTTCGTGTCCCGCTGACGCAGAGGGGAACACGGAACCAAAGCGGATGTGACACCGGTATTTCCCCTCACAGTACCGTTCTAGCAAAAACAAAAGATAATTGAAACACCTACCCTTTCGAGCTTTCGCTTTGCCTCGCCATATCTGTAGAACTTTATGTCGTCCGAGCTATCCCTAAAACAAATCGCATAATAACTCTATCAAGGTGAACTTTGTATGAAGAAGATATTCTTAGCTAAAAGCACGCGCTGAAAGCACAAAGTGGGCAACCAAAAGTGCACTAAAGGGTAAGGAAGGCACATTTAAGCGACATTCACGACCATGCGAATTCAGATTCTTCAAAACCACCTACCTTCCTCCTGGATACCGAAAAGGCAAACCTGTTAAATAATGAATTAAATGACTTGCCAAAGCTCTCTCATTCATACTAGTGAATTTAAGAGCACAACATCATATTAAACATAGGATTCCACGATGACCACTCTTAGGCCCCGTTCATACTTCGACGCCGCGCGACGCCACGCCACGCATTGTGGCCACATTGATTGAGCGACGCGATCGATCAATTTGGTTACCTTGTATGGCGTCACATCGCTCGGCGTTGGAAATATATATGGGGCCTTACTTGCCGTTAAAAGTATGCCAAAAATGTAGGGATGAGTTCTTCGTGTGAAATCCAAAGTACATGAACGTCCTTTCTGTAGCTTTCGGGGTATCGTCGTGAGACCCTCTCTTTTGCCCACCCGCCAAACAATGTATTTCGAACACATGAAAGAGTGAACATAAGTAACGGAAACTATTTGATAGCAGTGGTGTCCAATCTAAGAAGCTTACGGTTCACCATACACCTAGCATCTAAATGAATGGAAGGTGCATTAGACTTTAAAACAGCAAACGAAGTGGAAATAAAAGAACCAGCAGCTGTAGTTCCTTAAGTTTCCATGTTGAAGAACATGACAAGAAATTCCATTATGCTTCTAAATTTTCCACACGGTGAATGACATCGAAGAGCACGAAACTGTTCTGTTCACGAAACTTTGTTGCACCACTTCATAGTCAAAATGAGCAGCCATAGTTTCACCTACTAGGGACTCACCTTGCACATCCCTCTTTACCAAATAACTGCATGACATTGCACATCTATTTAGTTCCTACTCAACCTGTCGATGTGGAGTGAAGAACAGTGATCCCACGTAAAGCACTTCTACGCGATTCAAATTGTTTTCCCGCGCGCGGCAAATTTTTGAATCCATGTCGGCGGCGCATCAGGGCGTAACATCAGAGTCTGGATGGATAATGATCCTATAACATACCGCTTCGTTGAACGTGAAACAAACAACGAAGGCATACTTCTAGAATGAAAAAAAAACTCCTTGTATTGAGATCCGGATTAGACTAGGAAGGGAAATCCGAAACCGGTATGGGCCATCTACCGCCACATCCTGAAGTTCTTACTATCGCTGATCCCAGAGCACCGAAAAAAGTGTCAAAATGGAATTTTAAGCTTCTCCCTCAGGTGCGAGACACAATATGAAGCTTAGACTCCTATTGGTTGTTGTAATACGGCGTCCGTCTTCTGGAAATTTCCTTCAGAATATGTTGCCTTCTATCACTTCTTTGTCATCCAATGGAAACCAGTGAGTCACAAAATGAAATGTGTTGATAAACGTGGGGCAGGTTTTTATAGATCGCAAAGCAGTTGCATTCTAGGTACAATAAAAATCCGGGGAGAGCTGGAAAATTTGTCAACGTGGGTTGTTTAGTTAACTTATACTCATTGGTACTCATTGGCTCATTGGTAAAATTGTGGTGGCTAGCTGCAACTCTACAGTTCCAGCGATGTGAGCTCACGTGGTCCCACAACGATTGGACAAGTTTTCCGCCGAAAACTCGTCCTCACATTTTTAGCTTAAATTTAACGACGATTTCACTTTCTTCTAGAAACTACGGTCTTAGTTCAAGGAAATAACGATATATAATAAAATAAAATTAAAACACAGAACCACTCACGACGATGACGTATTTTCGGAGGGCCGTGCGATACTCGACAGTAAGTACCGTGGGCGTCGGGTGATCAAAACTAAAATAGTCTGATAAGTACAGTCATATAAATCGCGAAAAGTCTACGTTTCTTTGGCAGTAACATAGGTTCCCGTGACATTCTTTGAACTTCGGTCAAAACGGTTGGGTGATCGATTTGGAAGATCAAATCACTGCCACATGCTGTTGAGGGTTCTTGAGACGACTCAACATTTCTTCAATAACGCTATTCATACGTATAATCGCAAATTCGGCAGCGATCGGATCGCGGTCGCGCGGCGGCGCCCTATTCCGCGGTCTGGTCGTGCCACAAAATCGATTATGGTCATGAAATGGATACATTTTAATTTCCAGGAGACCCCAAAGAGGGTATTCTAGGAGCGACGAGGGAAGGAAACATATCATTCTCTTAAGAAAAGAAAATTCTTCAATCGATAAAAGGACAACGACATCACCTTCGCGCTATGGTAATTTGGCTTGTTATTCGCGACGTTCCTTTTCCGTTTCATTTGCATCAAAACTTGCACTTGGTTTTGTTCTGTATGAGCAAAGTCGTGGTCTTTTCAGACTTATTCGACCTCCGTACCGGGAAATAGGTAACTTTTCAATGGAGCGAAGTCCACTAAAACAGAAATGCAGCGAATATTTTGGGCGGATTCAAAACGGCGAGACAGTCAAGTGTTTAGAAATTACAACTAAATTACCCAATTACACAGCAAATCTGCCGACGGGATAGAAGAATGCTAGGACATTGCTTTACATATGAGACGAGACATACAATTTTTCAATGGTTTGCCTTGAGACAAAACCTGGATATTGTGACAAGTCAGTGTTGCTCTAAGCGAAGTGAAATAGAGTGATTTTGAGAACTGTTCACAAAAAAAGCCAACATGTGGCTTCCTAAAGAACTATGAATGGTCGAAAGTGTCGAAACCAAAGCGATTTGAAGGTAAGCCTCGTCCAAAATTGAGAAAACAAAAAGAAAGCAGGCAAACAACCTACATCGATTAGCTACTCGCAATGGATCGATCGCTGAATAGAGAAATCGGAATACTTTTCAATGCTTTGGCTTTATGAAAACCCTAATGAGGCGGGTAAGTTATTACAGAATAATTTGGTTGGAATCCAACTAGATATTAGTTTTTGCTCTCCTGTAGCGAACCCTCTCTATATGGAAGCCATTGAAGTGGTTTTTCTATGTCGACGTCTCCATTGAGGCAACTTTGGCGCGAATTGCATTCACGAGGGCACCTTGGATGATCTACCCTAGTTTGTGGGGGGGGGGGGGAGGGGCACTTCACCACGTAACTTTTTTGACAACGGCGGGAAAATTAGCAGCAAACAAACTAATTTTAAAAAGAGGAGTATACCTAAGGACTCTGTGAGAAAACCTTTATTAGCAATTTCTTAGCCGTAGGAGCCCATCCCTGCTAGTTTTTGTTTGGCTTCTGTAGCTGCCCCCCCCCCACCCCCAGACTAGGATAGATCCGTCTCCTAGGCCTGCACCTCCCCCGTCACAGAAATTTCGTGACAGAACCAGACAGCGTACGCTTCTGAATCTTAATTCATAGTTACAAACTCCTCTTGCTTACATACAAACCGCAAATGCACAAATGAAGGAAAATAAGGTGAGTTTGCCGAACGGATCACACAATTTACACTTTTGAATAACCATGAATGATACCGTGTAGAAACCAAAATGAACAGGGAAGGTGTCGGCAAAAATTCAAAAATAAAGAAATCACTCAAGCGCCCTTATATTGATTGGTCGCTCACGATTAATCGATTAGCGCGAACTCTTCACAGTATTTGTAAAGAACGTTAAACGGTGGGGCTATTGTTCTTTACATGGAGCACTTAGCATATCTCCCTAGCAGAGAACTTGTTCAATACAAAATATTATAATACGAATCAGATCGGTACTGTTTCGCACAACAACTCCCCGACCCACAACCTCTTATTCATCCTTGCACTATTCGTCCTTATTTATTTATTTATTTATTTATTTATTTATTTGCACAATATAGTGCGCACAAAAAGAACACAACATGGACACGGTAAATCACAGAAAACATAATGTGAAAAACAAGAATTTAACAGCCATCTATGACACAAACTGAAACCGAAATTATTTAACTGACTAAACTAAATTTCAACAAAGAAGAGCGGAACTGCGAATAAGAAGAAAAAATTCGGCAAAATCTGTGAAAGTTCCTCTAGAAAAAAATTGAGTAGGATTGTATGGGGGGGGGTGAGGAAGGATGAGAATTTGAAGGAGAAGAGCAGTGGGCCGCCAACACTGCAAGTCGTGGGATCGGCTCCGGATATCAACTTAGTAGGTCCGTCAACTCCAACAATTCTCATACCTTATGGCTGCTGGGGAAACAACAGAAGAGTTGTGTGCACACTCAGTCTAAACACTCATACAAGACCGGTCTTTCAAACAGTAACAAATGAAAGTAGAGCAATTAGGAAACTAACCATTAGAAAACTGAACTAGGAAGAATAACAGCTAGGAAACAGCAAACAAGTAATGGAAGAAGAGCAAAATAAGAAGCTAAGAATATTTATAGAGATATGTATATGTCTAATGAAGAACCTGGTGATAATGATGAATGAAAAAAACACATGAAGAGAAAATACGAAAAAATTGTAGAAAAAAATCAAAAAAATCAAAAATGCTCCCACTCTAACTTAAGTCAGGGATGTGGAGTGTGGAAAGCAAGTCAATTTTTTCAGTTTACTTCGAAAAACCTTGTGATTGGGTGCATCAAGTAAGGTAGGAGGTAGCATTTGCAACCAACGAGCTCCACGGTAAAAAAGTGAATGGAAAACCTTCTCCTTATTTTTGCGAACAGCGCCTAAAATGCCTCTTTTATCAAAAACAGCCATTTTTAACGCTTGATTGCCTTTTTGCTCAGAAATGGGATGTTTTGGAGACCTAACCTGAAGAATATCTCAATGGTAGGTCGGAACGGCCCAAGTATTGTATATGGGCAGAATCGCCTCTCCCTGGGAAACAAAAAAAATGCAAATATCTCGACCCCAATACAACTCTGCGCAGAGTTAGGGGCGATGGAATCTGGGCCGTTGGCGATCATGGGGATTACGCCGCCCCTGTACCCACTGCGCCACTTCCGCTCGCTTGTCACTGCTGTTTCCAGCCATCTTGAGCCCACCCTCCGCGAGCAGGCAGGGGCTAACGCCGCCAACGGCCCAAATTCCGTCGTCCCTAATTCAACGCAGAGTTGTATTAGGGTCGAGATATTTGCACTATGTTGTTTCCCAGAGAGAGGCGATTCTGCCCATATACAATACCTGGGCCGTTCCCATATACCGTTGAGATAGTCTCCTGGTGAGATTAGCCCCGGAATTGCGACAGCTACACTGCGAATAGGGAAACCACAGGTCATCCAGCCGTCTGCTGTTGGTTAACCGAAGACCAATTACCTGAGTTAAGATGACACCAGCACTTGTAACTGTTATTTTAGGGAAAACGACACTAAATATCGCGTTTCCCTGGGTGGCTAACAAGCTATCAATGAGGGCAAACAGCGCAAAAAAATCGCGCAATCTTGGACCTTGTTGCACGTGAAGTTTTCGGAGCTGAAGTGGCTAATTGCTATTGCTCATATGTGGTAGGAATTTCAAATTATTTCAAGGAATGATTTTTCAAAAATGAACCCATAAAGATCGTAGGGTTAAGAACGTGCTGGTGCGACGAGCTTATGTGCAAGTCTAGAGCAAGGTTTCCATTCTCACTCTCTATAATAACATCCAAAAAATTTATCCAAAAACCTGCAAAATGAGAATGTTGCACGATTTTTGTAACCGATTTAAAAGTAGGTGTCTGCGCTAGAGCAAAAGCCAGGTGTGGATAAATGTACATGGTGGCGCCCACTTATTGACGTACGCTCAAGCTCAAAGGCCAAATTATGATAAAAACATGAAATAGGTCTACATTTTGGATACACGGAGGGGAGGAGCTTAGGTTACACGTTGCGGAAGATGAAATTCTACTACGATTACCCTTGAGTAAATTCAAGAAATGGATCTATCCTAGTCGGGAGGGGGCAACCGTAAACTGTTGGTTTCGTGTGTCATTTCATGCCACACAACCACGTTAAGTGAAAGCCCTCGCATCCAGGGACAGCAGCTGAAGCTGGACCATACACTCCCTCCGATTAGGATTGATCCCAAGAAATTTCTGCTAAATTACCGTTGTAGCTGCATTCATAGGCAGACCTTCCGTTGTACCCTCCATTATCCTTGTGTTGCCATGTACCAACGCTATGAATAATAAATAAATATAAATGAATAAAACCTACAGCGGTTCACTAGCTCGACGACGAATGCCGCGACGACAATCCTCACCGATGGACGGCATACTGGCGGTCATCACGTCAGGTTCCCTAAAAGAACTTTGTTGCCTTCCCCTAACTGTTTGATATCGCTGCAAGGAGGCAATAGTTGTTCCACTGGGAGATTATCCGAAAGATAAATCTGAACGGCGACAGTGGTTTACATGCAGAGAAGCGACTCTACCTTAAAAACACGAAAAATCAAACATCCTGACTTGGACCTTACAAAGAACAAGATCTAGGATTTAAATGAAAGAACAGGGCATCAGTAATTAGAGGGTACGGTAGCCTCTCGCAGTTGGGTGTTCACCTACTTCGTGTCGCTGACGATCGATAGCCTAGTGGCTAACGCGGCGGATTCATATGAAAAAAAGCGGGGTGTTCGATTCCGCTCGTTGTGATTCCGTTTTGCATGCCTATAAATGTAAGTGATCTACCCTCGATGGACAGAAGTTCAGGCGGAGAGGCGGCATGTAGGGCCGAGTTGGCTAGGCGGTGGAGTCGAGTTTCTATTGCAGCGTACCGAAGGGAAAATTTGTTTTGTGTCATTAGAGTTTCATAAGGCAGCCATTACACTTTCAAGGAAGCCTAGGGGTTGGGGTGTATGAGCCAGGGGGACGAGGGGAACATGTAAATTGCAAAAGGCAAGCATTTAATCTGTACTGACGATCCACATAGCTAGCAGGGTTAGTAAACCACGCTAACGCAGGACGCCGGATTTCGACCGCGCGATAAGTATTGATTGATGTGACAAGAAATCGATCCTATCATATAAAGAGAAACGCTGCGTCATCTTCTGTTGCAAAAAACAGCGGGGTCTTGGGTTGCATTCTTAACTTTGCTTTAACGGATAAATGAATGCTTCCCGTTCCGTTGACAGTCTTACTGAACGAGTCCTTCCTGAAACTGTTTGTCATTTAATTCCAGATATAATCATGACATCGAACAGCTCCTATACATCCGACACTTCAGAATAACATTTCATTCACAGGCACTCATATCAGCAAGTAAAAAAGGAATATTTTAACATATCGGCAGGCAAAAAATGGTTGGGAAATCGAAACATGAGGTGCTGTAAAATGAGTTTTTGAAAGGGCAAATTCACAAGCTCGGGGACGACCTTCTACCGACTAATATCAAACCTTTCCTTCATCGCTAAGCAAAATCACCACATATTCAACGCGAGGAAGTTCTAATAAGAACGAGAAGCGGAAAGAAAATGAATACCGTACGGACGAATGGGACAAATTCACAGAACGGATGGCAGAAACCTCTAAAACAAAGTTAACAATTAACTTCACAGCTTAGGATTACACAGATCAGCCCATCTTCGCGGAAAACGTTCTCATCACTACCTTCGGCGCCGATGATTGGGGACACGCAGACGACGAAGAGCGCACTACAAAACTTCTACGCTCCTCGGAGAAACCCACTTTCTTGAACACTGGCACCTTTCCGAACAGCATTTTGAAGCCGAGGATTTTCTCCATAATCGGCTCTTTGTTGACGAACTGAAAAATTGAGGTTAAATTATTTGGAGCTTTCGAAAATACAAATATTGTGAAGCAACCAGCTATCCAGATGATCAAGGACGGCGTTACCTAATCCATTTGTGATATTCGAAACGCATTCTACTTCTGCGGGATGTTGTGGAGGCACTTTAAATGCAAATTTGACTTATACAATGACTTTCGTTGGTCAGCCTATGAGTCTACGTTAGTGATTCATCATTCCGAGACACGTCTGGTACACAATCACTTACCTCGGTGGGACTGAAGGCTTGTTTGGCCTGGGAGGGAAATCAGAACGATCATCGACCACGTTTATCGATTTTGGACCCGAGATGAAGTGGGAACCGCAACTAGCACGATCCTGAGGAACACGCTCCCGAATGATTACAGTATCATTTACGCGCGTGTTGGCGATGGAGCGCGAAATCCTTCATTCTTAGCATTACACACGCGAACCTCTCGTCGCCCAGGGAATACGGATCTAGGACCAGGCTAGGGAAGGTACTCCAGGGTGGGTGCCACCCAAGCTGCTCGTGTGGGAACTGCTTTCCTCGGTCAGGTGGAGTCCGCAGCAGGGTTCTGCGCTCCTCGAGCGGCGAAACGCATACGGCTGGAAAAATGCGCAAAAAATGCCTCAAAGCTGCATGCACGTCGAAGCTCTTCAAATCCCAAGTAGTCAGCTGAAATGCAAGTATGCCCCAACGTTGGGGAACCGAATCCCCACCTCCCTCGCATGAAGCGATGCCCCACTATCCACTGCACCACGATTCGCCTGCCGGGAGGGCAATCGCAGGCGCCCAAGAGATCGATCGAATGTCAACGTGGATGCCTACGCGCGATCTCTAAGCTAGGAGGGCGCAGACAGCTTTCTATCACAGTTTCCGCGCGCTCCACCGCTAACCGGTATACGCCATTCGAGGGTGCATTCGCCAGAATCGTTTTACAGGAATCGCATGAGTACGGAGAGATATCCCCCCACAACATATATGCAATATCGATCGGCTGGCCGTTGTAGATGAAATCCACCGATTTTTCTTCGGAGTTCACAATTTGAGGTGAAAATTGTGTAAACTCTGTAATATAGGCCGGTGGGCACTCACCTAGCAAGTGAAGGGTAGCTGTTTAATGAATTGCTGGGCGAAGCCCCGGGCGATTGTTCCTCCGACTAACCAGTGGTCAATAATAAAAAAGGAACAATCATCAAGATGTCTATGCTTGCAAAGCACGGAGCAAATCTAGACTGACTTTGACGTGTAGATCTCAACAAACTAATACTGCGTATAATAGAACGAATTTAAGATGAAACAAACGCGTGATGTCAGTGGGTCCCAAACGGAACAATGTGGCTCATTGTCCGCCTCCTCACATAATAGGATTGAACACTTCCGCATATCCTTCATGTCTGGCGAATCTGCTCACCTTTTCAGAAGGAAAGCTGTCGCTAACCAGGAAGAAAATGCATATCCTTGAAGCAGGTAACGGACGAAGCAGCCAAATTAAATTTTGAGAACAAGCGGCTTACGTCAATAATCAATTCCTTGGAATAAGGCTGGTCATTCAGTTCATCAAGGACGACTTCAAGTTCCAACTTGTCCTCAGAGGGCTGAAATACAAAACAAAGTACAATATTGTACAACAGGCACCTGATCTGATTAGTGCAATAGCTTTCTATAGCAGAAGAGCCTAAATTTCAGTTGAAAACAGCAAGGAAGTCAGTGGGCCCATGCGGATTAAGTAGTGCGGCTTGCTCTCATTATTCCTACACGAAATTGAAGAGAGTACCACAAGACCTCTATAGCCAAGCGTTTCTCAGCAAAAATATCCAAAACGAAAAAACGCTGGGCAAAAAGAATATCGAGAAGAATGGAAAAAATCAGCCGCATAGATGAGTAGACTTACCTTAGCATCGGATGGTGGGGTGTCTGGACGGTTAACTTCTTCACGCGTTGCTTCCAACTTCCAATTGTCTTCAAACTAAAAAGGCTTTTTTCAAAATGCCATAACTACACCTAGGCGTGCGGAGCGCAGTCAGTGAAGGCGCTGGCTGTCGATGAAATAATCGATATAGTAATCGATATATGGCTCGGGTCCCGGTCAAACGTGCTAAAACTTTCATCCACATGGAACAGATTATTCCTTTTTCAGTATTTCCTGAGAAATTCTGAAAGTGGGTTCCGAATTTTGAGCAATACAGTATGCCAAGTCAGACGTCGAAGACCGTGCGCTCTGTGCATAACTCTAATTTTTCTGCCGTTAATGTCTTTCGAGGAATTAGCATTAGCTAAACTGAACCACTGACAATAGGATAGGTATGATGTTGATCACAATTCTAGTGTATTCCAGAAATAGGAACCTTCTTCCCCTCAAGTCTCCCTTAATCGAAAAAATTGAGAATGAGCGGAAGCCAGAAGCCTGCAACCTCCCCCCCCCCCCCAACCACACGCATCGCTCTTGAGATATTCAATTTCCTTTTCGTAAGGTTTCCAGAAAGTTTGTTCGTGTTGTAGATAGAAGCTCTTTTACGGAGTACTTCTAAGTAAGTGGATTCAGATTGCCAAACAGCCCGAAATCTTCCCATAAATAAGCATCCTAGTGATCACGAGCGAAGTGGAAAACAGGACAAACATCGCACTTGAAGAGAATTTTGCATTTTGAGGGTTTTAAGCTGCTTTCCAAGCCCAGGGTAGCTTCAAGTACTTCCTTTGTGTACGTCTTTTGCTTAAGGGGAGCATAGTAGCGCGGTCAGTGGAGGTGCTGGCTGCCGTGTGCACTCGATTCCAGGTTGTTAGCTCGGATCTCCTGCTCTGGCAAACCAAGCCATATATTCCTCCGGGATTGGTGAACTGGTAACAGACTGGCGTGGATTGTTCATCGGCTGGACACTGTAGATCGTATTGTATAGGGCCAAATTCGCCTTCAAGTTCGCCTTTGAAAATGCCGCGAAGCTCAAACTTGGGTAATAAACACTAGAATGAGTGTCGCTGCAGACAACGCACTGCCTTCAACGTCTAATTCGATACATTGACGTATTTCTTGTGTTAAACTGAAAGTACAACTACTAGTGAAAGAAGACGTGCCTCAGAACCAAGAAACAGCTCCTCGCGTAGCGTAGAACGCTTTGGTGGGGGACGGAGCCACGACGGCATCCACGTACCAGCCTATATGATAGCTTTGTTAGTGGAGGAGCAAAAGACATAAGTTGAGGAAAAAACGAAATCAGTGAGATTTATGCTGAATAACTCGCGACGGTGCAATCCAATCGGAGGGGGGGGGGCAGTCGATTTCAATATTTAAAGAAATGCAACATGAAGCACAACACATAAGTATATAGGATATATATATATAACTTATAAATTGCTGTCCTTCCAATACCAAAATCGGTTTTCTGAATTGCTTTCCTAGTTGTGGGGGGGGGGGAGGGAAGGAGTAATGAAAACAGTAAATTGAACAGAAACCTGGAACAACTACAATACTATAAAACCGTGAAGATTCATTAAAGCAATGGTGAGCGAGTCGACGCGCACCTATATCGGTACGGCATCGCGGGAATTCAAATGGGTATTTCGAGCAAAGACGCTGCAGCCTCTTCATAGCTTGTCCATAGTTCCATAATGAAATCTTTTTAATATTTCAGCGTAACGCATTCCCAAGGGAGGGGATCAGGTAAAGTAAGGTGAGGCATTCATATGTTATATTGTATCTTATATGTATCGATGCATAGCTACCATTAACAATTCATTGCCTCCCCCCCCCCCCCCCGATTAGGATTGTACCCTCGCGACTTAATAGCCAAGGGTGGCGACGAGTTGTCCGCCACAAATTCGACGAGTTATCCCACAATGCTCAAGCAGTCGTTGCGGGGCTATACGAGCTCTCCTACTCTGTCTTATCCATATCGTCTGATTTTCGGAGCTAACTATAGGAATACCGCTCGAACTGAATTCGCGGTATGAATCTCGGTTTGACCTTGTAGAACAAGAATCATGTGACAACATCCTTTACATGCTGGGTATTTTGAGCGATAATTCAGATAATTCTGTGAGCACAGCGACAAACAGTGAAACAATCAAGGAGCACATAGTTGACGATGACTGAGTAGGCACTGTATCTATTCTAGACGGGAGGGGCAACCGTAAAGTGTCATTCACGGACGTCATCTCATGCCACATAACCAGATCCCCTGGAGTGAAAGGAAAGCTCTCGTATCATGAGATAACAACTGAAGGTACATGTCGCGTAGGTGAGCAGCATTGGTAGGTATGTGCGCGCCAGCGAATTGTATCCAAACAGAGTGATGGCCGAACACATGCCAGCCGACCAGGGTACCAACTGTACATGCTCTCCGAATGGCATGCCCATTCCATGCGATCTGATTGGTTTAAGCGTTCCCACCCACCAATGCTGCTCACCTACGCGACATATAACCAACTGAAGCTCTCGTGGAAGCTTAAACAAGGGATTGGAAACGCAAGTCACTGTATGCCCCCTCGGATTAGGATAGGTAGGTCCGGGACTGCTCTGAGACAGCCGACAAAGCCAGCTGTGTGATGGCAAGTCTCCTTCACCTACTGAATAGCCGACAATTTGATGATGACGGTGTATTCAACATCACCGTGTATTGATTGGACTAGGGGAGAACTGTAGGAAAACTCGTCCCATTGTTGGCGCCCAACTGGTGATTACACTTGGCTGATTAGTCGCGAGTTACAACATAGTCCGAATTATTGTTCACCTAACTAGAGAAGGGTTTCACCTCCCGTGGGAATTCAAGTTGAGACCAGGATCATTAGAAAGAGCTCGGAATGCTGATTACGACTGTTGCTGTCAAAATTGCAAAACGAAATTCCTCAGCGAGCTTTGGCCTGCCGCAATCGGGGGGGGGGGCTCATCATAGGCTTGCATTATGACACACATGGCGCAAAATATGCGACACACCTGGCGACACACTTGGAACAAAAGGTTTCGAAGATAAATTATGATTTGCAGAAAACCGGCGCAACGGTAACCGAACCAACGACGTCGCACCTGATCAGCAGGAGCACTACCTATGCGCCACTGCCGCAGCCGGCGGGTCATTCTTACGGAAACCCGATGACTCACCACCCTCGTGCCAGGTGTGTCGCACAGCCACCCTGCGGTGAGGCCCCGCGATTTCGGCAGGTCATAACTCGCTCAGGAATTTCATTTTGCAATTTTGACAACTACAGACTAATCAGCATTCCGAGCTCTTTCTAATGATCCTGGTCTCGACTTGAATTCCCACGGGAGGTGAAACCCTTCCCTAATAAGTATCTAATGAAATAAAACAGTGTATAGTGTACACCCTTCTTGTCTAGCAATTCAGCTCACCGTGTCGGAAGGTGACCGAGAAGGAAAAAAGTAACCACACAGATGGATAATAGATATCGACTTACGTCAAACATGTCGCCGTTGCAGTGAGGCTCGTCATTCACTATCCTCTTCCAGCCATATTTGGAGAACTGCACGCCGGGAGGATCAAAGGGATCTCTTGTCCTCTTCACACTATTCCAGCTCTTCACCTGAAAATGCTCTTTCCTATCACCGTAATTACATCTGGGCACGTTATGCGCAGTCGGCGGATGTACCGGATGTTGTGTGCGGCACGATTTACAGTTCGGGTCCCTACCAGGCCAGTCAAGCATTCCGTATCTTCGGGGTCAGCGAATTTGTCCCAGAAGAACAAAATGTTATTCATCGGCTGACCACCATAAGCATGTAAATAATCTTGATGATATAAAGTGGAAGTGGAATGCATTATGACTCCCACAATGGGACTCGTTGCCGTCGATTTTAACACTTTTACAGCAAATCTGTAGTCGGAATCATCTCTTCTAGCGAACAATGCACTATGTACTGCACTCACTGTCTGCCTTTATTGACTGCTTGATGATCTACGTTAAAGCAGTTCCCTTGTACGAGTAAGTTGTAGGAACTATTTATCAGGGGCTACACACTGAGCAGGCCTATAAGGGGAACTTTCGGTGCAGTTTCCTACCAGGGATAGGCCACTCTCTTCGTTTTTAATTTGCTCTTCTAACATTGAATTCTATGACGCTGATTCTTGTTGTCGTCATGATTTCCTTTTGCTGCATGTATTGTCAAGAATGTGTGAACTGCTTATATGAGTAAACCAAAAGAAGCGGCGGGATGTAGTTGAATGTTGTCGGAAAAGGTACTGAATCAGTTTTTGTTCAAAAGAAAAAGAAACTGATTTGCCTCCTGATCTCCTCTACAGCCGTACAAAATTTGCCGTTAATTCATTAATGAAAAAAGCCCCCAGCCCAAGATTTGCTTCTGAACCTGGGGTTCTCCAACAGGTTAAAAACGAATTACATCCGAGGTTTCCCAGCGACAGAGTTTCTGGTAACCTCATTCACTCTTTTCCACATCCGCCACAAAGCTAATGGTGGACCACCCCACAAAGACGACGAACGCGCCTACAAGAGGATCTTTTGCAGTTTCCTAACCAGGAGGGACCATTTCATTTGTTATTAAGCCACTTTTCCAACGGCAGCGCTGCTTGTCTCCCCCTCCGACTTACCAGGATGGAACCAAAGCGTGTTCGGACCATATGTCTCACACAACGAAGAATCTAAGGCTTCTTTAAAAATAGCGTTTTTTGTTTGAGGCCGGAAAATTAGTTTATTCCGAACCTCACGGACAACTTTTCTGAAACATCCATCAAACACGGGGTACTCAAACAGCAGTTCACACAGAACTGCCAGGCTTGCTTCACCGTGTGTAGACTAGCTCACATCATCTGTCTTCCTCTGGCTCTCCTGTATATACCCCATTCGCCGCTCGTCGTGTCATAATGAAAAATAGCAGTATCGATTAGGTCGCGCGGCCTGATCAACGCTGGCAAATTTCATTATATGACACCACGCCGCGTAGCGATTGGAGCGAAAACTAAACCAAAACAAGAAAGTGACAACAGTAATTTACAACTGGAACAGTTACCTCAACGCTGACCACCTCTGCTACATTCTCGGTTCTGATATCCACGGACGTGGCCCTGAAACGTCAATAGCGATGCTCAAATCGGTGAACGTTGTTTAAATTAAAGAACAAGACAGGTACACCGAGCCACAATCAGAAGCATGTAGATCGAGGCTTATCCTAAAACGACACCCTTCCTACCCAAAACGTCAGATCTGAGTCTGTTAAATAGATCGTGTGTTAATTAGGGAACATAAATTGCAAACGGTCTTTCATACCATCTAAATCGAGACTTACTAAATGGGAAAACATTCTTAATGCCTTACCTTGACTTTCTCATTTCAAGGGGTTCAGATGTATGCCTATACAACGAAAACGAGTACCTCTACAAAACTCCTTCTCCACCCTTCAAATAGAAGAAAGGTATGTTCCATCTTCACGAAATTCTTGAACCTACCGAGTTAGTGCGCGACCTTGGAATTGTACAGTCTCACATGACGACACTTCTCCAGCACCGACAAAGAAAAACCCAAAAATACTGCTTTATGGGCGCAAGGTCAGATGATTCTTTTACATTGCAATAATTTCGCATACAAAATGTTTGGAAGGTATTGCCTTGTGAGGTTGTAGCCCTATCAGCCCTGTTCAACGACTTTGCAAAAGTGGATCATAGTTCTCTACCAATTCAAGGGTGAAGATTTACGAAGTAATCAAGCTTCACTTTTCGAAACTACAGTTATTTCTGCAAAGTGTAGCATAACTTCGAAGCTTATCGGAGCTCAGATTTTACATCACATTCCTAAGTTCAGACATCCATCTCCATCTGGAGCAGGAATTGTTTCGATGTAAACAAAAGTGCAGAAATAATAAAGAAGAGCTGAAAAATAAACTACTTACGCCGACATGGCCTTCGCTGGCATCGGCTGATGCTGTGCAGGTGCTGGCTCTTCACCATTCATAACCTGAAGAAAACCGAAAATGTTTGATGCAACAAAACGGAGAACTTGGAGCACACGATTTCAAAAATTTCTATCGCCCCAGAATAGCTTAGCAGCCCTCAATATGGATTTTCGTCACATCGCATTAAAATTGTGTGTTAACCGAAATGCGAATCGATTTGGAAGGTCAAAATATTGCGGCGCGGTACTGCTAGTCCATAACCCATAACGTGGCACGTCTTAAAGCGGTAATAAACGAATATCAAAGTTAAATAGAGGGGTGTACAAGCCATGTTCAAATACGACTACCAAAGGATCATGACGCCGCGACAAAACAGGGGCTGGGACATGAGGAAATCTCGAATCTTTTTCCCAAAAAAAGAAACAGCAGAGGAAAAATTCAGAAATAGATTAAATGTGTGCATTTAAATGATTCTCATCAGCTTCGTCTGGCATATACAAACAGTGGCTATTTTGCAATTTACCCGGAGCATCCCACAGTCCGCCATTGCGGGCGTGATGCGCGTTAGCCGGGGAGGGGGGGGGGTTCTTCCTAAGAGGGGATTTCTTCATTGTACACCATACGGTAAAACAACATGCCGTGCTTTCCTTGGCGCGATCCATCCTCAGCGCTAGGATTCAGCCAGAATGTGAAACCTTAGAGAGAAAAATGATGAAGAAAGCGCGTCCTCACAATAGTGCACCACTCTCCTAACACGCATTGTGCCCACTATACATTGTATCCGACCAAATTTTTGGATACTTGGATGATTCGGATGACACCTGCGACCGGATTTTTAGATGATTCGGATGACGGCGATTTCGCGAACCACGGATTTTTGAATGATTCGGACACGGCCAATTTCGGATGACTCGGACCAGGATGTCCGAATCGATAATCCGAAAATAGCTCATTCCAGTGTAAAGCGCCCACAACACCTTTAAAAGCGCAAAACAACGAGTAAGTTATACTCCGTTTTGTTGAACCTACTCCATCTGCCGTTACACAGTCTCGTAAACACCCTGACGTTACTCTTCTTCCTCTATTTCGTTATGAGGACATCCTAAATACCACAGGTGTATTGCGATTGTGCCTATACGACCTTTCTGGGAATTCGCAGTTTTACCTTTCCATCGGTTCATGCTCGATTAGATGTGTTTCAGAAATCGCAAACCGTCATCACAATGAGAAGCACCACCCTGTTAACATGGTATGCGCGGGAGGTTACCTCCAGGCGTCTGTCGCTGCATAATCAAGGGCGAATTAGCCGTGTCAACTTGTGACACACAACACAACAACTACGCGCGACAGTTATAACCAAAAAAAAAATCGAAATTGCCTTAGGACCTATTCACATTTCGCGACAGCAGCGACAGAGTTACACGGGTAAAACATGCGTATCGACTTTGCTGAGCGAATGCTCGGCATCAATCAATCCGCATGCATTGCACGAGCGAGTCCATAGCTGCGGTTGCAAAGTATGGACAGACCCTCAGATGTCTAGCAAAGTTCCCTAGATGTCCAGCAAACCAAAGGGATGCTCGGGAGATGTCGCGAAAAGTGGCTTACTCTCTCCTGCATTCCTTGTTGAGAGATACGTTTTCGAAATTCAAGTGTGGAGCGTTTTTCGCGCCATGAATGAGAGCAGCTTCCAACTACATAATTCAACGTCTAGGCCAGAATTGGAATGTAAGAGGCCATTTTGTCCAAGAACCGATCATGGCTTAATAGCTTCATCATGAAAAGTTGCAGAGATATTTCCGACAAAAAGTGGTCGCCGACCCAGTATCGTTTCTGGTATACATTCACCATCAGAACCTGAGCCATCAAAGAATTCCATAATCTATCCAGATCATAAACATAATGTGAAGCGATGAAAACAGGGTTTCGAAACGGATAACACTACAGATTTGAATGCAGGTATTTTGAGCCATCTTTGAAGATCACAGCAATTTGTCCTATTGGGGGGGGGGGAGACACTTCACTCTGCCTTTTCGAGGGTGAAATTCTGAGCAGGCCTAAAGGAGGACCTTTCTACGCGGTTTCCTACCCCGGATAGGCCACTTTCCTTGTGTTCAAGGTAGTAACAACAACAACAAATAACCGGAACAATTACCTCGATGGTGACCACCTCTGCTGTTAGGTTTTCGCGTCTGATATCAACGGTGCCTCTGAAACAGGCTCACTTCATGAGGCTGAGGCTAAACGTCGAAACGAGAAGATGGCACATGGTGCAAGTATGCGAAGGGGGGGGGGAGGTTCCACCTTCACTTTAGTCCATAAAATCCTGGCAAATTGTCGAAAAACTATCAATTATTTGTTTTTTATTCACTATTTGTTAGTCATTTATGCGTGGATCTTGAAGATCCACGAAAACGAAACAAAATACCTTAAGGACAAGATCGGAACGAATGAACCATATTAGTGGTTATAGACGACAAACAACAAAAATAGAACGAAAAGCTTTTAGGTGTAAGGCCCCCCACGGCTTGCACCAACCACGCTTTTAGGCGACGCACAATGAAGTTACGGTGAACTGGTACTGATCTCTGACGTTTGTAATCGTGAGACTGACACATACATACTGTGCCGTTCCACACTTCCTTAGTCCTTAACACACAAGGACGACATCGGGATGAAGGGAGGGGGTGAGGAAGCGTTCGGTCAGGTAGGTGAAAAATCTAAAGTTATGAACCACTTTTAGGTCTCTGAAGCGCTCAGTAAATTGATCCTCCTTACAACCTCGCTCGGCACAGAAACACGAACACACGTAGAAAATGCTGGTTTTTTACGAAGAGAGAACTTAGAGTGAAAAATAGTGCCTTAGGCGCGGGGCCAGATGCTTGATTCCTCGGCATTACAATATTTTTGCAACACTATTTTTTTCTACACACTAGATGTCTGGAAGACTTGGGCCCCTTCAGAACAAGCTTCACTTTTCGAAACTACTCGCATTATGTTCAGTGTGGCGAAATTTCGAAGTTTGTCGGAATTCAAATTTGACTTCACATTCGTAAGTTCAGGCACCCAGTCTCCTCTTGGAACAGGAATTGTTTCAACACAAACAAAAGTTAAGAAACATTACAAAAAAGCTGAAGAATAAATTACTCACACCGATAAGGCCTTCTCTGGCATTGGCTGATGCTGTGCAGGTGCTGACTCTTCACGACTCATAACCTGAAAAAAAAAAACCGAAAATATTTCATGCAACAGAACGGAAAACTTGGATCACATGATTTCGAAATCGTCCATCGTCCTGAATGGCTTCAGCAGCTTTCGATATCAATTTTCATGACCGCACTTTGCAAGTTTGTGCTGATGGAAACACGGATCGATTTAGGAGGTCAAAATAGTTTTGCGGTGTGGTACAGCTAGACTATAACCTGGCACGCCTTAAAGCAGTAATAGACAAGAAAATCAAATATCATCAGAATTAAATAGAGTAACCTGGTATTGAAGCCATGTTCAAGTACGATTTTCAAAGCACCATGACACCGCGCCAAAGCCGGGACTGGGATGTGAACAAATCTTGGAATTTTTTTCCATAAAAAAAAGAGACAGTAGAAGAAAAATTCTAAAAATTCGATTAAATGTCTGCACTTAAATGACCCTGCCCAACTTCGTCGTATGTCTTGCATAAACTAAACAGTGACTATTTGGAAATTTATCCAGTGTATCCTATAGTCACCGTTGCGGGACACCTTTAAAAGAACAAGCGCACATCGAGTGAGTTATGCTTCGTTTTGTAGAACCTGCGCTATCTATCATTTCCTTTTCTCCTGGAAGTCTCCTGGAAATCCTAGATTTTTCCATTACGTTATGGAGAGACACAAAATGTCCCAGGAATATCGCGTAGAGAGGGGGGGGGGTGTATATAATACCGCCCTATTCAACACTTTGTGCTGTACGAAACGAGAAATTTTTAACAGCACTGCTGTGTTCTACCCGTACGGTAAACTGAGTAAGGCCATTTCTGAGGCAGTAGGACATATATCCGCCTTCTTACCAAGGTGGATAACCATTGGGTACAAGGTAACCCTTCCGAGCCGATAGTCGCTCGGAGTTGCCAGTTCTTAGCATTCTTTCTAGATTTGATACCTCACAAGGTTGTCCAGAAAAAGCAGAAGGTGAGCGTCGTAATGAGGGGCAGAACTCGGTTAATAAGGAATGTGCAGGAGGTTGAACAGGCGTCTGCCGCTGCTTAACGAAGAGTCAATTAACTGGGTCATATTGTGACTGACAAGTACTCATGGACATTACTCTCCAAAAACCGAAATTTCCAGGTTCCCTGGATGGCTAAAAATCCTGACGGATACCTTGGAAATCGTTAAAAAATGGCTTATTCTCTATTCCCATATTTTCGGAATTCAACTATGAATGGTTTTTTGCTCTTGAATGATATTAGTTCCCCACCGATTCAAGAAAACTCTGAAAACTTCAAGAGAATTCTTATGGACAAACTCCGAGGAATCGTAGAACAAGATGGACTCACTTTCTATGGCAACAAAATGACGAAGAATGATCCTCTGGCCGAGTCTTTCGACGTGCCGTCCTTACGAAATATGTACGTTGTTGACGTGAGTGGCGGCTGGAGCACACTTGTTGGCGAGGGCTGCCCGTAGATCAGAGTGTCGAAACACGTCAGCTGAAGACTCCTCGAGTTGCCTTCAATCGTAAACAACAGTTAGACACCTATGTGGGATTGGCCAGTTGGCTACGATGAATAGGAACCGGTGCTTTACATTCCTTACATTAAGGGCCTTTTATTAGTAAATTTCAGTGCATTTTTAGAACAAATCAAATAGTGATTCAAAACCCCGTAGAAAAAATCGTAAATGTGCGTTCGGTTTGTACAAGCTTATTGAAAACCTATTGAGCAAAAGTGGCTGATCTCGGGCGTTACAAGGTCGTCCAAATTTCGAGCTGATTGCCCAAGTTGACTCGTGTGCAATCATCAACAAAAACGAAAAATGGGCGAAATACAAAAGCAGACAGTTCGCATATTATTTTTGCTACGAGTACTACAATATCAAATTTCTGAATATTAGAAGAACCTCCAACCAGTGCTCATCAATACCCTGGCGCGGCTCTTCACACGGGACCTGCCGGGAGTGCAAAGTTCTATCTCAGTGAAATACCAGTAAAACCGTCTTGTTGTTCAAGAAGGGAGACGTGCACGACATTGGCAACTATCGCCCCGATCTGCCTGCTGTCCGTAACCTACAAGCTGTTCATTCGAGTCTTTATGAATAGTATCAGCAGAGCCCTGGACGAAGGACAGCCAGGCGAACAAGCAGAATTTCGGAGAGGATTCAGCACGGTCGACCACGTGGACATCATTACGAAGCTCAATGAAGTCTCACGAGAGTACAGCACACGGCAAGCTGCCGTTGTGCCTTACGTTCATCGACCTGAAGGAGGATTCGATTCTGTCGAAACGGAAGCAGTCGTCGAAGCCCTCCGCACTCTGGCCGCTCCTACTCAGTGCATCAGTTTAATTACCCAAGTTTGAGGTAGGCGACGGTGGCCAACAGGACGACTGAGGCCGACGACGCAGCTTTGTAGTGCTTGGCGACGGTGGCCAACAGGACGACTGAGGCCGACGAGGCAGCTTTGCCGGTGGAAAGATTCTTCCGCGCCTTCCTGTGGGAGCAAAGGTGGGCAAGCTCGTGATGGGCCAATACGGTCAGTCTGAGGAAGCGGGTCCATTCCATCGCGCGCTGACCAGAATGGTGAAGCTGTTCGGTTTTACGTGCCTATTCATCGGAATCTTCAACCTCTTTACGCTCGCCTATGGAAAGCTTCTTCCGCCCTACACTTACTTGAAGCCTCCAAGGGCTTAGAAAGTTGTTGTAGACTGCTCGTAGATAAATATTTCGGTCAGATAAATCAGGGGAGTACTTCGAGAGCTGTACAGTGGATTCACGACCAAGACCTCACCATTCTACAACGACATCGTCATCGACGTGAAGATAGTGGCTGCCCAGGGGGTACTACATATATACCCGCAGCACTTCATTGTCACTCTCGGAAACGTCATGCGCGAATTACAATGGAAAGACATAGGAGTGAAGACTGAAGGCCGCCAGCTGCACCGTCTTCGCTTCGGTGACGACATCGTGCTCATCACGCCGAGCATTAGGCAGGCGGAGCGAATGCCATTGCTGCGCCACCCCGCTCCCACAGCCGGCGCGCTCCGCTCCGTCCAATAGGAGATCTGCTACCGAGGAACAGAACAGAGCGCGTCTGCTATTTGCGTGGCGAGCGCCAATCACCACAACCCGGCGGGCTGTTTCCAACCGGTGCAAACCAATGGAGGCCCTCAGCTTCAGGCGGAACATTGAACAGTCCCCCTTTTTCCCCATTCTACCTCCATTTCCCGTTTTCAGTTCCAGTCGCAGGTCATGGAGTCTTAGGTCTATCCTAGTGCGAAGGGAGCACACTTTACTATTTCTGTTCTACAATGGCAGCAGAATTGAAAGTGAACGACGACGTTTCCTTACAGCTTGCTGACCGCGATAGACCACACTGCTTGGATTTGTTCCGCTTTTCTAGTGGCGCCCCTCCGACTAGGATGTACTCGGGCTACCTTACGAAGTAGAATCCTTCAGATGACCGCAATTTCCGAACGTTCGAACAAACACCACTCCCTCTCCCTTTTCTTGGTTTTCCTGACCCTTTCATCATTCATAGGCCTACATCGCTACTTAGTTTTCCTTTTTATTATACAGTCCCTTTTGTGCCACTTTGTACATGTCTAGAGCATTCGTAGATCTATAACGCACATAAAAATACACAAAAATACAACAAAAAATACAACAAAAACAAAAAAAAGCAAGAAAATGAGCTTCTTGCGACCCAGTCTATAATGATGAAGGGGCCTTGTGCAACTGTTCTACTAGAAGCGGCACCAGCTCGTTCTGAAGTGTGGAGAGTAGATTTCGACTCATTTCTTCTGATCACCACCGGCAAAAATTTAGGCGTACTTGGCGTCAAACTTTTCTCTGAACAATCTTTTCTGGAGAACGTTTCCGCTGCGATCTGACATAGAAAGCTTTGACTGGTCGTGGCAGATCTCCCTTAGGAAGTGCAAAAATTTTGCATCACACGGGAGCCGAACCACTGACCTTCCCTTGTAATTCCTGCGCAAAGGTGCAACATTTCAGTATCCTACACTGTTTCGATCTTCATGTCAACCCTATAGCAGACTCACTATATGATCCAACTAAAGTCATTTAAGTTGTAAAAAATTTGAAACTTTATAGTGCAGCAGAACAGGACGGCGCCATGCAGTCGTCTAGATTTTCGCTTGATTGATAGTGCGAATGCTGCTTACTTGAAACTGCAAAGTGAAGATATGTGTGCATTTTCTCCACACAACCCGAATTTTTGCTGACAGGCGAACGAAAATCGCAACATTTCAGAGAACTGAAAGGCGAAATCTCTTTTAGTCCATAAATATGTCCCCTCATTGTGCTTTCAGATCGGCAACAACCTATTATTTTCCTAAAGAGTTGAAAAATTAAAAATTTTACGCAGTTTTTAAGTCATTGCGGAGAAAATGTTCGTCTAGATAGGCATACGTTTAGAGGGATAAAGAAGCATAGCCGCTTGCAGTGCAGATGTCAGATTGCGCGCTACAATGAAACAATAGAATACGGTAGCGCACTTGTCGACCTTTAAGGAGTGGTTCTTGCTCGTGCGACTGGAGCTGCACCAAGTTCACTAATGTCGGAGTCTGACACTGAGTCCTCGTTAGGCTCTAAAAACGATAGCGATGTCGAGGATCACCCGTCGGACTTTGAAAATGAAGGTGGTCTGCAAGCCGAGCCGGACGAGCACGAGGACGAGCCGGACGGACGTCAGCCTCCAGCACCCGCCCGGTACAATCCTTGGCTGGAGGAAGACCTTCCGGAGGAGATGGACATCCTTCTCCAAGTCCTTCATGAGGAATGGAGGAGCAGGATGGAGCGAGAGACCGTCGGTTGGGAGGACAGTATCAAATGGAGACTTGCTTATTTAATGACGATGTTAACACCACCTGACACCCCAAGCAGTTCGGAGGCGGACACCAGCGAAGAATCCGATGGCGTAGTCTCTCATGAAGAAGAAGAACAGGATTATTAGCAAACTTATATTTGAATTGTACTTGATATAGTAAGAAATAAAAAAAAAAGAAAAGAAACAAACAAGTACATGCCGCGAGGACCCACCGCGGGTATGCGGCAACGTGCAGCGGTGGGGTGCGGGGACGCGTTGTGACTCCCGTAATCGCTGCAGCCGATCATTTGCCCCGTCTGCGCGGCTGGGCCCGTGACTGATTGGCTGCTGCCGTTACGGTGGGAACAACGGCGCGTTCCCGCACCCCCGCGGTGTGACTTCGCAACACCCACCAAAAGAGCTTTCAAGCGTTTCGAAATGCATGCCACACATACCGGGTCTGTGCGTCAACTATCTGGCCTAACTAGGGTATGCCTCCTTCGATCACGGTAGGTGATCGACAGTTGAACTTATTTTGGACGACTTTTAGCGGACGAGCAGAGGGGACTTACAAGGCACGGCAGGAGTAAACACTATGGGAGAACTCCTCATCCTTCAAATGGTAACAAAGCGAGATCAGCGAAGATAACGGTCCGCAGGCTCGAGCTCACCACTCGGGCGCTAGTAAATGGTAGCGCTGCTTAGGTGGCGGAGTGGTAGAGGTTCTGCTTCACCTATGTAACGACGAGGGTTCGATTCCCTCACGAAGTCGGCTTTCTGCACTTTTGCACACCGACCCTAGTTTCGAATTTCCATAGGGAAACTGCATTTGCATGTCATTTTGAAGAATACTGCGGCATGATATTCTACTTACCGTTTCACTTTCTCTGTAAACGTCTTCGTGAACGCGCACTGTAAAAAGCTTCTGAAACTAGTCTTTGATTTTTTGCAAAAATCAAACTCCAAAGCCTGAACTCCAAGGCTCATCAAAATCACTCTTAGGCTTTACGCTGAGCTGATTCTATGTAGTTGCTCAGTGCCTGAGTAAACTGACGAAACCTGTTGGACTTCTGCATGGAAATACCACGGCTGCACGTAGAACAGCAAGCTCAGTGAAATAAAGAACACATCCAAGGTACAATCCCTTCATGCACATCGGAAATCTTCAAACAACCAGAAAACAGAGCGGTTAACAGAGAAGTAACGTGAAAGGAAAGAAAAGAAATGACGATGACAACAAGTCCTCATGACCTCAAAAAGGAACGGATTTTATCACTTCTTTGAAGGCTATTCCTTCACTTTCGCCTGATTGAAGAAGGCCACGGTTGCAGCTTCATCGCCGCACAGCAGTTTGTATTCAACACTTACCTCGATGTTGTTGCTTCTGACGAACTGTAACACAAGGATAAAATCAAACTGCTGAAAAACGTGTAGATGTTTTGAGTGGGCTATAATCCGTCCACGTACTGAGATATGCAAAAAATATATAAAAGAACTGCAGCGTCAGAATTCACTTGGGTCATTACAGAAGAGACTGTACCTATAGGTAAAATACTTTTCAAATCCCGTCGCAATCCCATTACAAAAACTGCGCAGTGAACCCTCAGACTCCCCCCCCCCCCCCCCCCGAGTGATGAGAGGTTTGTGCGTGTAACGCTTGGGATGAAGGATCTCGCGCTCCATCGCCAACGCGCGTATTCGACTGTTTGAATTTTTACCTGTCGCGCCAGAACAACTCGTCCGAAAACTCGTTCGCAATTTTTTGCTTTTGTGCGTTTAGCGGCGAGTTTATGGAGAGGCCAAATTTTTAACATAGTCCAACAGTAGACGGTTCTGATCTGAACTAGATCTGAACTTGTACATATGTTGAGCAAGAATGGAGATCACATTTTAGTTTGCCTTACAAGGAAAGTATTCCAACGCTAGGTCTGAACAGCATATGTGGTGTATAATAGTGTCGCGCGAAAGTATAATATAGACCTATTGATTTACTTCGCCGTGGCGACCCGCGCGTTTGGCCTAGTGGATAAAGTGACTGACCCGTCGAAAGTAGGCCGAGTGTTTGAGTCCGCTAATTGCGACCTTCCTTTGAATGCCTATAGAAGTAGAGGTGATTGTTTCCGAAACAGTATCAATGGAATTCGGTCACATCGGTGGTCTGGTTGACTGATCGCAGCACTCACCAGTGTCTGATAAACTTACAATCGAAAAAAGAACCGTCTGAGTTGTCAACCGTGAATTAGCAATGAAATTCAGGGAAATCTTTA
Organism: Heligmosomoides polygyrus polygyrus; assembly: GCA_947396885.1. Classification (NCBI taxonomy): domain Eukaryota; kingdom Metazoa; phylum Nematoda; class Chromadorea; order Rhabditida; family Heligmosomidae; genus Heligmosomoides; species Heligmosomoides polygyrus. The sequence goes on along the minus strand of OX377206.1, from coordinate 5,426,476 downwards.
CGGGACCACGTAGTTGCCTGATCGGCAGAAAATCCCGTAGAGCGTCATTAATGTTCCTGGCTCCAGCCTATAGAGCTTGTAGTAAGGGCATTCCATGGCTAATAAAAACCAGGTTTGGATCGCGCGGCTGTGGACATTGCGCACAGGAGAACTCGGACGGGTTTTTTCCGGTTGTAGTGTATCTTCGAGTGTCCGCAGTATCTACTAGTTGAGTTTATGTGCTAAGGATACCTTGAGTTTGGGAATGTTGACTTTGATGTTAAGAATCATTGAGACATAAAGCTATACGCTCCCACCATAGAAACATTTAAGTTGAGTTCTTCCAAAGGAAGGTGGAATTTAAAATGCGAATGACTGCGAGCAACCGGCTGTAGTGATACGGCCTGCTGTGCAGATTTCGAACACAAAAATGGAAGAGAAATGGTCGAATAACACTACATACTCTACAAAGTGCGAATAAAGAAACTTCATCCAATTATCTTGTTATTGAATCCAATATTGCTTACTTTTACAATAACGCAACATGCAATCACAACGATCGGACACGAACCCCCGACCCCGTTCCCATAAGTCTGCCACCTTGCCACTAGGCCATTAGCCGAAGGCGCTTGCCACAAAGGGAAGCCTTAACGGCAGGAAGCCGTTGCACCGAATCGTTAATCGGCTAGAACGCTGTTCTTTGCAAGACTCGCGTCCAGATACTTGCATTCTCCTAATGCTGAGGCAAAAGCGCTTCTGCCCACACCTCTTCTGCCATTCAGAGTTACGTTTGAGATAGTCACCTGGTCTCCCCCTATGACCAGGATGGAACCAAAACCATATGTCTCACAACGAAGAAACCAATGCTTGAAAATACATAGCGCCTTTTTGTCTGAGTCAGGGAAATCAGTTTATTCCGAACCTGTTAGACAAATTTTCTGAAAATTGAGGGCCTTCTTATTGGCATTGGCTACTCAAACAGCAGCTCACACGAAACCGCCGGGCTTGCCTCATCAGGGAGATTACGTAGATGTAGACTAGCTAGCGTCATCTGCCTTTCTTTAGCTGAGGCCCTGAGTATATTCCGTTCGCCACGCGGCGTGTCATAACGAAATTTACCAATATCGATTAGGCCGCGCGACTTGATCAACGTTAGGAAATTTCATTATGACGCGAAGCGCTGTGTGGCGATTGGAACACAAACTGAACTTAAAACGAGAAAGTAACAACAGCAACAAACAAATGGAAAACCTCATAGTTACTGACGACCATCTCTATGCTAAACTAAGCTTTGTCCTGGTGAGGGTCTTTGAACGGCCATAATTCGAAGAGCTTCTGAAGAAACGAAGAAAAGAAGAAATTAGAAAAAAGGTATTCTTCCTAGTGAAAAAGGCTTCTGAAATTAGTAGCGTATATGTCGGCCAGAGGTAGATTTTTCGTTGTCTTTTTTTTGTTGCAAAAATTAAACTCCAAACCCTGAATAAGGCTCATCAAATTCGCTCCTAGGTTTTATGCTGCCTGCGGGAAAGGATTGGCAAAGTACTATATCCACCGTCACTGAGGTGCCTTACTCTGCGCTTAACTCTTTTTTCAATTAGAGCAGTTGAAAAATAGAATAGTCCTTGGAAGAGCAATTCTTCCGATGTCTCTAGAAAGAAGAAGAAGGCGGGAGACATCCAGTCAAAGAAACTTCACATAACTATCTTGTCCTACGCATGCTATGAACCGTTACTGTTGTTGCTGCTCGATAGCATCACAAGATCCAAGATAGTTAAACGTGGGATTATCTGGGATGGATAAAATACTAACTTTTGGGTAGTAACTGCAAGCAACTGTGTACGGCAAACACACACTCAAAGAGTTATGATATCCAGACCTTCTGGATCTTAGAAAGAATATCCGATCAATCTCTTCTGGAGCAGATAAAGAATATCCGACCTAGCCCCAAAACGGAGGTGTTCCCTACGTTGCAGATAAGTTTCACAAAAAACTCACAAACTAAAACAAATCTACATGTCTTCAGTACCCACGTTGATAAGTTTGTTTAGTTGTTTATTGCTCCCCTAAAATTTTTAATGGAGACGTTGTTTACTCTATGTAAATATTTGGATTAATCCGATTTCTTTTGCTAGCGTTCATTGCTGTAGTGCAGTATTTTTCGATAATTCACGACAGCATATGGCTAAAAAGATACCATAACTGCCTGAATCAAATCGAGCATACTGTAATCGTGTAACCAGGAATGATACCATGGAAAGATTGGCGGTAAAAATTCTTCCCAGGATGCGGCTCTCCACCTTTGACGATTGCTAGCAGCAGTTTGTATGCCTTCTTGGTCAGCACATGACTTGAGATGACTGAACAATGCTGTGCTAAGTAGGCCCCATAAAAGTATGGTGCAGGCTTAGCGGGACCTATGGAAGGTTGAAAGTTAGATATCGTTAAAACTATGTAGCCAGTTCCCAAATGAGGAAACTTCAATTAACCCTTCTAGATTTGAGTACTTCTGTTGTTTCTGACGGCCATTCATACGATCGTGAAGGATCCTGTACAAAGTCCTCCCATCACCGCGTCCAAAGCTAAGATTCAGCTAATTTGTTGTTCGTTATCCGGCCCAAAATCGCCGGATAACGAACAACAAAACGGATAGGCCAAAACCACCCGGAAACCGGATAACGGTTAATCCGCTCATCCCTGCTCTCCACCCTTAACAACTATTAGCCTGTTCAAGTTTCTCCCACTCAGTTTCGCGTTTCGCCAAATTTTTGAAGAATTCAGGAACCTTTTATGGATAACATATTCATGCATGTAAAGGCTGACCTATAGCCCACATACACCATTATAGCCGTGATATTGCGCTACATATTACATTCGTAACGCACTATCACGGCTGTAATGGTGTATGTGGCTATAAGTCAGCCTTTTACATGTACGAATATGTTATCTATAAAAGGTTCCTGAATACTTCAAAAATTTGGCGAAAGGCGAAACTGAGTGGGAGAAACTTGAACAGGCAAATAACTGTTAAGCACTCACAGCACACCTTGCGACAAGAAAACGTCAAGAAAACGTCGTCGGTGTAACGAAGCGCGATCTCAGAAATTGAACAAATTTCCAGAGTTTCTCTCTTCCCTAACTGCTGGCAAGTTCTAAACTCTCCACGGGACCTTCACCTCCCAACGTAACCAAAGGATTTACTTACCTCGACTTTATAGCTGCAAATGGTCCCTACATTGCAGCCGTCTACCCTGAGCCTGACGCAGTTTATCCTATATGGTTGGCCGAGTTGCACGACGATTCCCTCTTGCTGACCAATTCTATGTCGTGTTAGAGGGGGAGCTCCATCGAATCGGTTCCCTTAAAGGCAACAGATCTTGTCATATTGGCGAAACGGAGTACTTTCAACCAGACCTTGGACATTTTTCAGCAGCGCATCCCTGTTTTCTCCTTCGACTATGGCAGCTCCTAGTTCAAGAGTGACTACGCTTTGGTTAAGCATGCAAAGACAATATCAGGGGCAGAGATGACCCAGAATCCTACTCGGCACTAACTCACCCACGGTTCCACGCATATCTGCAACGGTGTCTTGGTACTTGCTCCTGAGTGCGTCTAGAATGAATCTGTCAAGTGTGTCAGAGTTCGCTGCGAAAATCTCTGAGCCTGAGACTGTGCACAGCAGCTCCTTTGAGCTAATGAGATCGAGGCGAAGGCACTTCTCCAATATTAGACCAATCAGTAGCAATGAGCACGGTTACCTCCGTCCACGTCTGCGCACGAATCCATTCAGACACTGCCTTGAAGATGTCGATCTCAGCTGCTGAGAATGTGTTCCTTCTCAACATTTTCATAACCACCTCCTGATTCAGCGTCAGAAAATCCTGAATTGGTTCTCTCGAAAAACGTGCGACATTGATCAGGATTTATACTTCAGTCGCCGGTCGGATTAGCGTTGTGAAAGCGGGGGAAGTTTTACCTCTTGTCCCCTGAGGCCGGCAGTGGGTATAGCTAGAGATACCGTAAGCGGGTACGATTCGTATTCATGAGAAGAATTGCGGGAATGGGAGAACTAATCCAACGGCGAGAACAGCTAATCTCAGTGGAGCATCATTTCGTCAATGGGGTGCGGAATCTTCGTGGGAATGCGAATACACCCACGACGATTGTAGAGTATTCTCTACCCACTGATATACTCATAATGGGGTAGGTAAGGTTTATCATGAATGCCTCATCATGGGTACGTCTACAACCTATACCTCGCATACCCGCAGGTGTAAAGGCCCCACATGCTTTTGCAGCGAGCGGCGGGCAACGGACGACGAAAACGGTGAGTCACGCCGATCCCGCGTTTTGCCAGTGGCCAGCGGCAGAAACATGGAGCGACCAGGTTTCTAGCCGGCACCTACGGCTGCTACTCGCCTTTCCGCCTTCCGTAAGCTCCTGGAAGCTCTCCGCCACGGAAGGCTATAGCGGAGGAAGTCTCCATCGGTGCCGAACCGGCGCGAAATCAGCGGCGCTGCCGGCTGCGAGCTCTGCGTCCCTGCCCGATGGTTAAGGATAGGGCCGCGGCGTTGCCGCAGAAGTGTGTAGCCGCGTGCACACTCCGCTGCGGCAGCCACGCTGAAGCATAGCGTGGAGGGGCGGAGTCACACTGCGGCAGCGAAGGCCGCAGTGAGGGGGTGTGCACACTTCCGCTGCCGCAGTACTGTCGGTAGCGGCCGCAGCGGCAGTGGCAGCGAGGAATGACCCGGGCATATCTCACTGTCGCTGCGTGCCCCCGCGGTGCAGTGTAAAAGTGAAGTTGTTTGCGATACCAGCTCCGCCCACATTCCACTGCCCGCTGCCCGCTGCAAAGTGTGCACGCGGCTTATGGGGGCCTTAAGCGTTGATGAAACCGGCCCCTGGTCCGCCGCTCCCCCCCCCCCCTTCCCACCCCCCTCCCCCCAACCTCTGGACTTGCTCGAGATTCTATAGTGGCTGCCCTTCGAAATAGTGGAGATGGAGACATTTTTTCCGGCCTGCGGCGCGAAAGGGGTTAAAACGACACTCCACCTATGAGAGCTAGTAAATAGTATCGACTAGACGGCACAGACGATCGATTGATTGGTGGCCGTATCAACGCTACGATGCCCTACGACTGAAGTATAAATACCGGCTTTATAAAATATAGCAGAACTTCACGTTGATATTACAAAAACGTACCCGAGAAGTAAGGACTTCTGAAGCACGTTGATCAGCAAGCTGCATACAACTTTCCGTCAAGTCATCGAATAGTAACATTGAATACCGAAGAATGATGAGGACGTTGTTGATGTCCAGCTTCTTCTGAATTTTTAGCTATCTATTCAGTCTACATTTGGAGTCGGATACAGGAAAGAGCAGGGAATTCGCGAAATTTTTACATCGGCGTCCCTCAAAAGTTAGAATCTGTAACTAAAAACACGTCCGCGCCGACTAAAAAACCAAACACTAAAATTTGTGGCACTTTTGTACTTGCACCATATCAGAGGTCCAAACTTATTCTCGCTTTTATCTATTTTAGGTTTTTTAAAAACTTTTTTTTTCAAAAAATTCGTCAAATAAGGTGTATAAGGGGTCGCTTAGTGTTCGCGCGGCGTGCGACGCGATGCCATGTGTAGTAGCCGAATTGATCAATCGCGTCGCTCGATCAATTTAGCCACTACACATGCATCGCGTCGCGCATCCCGCGCACACTAAACGACCTCTAACTGTGATGAGGAATAAATGTCATGCGGCGCTACCGAGCGGTGCGAAAATCGACGTCTATGTCGATCATGGTGCCGTGCTGCGTGGCGGCGCAGGTATAAACTATGCGTTAAGGACCTTGTATGGTACGCAAAGAACTGATTCAGGATATGTCACAGCCAATCTTTCCAACGTGGTCGGACATATTTCCCAAACTCGAGAGAAGAAACGGTGCATAACAAATTGACATATTAGAAAAAGAATGACTGATATGTGAGTGACTTCATTAACACTCTCTTGACGAAGTCGGACAGATTGCGTCACCCTGATCTAGTTCCTCCCTAATGTTACCTACCGTACCCCATAGAATGGCGTAGTCCGTGAAAAACGCTATAGTACGCTGAGGGAACAACTGACCCATGCTTGCATTAGAGTGCGAAAGTCACATCGGAGCATGCTTGCACGCCACACGCGTGGATTTTCGGCGTCTACGTGGAAACTCGATCGATGATGTCGCACTAACGGCGCCTGTCTCATGCTGATTCCGATTTTCGGTAAGGCTGATCTGTTGCTGAGGAGAGCACAGAGCAGACCAGCGTTTGAAATCTGCCCTACCTCGCGCAGCCGAGCTAGCAAAACGAGTATATGGAGCCACAGGCACAAGGTGACCTCGCCCCCTCCTCCCCCCCCCCCCCCTCCCCGGAACCACTTAGCGCTAGAAACCGTGCACGAGTAGCTAGATGGACCACACCTCGGAGTTCCTCCCCTAGCCTGATCCTGCGCTAGAAGGGAACAGAACCCAACCGTCACTTCCGGATAAGGTCCCAAACCCCCACCGAAGAAGTCAAATTAATGAAACAATTCGAGCAAACGCGTGTGACCGCGGCGTGCGCAAATAAAACTCGGCGTTCGATTAGAGCACGCTAACCCGAAGGTGCTCCACTCATGCGTTACGATTTCTCGTACGCCGGCGATGGCACTCCCGGCAAGCGGATCGTGGTGCAGTGGATAGCGGCGTTGCTTCATGCGAAGAGGTTGGGGGTTCGGTTCTTCCGCGTTGTGGCATTTCTTGCATTTCAACTGATTATCTGAGATTTGAGCGGTTTCGACGTCTAGACAATTTTGAAACCTTTTTGCGGTTTTTCTAGCCATATGCGCTTCGCCGCTCGAAGAGTGCAGTATCCTGCTGCGGACTCCCTCTGAGCGACGAAAGCAGCTTCGACACGAGCACGGCTACTGAACTCCTAGACACGCTGGCCGACGTGTTCGGCACGAATGCACTGGTAGCGAATGTGTGTAATTTACGAACGTGATTTTTTGACGCCTAAAGGACACGGTAACCATTCAGGGGTGTGTTCGTCAGGATCGTGCTAGTTGAGCGATAAGCCGCCGTTATCTGAGCTTATCGCTTACAATTCTCCGTCAAAGTTAGGTAAGTCGGTCATGAATCCGGCCCTTGGAGTTCCTTCCCTGGTTTAATTCTGATGCGAACTCTCCCTGAGCAACGAAAGCAGTTCCCACACGAGTAGCTTGGATGGCACTCACCCGTAGGCTTTTTGGAGGTTCTGTCACGCGGCCCCTATAAGTGGAGCGCTCTGGTGTTAGCGCGCTCTAATCGAACGCGGAGTTTGAATTGCGCGGTCACATGAGCGCAATTCAAACTGGATTGGTGGTCGGAATTTACATGAGATCCTTCATTTCAAGAACATCTAGAGTCATTTTCAACTACATAGAACCCCATGAAGAACTCCAGTTGTGGAAACAATAGCCATTTCCTAACTGAACGTCCAGAGAAATAGTCGAATTGTAGAAACATCGGGAAAACTTACGACTAACAACTTACAATGCCGAGATTTGAAGAAGAGCCAAGATGGAGATTATCTGGGGAAACCTTTCACCAGGCAGGCTATGTGGAACTAGTGAGCAATGTCGCCCTGAAGTTCCCGCACTCCATCCCCAATGGGCGTCTGGGACAGTTGTCTCTTCAGTGTGCTATATTCCCACTCGTAGTCGGTAGCGCATCCTCATGCACTTCAGTAGTTGAATTCGGGTATAATTCCGTCCCAGACCAAAGCGGGATTTTAGCTTTTCTGAACGGAACTTGAGTGGCCGATTAACCCAATATTTTTGCCTAGTTTTAGTCGTTGTTAGTGCGCTGGAATCTTTTATATTTGCCCGCTGCCGTGAATATGGAGGACACTCCCTTCATAATCCTTGGCTTGTCCCATGCCCACTGCTTTCAGGAAAGCGTAACAGTTACCTTAAGATAGTCGACTATAAGACGTTGAATTTCGACCACTCCGTATTTATGAGCGAGCAGAAGAATCGCCAGGTATCACCGACTCCGGTAATGCTCATACGGTAGTAAAGGGGCGGGGCCTCGCTGCACCCCAGCTGGGTGTGCCTGGCCCTGGCAGACGTTCACCTGTACGCTTAGAGGAGCGACGTTCCTCAAATAAAGCCTATTCATCCACTCTTCTGTTATCCTTGTATATTTCCGCAACCCACTGAACCACCCATAACGGTGAAAGAGGAAGAAGCAATCCTCACGTCTCAAGCGCCCACTACATTTTGGTGCATCGGCCTAATAAGCCAACCTACTCCCGCGTCAAAGAGTGACATCTTTGATCCTTGGAGAAGAGACAAAGCTCCATCTGAGCTTAAAGTCGGTCGAATTCAAGACCGCAAATCCCTTAACTGGGCAAGTCTCCCGTACTCTGTACCTGGAGCAACCTTCTGCGAGTCAGATAACAAAGTCTCCCGTACTCTGTACCTGGAGCAACCTTCTGCGAGTCAGATAACAAAGTCTCCCGTACTCTGTACCTGGAGCAAATCTTCTGCGAGCCAGAAACAAAGTCTCCCGTACGTGAAAAGTACTTGGAGCAAGCCTTCTGCTAGTCAGAAAAAGGTTTCCATTAAGAAGGAACCATCTTTCACAAATTAGTGAAAAAAAGGAAGAAAAAGAAATAGCCAAACATAAATATGGCACTTCATTTCCAAAAAGTGGAGATAATGGGTAGATCCACATCTCTAAAAAATTTAGTCATGCGCTTCCAAGAATATACGATCGGCATAGACTACACCACGGCAGACGAGGAGAACTGCAAAAAATCCCGAGCGAGTATAACCCTTCTAGAATGTGGCCTAAAGCAGCTGCAAAATGGAAGAGAGCTTCTCCAAAAGTCATACGAGGAGCTAAAAGAAGAGTATAGCAACTGCAAAACCAAGTCGGAGAAAAAAGACTTGATGGTAGAAATTGATCAGATTGAGGAAGAGTCTCAACCGCAAAAAACTCTTAATGATGCCAGTGACCTCATTGATAAGCTGATGATGAGAGTGGTCGAATACAAGTGTGCGAACCAAGCCATTTGCATTACACTTGGCTATATTTCACAAAAAACGTTGGCAAACAACGTTGCAGTGGCTGCAATAGCTGCTGATCAGGTGGTCCAGGATGAGCCAGTCGATTCGGACCACAACACCGTTAGTAGTCTACAAGGAGCGGAGAGCGTTGAACAAAATCAGACAGTACAAAGACTCCGCCGCTCCATGAAACCTCCCCAGGCGTCATTGCCCAAATTTCATGGGCAGCCAGAAGAATTCGCTGAGTATTGGGCAGTATATGAAACCTTGATTCATAAAAGTGACGAACTGGACGTCATCGAAAAAATCATTCTCCTCAGAGAAAGTTTGAAAGGAAGGGCCAAAAGCGTTATTCAAGGCATACAACCCTTGCCACAAAACTATGAGTGGATGATAAAAACCCTCAAAGATACATACTGCGACTATTCTATGAATAGATCACAAATAATTCAAAAACTAGTAAGTCTAAAATCGGCAACTAATTTTGCTGACAGCTGTGCGTCTGTTCTGGAACAAATTCAAGTCCTTGTTAACCAGATGGTGTCAGCCGGATATGACGTCCGAAAAACTTGTGACCCAATGTGGGGAGAAACCATATTGGCAAAATTTCCTCGTGAGGTTGTAAAACCTGTGTTGTTAGCGGGCAAGTCGCTCGACCAACAGACGATCGAAGATCTGCTGGGCCTTCTCAAAAAAGAGGTCGCTGCGAAAGGTTACGTCGACAACAGACTTGGCCAGAAGCAGACATATAGCACCAGAACGTCTCAGGATAAACATGTCAGTCAAAGACAACGTTCTGGCGACTGCTGCTGTTTCTGCCAAAAGGACAACCATGGCTCCATGACCTGCAGAGCAGTAACAGACCAGACAGCTCGCCGAAAGTCATTAAAGGAGGGACGCAGATGTTGGAAGTGCTCCTCACCTAGTCACAGCAGCTTTGATTGTTTAAAGCCGGACTGCTCCGCATGTGGACAAAAGCACCACGTTTCTCTATGTTTCAAAAGGGACACGAATGAGCCGAGAAACAATAATAGAGCGTGGAATCCAGCTCAAAGGTACCAGAACGGAGGCAACAACCAATCACGGCCCAATCAAAGGTATCCAGAAAATCAACCAGATCGCCGAAGGCATACACCTGGCAACAACACACAGATGTGCTCCAAGATGGTTACCTCTGTACCAAACAGGGCTTCCTCCCAGCTCATTTTAATGACTGCCGAGGGCAACGTATGGAATCATAATATAAATGAATATGAAAAGATTCTGTTTTTCTTTGATTCTGGCGCACAGAAGACTGTTATTGAAGAGTCTCTTGCAGATCGACTAGGAGTCCCAAAACAGACTACCGAGATATGCACAATGTCAGGCATAGGAGGCCATATTGAAAGCTTCAAAAAGCCATGTTGTCCAGGTCAAATTAAGCACCGCATTTGGAGAGGAGCTAAGCTTGAAAGTCCAAACAAAGCCCGTCCTAACTAATGGGTTTCCTAGCGTAAATCTCAGCGCTATTGATATCTCCTTCTTGAAAGCGAACAATATTTGTCTAGCAAACTCGAAGGTTCGTGGTGAACACCAAATACCTCACGTTCTCGTTGGACTAGATTATTATCATGACCTAGTTACAGGTCCAATCAGTGCCGTAAAAACCCCTACTGGGTTACATGTTTCGAGAACCGTATTTGGACCTACGATATACGGCAAAGGAACAGTTTCTTCAGATACTACTGAAAATTCCGTTTGCTATGGCATGACTGCGGTAATAGAAGCAAGCGAAAAGGAGATGCTTCAAAAACTATTTGAGCTAGAAGGACTTGGAATCTCCAGTGACGAATACCAAACCGACGAAAAGGTTCACAGGTATCTGGAGCTATACTCCAAGAAAATTTCCTTTAAAGGCGGACATATAACAGCTCCCTTTCCGCTAAAAGAAAATATAAGCGAGCTGGAAAACAACTACACAGTAGCGATTCGTAGACTAGAATCTCTTCAAGTTGGACTGCAGCAGAATAAACGACAGTGCAGTTGGTACTGCCAGATAATTGATAAATATCACGCAGAAGGGATGATTGAAACCTTTTCTACAGCCCAACAAGACGCGGTAGGAACCTACTTCATGCCACATTCAGGCGTTTGGAAGCCTACAAAAAAGGTACCGCTAAGAATCGTTTTCGACGCATCTTCGAAGAGAAGAGGAAAACTATCTCTAAACGATGTCATCCATAAGGGCGAAACGTTTACCAAAAAAATTCACGACATTCTACTTGCTTCGCGCGAATGCAAGATAATTCTCATGTGTGACATAGAAGCCGCCTTCACCCAGATAAGGCTAGTAGAGTCGCATAAAGACCTATGTCGATTTCTGTGGCTAAAAGACATTAATCTACCGCCGACCAAGGACAATCTAATCCTATATCGGTTCAAAAGGTTGCCATTTGGAGTCACTGCTTCACCTAGCATACTAAACATGGCTCTCTCAGCATTCCTGTACGGCTGCAATACCGAAATAGCCAAGGAGATCGCCGACAACCTCTACGTAGACAATATTCTGCTTCGAGCAGAAAGCGTCGAGGAAGCGCTAAGCAAATACAGCCAATCAAAGAAACTCTTCGCAGAGATAGGCATGAACCTACGCGAATATATTTCAAATTCCGATGAAGTTAACCAACAGATCCCAGCAATTGATAGACTGGAACAAAATCAGGGAAAATTACTTGGTGTCCGCTATCACCTAAAAAGCGACAGCTTTGAAGTTACAACAAACTTCCAAAGAACGACAAGGTTGACTAAGAAAATTATCGTAAGCCAAATCAACTCCGTCTACGATCCAATAGGTCTAGCAGGTCCTTTGGTAGTCAACTTAAAATCTATGATGAGAGAGGTTTTCGACACTGGCATAGACTGGAAGACCACTCTTGACCCAGCTCTGCATTCTAAGTGGAACCGACTATGTAGCGAGGTTAATAACGCCGTAATATCTGTGCGTCGACCAATCCACACCTCACCCGAGAAAATACGTCTATGGGTATTTGCAGACGCCAGTCAGTTCGCTACGGCAACATGTGCCTATGCCCAGTGTATCCAATCCAGGTCAATTTCCTGCTTAATTAGTGGAAAGACGAGACTTACACCAAGGAAGTGTAGGCAAACTATACCCCGGCTTGAGCTCATTGCCCTGCTCATGGCTATGCGACTAAGTCGATCTATCACAACAAGTATGAGGAAAACAGTGACCACAGTATCAGTAGTATCTGATAGTGAAATAGCACTATGGTGGCTAAACTCGTCTAAGAAATTGCCCGTATTTGTGAGCAACATGAGAGACAAAATCCAGAAAATCAAAGCAGTCATGGAGAGCGAGGGGATTTCTCTCTCGTTCTATCATGTTGAAACAGCCCACAATCCCGCAGATGCAGGAACAAGAGGGTTGACGTCGAAAACAATTAACGACCACGACTGGGTCCGAGGTCCTGGTTGGCTAGAAGCTGAACCTGAGACATGGCCTGTCAAGTCTATTGATGCTCTCAGCGAGTTGCCAGCACAGTGTGAGGAAAACGAGGCAGTGGCCTTGGTTAACACTTCAGTTCAACCAACAGAAAGCATGGAGTACAGTGTCATTGATCTAACACGTTTTTCTCACCTAAATAGGGTGTTGAGAGTCATATGCATGATCGCAAAAGGTCTCAACAATTGGGCCAGATTGACGAGGAAAAATTGTGCGTCTCACATAACTCTCCCACAACTTTCGAAATTTAGCAAGGAGAGCGAAATAACTTCAAACGATATGCAGCTTGCCGAACAAGTGGTTATATCCCAAGAGCAGAGCGGTGAAAGCTTCGTGGAAATTCAAAAACGATTCCATGACAAGAGGCTGAAGATAGATGAAAATGGGATAATTCGACACGAATCCCGCTTACAAAATGCGGCTATTCCTACCGATACTAAATCCCCTATTTACATTCCACCTAAATCAGGGTTAGTGCGCCTAATCGTGCAACAAATTCACGGCGATAATGCACACTGCGGTAAAGAGCACACGCTATCGATCGCTCGCCAAAGATTTTGGATTCCTCGTGCTTCAAATGCATTCAAAAAGCACATCAAAAACTGCACCACCTGCAAAAGGTATCAAGGACTCCCACTGGGTGCTCCCACAATGCCTGCCCTCCCAAAAGACAGAGTGGTTGCAACTAAGGCGTTTCAGAACACAGGATGTGACTTCATGGGACCCTTTACGTCAAAGTCTCAGGAAAAAATGTATGTTGCCCTATACACCTGTTTGACTACCCGGGCAGTGCATCTAGAGGTCGTGGAGAACATGACCACAGGTGCCTTCCTAAACAGCTTTATACGGTTCATTTCGAGGAGAGGAGTCCCTCGGATTATTCGCACTGACTGCGGGACCAATTTTAAACAGGGCGAGCAAATAATAGCCGCTATGTTTGAAAAGGACGAAGCGAGTGGACGCTCCCTAATGTCGTATTGCGCGTCAGAACGAATTAAATGGCTTTTCAATCCACCAGCCTCACCTTGGATGGGAGGTGTTTGGGAACGACTAGTAGCTTCAGTGAAGAAGGCACTGAACAAGTCCGTAGGCCGAAAACGGCTCAGCTTTACGGAAATGTGTACGGTAATCACCAGGATTGAGGCGATACTAAACACTAGGCCGTTAACAAAGCTGAATACTGATGATGTGGCTGAAATCCCTCTTCGGCCTATTGATTTCCTTCAAGGACATCTCAAATTCTCCCTACCGGAAGGAGAAGGTTCCGACTCATACGACGATCCGAATTACGATCCCGAGTTTATACAATCCAAGGAACAAGCCAAAGAAGCATTACTGTTTTCCGAGAATATAGCCAACAAATTTTGGGAGTGTTGGAGATGCGAATATCTGGTGTTGCTCAGAGAATTACAAAAACAACATCTCAGGCAACCAAGACATTCAAAACGATCATGCCCAGAGCTAGGCGAGATCGTACTAATAGAGCAAGACCTGATTCCTAGAGGCTCTTGGCCCTATGGCAAGGTCCTCGAAGTCATAGTCTCGGGCGACGACCTCATCAGATCAGCAAAAATCCTTATGCCTAATCGCAACATCATTCATCGTCCACTAAACAAAATCTATCCACTCGAAATCAGAAGTGTACCTCAGGAGAGAAACACGGCCGACACGGTCTTAGTGGAAGAGAGCCTTAAGGGAGCCAGACGAGAAGTGCTTCCTCGCAGCTCAAAAACAAGAGCCTATGAGTTCTTTAGAAGCATGGAAGCTAGCATAAGCTGCCCTCAGCTAATGCCAACCAAATTTCCACTGCAGTTCATCATGTTATTATCCGTGATAATCTCCCCGACGCTGGCTGTCCAGAATTCCTCGCTCATATCATGCAGTAAGGGGATGATCGATATCCCGCCAATGAATGGCTGGTTCGAAATATGTATCGACAGAGAATGCCAAGCTCTAAGCAACAGCACTCGAGTAACTCGGTATATGCTACCTATCTCCCCTACACCAATAGGGGCCAATATCAGACTTCGCACGTTAGCCAATGGAGCAGTACAGGAGGAAGTCAGAACCTGTGAACGCGCAAATTTCTGCGATCACCAATATCTACTATCAAAAACCTTGCTGGGTAATCCACACTGCTGGCCCGTCGGAGCTATTGTGACCACAGCCGTTCTGACTTATGTAGTAATTACGATGGCTCTCATCGCAATTTGGCTAACTACAAATGTGATCAAAAAATCCAGGTCCGATCTTAAGAAAAAAGCAAAGGACACAAAAGGTGTCACGGTTGAACCAACTGCTCCGAGCTTTGAGCTGAGTCCTCTTCCTGGTTCAGTCCACCTCGCCGTGTGCACACTTCTGTGCATCGTCTCATCGATCACAGCATGTCAGCATGGGTACATGCGACACTCAGCCGACCTGGTGTGCAACGAGGTCAATCAATGCCACTACGAATACAACAGAGAATTGCTCTTCAACCGCCTACAGTCTGAACTATGTGTAGAAATCATTCATGGAAACCATACCGTGGGACTCGCCAAATTTCGAAGAAAGAGCGTCGAGTTCAAATGCTCCAAGATAGTCGAGTTCTTTACGAGACCGACAATAATGGACATATACCACATTAAACGGTGCGCCCAAGCCGGATCATGCACTACCAAGAAGTGCGAAACTGTCAAGCCATACGAGATTATTTCGGAGCTTAACTACACTTCGGACTATCCCGGATATACTGGTTGCATGAACAGCTGTGGAGGACCACTCTGTGGATGCTTTGTCCCTCTACCGGCTTGTTGGTTCTACCGCGTCACGCACAGGCCGCTGTCTAAGCGTGTCTTTGAAGCAGTACATTGTCCACAATGGATTCCAACGGTAGAACTCGAGATTGAAGTAATAATCAATAACAGAACGAAGATCTTCACGGAGTCATTCCGACCCTATGTAACTGAGGAGATAGACCAGTTTAACATCACTGTGGCATCAATTCAGAAGACAGCAAGCTCGATGGAAAATAAACGCTTCTTGATCTCCAACAGTAGTTCGTACCTGCTACCAAGCAATTTCCAGAGTCCGATAGCTTTTGATAGCCCTCTACAAGCATTAAACCGTTTCTCCACGTGTACCACCAAAACTCGCTGTCATTGTGGAACCTCCGTACACAATTGTCAGTGCCCGCAAGACTCAATTACAATGCTTAATGGTCGAGAGGACTCTAGACTTCCACTAGTCACACCTTATGGCAAGCTCTCCTCTAACGGAAGTCATGTACTATTAACATCCAATGAGGAGGAACTCGTACTGCGAATAGACTCCAAAATCCTCCAAACTTCTGCCGAAATGGTCATCAATCAGAAGTGCGGATTTAAAATCTCTCACTTAGTTGGATGCTACGACTGCGAACTTGGGGCGCACCTCACAGCGGTCTGCAAATCGCAAACGCCAGTTACCGTCACGGTGACATGCGAATCGCAGCAGTTTCCAGTCAAGTGCGGGCCATCGGATGAACAGAACGATATCGTGCTGCATTTCGAGCAACCAGCTATTCACGAGCAGTGCAATGCGCATTGCTCGGAAACCCCTACCAAGTTTCTGTTAAAAGGGACATTATATTATCACGTAGCATCCCCTACGACCTCCATATTTGATACACAAATCCACGGTGTTGCTCTACGACATCAGTGGTTCTCGAACATTAGCCTTCCCAATATTGATCCACTCATCAAGGCTATCCGTAGCCATTGGAAACTAACGATAGCTGCACTGATGTCCGTACTACTGCTGACAGGCATCACATATCTGGCAGGGCCGCTAGTCCTCCTAAGCATATTATCGCATATTATCGCTCATAGCTTCTCTAGGCGCTAACGTAGCCAAAGCGATATGGCACTGCATCGCCATAGCTATTCGAAAAAAAACCAGGGGATAATGCGACTATATAATGGCATATCTACCCATTGTATATATCACATGCACAGCATTAGTCTCTTAGTCAAATCTCAGCCACTTTACATACCCACTTTCACTCCGATGTGGGCTGAAGTTGCCCACACCGGTTGATGCGGGCTCTTCATAAATATTTACCCTAAATCTACACTCAATTAAGTAGGAGCCGCCGTGGACACGGGCGCGAAACTTGCCCACACGGGTGCACCCAGCACCCACATCCAACCGGCGGTGATCAATAATCAATAATGGGAGTACCCGAGATGAAGGGTTAAATGAGAGGGACCTGCCTAGCACACCTCCTACCCCCCACATCACCACCTTACCTACCGCACTGAACAGCGTTAAAAAAAAGCCGTTTTCATGCTTCCACACAGTCGAGGAAAAGCCTAATTCTCGTCTGCGGGAAGCGATGGACCCCCACGCATGCATGAGATGGGGGTCGCATCTCAAAAAATGGAAGCCATAAATGAAACCCAGTTGAGGCTTCTCCTTGAAGCTGCCCTGCGGCAGCTCATCGTTGGCGCTTCGGGATAGGTGGTCGTCGTCGTCGTCATCGTCGCCGTCGCTGCCGCCGTCGGATCCGTGTTGACGGAAGACGCAAAGTGGCCAAACCATATAGGTGGCAGCCCAAAATATCTCATCGGCGTATGTCCCGCGGGTATAGATTTGCGTCAAACACGGCCGAATAGCGCAATGCGCGAGTCCAAAATCTCACTATCAGCCAAATAGACGACCGCACTCACTGGTCGCCGATGCCGCCGCGGCACTCTTGTAATATAATAATACGACTATCATCTGCATCCCCTACACCGTAAAGGGATTGCCAAAGGGGCTTGTAAAGTAGCGACAAAGGCACGATCGCGTATAAAAAGGGGCTCCACTGAAGCATGTTACCATCGTGATGTCTCTCTCAGCCGATCTCCAAGCAGCGCTCGACGAGCTGGACGATTCCGTCCAGGTGCACAACTGCGAAGCCGTCGCCGCACAAGTCTCCGAAGCCGTCACTATTCTACGCGAAATGGTGCCAAGGATAGCCACGATGGAGCGCGCTTCAAAAACGATGGAGCGCGCTCTAAACACGCTTCTCGATAGAAGCACCCCGAAGTCGTCGTGTGTTTTCTGTCCAGTGGACGAAAACCGCGACAACCACTTTTCGGGTAGGTGCAGCCGTTTCGCCGACACTGTCGCTAGGACAGCCCAAGCGTCAAGGCTGCGCCTGTGTCTGTGCTGTCTCATGCCGGAGCATGTGGATGATTGCCGTGTAAAGTGTGGAAATTGTGGTCTTGACCACAACGTCCTCCTTTGCACACGCAAGAAGCCATCGCATCCGATGAAGAGACCGCACCACTAGCCATTGTTCGCCAAGCAGTCGTCATGTTTCAACGAGCAGTCCTCCGCCAAGCAGTCGTCATGTGTCAACGAGCAGTCCTCCGCCAAGCAGTCGCCATGTTTCAACGAGCAGTCCTACGCCAAGCAGTCGTCACGTTCAACAAGCAGTTCCCGTCCCCAATCTAGCAGTCGCCGCGCCGTCGTCCTATCAAGCCGCCAATTCAAATGTTTTATATATATATATATATATATATATATATGTATGTATGATGCGATTTATTGTTGCGCCCCGCCGGGAGTATCACCGACTCCGGTAATGCTCATACGGTAGTAAAGGGGCGGGGCCTCGCTGCACCCCAGCTGGGTGTGCCTGGCCCTGGCAGACGTTCACCTGTACGCTTAGAGGAGCGACGTTCCTCAAATAAAGCCTATTCATCCACTCTTCTGTTATCCTTGTATATTTCCGCAACCCACTGAACCACCCATAACGGTGAAAGAGGAAGAAGCAATCCTCACGTCTCAAGCGCCCACTACACCAGGAGTCCTTCAACCTCGAAAGTCGACAACTCGATCTTAGAGGTGTAGATATACCGAGCAAAAAGATAAGCAGCACTGTAAGGAACACACTTTGTTGGGTAGAAGCAATGCTCACTTCAGTAGTGTACGGAAGGCGAGAGCGTTCGTCCCTTCGACCCGAATTTCTGCCTTGGAGTTTTCCCTCAGTCTATCAAACTTCACAGCACTGCACAGCGTACGCGACATTTAGAGAATACACCACAAAGTAACAGAGAAACGTTCCCTTGCCTGAAGTATCCGCAGCGGGCAGCAAGGACATGAATGTTTGCATGGATTCGTTCGCCTCCAACCACGAAGGTCACATCCGAAATTTCGGGATTCAGGAACAGAGCATCCATGTCTTCTCTCGAGTCGTCGATCAGACAAGAGTCGTCTAAATGCATAGAGAATCAGCCCGGACAGTCTACTTCTCTTTGATAGTTTCACTAGGTCATCTCATACCTGAGCCTTTGTCCTCTCCAGGTTGTCCTCTAGACGTTGGAACAGCTCCGCTCATTTCTGCAAGTGTCAAACAGTATTTCTTCCCCATTTCTTTGAAAGGATCAACATGGCTTCTCAAATCCATAGACATGAACTCAACAGAATGACGGAAGTATAAATTCCGCCCTGGGGTCTAGTCATAGTAGCTAACTCGCAAGTGCATGGAAGGTATAAGAATCGAGAGATGGTGGAAGCCCCGCAGAAGTCGGTGCGCACGTTTTGCCCAGTGCACCAGTCGATGCCGTAGCCCCATCGTCGACTATAAACAGACTCTTAATGCTCGGCCTAACAACCTACTGGCTGGAGCGCGTAGTGACTGTGCGGGAGTCAGGAGGCGCAGAGGAAATCGATGTGATCGTTCGCGCCCATGAGCGGGCGCGAACAATCACATCGATTTTCTCTGCGCCTCCTGACTCCCGCACAGTCACTACGCGCTTTCCCACGCCGGCTCGCTCGCCGTGAGGAGCGAGCGTGGGAAAGTCGTATGGTCGTCTGGCCTCTCCCAACTTCCCGTCATATGTTAGCTCACTGCTCTTGTCGTTCCCTCAAGCCGCGCGTACACTCAGCAGCGGCAGTACGGCAGCCACGCTGAAGCATACCGCGGAGGGGGCTAGTCACAGTGAGGGCGTTGCCGGAGAACTGGTCCATGGGCAAAGTGCCAACGCGGCGCGCGGGTTTTCTGCAGCCATGTCTCGCACCCTCTCGCGCCTCACATGCATCCCGCTCGTGTCTTTATCGTCTGCCGCCTCTCACACTCAACATGCACCTCGACTTCTGGCTAACCGACAGGCCTCTCACTCATGAACGCACTGCCTATAACTCTTCCGTTGAGGCCACGTGCGTGCAAGTTGGGTGCGAGACTACCAGTAGTAGAGGTGATTCAAAGACGGAATGAGTACAGTCAAACAGCGACAACAGCTGAGAGACCCGGGCGACCAATAATAGATCTTATGAGTAGTGGACCGATTGATCAAATCAGCATAAACACCTGCAACAAACATTGACGACATCTATTGGAGCTGCAGATCTTCAGAGCCCCATTACACCTCTGTTGAGGCTACAGTGAGATTAATTGAATGGGAAACTAGTGCGTAGCTTTAACACAGTGTCACTGCACTCGCAAGGGAAGTATGACCGGCACTTCAGACCTTGCAGTTACATGCCACAAAACGGCCAAGCAGGGTGAAATTGCTAATCCAAGCAGCGTTTTGGAATCAACCCTGCTATCTCACCACATCCCTACGAGACGGTTGTGAGGTCAGTCAAATCCAGCTGATTTGCTAAATCATAGCGCACACCATCTTATAGTATTAGGATTAGGCATAAAACTTCGTCAAGGTGAAGTTGCACCACACCACATAAGGACTAATGAGCAACAACGACAAGTGGAAGTGTTCACCGAGCTCTGGAGGTTCCACCAATTTCTGAGAACCGTAGGGTGCCCGCCTACTACAAGAGAATGGAAGGACTACCACAACGTACTTGCTGCTAGATTAGCACATTGGTAATAATTGTTCTGTTTTTATTTTTCTGCTCATGGATTATTGGTATTACCATTGTGATGTTGAAGATAAACTTTACGTGATAAGCGTGTCACTGCATACTTAAAGTTAGGAAAACCAAGCGCATACCGCACACAAGCCTCGGGCTAAATCAATTCCCTTTTTCCTTTTGCATATCCATGAAACAATTGTAACACAACCAATACTTGTTAAGTTGTCGATTCTATGCGACACCACCAACTCTCCCTACGGTTCCGACCGTGTTCACGTTCTATACACGTGATACTCGCAGGGAGACGAGACGCAGAGGCTCACTCTCCCTATCTGACTCACGCCGCACGCGCGTGGCGGAATGAGTCATGGACCAGTTCTCATGTAATCCAGTGAGGGGGGAGGAGGAGTGGGCACACTTCCGCGGGCGCATTGGTGCCGCAGGAGCGGACTTTATGTACGGGTGGTCACCGCACCCGAGACGGCGGCCGCCGCGAACGTTCATTTTTCAGAAAAGAATGGGCATCCTTGTTTCCATTCAGTTGAGCTAAAAAACGAACCAAAAGCGAGAACAAGAAGCTTAGGAGGCCGAGATTAACTATCGACTGCACAGGAATGTTCAGCGCGCCATCCGGCCTTGATGTTACAGTATGGTTGGGCGATGGATTAAGCGCGTGCGGTGTAACGGTATACGGTACGGTACGGCACGCGGTCGATCACCGCAGTATCCTGATATTCAGCCACAACGGCTGTTTGGCTTCTTGGATAGAACCTAAGCGTATTGAGGCGTCAGAGACGTGCTGAAGACGTCGCCCTATGTGCCTGGGGGTTCAAAACACGTGACGAAGACGTCTTCCAACGTGACTAGGGATCCAGACGACGTGACGAAGACGTCGCCCTATGTGCCTGGGGGTTCAAAACACGTGACGAAAACGTCTTCCAACGTGCCTAGGGATTCAGACGACGTGACGAAGACGTTCTCCAATGTCGAGGGGAGTAATTCTATATGCATTTTGTGGGCGCAGGTGATATAAATTTTTTGGCTGACTCCATACCTGTTGGGCCTTTTGAAAATTTCGCAACAGGTTTGGCGTCCAAGGTTCTGTGAAATGCTTGATGATGAGGTATCCTATGGTATCCTATCCCATTTTCATATAAGGCAGGAGGAGTACAAGAAGGTATTAACGTTTTTGAATGTTGGGAATGCAGAAGGGAATGAATCCTATACGCGGGAGCGAGTCGATTTTTTCCCCAGATGTGCTGTTGTGTTGTTGAGGCGGAAAACTAGCAGACACCTCGAATCACTGCACGAGCGTAGACAATCAGCAGGTTGCATCCGCTTTCATGGTTCAAGCCGTCTAGGAGTCATTAACAGGCAGGATAGTATGAGATCATGCCTTCATAAACATTTACTTCTACAACAATGATACTCATGCAACTACAAAGGTAGAAACGTAGAATATCTAAACCAGAACAACACAAAGGAAGCCATAGCTGTTTGACATCCTGGTGAGGCTTCACAAGTCAGCAATTCGAAAAGAGAGAACAAGAACATGCACCCTGCTCTGCAACACCATTGGAGAGCTCACATGATCGACTCGGAAGAAAATATCTGACAGCGGAACGGTCGTGACCGAAGAACCACTCCTAACACTACTCCTCCTCTTCATCTTGAGCCGCAATACCACCGCTGCGCGCGGCCGCACTTCCGAACCCTCCAAATCTGCTGGTTGTGCAGTTTGCGTCATTCGCGAGGAACTCTGGTACAGCCTGCAAATAAAGCAATGAAGCAAAGGACTCAAAGGAGAATAAAAACGCCAAAAGACAACCTGCTCGGCCTCGGTGAGAATCTCGACGAGACTCTGGGCCAGACCTCTGTTTTGATCCGAGAGGTAGAGTGATGTCGCACGTCCAGGGTTTCCCACACGTCCGGTTCTAAAGCGGGCATCGAACAATTAATCAAAACGCTAGAGCTAAGCGCCCAACTACCTGCCGATGCGATGAACGTAGTCCTGTCCGTTGGTGGGAAGATCGTAGTTGATCACGTGATCCACTCCTTTGATATCCAGCCCGCGTTCAGCGACCGCTGTCGCGATCATCACCTTCAGAGGACAAAGAATGGAGCGTTAAACGTCCACGTTCAATGGAGAAACCACAGTCTCACCGGCGTCTTTCCCTGACTGAATTCGCGGACGGCCTCTTCTCGCTGATTCTGGTAACGATCACCATGAATCGTTACCGACGGTATGCCGAATTCGCTAAGCATAACTCCAAGCGTGTCAGCGAACACCTTGCGTGTCACGAAGACCAACGTCTTCTTTTTGAACACATCCGCTTCTAAAAACATACATATGGTCATTTAGAATTTCAGTAGTTATCTAGGAGCCGATTGTAAGTGAGCCCTTTACAGCAAGCTCAATGAACTTAACTTTGACCTATGACCTCAACCTTTAGGTAAGCGAAGGCTGTCTTAAGCATAGGTGTCACATCAAAAGTTAAACTAGACGGACAACAGTAGGAAGGCAAAAATCGTTCTTTCCGCACTGAAATATACCATTTTCACGTCCAATTGACACATTTCAAATCAAATTGAACACTTTTTAAACCAAAACGGACACTCTTCTAGCAAGCCTGCGCTTTTGAAATCAAAATTAACGTCTTGCAGATCAAAACAGGCTTCTTACACATTCCAATGGATGAGTACTACAATATTTTTTATTCAAAGAAAATTTCGCAAGACTTTTACTGAATTTTTCAAGTTCACCTACCCAAACGCACACATTGTTTAACATTTCATCAATTTTTCTTTATCGTCCTAGGGAAAGCCGTCAACTAACATTTGTTTTGAAGCGAAGGAATGCAGAAATCACTTACTACATTTAAAAAAGATCACGCCATGCACTCGTCTAGTTCGCCGCGACTTTCATTTGATTGTGTAAAGCGTAAATGTATAGAGAAATAAATACGTGTAAATACTGCTTACAACAGCTATGTGAGGATATGTGCATTTCTTACAACCGTTCCTGTCGTACCGTTTATATCCTGTTTCCAGCCACTCAAACAAAACTTGCTACCAATCAAATGAAAATCGCGATGAGCCAAATAAGCTCATGGCGCGATTTCTGCTTTTAATACATTAAATAATGTCTTTTTACGCTTTAAAACAAATATTACTCCTTTAGATTTTCCTCAAGTAATAAAAATTTTATAAAATTTTGAGCAATGCTGCCTTACTGTCCAGGCAATGTGAAAAATTCGGAGGTCATATCAGACCGCCCTTGAACAAGGATTTATTTTTACTGTCTCGGAGGGTATCTATTTGAATGTGGAATCTCGTTTTGATTTGGAAAACGTTTTGAAAAGCGTCAGGCTTGTTCAGAAGTGTACAGTTTGATGTGAAAATGATAGATATGGCAAGCAATGATTAAAACTGTCAGCAAATTTTGATTTTAATCACAAGCCCCAGAACAGGTAAACACCCAAGCTCTTTGCGCTTAAGATGAATGTTGATATTTAGCTTCGGCCAAGATTGTTATTTATCCTTATATTCGATCTGATTTTTCAGGCTCTGAAGAAGGCGACAACGCCGAAACGTCAGCCGTCAGGAATAAATATAAATAACAATCTTGGCCGAAGCTAAATATCAACATTCATCTTAACAGGACCATGCCAAGATTCATTGACAGTCGCACTTGGAGTGATAACACTAGTTTTGGTCGCCCTGCATATAATCTTATCGCTGCTGGCAACTATAGACGTGGAGCAATACAACAATGCGCAAGGCCCCGTTTATAATTCGACGCCGAGCGACGCGACGGCATGTAAAGTGGCCAAATTGATTTATCGCCTCGCTCAATCAATATGGTCACTATACGAGACGTGACGTCGCTCGGCACCGAAGTATAAACGGGGCCTAAGTGCATAATGAGACGACACCAGTTACGCAATGGAAAGCATATAACTGTGGACGGCACTACATTTCAAAGCCTAGGGCGGAGGTACTCGTGAGTTAAGAACACACTCTTAAGCTGATCGACCGTTACATCAACAACCACATATACAAATAGACTTGATTGAATGTACCTTTAGCAACTTCATATCTCTTCATGTCGAAGTTGAGCAGCTCCAGGAATCGCTCCTTTTTATCTGCCATTGAAGTGCACTCTATGATTTCCTAAAAGTGTCAGTGTTAGTGTATCGCACAGCAATATTCGCGGGCATGAATAGGTTGGCAGGTACCTGAGTAATGCACTTATTCGCCACACCGATTTCGCCCCCGGCGATCATCAGGAAGTCTTTCTTCAGCTGCTGAGAGGCTAGGAGTTGAAGTTCCGCTGGGAAGGTGGCGCTAAACAGAACGAGCAAGGATAAGCACTAGCAAAAGCCAATCCATAAAGGCCTCCACATTTAGTGTTACGAGGCGTCGCTATCCTTCGGCATAGGCAAGGAGGCAGCGATAGCCGCTCGAGGTAAAACTCCGTATTAGGTGTGCGCGGCTTCCGTGATGTTGCTCCAACAGCGCCGCGCGCGAGGGAAAAGGAGAAAGAGAGCGACTCCGAAGTCTGGCGCTTATTCATCACCGCAAGAGACGTTGGATGCGGTAGAAAAGCGATGTTCAGTTGGAGCCTTCCCCCTCCCCACTCCGCTTCCGTACGACCGCGGGTACAGATCTGTGTGGACTTTATGGGCGTGTTCATACTTCGCGACAAGAGCGACTCGTCGCCTGTGCAAAACATGCATTTCGATTAAAACCGAGAACGCGCCGCCGAAAAGTGCTCATACTCGAGCGTCGGCGCTGTCGCTCCAGTCGCCGCTGTTGCCTGTTCATACTTCCGCGCACTGCACTCTCGTCCTGCCGTCGCAAAGTATGAACAGGCCCTATAGCTGTGCTCAAATGACCTATTCGATCAGGCATTCGAATATTCGAGAGAATTCCGAGTGCAGAACTGCAATAGATCCTAGCCGTAACGTGGAAGAAGCGGAAGAATGGAGCGGTCCCGACTGGAACGCCTGCTGCGCGCTGTCTCACAAGTGTGACCGCGCTTATCCCCTGTGGAGGGTTTTACGGAGTATACAGGAATCATTTAGTTTTGAGACATGCCGCCTTGCCCCCGTAGCGAAGCGTCGATCAACCCTTCAGCGAGAGCAAATCCCGAATGTTTATGGATGTAGCAATGTAATCGTAGTTCTCGGTGCAATGCTCTGCGGCAGAATGTTGCCAAGAGCTGCGGCTACATTTGCAGGGCGACTGGTGTCATCGCGACAATTGTTTATTGGCACGGTACCCATCACAGTGCGGGCGTAGCTCCCTACAAGAAGGAAAAAGAACAGTGCGGTGCCGCAGGACTCTGTCGCAGGCCTTAACGAAACAAATTTGCAAATAATACACAGCAAAACGTTTTCCACGTGCTTCAGGTTTGATAACTTACGAAACCGTTACGCGTGTTGTTGCGCCCCGAAGTGCGAATGCCTTACCATTAGGGATATGTCACGCATTCTACTTCCACCTAAAACTTCTGCCGTTTAGAATGAGTATTTGGATTGCACGACGAATAATTGTAAGAAAATAATCAACACTCGCTCTTCTCGAAGTCCGAGCGACCACAATTTCGATATTCGTTTAGACTAACCGCTCACGACCCTCCTCACGGGGCCTGTGTTATCAAGAGATATCCGTAACTTATCCGTTGACTATACACTGAATCATCTCCAGGGCATCGCGCAGGGTTATTGAGTTCGGTGTATCACGAAAAGACCAGTCAACTCAGATCTTCGTTCTATTACACTTCTATGCTTCAGCCCCGAAACTCGATGTTTCTTGAGGCTAACGTTACTGAAACGCAAACCAAACCACACTTACCTCAACAGGAATGTCTGTCGATCCTCTCTCGCAGAAAGCGACTCATGTTTAAGCACGTAGTTCATGAAGTCTTCAAAATTCTTCCCCAACATGCGGTCGGCATCATCCAGAATAAGATATTTTATCTGAACAGAATGTAGAAATAACCGAATTAAAACGACGATTGCTTCAGCTAGCTAAGCTACAACCACTGCTTCATGCCCATGCACCGTTTTATTTATGTATTTAAACAAAGACAACTAAGATGGCGGATGACTGGAGGAACAGCACCATAGTCCCCATCTTCAAGCAGAAGGGAGACGCTTCCGAATGCTCCAACTACCGAGGGATCAAACTGATCTCACACACGATGAAGATCTACGAACGACTGGTCGACTCAAGGCTGAGGGAGATGGTACCCATCTCCCAGGTGCAGTGGGGCTTCATGCCTGAGAGGTCCACCACAGACGCCATCTTCATCGCTCGTCAGGTGATGGAGAAATATCGGGAGAAACGAAAACCCTGCTACCTGGCATTCCTGGACCTGGAGAAGGCCTACGACAGGCTAGCTCGGGCCGTAATCCGGAAGGCCCTCCGAGGGAGGGGTGTCCCGGAACGTCTGATCACGGTCATAAGGGACATGTACGAGGGCTCGAAAGCGGCGATACGAACTCCACACGGGGTGGCAAGGAAAGTGGACATCACAGTGGGGGTACACCAAGGGTCGGCTCTGAGCCCGTTCCTCTTCCTGCTGTCGCTTAACTCTATAGTGAACCACCTTGAGGAAGGCC
Organism: Heligmosomoides polygyrus polygyrus; assembly: GCA_947396885.1. Classification (NCBI taxonomy): domain Eukaryota; kingdom Metazoa; phylum Nematoda; class Chromadorea; order Rhabditida; family Heligmosomidae; genus Heligmosomoides; species Heligmosomoides polygyrus. The sequence goes on along the minus strand of OX377206.1, from coordinate 5,399,476 downwards.
CTCTCAGAACGATCATCTACGTGGACGACATCGCCCTAGTAGCCGACAACCAGGAGGAGCTGGAGGAGAAGGTGCAGCTGTGGCAGAGAGCCCTCGCAGACAACGGCCTACGGCTGAACGTGAAGAAGGCGAAGTTCATCAGCTCTGAGCAGTGCGCTGAATCGATCCTAGACTGCCAAGGGGAAACAATCGAGAAGGTGGAAGAATTCCGCTACCTCGGAAGTGACCTATCCGAGGAAGGAAGTGTGGACCAGGCGGTCAGGGGACGGATAAACGCAGTCTGGCTCAAGTGGAGGGAGTCCACAAGGATCCTCTGCGACCGTAGATGCTCCAGGACGCTCAAAGGCAAGCTCTATAGAACAGTTGTGAGACCTGCTCTCCTCTACGGCAGTGAGTGCTTCCACTATATGTGTTGCTAAACGAGAGCCAGGGACATTTAGTCGACTGACAGAGTGGACTAAAGCCACTACCCTCGATGAAAAAGCCGTTTGGTGTTCAAGCCAAGGATTCAATCGTGATTTATTGATAACTGAATTGCTTTGGATGGACCAAATGCTAAAACCATGACCCGGATTTCTACCGTAAACTGATGTATAATAGGCCATATAGAAACTCAATTCCCGATCTTCACTCTTCACGATTTCTTGGTGACTATAAACTGGCAGGAATGACCAGCAACCTTCCCCTGGCACAATAAGTGTTGTGCCGAACTAAGGCACTTTCGCAAATAATACATGATTTAGTGGATCCATATGGCATTTGTACAGAGCAGCAAGCTAAAAAGCAGAAAAAATGACAGGAAAAGCAAAAAATCAACAGATACCAGTCACCAGAGAAGTCAGATTTTTGTTCTCCACTTAGAATAACTAAAAGATCATAACCATAGAGGCTAAGGGAATACAATAGATTTAACCAAACTGCGTGTAAACCGCGCCTCACGGCGACTGTGCTAGCATTCAGTAATAGAAATAAAAATTGAAGAAAAACACCAACCCCTTGGCATTGGACATTCGCTGGAACGATGGCCTTCCTGCTTGCAGTTGAAGCATCCCGATGGACGTTCTGAAAATTCACCACTTAGAATACCCTTACGAAAGTTCAAGCATATCTAGTAGTATAGATAGCTTCGTGGAATCTGTCAGCAGATACGCACCTCTCCTGTCACCGTCCCCTCTGTGCCCGAAGCCGTCGTTACCACCGCCAAAGCCGTCTCCGTCACCGAATCTGCCAGACTGCTGGCCAAAGCTGCCTCCACCACCAAATCCGCTGTCGCTACCACCGCCGAAGCCACCCTGATCTCCACTACCGAAGCCACAATTTCCAAAACCAGTACCTCCAAAGGATCGGCCTGCAATTAAATTAAAACAATATTCACGCCAACGAGGGTGACAGGAGCGCTATTTCGTCTTCATCTAAGCGCATGAAAAAGGCCAATGGCCGAAGACTAACTCTGATTCTCCTCTGAATTGTTTTCGCCAAATTCTGAAAAGAGAAGGGCTTATGCATGCCATTCCACCAATTTCTAAGGGATGCGCTAAAAAAAACACACTGCGCGACTTTCCAGTATTAGTACAGTTCGGCGAGAGATGTCCTTCTCCGCCACAGTTATAGCACAGTTGTGGATCTAAGCATCTCTATTACAGCAAACTCTCTATATAAGGATTGCGTAACCAGCAGTGAAGCCTTTGGGCTGCTCTGCGCATCCTACTTCTGCGAGCTACCGTGAAGGCATACGAAATACGCAGCTGACTTATACCATGCCTCTTGAGAGTCAGTTGATGGAAGCCTCCTTTCACCTGTTCCCGCAGGTTTGCTACGAACGGAAGGAAGCTCAGGGCCTGTTCATGCTCCGCGACGAAAGCAACGGCAGCGACTCGAGCCAGAGCAATGCTCGGAAGTCTGAACAGGCAATGAGGGTGAAGAAAGCGGAAGGTGCGACTGCGGAACGTAGTATGCGTAACCAAACAACAAAAGCCCATAGGAATAAGATCGTTAAAATCTAGACTTGGAGCTCCTTTCTGCTGATAATACTTCTTTTCTAGACTTCGATTGAAGCATATGTCCTATGTCTACGGTATGCGAGGATCGTAATGGTTTAAACCGCAGGAAATCTTGTTGGTCGGCCTGAAGATCTAAAAGAACTTGGAAAAACGGTGAGGAAGGATGTGGCAAAAAGGACCACTGGTTTTGAAGAAATTTTGGGAGTGGGAGTGATTTGGAATGCTGATTTAAATTGGGCTCCCTTTTTGACTCCCTTCATGTTGATATGAAACATACTTAGCCGAGAGGGCCAACCCACGGTCAACACGGGAAGTGCTAAGAGGCCAGGACTCATTGAAGAGGTGTCTCTTGACTTTTTAACATACACAGTTGTAATCAACCGCCCGCTGCACCGGCTGTCGAGGTGCTCAATCAAAGTTTCATTTAAAATCTTTCGCTGGTCAGAGAGAGCTGTCATTCCACTGATTCATGGTGCAGTATAACTTCGCCTTGGTGCGTGGTAGTAGAGCCGGCTGTCGCCTCCACCCGATTCCAGATTCCTGTTTAGAAGTTCCCGCCTATTCCAACCAAGCCCTCCGTGGTCGGTGAACGAGTACCAGACTTGTATGGCATGTATAAAACATTGACATGTCCATCGATTGGCCACCGAAAGTCATTGTATGGGCCAAATACGCACGCAAATTGCCTTCGCGAGATGCCGTGGAAGTAGAATGCGAGGCGCACCATTAAGGTGATTCACTGACGCCGTCTTTTATCATTTCCACTTGCCCCTTAAGGTATGGCCAGCGCTACGGCAGATATGATCCATTCAAAGATCAATATGACATCAAGATCTGTTTCCGCTCAAAATCGCGCTCATGGGAAGCACAATATGTCCTCCCAATAGACCACATATATGGCAGCAATCCTCTCTCGGAAGCACAGAATTTGACTTCGCCTTCTTGGCTAGTCTCGCTAATGAATGCCTGAGCGAAATACTACAAGAGCCCCCAACAGAGCATTTAGAGATAGAACTCTTTGAACAACAGGAAATAATTGGATGAACAAGTAAAATGTCTAAACCTCACCATCATTCCGCTCTGATCCAAATCTTCTGTTTTCGCCTGAACCAAAGTCGCGAGAGCTGTTAACGTCCGACTTCTCGTTGAATCCGTCGTCACCGAATCCACCGCTCCTCGCAGAGCTTCCGAATCCACTTTCGGAGCTTCCGAAACCAGCGTGAGGACCACCACGACCTCTTGGAGCTCCTCGTCCTCGAAAGCCTCCACCTCGTCCGGTACCCTCTTCATTTCCGCTGTCGAACGCACTGTCCGCATCTCCAAAACCACCGCCTCTCGAACCGAATGATCCTCCACCTCTTCCACGGAAGCCTCCTCTTCCAAAAGATTCGGTGTTTGCGAAGCCGCTATCGCCTCCGAATACGGTACTCTTAGAGGCGAAGCCTCTTCCTCTGAAGCCAGTATCAGCGCCTACAAATCCGCTGTCGCCACTTCCGAAACCACCATCTCTGCCTGCAAAGCTGCCGCCACCTCTTCCTCTGAATCCTGTGCAGCTATTTCCTCTTCCGGAGCCAGTATTACTGCTTCCAAATCCACCATCGTCTCCACCGAAACCACCACCTCTGCTTGCAAAACTGCCTCCACCTCGCCCTCTGAATCCTCCCGAGCCGCTATTTTCTTTTCCGAAGCCAGTATCACTGTCCCCAAATCCATTGTCGCCTCCTCCGAAGCCGCTGTCATTTCTAGATCCAAAGGCGGTTCGTCCTCCTCTTCCTCTTGAACTGTTCACTCGTCCAAATTCATCTGTAACCCAGCGATTTCCCAAGAAGTCTGAGGCGTAAACAGAAGAAAACATACCTCCAAAACGTTCACCGTCACTGGGGTGCGAGCTTTCATTGTTGGCAGCTGGGGTAGATGAGTCTACGCCCCAATCCTCCTCACAATTATTGCTGAGAGCTGATCCCCAGTCGTCATCAGATTTCGCGACCGGCGACTTCTCACCAAACCCAGCACTGCCATCACCGTGGCCTGGGTTAATGTTTGCAGCGCCATCTGCAAAACAACAATAAGAACGGACACTAGGGATAAGGGATAATATCATACCATATGGACCTCGTTGTGGTGGAGGGCAATCCCAGTCTTCTTCCACCGCGTTTTTGCTGTAATAGATGTACGATCACGAAAGAAATCTCATCATTGAAGAATTTCACTCACTCCATTGATTGGCGAACTTGAAGACAATTGAAGAGTTCTAAATAACAATATATACGGTTGATACGTTATGCAGAAAACGACCGCTGGCGACAGGGAAAGCTAGCCACGTTGGCTGCGAGCAACGATACTCACTCGCAGCCATGCGTGCGGTCGCGGTGCGGCGCTGCAGCAGGACCATCTCTAGCCCTGACAGGATCGTGTAGGAGTTGCCGGACGTGCTGAGCGTGCTAATGCGGAACCCCACGTCCCTACCTGTCTTATGAATAGTTTCGGCTGCAGCAAGAGGAGAAAGCTGTGGAATTCGACGTAATAATGAGCCGGCTTCTAAAGCTGACCCCTCACAATGAAAAATTAGGAGTTCCCAAATAAGTGGTCAGAACTGGGGTGGAATCTAGACTACGTCAAATGGGTGGTGGAGAGAGAACTGAAGTTCACTTACGGGTTCACTAAACATGGCCAGTAGATGATCTTAACTTATTAAAAGGTGGTGAAAATCGTATTATAGAGAAAATAGGTGTTCCAGAGCACATTATGCTCATGGTGTTTCGCCCGCAGAATATCAAGCATCCGTGGATATAGTTTTGTTTTGGCTTTTACTCCACCACATTGTCTACCTATATTAGAGAGATGTTAGAGTATGCCAATATTTACACTCGTAATTAGGCCAGTTTGCTATTAGGTTAGTTAAATTGTGAGACATTTTGCTGGGCTCCGAGCGCTGATTATTAGCGCTGGATGGATACTTCTTTCTTCTTCGTACCTTAGGTATTCGAACCTACTGAGAAGAAAGCAGGGGTTTCAGTCATAATCATGAGGAAGCTTTGAAACCTCTACAAAAGGCGATCAACCCCAATTTTTATAGGTTCGTCAGTAATCCGCCTCTGAACATACGACACACTTCGCTGAACGCGTAACCGTTGTAGGCAGCGCTTGAAGCACAAAGATCTATGACTGAACACCTTCCCACTTTTAATATGAATGCCTAACCTAAAAACAAATGTTTGTTCTTCTAATGATACCGTAAGGACCTTCTCCATAACCCAATACTCAGTTGTCTTTGGATCTCCCCTATTATTTGACCACACCAGTTTCCCTCTCGACCCCTTTGCTGCAGTGCCCACCAGTGCATCCGCTGTCTCGCACTTTAGCCCGTCCAGCCTCGGCTGTGTCGCGCAAAACTCGTCCTCTCCGCCAGCGAAGCAGCGAGGACTCCGCCCAGAGCCAGCTCGCGCGCGCGACCGCACGCGTCACTCTGAGTATCGCTGCCGCCCCCCAGCCACGTTAAACCTTTGAATAGCCGCAGGACACGTTAGAGCGCGGAAGTGTGCATCACAGGGCTGCGCTGCTTCGGCCTGTGCAAGGAAAACAGTAAAATGCACGTGCTTCAGTTTGTATGGTGAAGAAATACGAAGGTTTTTTGCAGTCTATTTTACCAACTTAACTTGGGTGTAACAATTTGCGAAGCCTAGCAAGTCTCAAAATTCAGCAATCTCTGAAAACTTCTACAAGGCTTAATAAATAGCACGGATATCAAAGGAAGTTGTACCATCAATTCTGGGAACCCTCTCCCAGACGTCTACAAAAATTCCTCACAGTACGGGTCTGGTGAAAGTAGAAGCTTTCCTATCGTCCTGGAAAATGAAGTAGAGCAGCAAACAATGCTCTGAAAGAACATCGCGGAACGTATGTGACAATGGATAATCTGTGGAAAATCGACGAAAACATTAGAGGCCCTCTTGGTCGTTATTTCAACCTACTGTCCCTCTTAAAGGATTGTAATCCACCTACCACGTCCTGTCTCGACCATATTCACTGACTCAAGCCATTGACTTCCACCAACTTTCCCTCTCTTATAAAAAAGAACTGGAGACAAACCTCCACCTTAAGGAACACCAAATGTGAGTGGTTGCGATTAGGAGACTCATTAATTCTAACATGGAAGGTCCTGTCAGATTCGATTTTTTATCCACTCAGTTATTCTGGGATGGACACCCATTTCTCTAGGTTTGTTAGTCAGCCTAGCGGAAGGGACCTTGTCGAACGCTTTCATAAAATCAAAATAGACAACGTCCACATCCACTTTTCTTTATCAAGCACTTGTGTTTAGTCATTAAGCATTTTCAGCGGATCTGTTGATTATTGGGTATTTAGGAATTTGATTCAAAGTATCTCACAAGAGCACTTTGAGTTTCCTCAACTTTTAGCAAAAATGGAAGTTACACTAACGGAACGGTGATTATATGCAAGTCGGCAGGGAGTTTTCTTCGGAGTAGGTGGCGAATATTTTTTCACCGTGTCTCCAACGAGAAGTTACTACTCCTAACATAGCTGGTATTAAATATGTGCTCAAGGGGTAAGCTGCTGCAATAGAAACACCCTGGATAAGGCCAGCAGCAGAGTCTTGCGGGTGCCGCGGGCAGCCATGACAACGGCGGGTGGTGCAGCCCCGCGACGCAATACTGCGTACTTTTGCCGGGAGGAACGAAGAAATGGAGAAAGAAACGAAGAAATGCATTTTTCAGGGTAAGGCTAGAGGGAAGGGGGGAGGGTTGTAAGTAGCAAGCTGAGTGCTGCTGTTGCCCCTAACATTTGTACGTCAACGGCTTACGATTATGATTCGTTAGTATACATTGCATCCGATCGAAAATTTCGGATAACGCAAATTCCTCGAACGACGGATTTCTGGTTGAATTTGACTACGGAAATTCCGTGGGCCCGGTCTTTTGAATATTTCAGAAACGAGCAATTTCGCGGGCCATGAATTTTTGAAGATTCGGAACGGGGTATCCGAAAAATTTTGGCGCCAAAAACTTGTAAATTTTGGCGAGAAAGGCTTTACTTTGGAGAAAGTTATCATGATGCGACGCAAAAACGCGTTTTTGCGTCGCAAACGTCGTTTGGTTGAATGTTTAGCGGCGGTACTGTAGATAGTAGCGCTGGTTGGTTGGCGGAGTGGCAGAGGATCTGCTTCACCTATGTAACGCCGGGAGTTCGAATCCCTCAAGACGGCGCCGCTTCATTGCACACCTACTCTAATATCGAATTTCCATGGGGATCTGCATTTGCATGACTTTTTGAAGCTAGGCGCTCCTAGGCTTTACGCTGCCGCCACCGTTACTGAGGTGATTCTATGTAGTTGCTCAGTGCCTGAGTAAACTGACGAAACATGATGGACTTGCGTGTGAAAATACAACGGCTGCACGTAGAACAGCAATCTCGGTGAAATAAAGAACACACTCAAAGAACAATGCCTTCATGCATATCAGACATCTTCAAACAACCAGAAAACGGAGCAGTATCGAGATTATTGCCTTTACAAGAAGTGATGTGGAAGAAAAGAAAATAAAATGACGAATAACGACAGGTCCTCGTGCACCTCAAAAACAACGAATTTTATCACTCCTCGGAAGCCTCCTCTTGCCCCTTCGTAGTAAGGTAGAAGGCCACGGCTTCAGCTTCATCGCCACACACCACTTTGCACACGATGCTTTCCACGACGTCGCTTCTTTTGACGACCTGCAACACAAGGATAAAATCAAATTGCTGAAAAAACGTGTAGACGCTTTGAGTGGACTGGAATCCATCCACGTACTGAGATATGCAGAAATATACACATCACCATATGCTCAGTCTAAAGAAAGCAACGCCAGAACTCACTTGGGTGTTCCGAGAAGAGACTGCACCTATAGGTAGAATACTTGTCAGATCCCGTCGCAATCCCATTTCAAAAACTCCCCCCCCCCCCTCCCCGAGTGACGAGAGGTTTGTGCGTGTAATGCTTGGGATGAAGGATCTCGCGCTCCATCGCCAACGCGCGTGTTCGCCTGCCTGAATGTTTACCTATCGCGCCAGAACAACTTGTCCGCAGTTTTTTGCGTTTGTGGGTTTAGCGGCGAGTTTATAGACAGGCCAAATTTATCCATATAAAGTGTAGACTGTTCTCTTCTAAATCTGAACTTGGAGACTGCTGAGGAAATGTGTTGACTAAGATTGACGAACACACTTCAGTTGGCCTCACAAGAAGACTATGCCAACGATAGATCTGAACAGCATAAGTGGTGTGTATAGAGTGTCGGCGAAAGCATAACATACTATAGATCTAATGATTTGCTTCGCCGTGCGCGACCAAAGCGTTTGGCCTAGTGGGTAAGGTGACTGACCCGTTGAAATTAGGCCGAGGGTTCGAATCCGCTCATTGCGGTCTTATTTTTGCATGTCTATAGAAGTACAGGTGATTGTTTCCAAAACAGCATCGCTGAAATTCAACATCGGCGGTCTGGTTTACTGGTCCTCCTGGATACCGAAAAGGCAAACCTGTTAAATAATAAATTAAATGACTTGCTGAAGCTCTTGCATTCCTCCTAGTGAACGTAACAGCACAACATCATACTAAACATAGGATTCCACGATGACCACTCTCATAGGATGCGTTTATACTTCGACGCCGCGCGACGCCACGCCACGCATTGTGGCCACATTGATTGAGCGACGCGATCGATCAATTTGGTTACCTTGTATGGCGTCACATCGCTCGGCGTTGGAAATATATATGGGGCCTTACTTGCCGTTAAAAGTATGCCAAAAATGTAGGGATGAGTTCTTCGTGTGAAATCCAAACTACATGAACGTCCTTTCTGTAGCTTTCGGGGTATCGTCGTGAGACCCTCTCTTTTGCCCACCCGCCAAACAATGTATTTCGAACACATGAAAGAGTGAACATAAGTAACGGAAACTATTTGATAGCAGTGGTGTCCAATCTAAGAAGCCTACGGTTCACCATACACCTAGCATCTAAATGAATGGAAGGTGCATTAGACTTTAAAACAGCAAACGAAGTGGAAATAAAAAAACCAGCAGCTGTAGTTCCTTAAGTTTCCATGTTGAAGAACATGACAATAAAATTCCATTATGCTTCTAAATTTTCCACACGGTGAGCACGAAACTGTTCTGTTCACGAAACTTTGTTGCACCACTTCATAGTCAAAATGAGCAGCCATAGTTTCACCTAGCAGGGACTCACCTTGCACATCCCTCTTTACCAAGTAACTGCATGACATTGTTTCGATGCACATCTATTTAGTTCCTACTCAACCTGTCGATGTGGAGTGAAGAACAGTGATCCCACGTAAAGCACTTCTACGCGATTCGAATCGCTTTCACGCGCGCGGCAAATTTTTGAATCCATGTCGGCGGCCCATCAGGGCGTAACATCAGAGTCTGGATGGACAATGATCCTATAACATACCGCTTCGTTGAACGTGAAACAAACAACGACGGCATATGTACTTCTAGAACGAAAAAAGAACTTCTTATGTTGAGATCTGGATTAGACGAGGGAGGGAAATCCGAAACCGGGATGGGCCATCTACCGCCACATCCTGAAGTTCTTACTATCGCCGATCCCAGAGCACCGAAAAAAGTGTCAATATGGAATTTTAAGCTTCTCCCTCAGGTGCGAGACACAATATGAAGCTTAGACTCCTATTGGTTGTTGTAATACGGCGTCCGTCTTCTGGAAATTTCCTTCAGAATACGTTGCCTTCTATCACTTCTTTGTCATCCAATGGAAACCAGTGAGTCACAAAATGAAATGTGTTGATAAACGTGGGGCAGATTTTTATAGATCGCAAAGCAGTTGCATTCTAGGTACAATAAAAATCCGGGGAGAGCTGGAAAATTTGTCAACGTGGGTCGATTAGTTAACTTGTACTCCTTGGTAAAGCTTATCAGCGCCGAAATTATGGTGGCTAGCTGCAACTCTACAGTTCCAGCGATGTGAGCTCACGTGGTCCCACAACGATTGGACAAGTTTTCCTCCGAAAACTCGTCCTCACATTTTTAGCTCGAATTTAACGACGATTTCATTTTCTTCTAAAAATTGCGGTCTCAATGCAAGGAAATGACGACATATAATAAAACAAAGTTAAAACACAGAACCACTCACGACGATGACGTATTTTCGGAGGCCGTCCGATATTCGACAGTAAGTACTGTGGGCGTCGGGTGATCAAAACTAAAATAGTCTGATAAGCACAGTCATGTAAAATGCGAACAGCCCACGTTTCTTTGGCAGTTTTCAACATAGGTTCCCGTGACATTTTTTGAACTTTGGTCAAAACGGTTGGGTGATCGATTTGGAAGGTCAAATCACTGCCACATGTTGTTGAGAGTTCTTGAGACGACTCAACATTTCTTCAATAACGCTATTCATCGCTATATAATCGCAAATTCGGCAGCGATCGGATCGCGGTCGCGCGGTGGCGCCCTATTCCGCGGTCTGGTCGTGCCACGAAATCGATTATGGTCATGAAATGGATACATTTTAATTTCCAGGAGACCCCAAAGAGGGTATTCTAGGAGCGACGAGGGAAGGAAACATGTCATCCTACCAACATATCATTCATCAACATCGAAACATCAACCATATCATATCATCAAAAAAGAAAATTATTCAATCGATAAAAGGACAACGACATCATCTTCTCGCTATGGTAATTTGACTTGTTATTCGCGATGTCCCTTTTTCATTTCATTTGCATCAAAACTTGCACTTACTTTTGTTCTGTATAAGCAAAGTCGTAGTCCTTTACACTTATTCGATCTCCTGACCGGGAAATGGGTAACTTTTCAATAGAGCGAAATCCACTAAAACAGAAATGCAGCGAATATTTGGAGCTGAATCAAACCAGCGAGGCGGTTAACTGTTTGGAAATTACAACTATTTCTTATGCAGCAAATCAGCCGACTATGTAAATAGGAGAATGCTAGGACATTGCTTTTCATATGAGACGAGACATACAATTTTTCAATGAATGTTTCCTTGAGACAAAACCCGAATATTGTGACAAGTCAGTGTTGCTCCAAGCGAAGCGAAATAGAGTGATTTTGAAAACTGTTCGCAAAAAAAGCCAACATGTGGTTTCCTAAAGAAATATGAATGGTCGAAAGTGTCGAAACCAAAGCGATTTGAAGGTAAGCCTCGTCCAAAATTGAGAAAACAAAAAGAAAGCAGGTAAACAACCTACATCGATTAGCTACTCGCAATGGATCGATCGTTGAATAGAGAAATCGGAATACTTTTCAATGCTTTGGCTTTATGAAAACCCTAATGAGGCGGGTAAGTTATTACAGAATAATTTGGTTGGAATCCAACCAGATATTAGTTTTTGCTCTCCTGTAGCGAACCTTCTCTATATGGAAGCCATTGAAGTGGTTTTTCTATGTCGACGTCTCCATTGAGGCAACTTTGTCGCGAATTACATTCACGAGGGCACCTCGGATGATCTATCCTAGTTTGTGGGGGGGGGGGGGAGGGGCACTTCACCACGTAACTTTTTTGACAACGGCGGGAAAATTAGCAGCAAACAAACTAATTTTAAAAAGAGGAGTCTACCTAAGGACTCTGTGAGAAAACCTTTATTAGCAATTTCTTAGCCGTAGGAGCCCATCCCTGCTAGTTTTTGTTTGGCTTCTGTAGCTGCCCCCCCCCACCCCCAGACTAGGATAGATCCGTCTCCTAGGCCTGCACCTCCCCCGTCACAGAAATTTCGTGACAGAACCAGACAGCGTACGCTTCTGAATCTTGATTAATAGCTACAAACTCCTCCTGCTTGCATATAAACGCTAATGCACAAATGAAGGAAAATAAGGTTAGTTTGCCGAACGGGCCACATAATCTGCACTTTCGAATTACCGCCGTGAATGATACCATGTCGAAACCAGAACGAACAGGGGAAGAGTCGGCAAAAATTCAAAAAAAGGAAATCGCACAGACGCCCTTATATTGATTAGTTGCCCGTGTTCAATCGATTAAAGCGAATTGTTCACAATGCCTGCAGAGAGCGTTAAACAGTGGCGCTATTGTTCTTTACATGGAGCTTATAGCATATCTCCATAGCAGAGGACTTGTACCATACAAAATATTATAATACGAATCAGATCGGCATTGTTTTGCCGAACAGCTCCACGACCCACAAACTCCTATTCAACCTTGCATTATTCGTCCTTGTCCTTCCTTAATTCGTCGTGAAAGTGAAAAACGGGCGCAGCTATATTGCGACAGCGCCAAAAACGCCTCTTGAATCAAAAAGAGCTCTTTTAAACGCTCGACTGCCTCTTTTTGCTGAGAAATGGTATGGTTTAGAGATCAAAGATCAGACCCTGAATGGCGACAGCTACCCTGCGAATAGGGAAAGCACAGGTCATCCAGCCTTCTGCCGCTGGTTAACCGAAGGTCAATTACCGGAGTTAAGATAACACCAGCACTTGTGATTGTCATTTTAGGGAAAAAAGACACTAAATACCGCGTTTCCCTGGGTGGCTAACAAGCTATCAATGCTGGCAAACAGCGCTCAAAAAATCGCGCAATCTTGGACCTTGTTGTACGTGAAGTTTTCGGAGCTGAAGTGGCTAATTGCTATTGCTCATATGTGGTAGGAATTTCAAATTATTTCAAGGAATGATTTTTCAAAAATGAACCCATAAAGATCGTGGGGTTAAGAACGTGCTGGTGCGACGAGCTTATGTGCAAGTCTAGAGCAAGGTTTCCATTCTCACTCTCTATAATAACATCCAGAAAATTTATCCAAAAACCTGCAAAATGAGAATGTTGCACGATTTTTGTAACCGATTTAAAAGTAGGTGTCTGCACTAGAGCAAAAGCCAAGTGTGGATAAATGTACAAGGTGGCGCCCACTTCTAGACGTACACTCAAGCTCAAAGGCCATATTATGATAAAAACATGAAATAGGTCTACATTTTGGATATACAGTGGCTTGTAGGAGCTTAAGTTACACGTTGCAGAAAACCCTTGGTATATTCGAGAAATGGATCTATCCTAGTCGGGAGGGGGTAACGCTTCCGTGTTAGTTTCGAATGTCACTCTACGCCACACAAGCACGTTAAACGAAAGCCTTCGCATCCAGGGACCGCAGCTGAAGCTGTACCATACACCCCACCGACTAGGATTGATCCCAAGAAATTTCTGCTAACTAAATCACCGTTCTAGTTGCTTTCATAGGCAGACCTTCTATTGTCCCATCTAGTATCTCTGTGTTACCATGTATCCACAACATGAATAATAAATAAATAAATAAATAAATAAATCCTACAGCGGTTTACTAGCTGGGCGACGAATGCCGCGACGACGATCTTCGCCGATGGACCGCATTCTGGCGGTCATCGCACCAGGTTTCCTAAAAGAACGTTGTTGTATTTCAAAAACTATTTGATATAAATAAATAAATAAATAAATAAATAAATAAATAAATAAATCCTACAGCGGTTCGCTAGCTGAACGACGTATGATGCGACGATCCCTTCTGATGCACGGCCTACCCAGGAACATCACGTCAGGTTCCCTAAAAGAACTTTGTTGCCTTCACCTAACTATTTGATATCGCTGTGAGATTGGCAAAAGTTGTTTCACTGGGAAAGTATCGGAACGGCAAATCTGAACGGTGACAATGGTTTACCTTAGGCCTCCGTCATACCATCGCTCACCCCGAGCGAAGCCTAATGACAGGCTCCCATATCGACTCATCGCTTCGCGCGATCGATATGGGAGCTTATCATTAGGCTCGGGGTGAGCGTGGTATGACATAGGCTTTAGAAACACGAAAATTCAAGCATCTCGACTTGGGCTCTGCAAAGAACAAGTTCCAGGATTCAAATAAAAGGACAAGGCTTCAGTAATTAAAGGGTACAGCAGCCTGTCGCAGATAGCTGTTCGCCTACTCCATGTCGCTGACGATCCTAGGAGCTAGCGCGGCGGATTCATACGAAAAAGGCGGGGTGTTCGATCCCGCTCGTTGTGGTCCCGTTTTGCATGCCTATAAATGTAAGGACTATAATCACTCACAATATAACTGGATTTTGGTCACAGGGATGGATAGGTTGACAGGGTTGAAAACCGCTGTCTCTATTGAGTTACTAAACGAAGGAGCTAAGAATTACTGAATTACTCCCACCGTTCAGATCTACCATTGGGATAGACTCCAGATATATGATCTACCCTCGCTGGACTGAAATTCAGCATCCAGTTTGCAAAAGGGAAGCACTGATAAACCACGTCAAGGCTGCGCGCCGGATTTCGAACGTGCGATGTGATATTGATTGCGTGACAAGAAATCAATCCTACATTATGGTACATAGGAGTAACGCTACGTCATCTTCTCGTGCTAAAAAAAGCAGTAGGATGTTGGGTTGCACTCTTAATTCCGATTCAATGAATAAATGACAGTTTCATTTTTTTCATTTTTTCATTTTTTTCCGCTTCAGTGACAGTTTTACTGAACGAGTTCTTCCTGAAACTGTTTGTCATTTAATTCCAGATATAATCATGACATCGAACAGCTCCGATACATCCGACACTTCAGAATAACATTTCATTCACAGACACCCATAACAGCAAGCAAAAACGGATATGTTTAAACATATCGGTAGGCATAGAATGGTTGGCAAATCGAAAGACAAAGTGCTGTAAAATACGATTTTAAAAGGGTAAATTCACAGGTTCGGGGACAATCTTCAATCGCCTAATACTAAACCTCTCCTTCATCGCTAGGCAAAATCACCACTTATTCACAGTAGAAGACGTTAGGCTAACTAACAGTAGGTGAAGGACTGATGGACCTAAACGTCAGAACACCACAGGTGCTGAAGGCACCTCAATACAAGCGAGTTCATCACCTGCCGAAATAAACGGAGCTACACGACGCAAGGAAGTTCTAATCAGAACGAGAAGCGGGAAGAAAATGAATACCATGAAGATCAATGGGACGGACAGAACGGATGACAGCAACCTCCAGAACAAAATTGACAATTAATTTCGCAACCAAATATTATACAGATCAGCCCAACTTCGTGGAAAACGTTCTCATCACTCCCTTCGGCGCCGATGATTGGGGACATGCAGACGACGAAGAGCGCACTATGATACTTCTACGCTCCACGGAGAAGCCCACTTTCTTGAACACTGGCACCTTTCCGAACAGCATTTTGAAGCCGAGGATTTTCTCCATAATCGGACGAACTGAAAAGTTGAGGTTAAATTATTTGGAGCTTTCGAAAATACAAATATTGTGAAGCAACCAGATAACGAGATGATCAAGGACGACGTTAGCTAATCCATTTGTGATATTCGCCACGTATTCTACGTCTGCGGGATGCTGTGGAGGCAATTTCAATGCAAATGTGACTTATATAGAGACTTTCGTTGGTCGGTCTATGAGTCTACGCTAGTGTTTTATGCTTCGGAGACTCTGGTACACAGTCTCTCACCTCGGTGGGATTGAAGGCTTGATTGGCTTGGGCGGGAAACCAGAACCATCATCAATCACGTTTATCGACTTTGGACCCGAATTGAGGTGAGAACCGCAACTAGCACGATCCTCACAAACACACCCCGGAATGGTCACCGTATCATTTAGGCGCGCGTTGGCGATGGAGCGCGAAATTCTTCATTCCTAGCATTAACCACGCGAAACTCTCGTCGCCCAGGGAGTGTGGATCTAGGTTCTGCGCTCTTTCCGCGCAGAACCACGCTGGGGAAGGGACTCCGGGGTGGGTGCCACCCAAGCTGCTCGTGTGAAAACTGCTTTCCTCGGTCAGGTGGAGTCCGCAGCAGGGTTCTGCGCTCTTCTAGCGGCGAAACGCATACGGCTGGAAAAATGCGCAAAAAATGCCTCAAAGCTGCATGCACGTCGAAGCTCTTCAAATCCCAAGTAGTCAGCTGAAATACAAGTATGCCACAACGTTGGGGAATCGAACCCCCACCTCCCTCGCATGAAGCGATGCCCCACTATCCACTGGACCACGATCCGCCTGCCGGGAGGGCCATCGCAGGCGTCCAAGAGATCGATCGAATGTCAACGTGGATGCATACGCGCGATCTATAAGCTAGGAGGGCACAGACAGCTTTCTATCACAGTTTCCGCGCTCCACCGCTAACCGGTATACGCCATTCGAGGGTGCATTCGCCAGAATCGTTTTACAGGAACCGCATGAGTACGGAGAGATATCCCCCACAACAGATATGCAATATCGATCGGCTGGCCGTTGTAGATGAATTCCACCGATTCTTCTTCGGAGTTCACCATTTGAGGTGAAAATTGTGTAAACTCTGTAATATAGGCCGGCCAGCACTCACCTAGCAAGTGAAGGGTAGCTGTTTAATGAATTGCTGGGCGAAGCCGCAGGCGATTGTTTCCCCGACTGACCAGTGATAAATAATCAAAAAGGAACAGTCATCAAGATGTCTATGCTTGCAACGCACAGAGCAAATCCAGATCGACTTTGACGTTAAGATCCCAACCAGCTAATACTGCGTATAATGACACCAATTTAAGTTGAAACAAACGCGTGATGTCAGTGGGTCCCAAACGGAATAATGCGACTCATTGTCCGCCTCCTCACATAATACGACTGAACACTTCCGCATATCCTTCATGTCTGGCGAATCTGCTCACATTTTCAGAAGGAAAGCTATCGCTAACCAGGAAGAATATGCATATCCTTGAAGCAAGGTAACGGACGAAGCAGCCAAATTAAATTTTAAGAACAAACGGCTTACGTCAATAATCAATTCGTTGGAATAAGGCTGGTCATTCAGTTCGTCCAGGACGACGTCAAGTTCCAGCTTGTCCTCACAGGGCTGAAATACAAAACAAAGTACAATACAGTACAACCAAAAGAAACAGTACATGGTATCACTTTGACATTCTACCAGTCTTCAAGCTGAAAGGAGCTCTTCTTAGTCGTAACTAGTAACAGATTCATGAAGCATAGGACCTGTACATACTTCGCGACGGGGGGTGCCGGGAGCGATTGGGCGGCTAGGCAAACCATATTTCTATTGATTTTTGTCGTGCGATAACCAGCAAAAATCGATACGTACAAAATGATTCTCCTAGCCGACCACTCGCTCACATCGTGAAGTATGAGCGGGCCCATAGTTGCTAGGAGAAGAGGGGAGGGGAGGGAGGGACGACGACTCTCGTATGCACCACGCGTTGATGTTCGGGTCCCGATCAGGCCAACAAAGCAATTCCGTCCCTTCGGGGTCGATGAACAGGCACTCGACTTGACCAGCGCAATAGCTTTCTACAGCAGAAGTGCCTACATCTCAGTTGAAAACTGCAAAAAAGTCAGTGGGCCCATGCGAATTGAGTAGTGCTTCTTGTTCTTATTATTCCTCCACGAAATTGAAGAGAGTACCACAAGACCTCTCTAGCCAAGCGTTTCTCAGCAAAAATATCCAAATCGAGAAAAAAACGATGGGCAAAAAGAATATCGAGAAGAATTGAAAAAATCAGCCGCATAGATGAGTAGACTTACCTTAGCATCGGATGGTGGGATCTCTCAACGGTTAACTTCTTCACGCGGTGCTTCCAACTTCCAATCATCTTCAAACTAAAAAGGTTTTTTTTTAAATGCCATAACTACACCTAGGCGTGCTGAGCGCAGTCAGTGAAGGCGCTGGCTGTCGATGAAATAATCGATATAGTAATCGATATATGGCTCGGGTCCCGTCAAACGTGCTGAACCTTTCATCCATATGTCCAGTATTTCCTGAGAAATTCTGAAAATGGGTTCCGAATTTTGAGCAATACAGTATGCCAAGTCAGACCTCGAAGACCGTGTGCTCTGTGCATAACTCTAATTTTTCTGCCGTTAATGTCCTTCGAGGAATTAGCATTAGCTAAACTGAACCACTGACAGTAGTATAGGTATGATGTTGATCACAATTCTAGTGTATTCTAGAAATAGGAACCTTCTTCGCCTTAAGTCTCCTTTAATCGAAAAAGTTCAGAATGAGCGGAAGTCAGAAGCCTGCAATTTCCCCCCCCCCCCCCCCCCCAACCACATGCATCGCTCTTGAGATATTCAATTTCCTTTTCGTAAGGTTTCCAGAAAGTTTGTTCGTCCTTTGTGTACGTCTTTTGCTTAAGGGGAGCATAGTAGCGCGGTCAGTGGAGGTGCTGGCTGTCGTGTGCACCCGATTCCAGGTTGTTAGTTCGGATCTCCTGCCCTGGCAAACCAAGCCATACATTCCTCCGGGGTTGGTGAACTGGTACCAGACTAGCGTGGATTGTTCATCGGCTGGACACTGTAGATCGTATTGTTTAGGGCCAAATTCGCCTTCAAGTTCGCCTTTGAAAATGCCGGAAAACCCAAACTTGGGTAATAAACACTAAAATGAGTGTCGTTGCAGACAACGCACTGCCTTCAACGTCAAATTGGACACATTGGCGTATTTCTTGTGTTAAACTGAAAGTACGACTACTAGTGAAAGAAGACGTGCCTCAGAACCAAGAAACAGCTCCTCGCGTGGCGTAGGACGCTTTGGTGGGGGACGGAGCCACGACGGCATCCACGTACCAGTCTATATGATAGCTTTGTTAGTGGAGGAGCAAAAAACTAAGTTGAAAAAAGAACGAAATCAGTGAGATTTATGCTGAATAACTCGCGACGGTGCGATCCCAATCGGGGGGGGGGGGGAGCAGTCGATTCCAATATTTAAAGAAATGCAACATGCAGCACAACACATAAGTATATAGGATATATATATACCTTATGAACTGCTGTCCTCCCAATACCAAAAGCGGTTTTCTGAATTGGTTTCCTAGTTGTGGGGGAGGAGAGGGAAGGAGTAATGAAAACACAGTAAATTGAACAGAAACCTGGGAACAACTACAATACTATAAAACCGTGAAGATTCATTAAAGCAATGGTGAGCGAGTCGACGCGCACCTATATCGGTACGGCATCGCGGGAATTCAAATGGGTATTTCGAGCAAAGACGCTGCAGCCTCTTCATAGCTTGTCCATAGTTCCATAATGAAATCTTTTTAATATTTCAGCGTAACGCATTCCCAAGGGAGGGGATCAGGTAAAGTAAGGTAAGGCATTCATATGTTATATTGTATCTTATATGTATCGATGCATAGCTACCATTAACAATTCATTGCCTCCCCCCCCCCCCCCCCGATTAGGATTGTACCCTCGCGACTTAATACCCAAGGGTGGCGACGAGTTGTCCGCCACAAATTCGACGAGTTATCCCACAATGCTCAAGCAGTCGTTGCGGGGCTATACGAGCTCTCCTACTCTGTCTTATCCATATCGTCTGATTTTCGGAGCTAACTATAGGAATACCGCTCGAACTGAATTCGCGGTATGAATCTCGGTTTGACCTTGTAGAACAAGAATCATGTGACAACATCCTTTACATGCTGGGTATTTTGAGCGATAATTCTGTGAGCACAGCGACAAACAGTGAAACAATCAAGGAGCACATAGTTGACGATGACTGAGTAGGCACTGTAGGATCTATTCTAGACGGGAGGGGCAACCGTAAAGTGTCATTCGCGGACGTCATCTCATGCCACATAACCAGATCCCCTGGAGTGAAAGGAAAGCTCTCGTATCATGAGATAACAATTGAAGGTATATGTCGCGTAGGTGAGCAGCATTGGTAGGTATGTGCGCGCCAGCCAATTGTATCCAAACAGAGTGTTGGCCGAACACATGCCAGCCAACCAGGGTACCAACTGTACATGCTCTCTGAATGGCATGCCCATTCCATGCGATCTGATTGGTTTAAGCGATCCCACCTACCAATGCTGCTCACCTACGCGACATATAACCAACTGAAGCTCTCGTGGAAGCTTAAACATGGGATTGGAGACGCAAGTCACTGTATGCCCCCTCGGATTAGGATAGGTAGGTCCGGGACTGCTCTGAGACAGCCGACAAAGCCAGCTGTGTGGTGGCAAGTCTCCTTCACCTACTGAATAGCACCACAATTTGATGATGACGGTGTATTCAACACCACCGTGTATTGATTGGACTAGGGGAGAACTGTAGGAAAACTCGTCTCATTGTTGGCGCCCAACTGGTGATTACACTTGGCTGATTAGTCGCGAGTTACAACATAGTCCGAATTATTGTTCACCTAACTAGAGAAGGATTTCACCTCCCGTGGGAATTCAAGTTGAGACCAGGATCATTAGAAAGAGCTCGGAATGCTGATTACGACTGTTGTTGTCAAAATTGCAAAATGAAAATCCTGAGAGAGCTATGGCCTGCCGCAATCGGGGAGCCTCATCATAGGCTTGCATTATGACACACATGGCGCAAAATGTGCGACACACCTGGCGACACACTTGGAACAAAGGGTTTCGAAGATAAATTATGATTTGCAGAAAACCGGCGCAACGGTAACCGAACCAACGACGTCGCACCTGATCAGCAGGAGCACTACCTATGCGCCACTGCCGCAGCCGGCGGGCCATTCTTACGGAAACCCGACGACTCACCACCCTCGTGCCAGGTGTGTCGCACAGCCACCCTGTGGTGAGGCCCTCGATTTCGACAGGCCATAACTCATTCAGGAATTTCATTTTGCAATTTTGACACGCATTTTCGTAATCAGCATTCCGAGCGCTTGTTAATGATCCTGGTCTCGACTTGAATTCCCACGGGAGGTGAAACCCTTCCCTAATAAGTATCTAGTGATATAAAACAGTGTATAGTGTACACCCTTCTTGTCTAGCAATTCAGCTCACCGTGTCGGAAGGTGACCGAGAAGGAAAAAAGTAACCACACAGATGGATAATAGATATCGACTTACGTCAAACATGTCGCCGTTGCAGGGAGGCCCGTCATTCACTATCCTCTTCCAGCCATATTTGGAAAACTGCACGCCGGGAGGATCAAAGGGATCTCTTGTCCTCTTCACACTATTCCAGCTCTTCACCTGAAAATGCTCTTTCCTATCACCGTAATTACATCTGGGCACGTTATGCGCAGTCGGCGGATGTACCGGATGTTGTGTGCGGCACGATTTACAGTTCGGGTCCCTACCAGGCCAGTCAAGCATTCCGTATCTTCGGGGCCAGCGAATTTGTCCCAGAAGGACAAAATGTCATTCATCGGCTGACCACCATAAGCATGTAAATAATCTTGACGATATAAAGTGGAAGTGGAATGCATTATGACTCCCACAATGGGACTCGTTGCCGTCGATTTCAACACTTTTACAGCAAATCTGTAGTCGGAATCATCTCTTTTAGCGAACAATGCACTATGCACTGCACTCACTGTCTGCCTTTATTGACTGCTTGATGATCTACGTTAAAGCAGTTCCCTTGTACGAGTAAGTTGTAGGAACTATTTATCAGGGGCTACACACTGAGCAGGCCTATAAGGGGAACTTTCGGTGCAGTTTCCTACCAGGGATAGGCCACTCTCTTCGTTTTTAATTTGCTCTTCTAACGTTGAATTCTATGACGGTGATTCTTGATGTCGTCACGATTTCCTTTTGCTGCATGTATTGTCAAGAATGTGTGAACTGCTTATATGAGTAAACCAAAAGAAGCGGCGGGATGTAGTTGAATGTTGTCGGAAAAGGTACTGAATCAGTTTTTGCTCAGAAGAAAAAGAAACTGATTTGCCTCCTGATCTCCTCTAAAGCCGTACAAAATTTGCCGTTAATTCATTAATGAAAAAAGCCCCCAGCCCAAGATTTGCTGCTGAAGCTGGGGTTCTCCAACAGGTTAAAAACGAATTACATCTGAGGTTTCCCAGCGACAGAGTTTCTGGTAACCTCATTCACTCTCTTGCACATCCGCCACAAAGCTAATGGTGGACCATTCCACAAAGACGATGAACTCGTTTACAAGATCTTTTGCAGTTTCCTAACCAGGAGGGACCATTTCATTTGTTATTAAGCCACTTTTCCAACGGCAGCGCTGCTTGTCTCCCCCTCCGACTTACCAGGATGGAACCAAAGCGTGTTCTGACCGTATGTCTCACACAAAGAAGAATCCAAGGCTTCGTTAAAAATAGCGTTTTTTGTTTGAGGCCGGAAAATTAGTTTATTCCAAACCTCACGGACAACTTTTCTGAAACATCCATCAAACACGGGGTACTCAAACAGCAGTTCACACAGAACTGCCAGGCTTGCTTCACCGTGTGTAGACTAGCTCACATCATCTGTCTTCCTCTGGCTCTCCTGTATTTACCCCATTCACCGCTGGTCGTGTCATAATGAAAAATACCATTATCGATTAGGTCGCGCGGCCTGATCAACGCTGGCAAATTTCATTATATGACACCACGCCGCGTAGCGATTGGAGCGAAAACTAAACCAAAACAAGAAAGTGACAACAGTAATTTACAACTGGAACAGTTACCTCAACGCTGACCACCTCTGCTACATTCTCGGTTCTGATATCCACGGTCGTGGCCCTGAAACGTCAATAGCGATGCTCAAATCGGTGAACGTTGTTTAAATTAAAGAACAAGACAGGTACACCGAGCCACAGTCAGAAGCATGTAGATTGAGGCTTATCCTAAAACGACACCCTTCCTACCAGAACGTCAGATCTGAATCTGTTAAATACATCGTGTGTTAATTAGGGAACATAAATTGCAAACGGTCTTTCATACCATCTAAATCGAGACTTACTAAATGGGAAAACATTCTTAATGCCTTACCTTGACTTTCTCATTTCAAGGGGTTCAGATGTATGCCTATACAACGAAAACGAGTACCTCTACAAAACCCCTTCTCCACCCTTCAAATAGAAGAAAGGTATGTTCCATCTTCACGAAATTCTTGAACCTACCGAGTTAGTGCGCGACCTTGGAATTGTACAGTCTCACATGACGACACTTCTCCAGCACCGACAAAGAAAAACCCAAAAATACTGCTTTATGGGCGCAAGGTCAGATGATTCCTTTACATTGCAATAATTTCGCATACAAAATGTTTGGAAGGTATTGCCTTGTGAGGTTGTAGCCCTATCAGCCCTGTTCAACGACTTTGCAAAAGTGGATCATAGTTCTCTACCAATTCAAGGGTGAAGATTTACGAAGTAATCAAGCTTCACTTTTCGAAACTACAGTTATTTCTGCAAGGTGTAGCATAACTTCGAAGCTTATCGGAGCTCAAATTTTACACCACATTCCTGAGTTCAGACATCCATCTCCATCTGGAGCAGGAATTGTTTCGATGTAAACAAAAGTAAAGAAATAATAAAGAAAAGCTGAAAAATAAACTACTTACGCCGACACGGCCTTCGCTGGCATCGGTTGATGCTGAGCAGGTGCTGGCTCTTCACCATTCATAACCTGAAGAAAACCGAAAATGTTTGATGCAACAGAACGGAAAACTTGGAGCACACGATTTCGAAAATTTCTATCGTGCTAGAATAGCTTAGCAGCCCTCAATATGAATTTTCATGACGTCGCATTAAAAATATGTGTTGACCGAAATGCGAATCGATTTGGAAGGTCAAAATATTGCGGCGCGGTACCGCTAGTCCATAACCCATAACGTGGCACGTATTAAAGCGGTAATAAACGAATATCAAAGTTAAATAGAGGGGTGTACAAGCCATGTTAAAAAACGACTTCCAAAGGATCATGACGCCGTGTCAAAACAGAGGCTGGGACATGAGGAAATCTCGAATCTTTTTCCAAAAAAAAGAGACAGCAGAGGAAAAATTCAGAAATAGATTAAATGTGTGCATTTAAATGATTCTCATCAGCTTCTTCTGGCATATACAAACAGTGGCTATTTTGCAGTTTACCTGGAGCATCCCACAGTCCGTCACTGCGGTCGTGATGCGCGTTAGCCGGGGAGGGGGGGGGGGGGGGGTTCTTCCTAAGAGGGGATTTCTTCACTGTACACCATACGGTGATGGCACGTAAAAACACCCCCCCCCCGTGCAATCGATTGGGTCAGGCTTTCGCGATGGGGCGCGCGCGCACCGTGCAGTGGAGCCGACGACGCGGCATCGTCCGCTGGCTTGACAGCTTGGAGGGGGCTGAAAGGGGTTACACCACTTTTCGGTACAGTACTTATGAGCGCACGACTCAGTGGTATCAAGTAACGACGTGAGGGCAACGGATAAGGCATCGTATAGCATGTAGCATGTGCTGTAATTTACTTTGATAATGTACATGTACATGTACACTGATACATGTGATGTAATTTACTTTCATTTTTCTAAAGCATTCGATAGGGTGGACCATTCTAGACTTATGCAAAAACCTGAACATCTGAACTTCCATCCCTTAGTGTGTAAATGAATACAAAATCGTTCAGAGCGTAGTTTTCAGGCCAGGATAGGAGGTAATGCAAAACCTGAACATCTGAACTTCCATCCCCTAGTGTGTAAATGAATACAAAATCGTTCAGAGCGTAGTTTTCAGGCCAGGATAGGAGGTACTTTTTGAGTCTGTAAGTTGGTGAAGAGCGAAATTCCTCAGATAGGGGTCTTTTCCGCAGTTCTGTTCGCTATATACGTAGCTGGGCTGCCATTGATTCTTGAGGAAAGCCGATATCAAGATCAATGGGAAAATTGAATCAGGTACCGATGTGGAGAGAGATTGGAAAGGATTTATGAGTGGTTAACTATCTGGAAGTTACCTCTTGCCCCTGAGAAAAGTGTACATATGAGATTAGAAGGGTCGAAGTGCTCTGCTTGGTACTCGTTGAGAGGACAAATGTTGAATGCAGTGGTTAAGATGTAAGATTTGGGATTTCATTACAATAATGAGCAACACAAACTGCCATGTCTCATCCGTAGAAGCCTTCCATTTCATAATCGTGAAACTCTTACCATAGACATTATCACCAAAAGCATGTAGATTATTATAGCTTTCATTAAGATTAACTCTGAGCGGAAGTAACTCTTAAATCCGACGTTTTGGACCAAACTCATAGAATGGCAACGTCGAAATGGATGCTATCCTTTAAAAAATGTGCATCCTAAGAGGGCTGTATGAGCAAAACAGACTGTGTGACATATACACTCAGTAACCAACTGAATTTCACAACCACGAGTAGTAAGAGCACTTCCAAAGTGCATATGCTTAGAATTCACTGTGCTCCAGTTTCGTAACAGCTGTTGCAAGGTGCTTCTCTTTAGCGTTTACCGTAAAATATGCCGTGTCGTGGCTGCAAAATGGCTCCACGCCCAACTTCGAATTACGCCAAGTTGGTACTGTTCTCCGTAATCTAAGTTCCTGTTCCCATCGAAGCTACTAAGCCGGCGGATGACGTGTCGTCGGCTCCACTGCACGGTGCGCGCGCGCCCCATCGCGAAAGCCTGACCCAATCGATTGCACGGGAGGGTGTTTTTACGTGCCATCCCATACGGTAAAACAACATGCCGTGCTTTCCTTGGCGCGATTCATCCTCAGCGCTAGGATTCAGCCAGAATGTGAAACCTTAGAGAGAAAAATGATGAAGAAAGCGCGTCCTCACAATAGTGCACCACTCTCCTAACACGCATTGTGTCCACTATACATTGTATCCGACCAAATTTTTGGATACTTGGATGATTCGGATGACACCTGCGACCGCATTTTTAGATGATTCGGATGACGGCGATTTCGCGAACCACGGATTTTTGAGTGATTCGGACACGGCCAATTTCGGATGACTCGGACCAGGATGTCCGAATCGATAATCCGAAAATGGCTCATTCCAGTGTAAAGCGCCCACAACACCTTTAAAAGCTCAAAACAACGAGTAAGTTATACTCCGTTTTGTTGAACCTACTCCATCTGCCGTTACACAGTCTCGTAAACACCCTGACGTTACTCTTCTTCCTCTATTTCGTTATGAGGAGATCCTAAATACCACAGGTGTATTGCGATTGCGCCTATACGACCTTTCTGGGAATTCGCAGTTTTACCTTTCCATCGGTTCATGCTCGATTAGATGTGTTTCAGAAATCGCAAACCGTCATCACAATGAGAAGCACCACCCTGTTAACATGGTATGCGCGGGAGGTTATCTCCAGGCGTCTGTCGCTGCTTAACCAAGGGCGAATTAGCCGTGTCAACTTATGACACACAACACAACAACTACGCGCGACAGTTATAACCAAAAAAAAGAATCGAATTTGCCTTAGGGCCTATTCACATTTCGCGACAGCAGCGACAGAGTTACACGGGTAAAACACGCGTATCGACTTTGCTGAGCGAATGCTCGGCATCAATCAATCCGCATGCATTGCACGAGCGAGTCCATAGCTGCGGTTGCAAAGTGTGGGCAGACCCTAGATGTCCAGCAAACCAAAGGGATGCTCGGGAGATGTCGCAAAAAGTGGCTTACTCTCTCCTGCATTCCTTGTTGAGAGATACACTTTCGAAATTCAAGTATGGAGCGTTTTTCGCGCCATGAATGAGAGCAACTTCCAACTACATAATTCAACGTCTATGCCAGAATTGGAATGTAAGAGGCCATTTTGTCCAAGAACCGATCACGGCTTAATAGCTTCATCATGAAAAGTTGGAGAGGTATTTCTGACAAAAAGTGGTCGCCGACCCACTATCGTTTCTGGTATACATTCACCATCGGATCCTGAGCTATCAAAGAATTCCAAAATCTATCCAGATCATAAACATAATGTGAAGCGATGAAAACAGGGTTTCGAAACGGATAACACTACAGATTTGAATGCAGGCATTGTGAGCCATCTTTGAAGATCACAGCAATTTGTCCTATTAGGGGGGGGGGGGAGACACTTCACTCTGCCTTTTCGAGGGTGAATTTCTGAGCAGGCTTAAAGGAGGACCGTTCTACGCGGTTTCCTACCGCGGATAGGCCACTTTCCTTGTGTTCAAGGTAGTAACAACAACAACAAATAACCGGAACAATTACCTCGATGGTGACCACCTCTGCTGTTAGGTTTTCGCGTCTGATATCAACGGTGCCTCTGAAACAGGCTCACTTCATGAGGCTGACGCTAAACGTTGAAACGAGAAGATGGCACATGGTGCAAGTATGCGAAGGGGGGGGGGGGGAGGTTCCACCTTCACTTTAGTCCATAAAATCCTGGCAAATTGTCGAAAAACTATCAATTATTTGTTTTTTATTCACTCTTTGTTAGTCATTTATGCGTGGATCTTGAAGATCCACGAAAACGAAACAAAATACCTTAAGGACAAGATCGGAACGAATAAACCATATTAGTGGTTATAGACAACACCTCAGGGAAGAGTGCGTTGAGCGAAACACGGATCGATTTAGAAGGTCAAAATAGTATTGCGGCGTGGTACAGCTAGACCATAACGCGGCACGCCTTAAAGCGGTAATAGACAAATATCAAAGTTAAATAGAGGAACTTGGTATCGAAGCCATGTTCAAGTACGATTTTCAAAGCACCATGACACCGCGCCAAAGCCGGAACTGGGATGTGAACAAATCTTGGAATTTTTTCCATTAAAAAAGAGACAGCAGAAGAAAAATTCTAAAAACTCGATTAAATGCCTGCACATAAATGACTCTGCCCAACTTCGCCGTTTGTCTGGCATAAACTAAACAGTGACTATTTGGCAATTTATCCAGTGTATCCTATAGTCACCATTGCGGGACACCTTTAAAAGAACAAGCGCACATCGAGTGAGTTATGCTTCGTTTTGTTGAACCTGCGCTATCTATCATTTCCTTTTCTCCTTGAAGTTTCCTGGAAATCCTAGATTTTTCCATTACGTTATGGAGAGACACAAAATGTCCCAGGAATATAGAGAGGGGGGGGGGTGTTCGCCGAGTACGTTTTGTGCTGTACGAAACGTGGAATGTTTAGCAGCGCTCTGTGTTCTACTCGTACGGTAAACTGAGGAAGGCCATTTCTGAGGCAGTAGGACATATATGTGCCTTCTTACCAAGGCGGATAACCATTGGGTACAAGGTAACCCCTCCGAGCCGATAGTCGCTCGGAGTTGCCAGTTCCTAGCATTCTTTCTAGATTTGATACCTCACAAGGTGGTTCAGAAAAAAACAGAAGGTGAGCGTCGTAATGAGGAGCAGAACTTTGTTGATAAGGAATGTGCAGGAGCTTGTGCAGGCGTCTGTCGCTGCTTAACGAGGAGTCAATTAACTGGGTCATATTGTGACAGACAAGTACTCATGGTCTACTCTCCAAAAACCGAAATTTCCAGGTTCCCTGGATGGCTAAAAATCCTGACGGATACCTTGGAAATCGTTAAAAAATGGCTTATTCTCTATTCCCATATTTTCGGAATTCAACTATGAATGGTTTTTTGCTCTTGAATGATATTAGTTCCCCACCGATTCAAGAAAACTCTGAAAACTTCAAGAGAATTCTTATGGACAAACTCCGAGGAATCGTAGAACAAGATGGACTCACTTTCTATGGCAACAAAATGACGAAGAATGATCCTCTGGCCGAGTCTTTCGACGTGCCGTCCTTACGAAATATGTACGTTGTTGACGTGAGTGGCGGCTGGAGCACACTTGTTGGCGAGGGCTGCCCGTAGATCAGAGTGTCGAAACACGTCAGCTGAAGACTCCTCGAGTTGCCTTCAATCGTAAACAACAGTTAGACACCTATGTGGGATTGGCCAGTTGGCTACGATGAATAGGAACCGGTGCTTTATATTCCTTACATTAAGTGCCTTTTATTAGTAAATTTCAGTGCCTTTTTAGAACAAATCAAATAGTGATTCAAAACCCGTATAAAAAATCGTAAATGTGCGTTCGGTTTGTACAAGCTTATTGAAAACCTAATGAACAAAAGTGGCTGATCTCTGGCGTTACAAGTCGTCCAAATTTCAAGCTGATTGCCCAAGATGACTCGTGTGCAATCATCAACAAAAACGAAAAATGGGCGAAATACAAAAGCAGACAATTCGCACATTACTTTTGCTACGAGTACTACAATATCAAATTTCTGAATATTAGAAGAACCTCCAACCAGTGCTCATCAATACCCTGGCGCGGCTCTTCACACGGGACCTGCCGGGAGTGCAAAGTTCTATCTCAGTGAAATGCCAGCAAAACCGTCTTGTTGTTCAAGAAGGGAGACGTGCACGACATTGGCAACTGTCGCCCCGATCTGCCTGCTGTCCGTAGTCTACAAGCTGTTCACTCGAGTCTTTATGAATAGTATCAGCAGAGCCCTGGACGAAGGACAGCCAGGCGAACAAGCAGAATTTCGGAGAGGATTCAGCACGATCGACCACATACACACCATTGCGAAGCTCAATGAAATCTCACGAGAGTACATACAAGCTGCCGATGTGCCTTACGTTCATCGACCTGAAGGAGGATTCGATTCTGTCGGAACGGAAGCGGTCGTCGAAGCCTTCCGCACTCTGGCCGCTCCTACTCAGTACATCAGAGGAGTACCTCGAGAGCTACAGCAGATTCACGACCAAGATCCCACCATTCTACAACGACATCGTCATCGACGTGAAGATAGTGGCTGCCCAGGGGGTACTATACTATACTACTATACTGAACGTATACCCGCAGCACTTTACTGTCACTCCCGGAAACTTCATGCGCGAATTAGAAGGGGAATACATGGGAGTGAAGACTGGAGGTTGCCAGCTGCACCGTGTTCGCTTCGGTGACGACATCGTGCTCATCACGCCGAGCATTAGCCAGGCGGAGCGATTGCCATCGCTGCGCCACCCCGCTCCCACAGCCGGCGCGCTCCGCTCCGTCCAATAGGAGATCTGCTACCGAGGAACAGAACAGAGCGCGTCTGCTATTTGCGTGGCGAGCGCCGATCACCACAACCCGGCGGGCTGTTTCCAACCGATGCAAACCAATGGCGGCCCTCAGCTTCAGGCGGAACGTTGAACAGTCCCCTTTTTTCTCCATTCTACCTCCATTTCCCGTTTTCAGTTCCAATCGCAGGTCATGGAGTCTTAGGTCTATCCTAGTGCGGGGGGGGGCACACTTTACTATTTCTGTTCCACAACGGCGGCAGAATTGAAAGTGAACGACGACGTTTCCTTACAGCTTGCTGACCGGGATAGACCACATTGCTTGCAAACCCCACTCCCCCTCCCCATTTCCTTGGTTTTTTGACCCTTTTGTCGTTCATAGGATTACATCGCTACTTAGTTTTCCTTTTTATTATACAGTCCCTTTTGTGCCACTTTGTACATCTCTAGAGCATTCGTAGATTTATAACGCACATAAAATTACACAAAAATACAACAAAAAATACAACAAAAACAAAAAAATAGCAAGAAATATGTAGCTTCTTGCGACCCAGTCTAGAAGGATGAAGGGGCCTTGTGCAACTGTTCTACTAGAAGCGGCACCAGCTCGCTCTGAAGTTTGAAGAGTAGATTTCGACTAATTTCTTCTGATCACCACCGGCAAAAATTTAGGCTTATTCGGCGTCAAACTTTTCTCTGAACAATCTTTTCTGGAGAACGTCTCCGCTGCGATCTGACATAGAAAGTTTTGACTGGTCGTGGCAGATCTCCCTTAGGAAGTGCAAAAATTTTGCATCACACGGGAGCCGAACCACTGACCTTCCCTTGTAATTCCTGCGCAAAGGTGCAACATTTCAGTATCCTACACTGTTTCATCTTCATTTCAACAAGCAGAATCACTATATGATCCAACTAAAGTCATTTAAGTTGTAAAAAATTTGAAACTTTATAGTGCACCAGAAAAGGACGGCGCCATGCAGTCGTCTAGATTTTCATTTGATTGATAGTGCGAATGCTGCTTACTTGAAACTGCAAAGTGAAGATATGTGTGCTTTTTCTCCACACAACCCGAATTTTTGCTGACAGGCGAACGAAAATCACAACATTTCAGAGAACTGAAAGGCGAAATCTCTTTTAGTCCATAAATATGTCCCCTCATTGTGATTTCAGATCGGCAACAACCTATTATTTTCCTAAAGAGTTGAAAAATTAAAAATTTTACGCAGTTTTTAAGTTATTGCGGAGAAAATGTTCGTCTAGATAGGCATACGTTTGGAGGGATAAAGAAGCATAGCCGCTTGCAGCGCAGATGTCAGATTGCGCGCTACAATGAAACAATAGAATACGGTAGCGCACTTGTCGACCTTTAAGGAGTGGTTCTTTCTCGCGTGACTGGAGCTGCACCAGGTTCACCAATGTCGGAGTCCGACACTGAGTCCTCGTTAGGCTCTAAAAACGAAGCGATGTCGAGGACCACCCGTCGGACTTTGAAAATGAAGGTGGTCTGCAAGCCGAGCCGGATGAGCACGAGAACGAGCCCGACGGACGTCAGCCTCCAGCACCTGCCCGGTACAATCCTTGGCTGGAGGAAGACCTTCCGGAGGAGATGGACATCCTGCTCAAACTCCTTCACGATGAGTGGAGGAGCAGGATGGAGCGAGAGACCGTCGGTTGGGAGGACAGTCTCAGATGGAGACTTGCTTATTTAATGACGATGATTACACCACCTGACACCCCAAGCAGTTCGGAGGCGGATACTAGCGAAGAATCCGATGGCGTAGTCTCTCATGAAGAAGAAGATCAGGATTATTAGCAAACTTATATTTGAATTGCACTTGATATAGTAAGAAATAAAATTAAAAAAAAACAAAAAAGAAACGAACAGGCGCATGCCGCGAAGACCCACCGCGCGTGTGCGGGAACGTGCAGCGGTGGGGTGAGGGGACGCGTTGTTACCCCCGTAATCGCTGCAGCCGATCATATGCCTAGTCTGCGCGGCCAGGCCCGTGACTGATTGGCTGCTGCCGTTACGGTGGGAACAACGGCGCGTTCCCGCACCCCCGCGGTCTGTCTTCGCAACACCCACCAAACGAACCTTAAAGCGTTTCGAAATGCATGCCACATACCGGGTCTGTTCGTTAAGAATCTGGTCTGACTGGAGTATGCCTGCGTCGATCACGCTAGGGTGATCGACAGAATTTATTTCGGACGACTTTTAGTGGACGAGCAGAGGGGACTTACAAGACACGGTAAGAGCAAACACTATGGGAAGATTTCTCATCCTTCAAATAGTAGCAAAGCAAGATCAACGACGACAACTGTCCGCAGGCTCGAGCTCACCACTCGGGCGCTAGTAGATGGTAGCGCTGCTTGGGTGGCGTAATGGCAGAGGTTCTACTTCACGTATGTAACGCCGAGAGTTCGAATCCCTCACTACGCCGTCTCTTTGCACACCTACTCTAATATCGAATTTCCATGAGAAATCTGAGTCTTCCGATGCCCTGAATGACATGTTAATCTATCCAAAAGACGTACTAAGAGTTCTTGCATCGTTGAAAGATACCACGTCGTCCATATATGATGGTGTCCCTCAGATTATTTTTAAAAGATGCGCTTTAGCGCTTTCTAAAC
This sequence comes from Heligmosomoides polygyrus polygyrus, assembly GCA_947396885.1. Classification (NCBI taxonomy): domain Eukaryota; kingdom Metazoa; phylum Nematoda; class Chromadorea; order Rhabditida; family Heligmosomidae; genus Heligmosomoides; species Heligmosomoides polygyrus. The sequence continues at coordinate 5,367,131 of OX377206.1, read as the reverse complement.
CACTTTCGATAATATTCAATAATTCTCTATTATTTGGTAAAGTTCCTGACATTTGGAAAAATATGCTGGTCACGGCTATTCCGAAATCACATAATCCTTCTTTCCTCTCTGATTTTCGTCCTATAAGCATTTCACCAACGCCAATCAAAGTGCTGGAAAAGCTTATTAGAGATAAATTAATAGCCTGGTTTGTTATAAATAAAGTTATTCCTTCTGCGCAGCATGGATTCTCAAAGGGTGCTTCTACGACAACTCAACTAGCTGACTGTCTTTTCGATTGGAGTACTACGGTCAATAAAGGTGATTGCGTTGACGTAATTTACTTTGACTTATCCAAGGCCTTTGATAAGGTCAGTCACAGAAAGCTTACCACCAAGCTGTCAGAATTGGGAATTGGAAGACGATTGCTTTTGTAGATAAAATCGTACTTAGAGAACAGATACATGTATGTTAAAGTTGGTAATTCCTTTTCGAGTCAGCGTAGATGCACGAGCGGTATCCCGCAAGGGGGAGTTCTATCACCCGTTCTATTCATAGCTTACACATATGACCTTCCGTATAAACTCAAGACACACTCTGCTATTAGCGTTCAAATGTTTGCAGATGATATCAAGGTGTACGGTACTTATAATGCTTCAAATCAGTCCATAGTCATGGAGGCTTTAAATCAATCAATTCTTAATATGATTTCTTGGGTTAGCGATTGGGACATATCAGTGAATCTTGCCAAAACTTCTGTGATCCATTTTGGTGCTGGAATTGCACCTGTTTTCAGGTTCAATGATATTACTTTACAACAAGTCGACGTGATTATGGGTCATAAATCTGGAATCCTCAAACAAAAAAGCTCCAAAACAAAATTGAAAAACTGCAACAGACGTTTACTCGAATACTAGTTCACAGATGCATGCCAGATCTGCAACCACTGAATTACGAAAGCAGTCTAAAATTTTTGAAACTAAAATCTCTAAGGTACATACGTATTTTTAATGATTTGGTCTCCTGTTTCAAGCTGTTTAAAGGTGAGCTAACCTTGATGGCTAGTAAATATTGGACATTTAGATAGATAAGAGATATCGTACCAGTATACTTTCTCTTCAGTTTAAGAACCCAGGGAAGAGATTTCCTTGTGACAGTGTTAATATTGTTCTCTCTCGTGGGGCAGTTTGGCTACAGAAACTTCCAGCTCATGTCTTAGAAGCACCTACTGTTGTCACTTTCAAGAGTCGATTAAAAAAGATTGACTTTTTAAGTATCCTTGGATTACAGAGCTGATTGCTTTGTGGTGGCGTTACCAGGACACCTGAGGTAGAAGAATCATATGTGGACGTGTATGTCGTCTTGTGAAACCTCCCGCAATAGTGACGGAGCGATTCGTGTCCAAGAACTGAGTCATCATACCTGCTTCACGATTTTTTTACTGATGTTATCGGCTGATCAGAACAAGGATGGTCTAAGAGTTGATTTTTCTAAATTTTTTTATTCTTGCGTTTCTTCTTCTCAAGTGGTATAAATAGTCAAGCACTTTGCTAAAATTGAACAATTTTTCTGATTGAAAGGTGGAGATTCTCGCAGTGATATTCGAGTCGTTGTTCCACGTACGTCTAAAATCCTTCCCTGGTATGTATCTATGAGTTCAATGGAGCCAAGCTGAGAAAACCCAGAGGACATAATGAAGTGCTGTTCGCTCGAATGGCTGCTTTGACAGCACACGCAAATAACGACCAAGTCTCTCTCCCGATATTTAAAAGCATGACACCAAACAGCGAGGGAATTTTTGCCTGAGAACCTTTTACCTTTACTTGCGAGCTGCCTAGTGAACAGGTTGGTTAATGACCTATGCCATGCTGTAGAAGCCAAAATCAATTGATATGGACAAATTAATAGATGTCCCTAAGGCCTATCGCGTCGCGCCGGCTATGGGTCGCGGCGATGGTATTGAGCGGGTACGAACTGCGTAGCTACCCGCGCAACACTGTCGCCCCGACCCGTCGCGGTAGTATATCAAGGGCCCCGCCTGAAGGCCCCCGCACAATTCTGCGGCAGCGCCGCTCGCCGCTATGGGTCTGTTCATACTTCGCGACTCGTCGCCCGTGCAAAACATTCACATCGATTAAAACCGAGCGCGCGCCGCCTGTTCATACTTCTGCGCGCTGCGCTCCTGTCGCGAAGTATGAACAGGCCCTATGCTTAAGGATAGGGCAGGGACGCCGCCAACGGCAAGCCCTGCGTCCTCGCCCTATGGTTGAGAATAGGGCCGCAGCGTTGCCGCAGAAGTGTGCAGGGGGCTTAAGACATTTTATACTTCGGCGACAGCGCGAGCGGGAGCCCTGGCATAACGGGCTAGAGCGCTCGCGCGCACTCTGTTCCGCTCCCGCCGGGCGCTTCGCACTGCGACGAGCCGTCGCCGACGGGAGTATAACACCCTGCAAAGTATAACATGCCTTACTCGCTGTGAAGTCAGTCCATTCATCACGATATTCTTACACTCCTCATGCCAATTCACTATACAAACTATCACATTTGATATGGAATGTAGTGATCACTCGGCTGTTGCTACATTTGTGGTGTTGAGGCAGAAAACTATCAGACACCTCGAATCACTGCACGAGCGTAGACAATCAGCAGGTTGCATGCGCTTCCATGGTTCAAGCCGTCTAGGAGTCATTAACAGGCAGGATAGTATGAGATCATGCCTTCATAAACATTTACTTCTACAACAATGATACTCATGCAACTACAAAGGTAGAAACGTAGAATATCTAAACCAGAACAACACAAAGGAAGCCATAGCTGTTTGACATCCTGGTGAGGCTTCACAAGTCAGCAATTCGAAAAGAGAGAACAAGAACATGCACCCTGCTCTGCAACACCATTGGAGAGCTCACATGATCGACTCGGAAGAAAATATCTGGCAGCGGAACGGTCGTGACCGAAGAACCACTCCTAACACCACTCCTCCTCTTCATCTTGAGCCGCGATACCACCGCTGTGCGCGGCCGCACTTCCGAACCCTCCAAATCTGCTGGTTGTGCAGTTTGCGTCATTCGCGAGGAACTCTGGTACAGCCTGCAAATAAAGCAATGAAGCAAAGGACTCAAAGGAGAATAAAAGCGCCAAAAGACAACCTGCTCGGCCTCGGTGAGAATCTCGACGAGACTCTTCTGGGCCAGACCTCTGTTTTGATCCGAGAGGTAGAGTGATGTCGCACGTCCAGGGTTTCCCACACGTCCGGTTCTAAAGCGGGCATCGAACAATTAATCAAAACGCTAGAGCTAAGCGCCCAACTACCTGCCGATGCGATGAACGTAGTCCTGTCCGTTGGTGGGAAGATCGTAGTTGATCACGTGATCCACTCCTTTGATATCCAGCCCGCGTTCAGCGACCGCTGTCGCGATCATCACCTTCAGAGGACAAAGAATGGAGCGTTAAACGTCCACGTTCAATGGAGAAACCACAGTCTCACCGGCGTCTTTCCCTGACTGAATTCGCGAACGGCCTCTTCTCGCTGATTCTGGTAACGATCACCATGAATCGTTACCGACGGTATGCCGAATTCGCTAAGCATAACTCCAAGCGTGTCAGCGAACACCTTGCGTGTCACGAAGACCAACGTCTTCTTTTTGAACACATCCGCTTCTAAAAACATACATATGGTCATTTAGAATTTCAGTAGTTATCTAGGAGCCGATTGTAAGTGAGCCCTTTACAGCAAGCTCAATGAACTTAGCTTTGACCTATGACCTCAACCTTTAGGTAAGCGAAGGCTGTCTTAAGCATAGGTGTCACATCAAAAGTTAAACTAGACGGACAACAGTAGGAAGGCAAAAATCGTTCTTTCCGCACTGAAATATACCATTTTCACGTCCAATTGACACATTTCAAATCCAATTGAACACTTTTTAAACCGAAACGGACACTCTTCTAGCAAGCCTGCGCGTTGGAAATCAAAATTAACGTCTTGCAGATCAAAACAGGCTTCTTACACATTCCAATGGATGAGTACTACAATATTTTTTATTCAAAGAAAATTTCGCAAGACTTTTACTGAATTTTTCAAATTCACCTACCCAAACGCACACATTGTTTAACATTTCATCAATTTTTCTTTATCGTCCTAGGGAAAGCCGTGAACTAACATTCGTTTTGAAGCGAAGGAATGCAGAAATCACTTACTACATTTGAAAAAGATCACGCCTTGCACTCGTCTAGTTCGCCGCGACTTTCATTTGATCGTGTAAAGCGTAAATGTATAGAGAAATAAAGTGTAAATACTGCTTACAACAGCTATGTGAGGATATGTGCGTTTCTTACAACCGTTCCCGTCGTACCGTTTATATCCTGTTTCCATCCACTCAAACAAAACTTGCTACCAATCAAATGAAAATCGCGATGAGCCAAATAAGCTCATGGCGCGATTTCTGCTTTTAATACATTAAATAATGTCTTTTTACGCTTTAAAACAAATATTACTCCTTTAGATTTTCCTCAAGTAATAAAAATTTTATAAAATTTTGAGCAATGCTGCCTTACTGTCCAGGCAATGTGAAAAATTCAGAGGTCATATCAGACCGCCCTTGAACAAGGATTTATTTTTACTGTCTCGGAGGGTATCTATTTGAATGTGGAATCTCGTTTTGATTTGGAAAACGTTTTGAAAAGCGTCAGGCTTGTTCAGAAGTGTACAGTTTGATGTGAAAATGATAGATATGGCAAGCAATGATTAAAACTGTCAGCAAATTTTGATTTTAATCACAAGCCCCAGAACAGGTAAACACCCAAGCTCTTTGCGCTTAAGATGAATGTTGATATTTAGCTTCGGCCAAGATTGTTATTTATCCTTATATTCGATCTGATTTTTCAGGCTCTGAAGAAGGCGACAACGCCGAAACGTCAGCCGTCAGGAATAAATATAAATAACAATCTTGGCCGAAGCTAAATATCAACATTCATCTTAACAGGACCATGCCAAGATTCATTGACAGTCGCACTTGGAGTGATAACACTAGTTTTGGTCGCCCTGCATATAATCTTATCGCTGCTGGCAACTATAGACGTGGAGCAATACAACAATGCGCAAGGCCCCGTTTATAATTCGACGCCGAGCGACGCGACGGCATGTAAAGTGGCCAAATTGATTTATCGCCTCGCTCAATCAATATGGTCACTATACGAGACGTGACGTCGCTCGGCACCGAAGTATAAACGGGGCCTAAGTGCATAATGAGACGACACCAGTTACGCAATGGAAAGCATATAACTGTGGACGGCACTACATTTCAAAGCCTAGGGCGGAGGTACTCGTGAGTTAAGAACACACTCTTAAGCTGATCGACCGTTACATCAACAACCACATATACAAATAGACTTGATTGAATGTACCTTTAGCAACTTCATATCTCTTCATGTCGAAGTTGAGCAGCTCCAGGAATCGCTCCTTTTTATCTGCCATTGAAGTGCACTCTATGATTTCCTAAAAGTGTCAGTGTTAGTGTATCGCACAGCAATATTCGCGGGCATGAATAGGTTGGCAGGTACCTGAGTAATGCACTTATTCGCCACACCGATTTCGCCCCCGGCGATCATCAGGAAGTCTTTCTTCAGCTGCTGAGAGGCTAGGAGTTGAAGTTCCGCTGGGAAGGTGGCGCTAAACAGAACGAGCAAGGATAAGCACTAGCAAAAGCCAATCCATAAAGGCCTCCACATTTAATGTAACGAGGCGTCGCTATCCTTCAGCATAGGCAAGGAGGCAGCGATAGCCGCTCGCGGCAAAACTCCGTATTAGGTGTGCGCGGCTTCCGGGATGTTGCTCCAACAGCGCCGCGCGCGAGAGAAAAGGAGAAAGAGAGCGACTCCGAAGTCTGGCGCTTATTCATCACCGCAAGCGACGTTGGATGCGGTAGAAAAGCGATGTTCAGTTGGAGCCTTCCCCCTCCCCACTCCGCTTCCGTACGACCGCGGGTACAGATCTGTGTGGACTTTATGGGCCTGTTCATACTTCGCGACAAGAGCGACTCGTCGCCTGTGCAAAACATGCATTTCGATTAAAACCGAGAACGCGCCGCCAAAAAGTGCTCATACTCGAGCGTCGGCGCTGTCGCTCCAGTCGCCGCTGTTGCCTGTTCATACTTCCGCGCACTGCACTCTCGTCCTGCCGTCGCAAAGTATGAACAGGCCCTATAGCTGTGCTCAAATGACCTATTCGATCAGGCATTCGAATATTCGAGAGAATTCCGAGTGCAGAACTGCAATAGATCCTAGCCGTAACGTGGAAGAAGCGGAAGAATGGAGCGGTCCCGACTGGAACGCCTGCTGCGCGCTGTCTCACAAGTGTGACCGCGCTTATCCCCTGTGGAGGGTTTTACGGAGTATACAGGAATCATTTAGTTTTGAGACATGCCGCCTTGCCCCCGTAGCGAAGCGTCGATCAACCCTTCAGCGAGAGCAAATCCCGAATGTTTATGGATGTAGTAATGTAATCGTAGTTCTCGGTGCAATGCTCTGCGGCAGAATGTTGCCAAGAGCTGCGGCTACATTTGCAGGGCGACTGGTGTCATCGCGACAATTGTTTATTGGCACGGTACCCATCACAGTGCGGGCGTAGCTCCCTACAAGAAGGAAAAAGAACAGATCGCAGTGCGGTGCCGCAGGACTCTGTCGCAGGCCTTAACGAAACAAATTTGCAAATAATACACAGCAAAGCGTTTTCCACGTGCTTCAGGTTTGATAACTTACGAAACCGTTACGCGTGTTGTTGCGCCCCGAAGTGCGAATGCCTTACCATTAGGGATATGTCACGCATTCTACTTCCACCTAAAACTTCTGCCGTTTAGAATGAGTATTTGGATTGCACAACGAATAATTGTAAGAAAACAATCAACACTCGCTCTTCTCAAAGTCCGAGCGACCCCGATTTCGATATTCGTTTAGACTAACCGCTCACGACCCTCCTCACGGGCATGTGTTATCAAGAGATATCAGTAACTTATCCGTTGACTAGACACTGAATCATCTCCAGGGCATCGCGCAGGGTTATTGAGTTCGGTGTATCACGAAAAGACCAGTCAACTCAGATCTTCGTTCTATTACACTTCTATGCTTCAGCCCCGAAACTCGATGTTTCTTGAGGCTAACGTTACTGAAACGCAAACCAAACCACACTTACCTCAACAGGAATGTCTGTCGATCCTCTCTCGCAGAAAGCGATTCATGGTTAAAAACATAGTTCATGAAGGGTTCGAAATTCTTCCCCAACATGCGGTCGGCATCATCCAGAATAAGATATTTTATCTGAACAGAATGTAGAAATAACCGAATTAAAACGACGATTGCTTCAGCTAGCTAAGCTACAACAACTGCTTCATGCCCATGCACTGTTTTATTTATGTATTTAAACAAAGACAACTAAGATGGCGGATGACTGGAGGAACAGCACCATAGTCCCCATCTTCAAGCAGAAGGGAGACGCTTCCGAATGCTCCAACTACCGAGGGATCAAACTGATCTCACACACGATGAAGATCTACGAACGACTGGTCGACTCAAGGCTGAGGGAGATGGTACCCATCTCCCAGGTGCAGTGGGGCTTCATGCCTGAGAGGTCCACCACAGACGCCATCTTCATCGCTCGTCAGGTGATGGAGAAATATCGGGAGAAACGAAAACCCTGCTACCTGGCATTCCTGGACCTGGAGAAGGCCTACGACAGGCTAGCTCGGGCCGTAATCCGGAATGCCCTCCGAGGGAGGGGTGTACCGGAACGTCTGATCACGGTCATAAGGGGCATGTACGAGGGCTCGAAAGCGGCGATACGAACTCCACACGGGGTGGCAAGGAAAGTGGACATCACAGTGGGGGTACACCAAGGGTCGGCTTTGAGCCCGTTCCTCTTCCTGCTGACGCTTGACTCTATAGCGAACCACCTTGAGGAAGGCCCTCTCAGAACGATCCTCTACGCGGACGACATCGCCCTAGTAGCCGACAACCAGGAGGAGCTGGAGGAGAAGGTGCAGCTGTGGCAGAGAGCCCTCGCAGACAACGGCCTACGGCTGAACGTGAAGAAGGCGAAGTTCATCAGCTCTGAGCAGTGCGCTGAATCGATCCTAGACTGCCAAGGGGAAACAATCGAGAAGGTGGAAGAATTCCGCTACCTCGGAAGTGACCTATCCGAGGAAGGAAGTGTGGACCAGGCGGTCAGGGGACGGATAAACGCAGTCTGGCTCAAGTGGAGGGAGTCCACAAGGATCCTCTGCGACCGTAGATGCTCCAGGACGCTCAAAGGCAAGCTCTATAGAACAGTTGTGAGACCTGCCCTCCTCTACGGCAGTGAGTGCTGGGCCCTGGTTAAGTCGCAGGAGCGGCAACTGCACGCGTCGGAGATGAGGATGCTGAGGTGGGCATGTGGATGGACCCGTCGGGACAGGGTGCGAAACGAGGATGATAGGGCAGTGATGAAGACAGCCCCGATCCAGCTGAAGATGAGAGAGCAGCGCCTGAGGTGGTATGGACACGTCCTCAGAAGACCAGAGGATCACCCCACAAGGTTGGCCCTAGACTTCGAGGCACCCGGAAAGCGTCCGAGAGGAGCCCCAAGGAAAAGATGGAAAGACGTCATCAAGAGAGATCTCGCCGAAGTCGGCGCCACGGCAGATGACGCCCTTGATAGGATGAGGTGGCGACAGATCACAAGAACAGCGGACCCTGCGACTGCGCGGGACTAAACGCTCAGGAGAAGAAGAAGAATTTAAACAAAGACAACAGTCCTGTTTGAAGAATGAGGGAAAAAACTGAGCATGCACGACACAACAAAACACAACTAAAATGAGCTGCATACGCGCTCCTAATGTATAGTCTGATTAATGGCATTAAAGCGTTTCCAGGTGTAGCTTCAGAATTACCTCTCGAAGAGAGATATAGCCTTCGCTTATGAAGTGCTTGAGGCGTCCGAGTGTCGCAACAAGTATTGTTGCGCCCTGAAATGAAGGAAGCCAAGGTTACGTATAATCTCGGACGCTGAAGGCCATTACTGAGAACCTAAACTCACACGAGACAGAGTCTGACGCTGCTCCATGACAGACGTTCCACCGTAGCAGCAGGCAACGTGTAGAACCGTGCCGAAGGCGAACTTTCTAGCTTCGTTGGAAATTTCGAACGCCTCAGCACGAGTTGGCGCAATAATCAAACACCTGAAGCGTTTGGCAGTACTGGACATCGACGTCGATGAATCAAACGGACATACCTTGGACAGCATATGCCATCAGCCGGAGTGCTAAGGTTCCCAGAGGGCATTAGTGCTGACATCACAGGCAGGAGGAAGGCAGCAGTCTTCCCTGAGCCAGCCTGAGCGCAGGCCATAATATCTCGCCCTGTAAAACTCGATGAGGACTACTACACTGGGATATGAGTCGATTTCCCCGACTCTATTGACGTCCAATCACCGCTTTCACTAAGTGAGGCTGGTAAGTATCGCCTCAAGCGGGACGTGAACTGGAACATCTCCGCGTTCGATCTTACTTGGAAATAGCGGTGCCGGTTCGAATTCCAGGTGCCAACCCGAAAGGCTTCTTCCACATGGCAAAATTTCACTCGCAACAATAAAGTGGTGATAATTCACCTCAGGCAGATAAAGGGCGGCTTGTTGACCTCTGAGAACAACTCCTCGATATCGATATTTAAGAAACTCAAAGTCAGGGAAATGTTAAGAAAGCAACTTTCCCAACCATGAACAAGAAGTATTCCTATTGGTAAAAAGACACTGAGAATCTGTTCATAGTCAACAATGACAGGGCGGCAGCGACTCTTCTCGTATCGATTTTGCCTGGCGATCATTCGACAAAAATCGATTCGTACACTCTGCACGGGCAGCTCAGTCGCTTGCGCCGTTCACTATCGCGGACTATGAACAGGCCCTGAAGCATAAGTAAGGAAGTACAATAGTTAAGTAGAAGTTTCACGTGTTACTCCTGCATCGATCACTGACCCAACAATCCCAAGAGCTTCCTTCAACAGATTATGGAATCTGAGCGCAAGTGGATTTGTGTATGGTGTCGCGAAACTCATCGTGATGGGCGACGCATGTTCGACTCCCGAAACTAAAGGGACCAAGGAAGGAACTAATGTTTTGACCCATGTTGTTGACCAGTATTGCCCCCGGGGATAAATCACGGTTTGGGGGACCAAGTGGTGTTTCATCGAATCAGTTTCTATTCGTTTTTCGTTATTCTGCATCCAGCAGCGGTCCGCTACAATCTCGTGCATCTTCAGGGGAGAATGCGAGAGTTGGGAGTGCTGTTCAGGCATGGCAGATAAGCACAATTGCCGGAGTTGGGATTGCTTTCTCCAAACTAGGACTGAGTTTTTTTTTTTAATTTGCATTATGTGCAGAACACTGATGGAGTGGCCAACATCTTAAGCCAGAAATCGAAGATGCGGTCACATATTTTAAAGTCCCGTCTGGAGATATTGCAAGATTGACAGCCTCTCATCGTCATGATAAAGCATAGCTGAGTTATTTGGAAATGACTTGTTTTCAAACCTTTCCTTTACCACCACAACTTCTAAGAAAAACAGAACAAACCGCTGAAAATAGCCGGCATCGCATATTGCTGAATGAGGGTGGGATGTTCGTATCCGGCTTTCTTGATGTTCAACGCAATTTGTTCCGTGAGGCCTAACTCCTCGAAAGAACTGAAACAGCTAACACATAAAGTGAACTATAATAAAATGCAGAACCTGACCCTGAATTCGACACCGTCTCACTCAAGGCATATTCCACTTCGATTAGAACCCACAGGCATCAGAAATTCGGGATGGATTTCGCCGCATAAAACCTACTAAAGCTATGAAAACTGCCAGATAGGCTCTGGCTTATATCTCGCCTTCTCTTGAAGCGGAGTCACCTAATAGATACTTGCACATCCGGGCCCAAAAATATGATTAGCGGCCCGTACTGCTGTGAGCTATGACGCATTTCCTTCAAAAAGTGCATCCTGTATTCCTTACATTGAACCATTTCCGCTCTCACGTCCGCAATGGTCTGTTCGTTAAGATATAACAAGTGAAAGCACATAGGCTAATACGGGTTAGCCGCTGGTACCGTTGCCTAAGCCCTAGATTATGCACCGCCACGCGGCGCGGCACCACGATCGCCATAGATATCGATTTTTCGCCCCGCCCTGTCGATATCTATCCCGACCGTGGTGCCGCGCCGCGCAGCGGCGCATGTATAACCTAGGGCTGCAGCAGTACTACACAACAGCGCACATCCTGCGCACATAGAGCAATCGGCCTGAATCGAGGCATGCAGGTGCTGTCAAATTTCTGGCTCAAAGCATCCAGCATCCGCCTTACTGCTACAAAATGGCTCTACAATGATAAGGAACACTCACGTAATCTTCTTGCACTTTTCAGACCTCCCATGAAGTCCACCTTCAGTCAGTGTCACCTGAGCTTCGAACAGCTTCGTGAACATTTCTCCTTGCTCGATGTGATCTTTGAACAACATTTCAACGTCTTCATCTTTAGGAATGAACGTCGACGGCGGCTTCTTCGGCACTTCACTTTCGCCTTCAATCCTCCGTGATTTCGGAGGATTTGGGGACTCGCGAGAAATATGATCGGTAGCACCACAGTTATAGCACGCATTATCTGGAACACACATGTTCATGCAAGCGAAACAAGTTGCATTTTTGGACCGTTCTTTGCGCCAGTAGTACATTATCTATTCTCGAGGTATGCGCTGGTATATGTATAGTAACACATGAGAATCTCAGAACCTGATTTTACTTCCACTATATGTGTTGCTAAACGAGAGCCAGGGACATTTAGTCGACTGACAGAGTGGACTAAAGCCACTACCCTCGATGAAAAAGCCGTTTGGTGTTCAAGCGAAGGATTCAATCGTGATTTATTGATAACTGAATTGCTTTGGATGGACCAAATGCTAAAACCATGACCCGGATTTCTATCGTAAACTGATGTATAATAGGCCATATAGAAACTCAATTCCCGATCTTCACTCTTCACGATTTCTTGGTGACTATAAACTGGCAGGAATGACCAGCAACCTTCCCCTGGCACAATAAGGGTTGTGCCGAACTAAGGCACTTTCGCAAATAATACATGATTTAGTGGATCCATATGGCATTTGTACAGAGCAGCAAGCTAAAAAGCAGAAAAAATGACAGGAAAAGCAAAAAAACAACAGATACCAGTCACCAGAGAAGTCAGATTTTTGTTCTTCACTTAGAATAACTAAAAGATCATAACCATAGAGGCTAAGGGAATACAATATATTTAACCAAACTGCGTGTAAACCGCGCCTCACGGCGACTGTGCTAGCATTCAGTAATAGAAATAAAAATTGAAGAAAAACACCAACCCCTTGGCATTGGACATTCGCTGGAACGATGGCCTTCCTGCTTGCAGTTGAAGCATCCCGATGGACGTTCTGAAAATTCACCACTTAGAATGCCCTTACGAAAGTTCAAGCATATCTAGTAGTATAGATAGCTTCGTGGAATCTGTCAGCAGATACGCACCTCTCCTGTCACCGTCCCCTCTGTGCCCGAAGCCGTCGTTACCACCGCCAAAGCCGTCTCCGTCACCGAATCTGCCAGACTGCTGGCCAAAGCTGCCTCCACCACCAAATCCGCTGTCGCTACCACCGCCGAAGCCACCCTGATCTCCACTACCGAAGCCACAATTTCCAAAACCAGTACCTCCAAAGGATCGGCCTGCAATTGAATTAAAACAATATTCACGCCAACGAGGGTGACAGGAGCGCTATTTCGTCTTCATCTAAGCGCATGAAAAAGGCCAATGGCCGAAGACTAACTCTGATTCTCCTCTGAATTGTTTTCGCCAAATTCTGAAAAGAGAAGGGCTTATGCATGCCATTCCACCAATTTCTAAGGGATGCGCTAAAAAAACACACTGCGCGACTTTCCAGTATTAGTACAGTTCTGCGAGAGATGTCCTTCTCCGCCATAGTTATAGCACAGTTGTGGATCAAAACACCTCTATTACAGCAAACTCTCTATATAAGGATTGCGTAACCAGCAGTGAAGCCTTTGGGCTGCTCTGCGCATCCTACTTCTGCGAGCTACCGTGAAGGCATACGAAATACGCAGCTGACTTATACCATGCCTCTTGAGAGTCAGTTGATGGAAGCCTCCTTTCACCGTTCCCGCAGGTTTGCTACGAACGGAAGGAAGCTCAGGGCCTGTTCATGCTCGAAAGCAACGGCAGCGACTCGAGCCAGAGCAATGCTCGGAAGTCTGAACAGGCAATGAGGGTGAAGAAAGCGGAAGGTGCGACTGCGGAACGTAGTATGCGTAACCAAACATCAAAAGCCCATAGGAATAAGATCGTTAAAATCTAGACTTGGAGCTCCTTTCTGCTGATAATACTTCTTTTCTAGACTTCGGTTGAAGCATATGTCCTAGGTCTACGGTATGCGAGGATCGTAATGGTTTAAACCGCAGGAAATCTTGTTGGTCGGCCTGAAGATCTAAAAGAACTTGGAAAAACGGTGAGGAAGGATGTGGCGAAAAGGACCACTGGTTTTGAAGAAATTTTGGGAGTGGGAGTGATTTGGAATGCTGACTTGAATTGGGCTCCCTTTTTGACTCCCTTCATGTTGATATGAAACATACTTAGCCGAGAGGGCCAACCCACGGTCAACACGGGAAGTGCTAAGAGGCCAGGACTCATTGAAGAGGTGTCTCTTGACTTTTTAACATACACAGTTGTAATCAACCGCCCGCTGCACCGGCTGTCGAGGTACTCAATCAAAGTTTCATTTAAAATCTTTCGCTGGTCAGAGAGAGCTGTCATTCCACTGATTCATGGTGCAGTATAACTTCGCCTTGGTGCGTGGTAGCAGAGCCGGCTGTCGTCTCCACCCGATTCCAGATTCCTGTTTAGAAGTTCCCGCCTATTCCAACCAAGCCCTCCGTGGTCGGTGAACGAGTACCAGACTTGTATGGCATGTACAAAACACTGAAATGTCCATCGATTGGCCACCGAAAGTCATTGTATGGGCCAAATACGCACGCAAATTGCCTTCGCGAGATGCCGTGGAAGTAGAATGCGAGGCGCACCATTAAGGTGATTCACTGACGCCGTCTTTTATCATTTCCACTTGCCCCTTAAGGTACGGCCAGCGCTACGGCAGATATGATCCATTCAAAGGTCAATATGACATCAAGATCTGTTTCCGCTCAAAATCGCGCTCATGGGAAGCACAATATGTCCTCCCAATAGACCACATATATGGCAGCAATCCTCTCTCGGGAGCACAGAATTTGACTTCGCCTTCTTGGCTAGTCTCGCTAATGAATGCCTGAGCGAAATACTACAAGAGCCCCCAACAGAGCATTTAGAGATAGAACTCTTTGAACAACAGGAAATAATTGGATGAACAAGTAAAATGTCTAAACCTCACCATCATTCCGCTCTGATCCAAATCTTCTGTTTTCGCCTGAACCAAAATCGCGAGAGCTGTTAACGTCCGACTTCTCGTTGAATCCGTCGTCACCGAATCCACCGCTCCTCGCAGAGCTTCCGAATCCACTTTCGGAGCTTCCGAAACCAGCGTGAGGACCACCACGACCTCTTGGAGCTCCTCGTCCTCGAAAGCCTCCACCTCGTCCGGTACCCTCTTCATTTCCGCTGTCGAACGCACTGTCCGCATCTCCAAAACCACCGCCTCTCGAACCGAATGATCCTCCACCTCTTCCACGGGAGCCTCCTCTTCCAAAAGATTCGGTGTTTGCGAAGCCGCTATCGCCTCCGAATGCGGTACTCTTAGAGGCGAAGCTTCTTCCTCTGAAGCCAGTATCAGCGCCTACAAATCCGCTGCCGCCACTTCCGAAACCACCATCTCTGCCTGCAAATCTGCCGCCACCTCTTCCTCTGAATCCTCCCGAACCTCCGTTTCCTCTTCCGAAGCCAGTATCAGCGCCTACAAATCCGCTGTCGCCACTTCCGAAGCCACCATCTCTGCTTGCAAAGCTGCCGCCACCTCTTCCTCTGAATCCTGTGCAGCTATTTCCTCTTCCGGAGCCAGTATTACTGCTTCCAAATCCACCATCGTCTCCACCGAAACCACCACCTCTGCTTGCAAAACTGCCTCCACCTCGCCCTCTGAATCCTCCCGAGCCGCCATTTTCTTTTCCGAAGCCAGTATCACTGTCCCCAAATCCATTGTCGCCTCCTCCGAAGCCGCTGTCATTTCTAGATCCAAAGGCGGTTCGTCCTCCTCTTCCTCTTGAACTGTTCACTCGTCCAAATTCATCTGTAACCCAGCGATTTCCCAAGAAGTCTGAAGCGTAAACAGAAGAAAACATACCTCCAAAACGTTCACCGCCACTGTGGTGCGAGCTTTCATTGTTGGCAGCTGGGGTAGATGAGTCTACGCCCCAATCCTCCTCACAATTATTGCTGAGAGCTGATCCCCAGTCGTCATCAGATTTCGCGACCGGCGACTTCTCACCAAACCCAGCACTGCCATCACCGTGGCCTGGGTTAATGTTTGCAGCGCCATCTGCAAAACAACAATAAGAACGGACACTAGGGATAAGGGATAATATCATACCATATGGACCTCGTTGTGGTGGAGGGCAATCCCAGTCTTCTTCCACCGCGTTTTTGCTGTAATAGATGTACGATCACGAAAGAAATCTCATCATTGAAGAATTTCACTCACTCCATTGATTGGCGAACTTGAAGACAATTGAAGAGTTCTAAATAACAATATATACGGTTGATACGTTATGCAGAAAACGACCGCTGGCGACAGGGAAAGCTAGCCACGTTGGCTGCGAGCAACGATACTCACTCGCAGCCATGCGTGCGGTCGCGGTGCGGCGCTGCAGCAGGACCATCTCTAGCCCTGACAGGAGCGTGTACGAGTTGCCGGACGTGCTGAGCGTGCTAATGCGGAACCCCACGTCCCTACCTGTCTTATGAATAGTTTCGGCTGCAGCAAGAGGAGAAAGCTGTGGAATTCGACGTAATAATGAGCCGGCTTCTAAAGCTGACCCCTCACAATGAAAAATTAGGAGTTCCCAAATAAGTGGTCAGAACGGGGGTGGAATCTAGACTACGTCAAATGGGTGGTGGAGAGAGAACTGAAGTTCACTTACGGGTTCACTAAACATGGCCAGTAGATGATCTTAACTTATTAAATGGTGGTGAAAATCGTATTATAGAGAAAATAGGATGTTCCAGAGCACATTATGCTCATGGTGTTTCGCCCGCAGAATATCAAGCATCCGTGGATATAGTTTTGTTTTGGCTTTTACTCCACCACATTGTCTACCTATATTAGAGAGATGTTAGAGTATGCCAATATTTACACTCGTAATTAGGCCAGTTTGCTATTAGGTTAGTTAAATTGTGAGACATTTTGCTGGGCTCCAAGCGCTGATTAATAGCGCTGGATGGATACTTCTTTCTTTCTTCTTCGTACTTTAGGTATTCGAACCTACTGAGAAGAAAGCAGGGGTTTCAGTCATAATCATGAGGAAGCTTTGAAACCTCTACAAAAGGCGATCAACCCCAAGTTTTATAGGTTCGTCAGTAATCCGCCTCTGAACATACGACACACTTCGCTGAACGCGCAACCGTTGTAGGCAGCGCTTGAAACACAAAGATCTATGACTGAACACCTTCCCACTTTTAATATGAATGCCTAACCTAAAAACAAATGTTTGTTCTTCTAATGATACCGTATGGACCTTCTCCATAACCCAATACTCAGTTGTCTTTGGATCTCCCCTATTATTTGACTTCACCAGTTTCCCTCTCGACCCCTTTGCTGCAGTGCCCACCAGTGCATCCGCAGTCTCGCACTTCAGCCCGTCCAGCCTCGGCTGTGTCGCGCAAAACTCGTCCTCTCCGCCAGCGAAGCAGCGAGGACTCCGCCCAGAGCCAGCACGCGCGCGCGACCGCACGCGTCACTCTGAGTATCGCTGCCGCCCCCCAGCCACGTTAAACCTTTCAATAGCCGCAGGACACGTTAGAGCGCGGAAGTGTGCATCACAGGGCTGCGCTGCTTCGGCCTGTGCAAGGGAAACAGTAAAATGCACGTGCTTCAGTTTGTATGGTGAAGAAATACGAAGGTTTTTTGCAGTCTATTTTACCAACTTAACTTGGTGTAACAGTTTGCGAGGCCTAGCAAGCCCCCCTCGCGGATCGGATGTGACAATGGATAATCTGTGGAAAATCGACGAAAACATTAGAGGCCCTCTTGGTCGTTATTTCATCCTACTGTCCCTCTTAAAGGATTGTAATCCACCTACCACATCCGTCATCCCTAACTCTGCTCAGAGATGTATAGGGGTCGAGATATTTGCTTTGTTGTTTCACAGAGAGAGAGGCTATTCTGCCTATATACAACGCTTGGGCCGTTCCGACCTACCGTTGACATAGGCCTGAGTTATACTCCCGCGGGAGCATCCGCGGAAGGGCGGGAATCGCGCCGAGATTCCTCACCTGGCCAATCGCCGCGCCTCGCCACGTCCGCCTCCGCCGTGCACCATTGGTCCGCGGACGTTCCGCGGATGCTCCCGCGGTAGCATAACAGAGGCCATAGTCTCCTGGTGAGTACACTGACGAAACATGTTGGACTTGCGTGTGAAAATACCACGGCTGCACGTAGAACAGCAATCTCGGTGAAATAAAGAACACACCCAAAGAACAATGCCTTCATACTTAAAACCACAATAGAACAAATCTTCAAACAATCAGATAACAGAGCAGTAGCGAGATTATTGCCATCATAACAGAGAAGTGATGTGGAAGAAAAGAAAAGAAAATGACGAATAACAACAGGTCCTCGTGCACCCCAAAAAAGGACGAATTTTATCAGTCCTCGTAAGCCTCCTCTTGCCCCTTCGTAGTAACGTAGAAGGCCACGGCTTCAGCTTCATCGTCACACACCACTTTGCACACGACGCTTTCCACGACGTCGCTTCCTTTGACGACCTGCAACACAAGGATAAAATCAAATTGCTGAAAAAACGTGTAGACGCTTTGAGTGGATTGGAATCCATCCACGTACTGAGATATGCAGAAGTATACACATCACCATATGCTCAGTCTAAAGAACGCAGCGCCAGAACTCACTTGGGTGTTTCGAGAAGAGACTGCACCTATAGGTAGAATACTTGTCAGATCCCGTCGCAATCAAATTTCAAAAACTCCCTCCCCCCCCCCCCCTCCCCGAGTGACGAGAGGTTTGTGCGTGTAATGCTTGGGATGAAGGATCTCGCGCTCCATCGCCAACGCGCGTGTTCGCCTGCCTGAATGTTTACCTATCGCGCCAGAACAACTTGTCCGCAGTTTTTTGCGTTTGTGGGTTTAGGGGCGAGTTTATAGACAGGCCAAATTTTTTATCCATATAAAGTGTAGACTGTTCTCTTCTAAATCTGAACATGGAGACTGCTGAGGAAATGTGTTGACTAAGGTTGACGAACACACTTCAGTTGGCCTCACAAGAAGACTATGCCAACGATAGATCTGAACAGCATATGTGGTGTGTATAGAGTGTCGGCGAAAGCATAACATACTATAGATCTAATGATTTGCTTCGCCGTGCGCGACCAAAGCGTTTGGCCTAGTGGGTAAGGTGACTGACCCGTTGAAAATAGGCCGAGAGTTCGAATCCGCTCATTGCGGCCTTATTTTTGCAAGTCTATAGAAGTACAGGTGATTGTTTCCAAAACAGCATCGCTGAAATTCAACATCGGCGGTCTGGTTTACTGGTCGCAGTCCGCACTATCTACTAGTTGAACTGCTGTGCTAAAGATAACCGTAAATGAGGAACGTTGACTTTGATGTTAAGAAACATTGAGACATAAAGCTATAGCAAAAGGATTTTTTAGGAAAAAAGTGGAATTTTCCAAATCGAGGTGGAATTCAAAATGCGAATGACTGCTAGCAAACGTCTGTAGTCAGCTGACATTGACACACCTCTTCTGCCATTCAGAGTTACCGTTGAGGTAGTCACCTGGTCTCTCCCTATGACCAGGATGGAACCAAAACGTGTTCTGACCATATGTCTCACAACGAAGAAACCAATGCTTGTAAATACATAGCGCCTTTTTGTCCGAGTCTGGGAAATCAGTTTATTCCGAACCTGTTGGACAAATTTTCCGAAACTTGAGGATCTTCTTATCGGGAATGGGCTACTCAAACAGCAGTTGACAAGAAACCGCCCGGCTCGCCTCACCAGGGAGATTACCGAGATGTAGACTAGCTCGCATCATCTGTCTTCCTCTAGCTGAGGCCCTGCTCATACTCCATTCGCCGCGCGGCGTGTCATAATGAGAATTACCAGTATCGATTAGGCCGCGCGGCTTGATCAACGTTATGAAATTTCATTGCGACGCGAAACGCCGTGTGGCGATTGGAGCACAAACTGGACCTGAAACGAGAAAGTAACAGCAGCAATAAACAAAGGGAACAACCTCAATTCCGTACGCCATCTTTGTTACCCCTCCGGATGTGGGATCGACGACCGTGGCCCTGAAATGTCAGTAGCGATGTTGAAGTCGGTTAACGCCATTTAAATTAAAGAACAGGATATGCACACCCAGCCACAACCAGAAGCATGTAGTTTCAGACTTGTTAGGGAACATGAATTGTAAACGGTCTTTCACATCATCTAAATCCCGGACCTGTTGCACACTTGCTAAATGGGAGAGGATTCTTAGTGCCTTACGTTGACTTTGTCATTCCAAGAGACGATGAAAGGGGTTCAGGTGTGTCTGTACGGCAAAAAGGAGTACCTCCACGAGAACTCCACCCTTCAAATGGCGGAACGGTATCTTTCCAACATGGAACGCGCAGAAAAATTCAAAATAGTGATTCATCGGCGCAGGTTCAGATGATTGATTCCTTTACAATGCAGCATTTTTGCATCCTTCTCCATACAAGATGTTTGGAAGGTATTGCCTTATGAGGTTGTAGGTTCAACGGCTCTGCAAAAGTAGATCATAGTTCTCTACTAATTCAAGGGTGAAGATTTTCGAAGTGATCAAGCTTCACTTTTCGAAACTACAGTTATTTCTGCACAGTATGGCATAACTTCGAAGCTTCTCGGAGCTCAAATTTGAAATCACATTTGTAAATTCAAATAAAAATATTATACCGAAGTTGAAGAATAAACTACTTACGCGCAGATAGCATCCACTGGTACGCTGGTGTGCTGCGCAGGTGCTGATATTGCGCACTTTGCCATCTAAAGAAAACCGAAAATGTTTGAGGCAACAGAACGGAAAGCTTGATTCGCGATGAGAACACGGCTGCATCCTAGTGAGAATGATCATCTACCTTCGTTGGACTGAAGTTCAGCATCCAAATTGCAAAAAGGAAGCACCCTATCTGTAATGACGACCCACACAGCTAGCAGGGTTAGTAAACCACGATAAGGCAGCACGCCGGATTTCGACCGCGCGATAAGTATTGATTGATGTGACAAGAAATCAATCTTATCATACACTAAGAAACGCTGAGTCACCTTCTGGTGCACAAAACAACGGGGTGTTGTGTTGCATTCTTAACTTTGCTTTAACGCATAAATGAATGCTTCTCGTTCAGTTGACAGTCCTACTGAACGAGTTCTTCCCGAGTTGAAGTGGGAACCGCATGAGTATTATGATGGAGAGACATCCCCCAGAACAGATATGTAATATCGACCGGCTGACCGTTGTCAATCAATTTCACCGATTTCTCTCCGAAGTTGACCATTTGAGGTGGGAATTGGGTAATATAGGCAGGTGGGCGCACTTCTAGCAAGTAAAGGGTACCTGCTTAATGAATGAATGGGCGAAGCCCCATCTGGCTGTTATCCCTAATCAGGATAAACAATCAAGATGTTTATCCTTACAAAGCACGGAAGAAACCCAGACCGACCTCGACATGAAGGTCCCAACAAAGTGTGGCAGTACTGCGCATATCACCAATTTGAGTTGAAACAAACGAGTGATGTTGATGGGTCCCAAATGGATTAGTGTGACTTATTGTCCTACTTCCCACATAATACATGCAATTGAACACTTCACCATACCCTTTTTGCCTGAGGATTCTGCTCACCCTATCAAAAGGGAGGTATCGCTAACCAGGAAGAATATGCATATCCTTGAAGCAAGGTAACGGACAAAGCAGCCAAATTAAATTCTAAGAACAAGCGACTTACGTCGATAATTAATTCATTGGAATGAGGCTGATCATTCAGATTGTCCAAGACGATTGTAAGATCCACCTTTTGGAACTCGCAGGACTGAAATACAACAAAGTACAATATGGTACAAATGAACGAACTAGTACATGGTATCGCTTCAACATCCTACCGGTCTTCAAGCTGAAAAGAGCTCTTCTTAGTATCTAACTAGTAACAGATGCATGAAGCATAGGGCCTACTCCTACATACTTCGCGATGGGGGCAACGGGAGCGATCGGTCGGCCAGGCAAATCATATTTCGTATTGATTTTTGTCGTGCAATGACCAACAAAAATCGATATGTACAAAGTGGATTGCCTAGCCTCCCACTTAATCGCCCCATCGCGAAGTACGAACGAGCCCATAGTGCAGGGAAAAGATGGGAGGGGGGGGGAAGCGACTCTCACATACCCACGAGTTGATGTTCGGCTCCCGATCAGGCCAACAAAGCAATTCCATCTCTTCGGGGCCGATCAACAGCACCCGACTAATCGAAAAAGTTCAGAATGAGCGGAAGCCACAAGCCATAATGCAATCCCCCCCCCCCACCCAACTACTAATGTAGAGTTGTTACCGAACGTCTAGAAGTAATTTCTCCTGGGTACCACCGCAGGATCAATTAACAGCCGGTTAATAAGCGTTTATCGAAGTGAAAACAATAGACCAGAGGAGATCCTCTGACAACAGAACAAGCGAGCAAGCCCATCGACCTGCCGCCTTATATGCGCAGTTTCCCGCGCGCGCCAATAGTTTCGAGATCGACGAAATAGTTCAAACCGAGAACACGACTCATACACCGAGATCTACGACACACAACATAGGGCCGACTACACATACAACACATGGTTACATCCCTCCCCCTCAGGGAAGTGTCGTCCTCGACACTGGGGTATCTAGATCAGAATCTTCCTCCGCGGCCGCGTCCTCGGTGGTATGGCCTGTATCGGGACTGGTATCCTTTCCCTCCACGTCCGTGCCATCCGCAGTCGTACTGGTGGGCGTCATGCGCAGGTTTTCCCTGCGGGGTCTTTCTCCTTTCGATTTTCTCCACTATCTCGATAGCGATGACACCATCAAGATATTTGCGAAGTGTGTCCAGAAAATCGTATACGACTGCGTTTGGGTACGCAGCTTCCACTCTTTTCCTGGGCTTATATCCCACAGACAATGCCGGCTCACATTCCCTTGCTGCCGCAGGGATTTTCGTGACTACCTTATGCTTCACGGTAGGCGCCGACTCTCTTATCGTCTGCATGACTTCAATCATTTTCAAGCGTATTGCTTCCCACGCGGCTTCGCCTCTTGGCGGGGCGACGGCGACCAGTTTCGAACCTCCTCGGACGGCGTGGGTACCAGCGCCAGAGTGACTTTCATCCATTCGCTATCTGCCGGTGATTCGACTGCGACCGGTGCGACGAAAACGATATCATGTGGTTCTTCGACCTTTTTCAGTTTCACGCAGACGTCGTGCAGGTCCTCATAGATGACAGGAACGACGCGGTCACCGAACTTGATTGCGTGAAAGTGGAATCGAAATCCTGTCGGCAGCATGAGAAGGGTTTTCATCTTTTTCCCTTCAATGGTCACCTCTTCCCAGGAGTGTGCCATGGCGTATTGTACGCCTTCGTTGACGAACTCATTGACTTGCTCGATTGTGAGTCCACAGTTGCCGTCATAGCGGCTCATCAGCACGCTTCCATCGTGGCGCATGAGGTCTCTCATTGTGTGAAGGCAGTGTCTTTTGAAAAAGACATAGGCTTTTTGCACGCCTGCAGTGGTGACGAAGTTGTGCCTCCTGTCACGCATCAAGAAGCACCTCCTGTCTGAGTCCTTTTCGCTCTCGTAAATCGATATGTACCGAGCCAGCGAGTAGATGGTCGTGATCGGTAAGGACCGGATCGACTCTTCAGCTGCTGCTACAACGTCGCCGAAGACTTTTCCTTTTATCGAACACTTGAATTCGTCGTCATCGTCGTGGCATTTGGTACCGGAGCAGGCATGGAAAATACTCAGAGCCGAATTGTCCGCGAAATGGGAAGTCGACCTGCAAAACACTTCGTTAGTGTCTTTTAATGGTCTCTGACTTTCACATTTCTTTACTTTCGCCCTTCTACGCTTAGTTGTTGTTTCTAGCGGGGTGTCATCTATCTCAGCCGGTAACTTTACGATGAGATCATGTTGTATACGTATGGGATCCTCATTTGTATGTGGCTTGGTTAAGAGTGCGGAGTTCTCGCTACATTCGACCACTCTGTAAGGCCCACTGAAATCGGGACAAAGTTTAGGGAAATCTTTGTTTGCCTTCTCCCGTGGAAGCTTCACAAAAACTCTGTCGCCTATCTTAGGGTACGTTTTGTGATTCACATTGTATCTCTTATCATACTTTTCCTTCATTTTGTTTCTGTACTGCTCGTTGAGATCTCTTACACATCCTTGTATAAGCTCTAAACTTGCTAGCAGCTCGTACTTGTAATCGTCGTAGTCAATACAGTTGAAAGACAGTTTTTCTTTCGGGATGACTTTGGAAGGATAACCCGGATCAAACGCATGCAATATATAGAATGGGCTTTCACCTGTTGCCTCGTGCGGAGCCATGTTGTAGGCGTAGACAACCGTTGGTAGCAGGATGTCCCAGTCAGCCGGGACCGTCGTCTTTTTCTTCAGCATTCTTGTTATTGTACCGATCGCCCTCTCCGTGATACCATTCTCACGCGGGTTATAACCTTTTGTGAAGGATTGTTCTATCCCCACGAGTTCACAAATCTCCGACAACACCTGGTTCAGGAATTCGGTACCCTGATCGGAGTGGATTGCCTTCGGCCAACGACATCCTTCGCAGACCCATCTCGCGAAGAAAGTTTCCGCTACCGTTCGCGCTTTCTTGTCTGGTATGGCGTATGCACCGACAAATTTAGAGAAGTGATCTATTGCTACTAACGCGTAACGGTTTCCTCTTGTGGACAGACCGAGCTCCACCAGATCAATGCCTACCAGTTCAAATGGAGCAGTCGTTACGACAGGCTTCAATGGCGGCGTGTTCTTCTCATGTACTCGTGCAAGAAAACATTTCGTGCAAGCTCTTGACCATTTCTCAATATCAGCTTGCATTCCATTCCAAAAGAGCGTTTCCTTCATCTGCCTGTACAGCTTCTTCGCATTCAAATGTGCCGCCATCACGCCACTATGAGCTTCCTCGACCATGTCTTTCCTTTTTGATCTTGGGACTACTTTCGTCGCGGCATCCTCATACATTAGCATGAGATATCCATCTTCCAGAAAGAAGTCCTCGGCGCGAAATCTTTTTCCGCACCTTGGTAGCCGTATTTCACCTTCTAGCGACTTGTTTTCGACCGCTTCTACGATTGCAGCGTAGTCGACGTCTTCACGAAGTTCCTGTAGCCAGCTATTTCCTTCTACTCTGCATACTACAGCTGCGTTTTCTTCGCAAAATGCTTCATTTGACGGAATGGCCGTGCGTGATAGAGCATCTGCTACAGCATTCGTTTTTCCCTTCACGTATTGAATCTCGAGGTCATACTTCTGGATTTCGAGAGCCCATCGGAGTATTCTACCTGAAACATTGTTCCGCTTAAATATGCTCGTCAATGGCAAGTGGTCTGTTCTCAGTGTGGTGTGCATCCCATATACGAAATAGTGGAATTTCTTTAAGGCGAAGACCACCGCTAGGGCTTCTAGATCAGTGATGTGATATCCTTTTTCCGCTTTCGTTAGCCCTTTAGATGCGAAGTAGATGGGGTGCAACAGACCATCTTCGCCCTCCTGGCTCAATACCACACCAAGTCCTTCTACGGAAGCATCAGTATAGACGACATATGGGCGTGTCCCTTCCTTGGCTGCTCTAATATCTGGTTGAACTAGCACTGGTGCAGAGCTCAGTTTATCTTTCAGCGTACTGAACGCCTCCTCCTCTGCGCTGTTCCAACTCCAGCTCTTCTTTGGACTAGTTAGGTCATACAGAGGCTTTGCAATTCTTGCGAAATTCAGAATGAACTTCCGGTAATATGATGCTAGACCTAGGAATGTTCGCAGTTCTTTTACTGTCGTGGGACACGGATATTCCTTTATCTTCCTTACTTTATCTGGGTCAGTGCGAACTCCTGAACCATCGATGATGTGACCCAGAAAAGGAACCTGATTTCTCAAGAATTCGCATTTCTGTGGCTTAAGCTTCAAGTTTGCTTTATGCAGCGCTTTCAGAACCATCTCAATGACAACGAAGTGCCTCTCCAGACAGTCTGTCGCAATCAGAATATCATCGATGTAGACAAATATTTCTCTATCTTTCACGCCGCAGTTTTCCAGTACCCTGTCCATCATGCGCTGAAAAGCAGCGGGGCTTGTCTTCAACCCAAACGGGAGAACATTAAATTCAAACAGTCCTTCACTTGTTGCAAAAGCGCTCTTCCGTTTTGCATCGTCGGACAGTTTTATTTGCCAATAGCCTGACATCAGATCTAGTGTGGAAAATACTTTCTTCCCGCTCAAGCTTTGTATCATCACGTCAATTGATGGCATGGGGTAGGAATCGTGCTTCGTGATCTTATTTAACTCGCGGTAATCTACGCAAAGTCGTAGAGTTCCATCTTTTTTCCTGACCAGTACGACAGGAGATGACCATTCCGACTGACTTTTAGCGACGATGCCTCTTTCCTCTAAATTCTTTATGATTTTCTTAAATTCCTGACGAGCTCCTATCGGAACAGGCCTTGCTTTCAACCTAATGGGTGCATTTCCTGCTGTGTCAATTTCATGCAGCACTAAATCTGTCTGCGTTAACTCGGAATCCTCGACCGCAAATACATTGCTGTATTTTTGAACTAACTCTAACAGTTCTCTCGGATGCTCACCCGTGGTGTTTATAGTGGTAAGGAGCTTTGTCATCCTTTGTCCATCGACTGCGTCTGACTCGCTTGTGGGGAGCAATTCCAACAGGTTTGACGCCGATTTTAGCCATTTGCTTTCCAACCAGTCGACGTTTTCGAGGTTTCCTACAATCTGGCCTTTTTGCAAAATCAGCGGCTCCGCCGATGTGTTCATCACTGGGATTTCTACATTGCCTTGCTCGTTTGGCTGGCAAATCCCATTTCCTATGTACTCACTTTCGGACCAAAGAACACAGGCTGTACCCACTTTATCGCACTGAACGGTCACTGTTTTCACTCCTCCCTGCGGTATGTACGTTCTCTGAGTGGCCTTTGCGTGGCAATCGTGTTTCTGCGTGCCTGTGCTACTTCCTGCCAGATAGTCTATACTGCCGTCTTCATTAAGAACTCTTAGCCCAAGCTGGCGTAAGATATTTGTTCCTAATATAATCACATCATCGAGCGCTTTGCTGACATACAGGGGAACCTTAACTTTCTTGCCTAGTATCTCTACTTCCAGCCGTATGGAGTCTAGAATCTCCATTTTGTTGCCAGATGCATCTCTGATTATAATGTCCGTCTTGTTAGGGACCCTCTCTACGAACGTGTCTATATCTGCTTTGTTATTTCTTGCTTTCTTAAATAGACTTAGTGGGGCTATTGATGTTTCCGACCCTGTGTCTATTAGAGCTTGCGTTCGTATATTCATTGTTGTTACTGGTATCACGAGTTTTTCGCCCCAGAACTCGCATCTGTCTGCCTTATTGTCCAACTCCGTGAGACACAACCAGCTCTCCAGCGCTGTTGAAAACGACTTTATTTCTTTTGCGGGGCTTTCCTGCGGCTTAGCTCCTAGCTGTGCGCGACTTCTGCAGTCCTTGGCTATATGCCCTGTTTTACCGCAGCCGAAGCATCGCCTCGCGCTCCCTGATGTACACTCTTGTTTACTTGGCACTTGAACTCTCTGTTCACTTTGTGCCCGTTCTTGTGTTTTGTATTCTTCCCATCTCGGACTCGTTATCGTCTTCCTCAGCCCTCTGCTACGCATGTGTCCTTCTTCGGACCTCTCCAGGTTTCTTTCTAGCCTAAGGGCTGCTTCTTTCACTCTGTCGTACACCTCGTATCTTTCACTGGTTTCAATGGCTTCTGCCAAAATATAGCTGCCTCTCCATCCTGACAACTGTGAGTAGAGGATTTCAGCTTTTTGCAGTGCTATTACTTCTGACGGCTCATTGGGATACGCTTGACTTGCTACTCTCTCTAGTATGAGGCAAAAGTCTGCTACCCTTTGGCCGTCCTTCATTTTCAATGTTCGCAGCATTGCCATTGCCTTAATGCATGCTGTGTTGCCATCTTCATTCAATCTCTCCTTCATTGCTCTTACTACACCATCAAAGGTGCCCTCTTTAATCCTTCGGGGTAACGTTTCAAATATTGTCAAGGCCTCTTTCCTTAAGAACCCTTCGAACAGCTGGATTAGACTGCCATCGTCCCAGTACGTTCTTGGGTACTTTATCAGGAATGTCTTTAGAAATCTTTCAAAGCTTCCGCTTTGTTTTCCCGTGAACGGTCTTACTTCTGGGAGTGTTGTGGCTAGCATGAACTCTCTCATACTGAACTCATCCCTCCTAGGGGTCGTCACTCCGCTCGCATCCGCACTCAGCAACTCACCTGTGGCCGATCGATGTCGCGCCTCTTCTCTTCTGCTGGAGTCGTGCTTGAGCGTAGGCAAAGAGTTCTTCGGGGTCCAGCCCTGCGCACACCTTGGCGACCGACTTTTTCCCGGTATCTGAACGATATTGTCATCATGCAGAGCCATATCATTCGCAATTCTTCTATACTTCTTCCACCTGTCTTTTACATTGTCACAAGGATGCCTACCATCGCTACTGTCCATCTCGTTGTCGGTGTCTTCTTCCTGGCTGTCGATGTACGTGTTCGGCGCACGCGAGCTGCCCATCGTGTGTACTTGCCTGGTGAGATTCTCGACCTGCAAAGACAGCTTGTTGTTATCTCTCCTTGCCTCATCCAAACTCTGTTCAAGAGTTTGGGTTTTCTTCAACATTTCTACCATTTTTCTCTCTAATTCGTCCACCTCGCAATTCATCGCTACACCTAGAGCGCTCAACATGCGGGTTTGTTCTATCTTCCTATCTAAGCAACGCTCTAATTGGCTCGCCTTGGTTAGCTGAGCGGCCACCAAAATTTCTACTACCTCAGGTTCTATGTCATTCAACACCTGTGTACTGCCTGCTGAGCCAATCAAATGCTCAAACACTAGAGTGTTGACTTTTTCGCTCACTAATCTGAGTTGTTCTTCTATAGGGGACATTATTTCGTCCCTTCTCGGGTCGCCTAGACGTAGGACTTTGCTAACCCCCTTTTCGCATATCACTTTCACCAGGTCTATTGCCCTAATGGTATCCTTGACCAATTCTTCTGTTGCCCCGTATGAGGACCTCACCTCGTCTGGCTTTTGGTGCGCGTCCATCTGCCTCGGTCTTCTGTTCTCACCTTGCTCGACCGACTCTGGCGGAAACTGCGAGTCCATCTGAAATTCATCAGTGCTCGTCATAGTTCCGTGAATCAAACAAGCGCAACGTACGAACGAGAACAACACGCAGAACGTTGGCGGACGGATCAAGCGGAGAAGTGCTCGTTTGCAAGGCTTCTTATTTTAGTTAACCTCGCGGTCACCGACGCGCGTTAATCTCTTTCGAAACCGATCACTAGTGGCCGAAGGCGCACCCTTTCACTTGATGTAGTATCCCTTTTTGCACTCTAGCGGCCACTGGCGCGCTCTTTCAAGAAGAATCCAACAAATCGATGTTGTGGCCTTTGGCGCACTAGCGATCGATTCGTTTTTGGAGGTTCGGTTCGGCCCCCAAGTTGTTACCGAACGTCTAGAAGTAATTTCTCCTGGGTACCACCGCAGGATCAATTAACAGCCGGTTAATAAGCGTTTATCGAAGTGAAAACAATAGACCAGAGGAGATCCTCTGACAACAGAACAAGCGAGCAAGCCCATCGACCTGCCGCCTTATATGCGCAGTTTCCCGCGCGCGCCAATAGTTTCGAGATCGACGAAATAGTTCAAACCGAGAACACGACTCATACACCGAGATCTACGACACACAACATAGGGCCGACTACACATACAACACATGGTTACAGTAGATCCTTAACACATTCAATTTCGGCTTCGTAAGGTTCCACAGTACATCATGTTTGTTCGTGTTAACTGCTCTCTTATGGAAGCATTTCTAAGAAAGCGGATTCAGAAAAAAATTCCGAAACTGTGTTTCGGATTTTTTCTGAATACGATTTCCTAAAAATTTTACTTATGGGGCTGGGCGCATGGTAGTTCAGTACGAGGTACCGGCTGCTGAGTGCACCCAATTCCAGGATTTTGATTCGGATCTCCCGCCCAGGCCTACCACTCCTTTCATTTCCACGGGGTCGCTGAACTGGTGCCAGGGTTTCCTGGAAAGGATGGAATAGTTGTTCATTTGCTCACTACTGCAAATCGCAGGCCAAATACGAGGCGGGGAGGGGGGGGGGTGGTCCTTCCTAGGAGGAGATTTTTTCGTTGTACAGCGCACGGTAAAACAACATGCCGCGCTTTCCTTGGCGCAATCCATCTCAGCGATAGGATTCCGCCAGAATGTGAAACGTTAGAGAGAAAATTCACATGTGTCTAGTCAAAAGATTCACATATTTTACTGGAAACATATGCTAACTTTGCGCTAAGGTATATGTTATATTTCGGCTACAATGCAGGCGGGTGCTGTGCAGTGCGTAGCAGCCCACATAACACTGTCGCCGATTTATAACATATATCGGTACTTTTGTATTTATGGTACCCCACTTAATCTTGTTTAAAATAGGTCCACTAGGGGTAACTTGCCATAGGAAGAACGAATATCATGGTCGTTTTTTGCGGAAATGCCTAATAAGTTCGAATTGCCTAAAGCCTTGCGAAATAGCGCGCGCTGGTAAGAGACGCAGAGACTCCGTCTCCTACCAGCACGATTCGCAGCGTCTCCCCGAGGGGGGGGGGCGACTGCGATGCCGTGCCTTGCGAGCGCGACGACTAGCTACATACAGCTAATGTAAGTGCATCTTATCTCCTCTTTTCGATTACAGATCCGTATTCTGTCTGCTTCCGTAGGGCAAGGGAGGAAACACCTGGCTGAAGGCAATTTTAACACGGGTGCGGTAGTGGGCCCACATTCCGGAGTCCCTTCCCCTGCCCAATTCTTCGCACAGAACAGACCTTTCAAGGCTTTCCGAGGTTTCAAGGCTTATATCCTGGCTAACCTCTGCTGCAGGCGGGAGGCGGCGACATAGTTGCGCATCGACAGGAGGCGGAGTCTCTGCGTCTCTCACCAGCGCGCGCTATTTCGCAAGGCCTTGGTTAATTCCAACTTAATATAGCGGGCTTGTAGGGGATTTCCGCAAAAAACGACTATGATATTCGTTCTTCCCATGGCAGATTACCCCTAATTGACCTATCTTGAACACGATTAAGTGGGGTACCATAAGTACAATAGTACCCATATATCTAGCGCTTTCGTGTCCCGCTGACGCAGAAGGTAACACGGAAGCAAAGCGGATGTGACTTGAAACACCTACCCTTTCGAGCTTTCGCTTTGCCTCGCCATATCTGTAGAACCTTATGTCGTCCGAGCTATCCCTAAAACAAAATTGCATAGTAATTCTATCGAAGTCAACTTTGTAAGCAGAAGATATTCTTAGCTAAAAGCACGTGCTGAAAGCACAAAGTAAGCAACCAAAAGTGTACTAAAGGGTAAGGAAGACACATTTAAGCGACAATCACCACCATGCGAGTTCAGATTTTTCAAAAGCACCTACCTTCCTCCTGGATACCGAAAAGGCAAACCTGTTAAATAATGAATTAAACGACTTGCTGAATCTCTTGCATTCCTCCTAGTGAACGTAACAGCACAACATCATACTAAACATGGGATACCACGATGACCACTCTCATAGGATGCGTTTATACTTCGACGCCGCGCGACGCGACGCATTGTGGCCACAATGATTGAGCGACGCGATTGGTTACTTCACATGGCGTCTCATCTCTCGGCGTCGGAAATATGTATATATGGAGCCTTACCCGCCGTTGAAAGTATGCAAAAAATGTAGGGAAGAGTTCTTCGTGCGAAATTCAAACAACACGAACGTCCTTTCTGTCGCTTTCGGGGTATCGTGAGACCCTCTCTTTTGCCCACCCGCTGAACAATGTATTTCGAACATATAAAAGAGTGAACATAAGTAACGGAAACTATTTGATAGCAGTGGTGTCCAATCTAAGAAGCTTACGGTTCACCATACACCTAGCATCTAAATGAATGGAAGGTGCATTAGACTTTAAAACAGCAAACGAAGTGGAAATAAAAGAACCAGCAGCTGTAGTTCCTTAAGTTTCCATGTTGAAGAACATGACAAGAAATTCCATTATGCTTCTAAATTTTCCACACGGTGAATGACATCGGGAAGCATGAAACTGTTCTGTTCACGAAACTTTGTTGCACCACTTCATAGTCAAAATGAGCAGCCATAGTTTCGCCTAGCAGGGACTCACCTTGCACATCCCTCTTTACCAAATAACTGCATGACATTGTTTCGATGCACATCTATTTAGTTCCTACTCAACCTGTCGATGTGGAGTGAAGAACAGTGATCCCACGTAAAGCACTTCTACGCGATTCGAATTGTTTTCCCGCGCGCGGCAAATTTTTGAATCCATGTCGGCGGCGCATCAGGGCGTAACATCAGAGTCTGGATGGATAATGATCCTATAACATACCGCTTCGTTGAACGTGAAACAAACAACGAAGGCATACTTCTAGAATGAAAAAAGAACTCCTTGTATTGAGATCCGGATTAGACTAGGAAGGGAAATTCGAAACCGGTATGGGCCATCTACCGCCACATCCTGAAGTTCTTACTATCGCTGATCCCAGAGCACCGAAAAAAGTGTCAATATGGAATTTTAAGCTTCTCCCTCAGGTGCGAGACACAATATGAAGCTTAGACTCCTATTGGTTGTTGTAATACGGCATCCGTCTTCTGGAAATTTGTTTCAGAATACGTTGCCTTCTATTACTTCTTTGTCATCCAATGGAAACCAGTGAGTCACAAAATGAAATGTGTTGATAAACGTAGGGCAGGTTTTTATAGATCGCAAAGCAGTTGCATTCTAGGCACAATAAAAATCCGGGGAGAGCTGGAAAATTTGTCAACGTGGGTTGATTAGTTAACTTATACTCATTGGTACTCATTGGCTCATTGGTAAAATTGTGTTGGCTAGCTGCAACTCTACAGTTGCAGCGATTTGAGCTCACGTGGTCCCACAACGATTGGGCAAGTTTTCCGCCGAAAACTCGTCCTCACATTTTTAGCTTAAATTTAACGACGATTTCACTTTCTTCTAGAAACTACGGTCTTAGTTCAAGGAAATAACGATATATAATAAAATAAAGTTAAAACATAGAACCACTCACGACGATGACGTATTTTCGGAGGCCGTCCGATATTCGACAGTAAGTACTGTGGGCGTCGGGTGATCAAAACTAAAACAGTCTGATAAGCACAGTCATGTCAAATGCGAACAGCCCACGTTTCTTTGGCAGTAACATAGGTTCCCGTGACATTCTTTGAACTTCGGTCAAAACGGTTGGGTGATCGATTTGGACGATCAAATCATTGTCACATGTTGTTGAGAGGTCTTGAGACGACTCAACATTTCTTCAGTAACGCTATTCATGCATATAATCTCAAATTCGGCTGCGATCGGATCGCGGTCGCGCGGCGGCGCCCTATTCCGCGGTCTGGTCGTGCCACAATATCGATTATGGTAATGGAATGAATACATTTGAATTTCCAGGAGACCCCAAACAGGGTATTCTAGGAGCGACGAAGGGAAGGAAACACATCATTCTCTTAAAAAAAAGAAAATCCTTCAATCGATAAAAGAACACTGACATCACCTTTGCGCTATGGTAATTTGGCTTGTTATTCGCAATGTTCCTTTTTCGTTTCATTTGCATCAAAACTTGCGCTTGCTTTTGTTCTTCTGTAAAGTCGTAGTCTTTTACACTTATTCGACCTCCGAACCGGGAAATGGGTAACTTTTCAATGGAGTGAAGTCCACTAAAACAGAAATGCAGCGAATATTTGGGGCGGATTCAAAACGGCGAGACGGTCAAGTGTTTAGAAATTACAACTAAATTACCCAATTACACAAATCATCCGACGGTATAGAAGAATGCTAGGACATTGCTTTACATATGAAACGAGACATGCAATTTTTCAATGGTTTGCCTTGAGACAAAACCTGGATATTGTGACAAGTCAGTGTTGCTCTAAACGAAGTGAGAGGAGAACGAAGTTAGCGTGATTTTGAAAACTGTTCACAAAAAAAGCCAACATGTGGCTTCCTAAAGAACTATGAATGGTCGAAAGTGTCGAAACCAAAGCGATTTGAAGGTAAGCCTCGTCTAAAATTTAGAAAAAAAAGAAAGCAGGCAAACAACATACATCGATTAGCTACTCGCAATGGATCGATCGTTGAATAGAGAAATCGGGATACTTTTCAATGCTTTGGCTTTATGGAAACCCAAATGAGGCGGGTAACTTATTACAGAATAATTTGGTTGGAATCCAACCAGTGAGACATTATTTTTTGCTCTCCTGTAGCGAACTTTCTCTATATGGAAGCCATTGAGGTGGTTTTTCTACTTCGACGTCTCCATTGAGACAACTTTGGCGCGAATTGCATTCACGAGGGCACCTCGGATGATCTATCCTAGTTTGTGGGGGGGGGAGGGGCACTTCACCACGTAACTTTTTTGACAACGGCGGGAAAATTAGCAGCAAAGAAACTAATTTTAAAAAGAGGAGTATACCTAAGGACTCTGTGAGAAAACCTTTATTAGCAATTTCTTAGCCGTAGGAGCCCATCCCTGCTAGTTTTTGTTTGGCTTCTGTAGCTGCCCCCCCCCCACCCCCAGACTAGGATAGATCCGTCTCCTAGGCCTGCACCTCCCCCGTCACAGAAATTTCGTGACAGAACCAGACAGCGTACGCTTCTGAATCTTAATTCATAGCTACAAACTCCTCCTGCTTGCATATAAACGCTAATGCACAATTGAAGGAAAATAAGGTTAGTTTGCCGAACGGGCCACATAATCTGCACACTCGAATTACCATGAATGACACCATGTCGAAACCAGAACGAACAGGGGAAGAGTCGGCAAAAATTCAAAAAAAGGAAATCGCACAGACGCCCTTATATTGATTAGTCGCTCGTGATTCATCGATTAAAGCAAACTGTTCACAATGCCCGCAGAGAGCGTTAAACAGTGGCGCTATTGTTCTTTACATGGAGCTCTTAGCATATCTTCACAGCAGAGAACTTGTACAATACAAAATATTATAATATGAATCAGATCGGTATTGTTTTGCAGAACAGCTCCACGACCCACAAACTCCTATTCATCCTTGCATTATTTGTCCATGTCCTTCCTTAATTCGTCGTGAAAGTGAAAAACGGGCGCAGCTATATTGCGACAGCGCCAAAAACGCCTCTTGAATCAAAAAGAGCTCTTTTAAACGCTCGATTGCCTTTTTTTACTGAGAAATGGGATGGTTTAGAGATCAAAGATCAGACCCTGAATGGCGACAGCTACCCTGCGAATAGGGAAAGCACAGGTCATCCAGCCTTCTGCCGCTGGTTAAGCGAAGGTCAATTACCGGAGTTAAGATAACACCAGCACTTGTGATTGTCATTTTAGGGAAAAAGGACACTAAATACCGCGTTTCCCTGGGTGGCTAACAAACTATCAATGCTGGCAAACAGTGCAAAAAAATGTCGCACTCTTGGCACCTTGATGTACGTTAAATTTTCGGAGTTGAAGTGTATAATTGTTACTGCTCAGGAATGGTAGCAACTTCAAATTATTCAAGGTTTCCATTCTCACTCTCTATAATAACATCCAGAAAATTTATCCAAAAACCTGCAAAATGAGAATGTTGCACGATTTTTGTAACCGATTTAAAAGTAGGTGTCTGCACTAGAGCAAAAGCCAGGTGTGGATAAATGTACAAGGTGGCGCCCACTTCTAGACGTACACTCAAGCTCAAAGGCCATATTATGATAAAAACATGAAATAGGTCTACATTTTGGATATACAGTGGCTTGTAGGAGCTTAAGTTACACGTTGCAGAAAACCCTTGGGTAAATTCGATACATGGATCTATCCTAGTCGGGAGGGGCAACGCTTAAGTGTTAGTTTCGAAAGTCACTCTATGCCACACAACCACGTTAAACGAAAGCCTTCGCATCCAGGGACCGCAGCTGAAGCTGGACCATACAACCCCTCCGATTAGGATTGATCCCAAGAAATTTCTGCCAACTAAATCACCGTTCTAGTTGCTTTCATAGGCAGACCATCTATTGTCCCATCTAGTATCTCTGTGTTACCATGTATCCACGACATGAGTAATAAATAAATAAATAAATAAATAAATAAATAAATAAATAAATAAATCCTACAGCGGCTCACTAGCTGGACGACGAATGCCGCGACGACGATCTTCGCCGATGAAAGGCATACCGGCGATCATCGCATCAGGTTCCCTAAAAGAACTTTGTTGCCTTTCCCAAACTATTTGATATAAATAAATAAATAAATCCTACAGCGGTTCGCTAGCTGAACGACGTATGATGCGACGATCCCTTCTGATGGACGGCATACCCACGAACATCACGTCAAGTTCCCTAAAAGAATTTTGTTGCCTTCCCCTAACTATTTGATATCGCTGTAAGGTGGCAATAGCTGTTTCACTGGGAAAGTATCGGAACGACAAATTTGAACGGTAATAGTGGTTCGATTGATCGATTGATTTATTGACGTGTGCTTTCGCGCACGTGAAACAAACAGAACGTAAAATTCAACGCGGGCCAACGGCAAAGCATGACCTAGGCATGTGTACCTATTATTAAATGAATTATTCGAAAAGCAAGAATACATAAAGAAGACAACAAGTAATATGATGTAGTACGGAAACTATGAGATAAAAAATGCGGAGAATGGTTTATATGTAGAGAAGCGCCTCTGCGTTAGAAACATGAAAATTCAAGCATATCGACTTGGGCTCTGCAAAGAACAAGTTCCAGGATTTAAATTAAAAAACTTCAGTAATTAAAGGGTACAGCAGCCAGTCGCAGTTAGGTGTTCGCCTAGTCCATGGCGCTGATGATCGATAGCCTAGGGGATAGCGCGGGGACTCATACGAAAAAGGTGGGATGTTCGATCCTGCTGTTGCGATTCCGTTTTGCATGCTTATAACTGTAAGGATTACTGGATTCACTAGCAATATAATTGGATTTTGGTCGCACTGATGTATAGAATGCAGGGGTGGAAACCGCTACATCTGTTGAGTTACTGAACGAAGGAACCATGATAATGGTTGTTGAAGAAATCATTCATGGATGACCTTAGCGACTCTAGAATCGTGCTGTAGTTAAGTGGGTCCACTATATGCTCGAAAATTAGGTGTAGTGAGTATGCTGCACCGACTTCGGCACATTTTGCAACCTACGATCCGCTGTCGCAGCGTTAAATTTAGAGGATTTAGGCAGAATGTCACGGCTCTGTCAACTTTTGACATCATTGCCTTCACATTCTCTTTATGCACCTTCTCTTAAAGTAGCTCTTTTACAAAATTTCACAGCAAATCTATTTTGTAGTACTCATTCCTATTAGCGGCCTCTATCGACTAATCAGGATGTCGGATTTTACCAGTAGCGACAACGATTTGGCGTGATAGCGCTGTCGGTGGAGGCGCCGGTTGTCTTCATACTAGCCGTCCCTGTCGGAAGCATCGGACCGCGACAACTCGTCTAATTTCGTCGCGCATCGTGCGCGACGCCAGCGGGGTTCGCGCGGCGTTGGAGTTATGTTTGCCGCCTATTCAACACCACTGTGTACGGTTACACTAGGAACGGTCACGTGGTCTCGCAACGACTATTACCATAAGTTTACTCTGCTGAATCTTAATGCATAGCTACAAACCACTTTTGCTTACATATAAACTGCTCATACACAAATGAAGGAAAATAAGGTGCGTTTGCCGAACGGGTCACACAATTTACACTTTTGAATAACCATGAATGATACCGTGTCGAAACCAAAACGAAAACGGGAAGTGTCGGCAAAAATTCAAAAATAAAGAAATCACTCAAGCGCCCTTATATTGATTGGTCGCTCACGATTAATCATTAGTTTTTGCACAGAACGTTAAACGGTGGGGCTATTGTTCTTTACATGGAGCACTTAGCATATCTCCATAGCAGAGGACTTGTGCAATATAAAATATTATAATACGAATCAGATCGGTATTGTCTTGCAGAATAAGTCCACGATCAACAACCTCTTATTCATCCTTGCACTATTCGTCCTTCCTTATTTTTGCGACCAGGCCTGAAATGCCTCTTTAATCAAAAACAGCCCTTTTTAACGCTTGCCTTTTTGCTCAGAAATGGGATGTTTTGGAGACCTAACCTGGAGCATATCTCAATGGTAGGTCGGAACGGGCCAAATGTTGTATATGGGCAGAATCGCCTTTCTCTGGGAAACTATAAAATGCAAATATCTCGACCCCAATACAACTCTGCGCAGTGTTAGGAAGTACGGAAGTTAGGTCGTTAGTGGCGTTAGAACTCTGTCTGCACACGGAAGACGGGCTCAAATTGACTGGAAACAGCGATCAGGGGATTACGCCGCTCATGTACCCACTGCGTCACCGCCGCTCGCTGTTTCCAGCCAACTTGAGCCCGTCCTCCGCGGCAGAGGGCTAACGCAGCCAACGGCCCAACTTTCGTCGTCCTTAACTCAGCGCGGAATTGTATTGGGGTCGAGATATTTGCATGTTGTTGTTTCCCAGAGAGAGACGATTCTGCCCATATACAACACCTGAGCCGTTCCGACATACCGTCAGTCTCGTGGTAAAATCAGCCCCGGAACTGCGACAGCTACACTGCGAATAAGGAAACTACAGGTCATGCAGCCGTCAGCCGCTGGTTAACCGAACATCAATTACCTGAGTTAAGATGACACCAGCACTTGTAATGGGAATAGGACACTAAATACCGCGTTTCACTGGATGGCTAACAAACTATCAATGCTGGCAAACAGTGCAAAAAAAATGTCGCACTCTTGGCACCTTGATGTACGTTAAATTTTCGGAGTTGAAGTGTATAATTGTTACTGCTCAGGAATGGTAGCAACTTCAAATTATTTCAAGGAAATGGTTTTTCGAAAAAAAACAACCCATGAAGTTCGTGGGCTTTGGAATGTGCTGGTGCGGCGGGCTTGTGTGCAAAGCTAGAGCAAAGTTTCCATTCTCACTCTCTATAATAACAGAAAATTTATCCAAAAACCTACAAAATGAAAACGTTGCACGATCTTCATAACCGATTTAAAAGTGGGTGTCTGCGCTAGAGCAAAAGCCAGGTGTGGAAGATAAATGTACATGGTGACGCCTACTTCTAGACCTACGCTCAAGCTCAAAGCCCAAATTATGACAGAAATATGAAATACGTCTACATTTTGGATACACGGAGGGGACGAGCTTAGGTTACACGTTGCGGAAGACGAAATTCTCCTACGATTACCCTTGCGTAAATTCAAGAAATGGATCTATCCTAGTCGGGAGGGGGCAACCGTTAACTGTTGGTTTCGTATGTCATTTCATGCCACACAACCACGTTAAGTGAAAGCCCTCTCCAGGGACAGCAGCTGAAGCTGGACCATACACTCCCTCCGATTAGGATTAAACCCAAGAAATTTCTGCTAA
Organism: Heligmosomoides polygyrus polygyrus; assembly: GCA_947396885.1. Lineage (NCBI taxonomy): Eukaryota > Metazoa > Nematoda > Chromadorea > Rhabditida > Heligmosomidae > Heligmosomoides > Heligmosomoides polygyrus. Next base: position 5,328,131 of record OX377206.1, on the reverse strand, counting down.
ATCATCTAGTATCTCTGTGTTGCCATGTACCCACGGCATGAATAATAAATAAATAGATAAATAAATAAATAAATAAATAAATAAATAAATGAATCCTACAGTGGTTCACTGGCTCGACGACGAATGCCGCGACGACAATCCTCGCCGATGGACGGCATACTGGCGGTCATCACGTCAGGTTCCCTAAAAGAACTTTGTTGTCTTCCCCTAACTGTTTGATATCGCTGCAAGGAGGCGATAGTTGTTCCAATGGGAGATTATCCGAAAGATAAATCTGAACGGCGACAGTGGTTTACATGCAGAGAAGCGACTCTGCCTCAAAAACACGAAAAATCAAACATCCTGACTTGGGCCTTACAAAGAACAAGATCTAGGATTTAAATGAAAGAACAGGGCGTCAGTAATTAGAGGGTACGGTAGCCTCTCGTATTTAGCTGTTCGCCTACTTCGTGTCGCTGACGATCGATAGCCTAGCGGCTAGCGCGTCGGATTCATATGAAAAAGCGGGGTGTTCGATTCCGCTCGTTGTGATTCCGTTTAGCATGCCTATAAATGTAAGTGATCTACCCTCAATGGACAGAAGTTCAGGCGGAGGGGCGGCATGTAGGACCGAGTTGGCGAGGGGGGCGGAGTCGAGTTTCTATTGTAGCGTACCGAGGGGCCGGGGAAATTTGTTTTGTCTCTTTAAAGTTTCATAAGGCAACCATTACACTCTCAAGGAAGCCTAGGGGTTGGGGAAGGGTGAGCCAGGGGGACGAGGGGAACATCCAAATTGTAAAAGGCAAGCATTTAATCTGTACTGACGATCTACAGAGCTAGCAGGGTTAGTAAACCTCACTAAAGGCAGCATGCCGGATTTCGACCGCGCGATATGTATTGATTGGTGTGACAAGAAATCAATCCTATAATATACAGAGAAACGCTGTGTCATCTTCTGCTGCAAAAAACAGCGGGGTCTTGGGTTGCATTCTTAACTTTGCTTTAACGGATAAATGAATGCTTCCCGCTCGGTTGACAGTCCTACTGAACGAGTTCTTCCTGAAACTGTTTGTCATTTAATTCCAGATATAATCATGACATCGAACAGCTCCTATACATCCGACACTTCAGAATAACATTTCATTCACAGGCAATCATAACAGCAAGTAAAAAAAGGAATATTTTAACATATCGGCAGGCAAAAAATGGTTGGGAAATCGAAACATGAGGTGGTGTAAAATGAGTTTTTGAAAGGGCAAACTCACAAGTTCGGGGACGACCTTCCACTGTCTAATATCAAACCTTTCCTTCATCGCTAAGCAAAATCACCACATATTCGACGCGAGGAAGTTCTAATCAGAACTAGAAGTGGAAAGAAAACGAATACCGTGGGGACGATTGGGACAAATTCACAGAACGGATGGCAGAAACCTCTAAAACAAAGTTAACAATTAATTTCACAGCTTAGTATTACACAGATCAGCCCATCTTCGTGGAAAAGGTTCTCATCACTCCCTTCGGCGCCGATGATTGGGGACCTGCAGACGACGAAGAGCGCACTACAAAACTTCTACGCTCCTCGGAGAAGCCCACTTTCTTGAACACTGGCACCTTTCCGAACAGCATTTTGAAGCCGAGGATTTTCTCCATAATCGGCTCTTTGTTGACGAACTGAAAAATTGAGGTTAAATTATTTGGAGCTTTTGAAAATGCAAATATTGTGAAGCAGAAAGATATTCAGATGATCAAGGACGGCGTTAGCTAATCCATTTGTGATATTCGAAACGCATTCTACTTCTGCGGGATGTTGTGGAGGCAATTTGAATGCAAATTTGATTTATATGAAGACTTTCGTTGGTCAGTCTATGAGTCTACGTTAGTGTTTTATGCTTCGGAGACGTCGGGTACACAATCACTCACCTCGGTGGGACTGAAGGCTTGTTTGGACTGGGAGTGAAATCAGAACGATCATCGACCACGTTTATCGATTTTGGACCCGAGTTGAAGTGGGAACCGCAACTAGCACGATCCTGTGGAACACTCTCCCAAATGATTACAGTATCATTTAGGCGCGTGTTGGCGATGGAGCGCGAAATCCTTTATTCCTAGCATTACACACGCGAACCTCTCGTCGCCCAGGGAATACGGATCTAGGACCAGGCTAGGAAAGGGACTACAGGGTGGGTGCCACCCAAGCTGCTCGTGTGGAAACTGCTTTCCTCGGTCAGGTGGAGTCCGCAGCAGGGTTCTGCGCTCTTCGAGCGGCGAAACGCATACGGCTGGAAAAATGCGCAAAAAATGCCTCAAAGCTGCATGGACGTCGAAGCTCTTCAAATCCCAAGTAGTCAGCTGAAATACAAGTATGCCACAACGTTGGGGAACCGAATCCCCACCTCCCTCGCATGAAGCGATGCCCCACTATCCACTGCACCACGATCTGCCTGCCGGGAGGACCATCGCAGGCGCCCAAGAGATCGATCGAATGTCAACGTGGATGCCTACGCGCGATCTCTAAGCTAGGAGGGCGCAGACAGCTTTCTATCACAGCGCTCCACCGCTAACCGGTATACGCCATTCGAGGGTGCATTCGCCAGAATCGTTTTACAGGAATCGCATGAGTACGGAGAGATATCCCCCACAACATATATGCAATATCGATCGGCTGGCCGTTGTAGATGAAATCCACCGATTCTTCTTCGGAGTTCAAAATTTGAGGTGAAAATTGTGTAAACTCTGTAATATAGGCCGGTGGGCACTCACCTAGCAAGTGAAGGGTAGCTGTTTAATGAATTGCTGGGCGAAGCTCCGGGCGATTGTTCCTCCGACTAACCAGTGGTCAATAATAAAAAAGGAGCAATCATCAAGATGTCTATGCTTGCAAAGCACGGAGCAAATCTAGACTGACTTTGACGTGTAGATCTCAACAAACTAATACTGCGTATAATAGCACCAATTTAAGATGAAACAAAGGTCAGTGGGTCCCAAACGGAATAATGTGGCTCATTGTCCGCCTCCTCACATAATAGGATTGAACACTTCCGCATATCCTTCATGTCTGGCGAATCTGCTCACCTTTTCAGAAGGAAAGCTGTCGCTAACCAGGAAGAAAATGCATATCCTTGAATCAGGTAACGGACGAAGCAGCCAAATTAAATTTTGAGAACAAGCGGCTTACGTCAATAATCAATTCTTTGGAATGAGGCTGGTCATTCAGTTCATCAAGGACGACTTCAAGTTCCAACTTGTCCTCACAGGGCTGAAATACAAAATAAAGTACAATATAGTACAATCGGAAGAAATAGTACATGGTACCACTTTGACATTTTACCAGTCTTCAAGCTGAAAGGAGCTCTTCTTAGTCGTAACTAGTAACAGATTCATGAAGCATAGAACCTGTTCATACTTCGCGACGGCGGCGACTGGAGCGATTGGGCGGCTAGGCAAACCATATTTCTATTGATTTTTGTCGTGTAATGACAGGCAAAAATCGATACGTACAAAATGATTCTGCTAGCAAACTTATCGCTCCTAACGTGAAGTATGAACGGGTCCATAGTTGCTAGGAGAAGATGGGGGAGGGGGGGGGGGGCGACTCTCATATGCACCGCGAGTTGATGTTCGAGTGACGATCAGACCAACAAAGCAATTCCGTCCCTTCGGGATCGATGAACAGGCACCCGACTTGACCAGTGCAATAGCTTTCTACAGCAGAAGACCCTAAACTTCAGTTGAAAACAGCAACGAAGTCAGTGGGCCCATGCGGATTAAGTAGTGCGGCTTGTTCTCATTATTCCTACATGAAATTGAAGAGAGTACCACAACACCTCTATAGCCAAGCGTTTCTCAGCAAAAATATCCAAAACGAAAAAACGCTGGGCAAAAAGAATATCGAGAAGAATGGAAAAAATCAGCCGCATAGATAAGTAGACTTACCTTAGCATCGGATGGTGTGGTCTCTGGACGGTTAACTTCTTCACGCGGTGCTTCCAACTTCCAATCGTCTTCAAACTAAAAAGGTTTTTTTTCAAAATGCCATAACTACACCTAGGCGTGCGGAGCGCAGTCGGTGAAGGCGCTGGCTGTCGATGAAATAATCGATATAGTAATCGATATATGGTTCCGGTCAAGCGAGCTAAACCTTTCATCTACATGGAACAGATTATTCCTTTTTCAGTATTTCCTGAGAAATTCTGAAAATGGGTTCCGAATTTTGAGAAATACAGTATGCCAAGTCAGGCGTCGAAGACACTGCGCTCTGTGCATAACTCTAATTTTTCTGCCGTTAATGTCCTTCGAGGAATTAGCATTAGCTAAACTGAACCACTGACAGTAGTATAGGTATGATGTTGATCAAAATTCCAGTGTATTCTAGAAATCCTTAAGTCTCCCTTAATCGAAAAAGTTGAGAATGAGCGGAAGCCGGAAGCCTGCAACCTCCCCTCCCCCCCCCCCCCCCAACCACACGCATCGCTCTTGAGATATTCAATTTCCTTTGATAGTGGAGGAGCAAAAAAAATTAAGCTGGAAAAAAGAACGAAATCAGTGAGATTTATGCTGAATAACTCGCGACGGTGCAATCCCAATCGGGGGGGGGGGGGGGGGGCAGTGGATTTCAATATTTAAAGAAATGCAACATGCAACACAGCACATATGTATATAGGATATATTTACCTTATAAATTGCTGTCTTTCCAATACCAAATTCGGTTTTCTGCATTGCTTTCCTAGTTGTGGGGGGGGGGGAGGGAATTAGTAATGAAAACACAGTAAATTGAACAGAAACCTGGAACAACTACAATACTATAAAACCGTGAAGATTCATTAAAGCAATGGTGAGCGAGTCGACGCGCACCTATATCGGTACGGCATCGCGGGAATTCAAATGGGTATTTCGAGCTAAGACGCTGCAGCCTCTTCATCGCTTGTCCATAGTTCCATAATGAAATCTTTTTAATATTTCAGCGTAACGCATTCCCAAGGGAGGGGATCAGGTAAAGTAAGGTGAGACAATCATATGTTATATTGTATCTTATATGTATCGATGCATAGCTACCATTAACAATTCATTGCCTCCCCCCCCCCCGATTAGGATTGTACCCTCGCGACTTAATAGCCAGGGGTGGCGACGAGTTGTCCGCCACAAATACGACGAGTTATCACACAATGCTCAAGCAGTCGTTGCGGTGCTATACGAGCTCTCCTACTCTGTCTTATCCATATCGTCTGATTTTCGGAGCTAACTATAGGAATACCGCTCGAACTGAATTCGCGGTATGAATCTCGGCTTGACCTTGTAGAACAAGAACCATGTGACAACATCCTTTACATGCTGGGTATTTTGAGCGATAATTCTGTGAGCACAGCGATAAACAGTGAAACAATCAAGGAGCACATAGTTGATGACGATTGAGTAGTCATTGTAGGATCTATCCTAGTCGGGAGGGGACAACTGTAAAGTATCATTTGCGGACGTCATCTCATGCCACACAACCGTAACCCCTGGACTGAAAGGGAAGCTCTCGTATCAGACAACAGCTGAAGCTCTCGTGGAAGGTTAAACAAGGGAACAAGGATAGATAGATTCGGCACTGTTTTGAGGCAGCCGACAAAGTATTGATTGGACTAGGGGGAACTGTAGGAAAACTCGTCCAACTCTTGGCGCGCGAATTTTCGGCTACACTTCCTTGATTAGTCGCGAGTTACAAAATGGTCCGAATTATTGTTCACCTAATTATCTAACAAAATAGAACAGTGTACAGTGTTAACCCTTATTGTTTAGCAATTCAGCTCATCGTGTCGGAAGGTGACCGAGAAGGAAAAAAGTAACCACACAGATGGATAAGAGATATCGACTTACGTCAAACATGTCGCCGTTGCAAGGAGGCCCGTCATTCACTATCCTCTTCCAGCCATATTTGGAAAACTGCACGCCGGGAAGATCGAAGGGATCTCTTGTCCTGCTATTCCAGCTCTTGACCTGAAAATGTTCTTTCCCGTCAACTTAGTTACATCTGGGCTCGTTATGTGCAGTCGGCGGATGTATCGGATGCCGTGTGCGTCACAGTTTACGGTTCGGATTCCTACCAGGCCAGCAGAGCATTCCGTATCCTCGGGGTTAGCGAATTTGTCCCAGAAGGACAGAATGTCATTCATCGGCTGACCACAAAAACTATTGGATTTACCTGAGTTGGGGGGAGGGGGTGGCGGAGGAAGGGAGCACCTCGATCAGTCTTTTCCACACCGGCGACAAAGTTAATAGTGAACTATTCTACAAAGACGCTGAACTGGCCTACAAAAGGACCTTTTGCAATATGTTGTTACAGGATGTTTTGTTGCGATCAAAACCCTTGCGCCAGGCACGACTCGAACCCGCACCTTCTGCTTTCCGGGCAGCGATGTTCACCTTACACCACAGCACATAACATCCGTGACATGTTAGGTGCGGTGGTGTAAGGTGGACATCGCTGCCCGGAAAGCAGAAGTTGCGGGTTCGAGTCCCGCCTGACGCAAGACGTTTGATCGCAACAAACCATCCTGTAACAACATATAGCCTCTCTGCCAGCCGCTCCATGCTTCTACCTCTACCTCAACGCCGACCATCTCTGCTACATTCTCGGCTCTGATATCCACGGTCGAGGACCTGAAACGTCAATAGCGATGCTCAAATCGGTGAACGTTGTTTAAATTAAAGAACACGATAAGTACACCCAGCCACAATCAGAAGCATGTAGACTCAGAGTTGTCCAGAATCGACACTCTTCCTACTCAAAACGTAAGCACCGAATCTGCTGAATACTAGGGAACATAAATTGCAAACGGTCTTTCATGCCATCTGAATCCCGAACCTGTTAGATACCTACTAAATGGGAAAACATTCCTAATGCACTACCTTGACTTTCTCATTCCAAGGGATTCAGATGTGTCTATACGGCGAAACGAGTACCTCTACAAGAATCTCCACCTTCAAATAGCACAACGGTATGTTCAATCTTCACGAAATTCTCGAACCTACCGAGTTAGTGCGTCACTTTGGAATTGCACAGTCTCACATGACGACAACTCTCTAGCATCGACAAATAAAAAAAATTTCAAAAATACTGCTTCATGGGCGCAAGGTCTTTATATTGCAATATTTTTGCATACAAAATGTTTGGAAGGTATAGCCTTGTGAGGTTGAAGCCCTATCTAGGTTCAACGACTTTGCAAAAGTGGGACATAGTTTTCTACCAATTCAAGGGTGAAGAATTACGAAGTAATCAAGCTTCACTTTTCGAAACTACAGTTATTTCTGCAAAGTGTAGCATAACTTCGAAGCTTATCGGAGCTCAGATTTTACATCACATTCCTAAGTTCAGACATCCACCTCCACTTGAAGCAGGAATTGTTTCGATGTAAACAAAAGTAAAGAAATAATAAAGAAAAGCTGAAAAATAAACTACTTACGCCGACACGGCCTTCGCTGGCATCGACTGATGCTGTGCAGGTGCTGGCTCTTCACCATTCATAACCTGAAGAAAACCGAAAATGTTTGATGCAACAGAACGGAAAACTTGGAACACACGATTTCGAAAATTTCTATCGCCCTAGAATAGCTTAGCAGCCCTCAATACGAATTTTCATGACGTCGCATTAAAAATATGTGTTGACCGAAATGCGAATCGATTTGGAAGGTCAAAATATTGCGGCGCGGTACTGCTAGTCCATAACATGGCACGTCTTAAAGCGATAATAAACGAATAACGAATATATAACGAATATGAAAGTTAAATAGAGGGGTGTACAAGCCATGTTCAAAAACGACTTCCAAAGGATCAGGACGCCGCGTCAAAACAGGGGCTGAGGCATGAGGAAATCTCGAATCTTTTTCCCAAAAAAAGAGACAGCAGAGGAAAAATTCAGAAATAGATTAAATGTGTGCATTTAAATGATTCTCACCAGCTTCGTCTGGCATACACAAACAGTGGCTATTTTGCAATTTTCCCGGAGCATCCCACAGTCCGCCATTGCGGAACATGGCGTTATGCGCGTTAGCCGGAGAGGGGGGGGGGGGTGGTTCTTCCTAGGAGGGGATTTCATCATTGTACAGAACACGGTAAAACAACATGCCGTGCTTTCCTGGCGCGATCCATCCTCAGCGCTAGGATTCAGCCAGAATGTGAAACCTAAGAAAGAAAAATGATGAAGAAAGGGCGTCCTCACAATAGTGCATCACTCTCCTAACACACATTGTGCCCACTATACATTGTGTCCGACCAAATTTTGGATACTTGGATGATTCGGATGACACCTGCGACCGGATTTTTAGATGATTCGGATGACGGCAATTTCGCGAACCACGGATTTTTGAATGATTCGGACACGGCCACTTTCGGATGACTCGGACCAGGATGTCCGAATCGATAATCCGAAAATGGCTCATTCCAGTGTAAAGCGCCCACAACACCTTTAAAAGCGCAAAACAACGAGTAAGTTATACTCCGTTTTGTTGAGCCTACTCTATCTGCCGTTACACAGTCTCGTAAACACCCTGACGTTACTCTTCTTCCTCTATTTCGGTATGAGGAGATCCTAAATACCACAGATGTATTGCGATTGCGCCTATACGACCTTTCTGGGAATTCGCAGTTTTACCTTTCCATCGGTTCATGCTCGATTAGATGTGTTTCAGAAATCGCAAACCGTCATCACAATGCGCGGGAGTTTGTCTCCAGGCGTCTGTCGCTGCTTAACCAAGGGCGAATTAGCCGTGTCAACTTGTGACACACAACACAACAACTACGCGCGACAGTTATAACAAAAAAAAGAAGAAGAATCGAAATTGCCTTAGGACCTATTCACATTTCGCGACAGCAGCGACAGAGTTACACGGGTAAAACATACGTATCGACTTTGCTGAGCGAATGCTCGGCATCAATCAATCCGCATGCATTGCCCGAGCGAGTCCATAGCTGCGGTTGCAAAGTATGGACAGACCCTCAGATGTCTAACAAAGTTCCCTAGATGTCCAGCAAACCAAAGGGATGCTCGGGAAATAGCGCAAAAGTGGCTTACCCTCTCCTGCATTCCTTGTTGAGTACGCTTTCGAAATTCAAGTACGGAGCGTTTTTCGCGCCATGAATGAGAGCAGCTTCCAACTACATAATTCAACGTCTATGCCAGAATTGCAATGTAAGAAGTCATTTTATCCAAGAACCGATCATGGCTTAATAGCTTCATCATGAAAAGTTGGAGAGGTATTTCTGACAAAAAGTGGTCGCCGACCTAGTATCGTTTCTGGTATACATTCACCATCAGAATCTGAGCTATCAAAGAATTCCAAAATCTATCCAGATCATAAACATAACGTGAAGCGATGAAAACAGGATTTCGAAAGGATAACACTACAGATTTGAATGCAGGTATTTTGAGCCATCTTTGAAGACCACAGCGATTTGTCCTATGGGGGGGGGGGGGAGGGACACTTCACTCTGCCTTTTCGAGGGTGAAATTTTGAGCATACCTAAAGGAGGACCTTCCTACGCGGTTTCCTACCGCGGATAGGCCACCTTCCTTGTGTTCAAGGTAGTAACAACAACAACAAATAACCGGAACAATTACCTCGATGGTGACCACCTCTGCTGTTAGGTTTTCGCGTCTGATATCAACGGTGTCTCTGAAACAGGCTCACTTCATGAGGCTGACGCTAAACGTTGAAACGAGACGATGGCACATGGTGCAAGTATGTGGAGGGGGGGGGAGGTTCCACCTTCACTTAAGTCCATAAAATCCTGGCGAATTGTCGAAAAACTATCAATTATTTGTTTCTTATTCACTATTTGTTAGTCATTTATGCGTGGATCTTGAAGATCCACGAAAACGAAACAAAATATCTTAAGGACAAGATCGGAACGAATAAACCATATTAGTGGATGAGACGACAGACAACAAAAATAGAACGAAAAGGTTTTAAGGCCCTCCGCAGCTTGCACCAACCACGCTTTTAGGCGACACGCAATGAAGTTATGGTGAGGTGGTCCTGATATCTGACGTTTGTAATCGTGAGACTGACACACACATACTGTGCCATTCTACACTTCTTTAGTCCTTAGTACACTAGGACGACATCTGAATGGAGGGGGTGAGGAAGCGTTTGGCCAGGTAGGTGAAAAATCTAAAGTCATGAACCACTTTTAGGCCTCTGAAGGCGACGAACAGGTCGAAACGTTAGGCCGCTCAGTAAATTGATCCTCATTACAACCCCGTTCGGCACGAACACACTTTGAAAATGCCGGGGTTTTACGAAGAGACAACTTAGAGTTAAAAAATGTGCCTTATAGGAGCGGGGCCAGATGCTTAATTACTTGATATTACAATATTTTTGCATTTTTTCTACACACTAGATGTCTGGAAGACTTGGGCCCCTTCAGAACAAGCTTCACTTTTCGAAACTACTCGTATTATGCTCAGTGTGGCAAAACTTCGAAGTTTGTCGGAATTCAAATTTGACATCACATTCGTAAGTTCAGGCACCCATTCTCCTCTAGGAACAGGAATTGTTTCAACACAAAGGTTAAGAAACATTACAAAAAAGTTGAAGAATAAATTACTCACGTCGATATGGCCTTCTGTGGCATCGGCTGATGCTGTGCAGGTGCTGGCTCTTTACCACTCATAACCTGAAAAAAACACGAAAATATTTGATGCAACAGAACGGGAAACTTGGATCACATTTAGAAAATTTCGAAAAATTCCATCGTCCTAAAATGACTTTAACAGTCTTCGATATCGATTTTCATGACCGCACTTTGCAAATTAGTGCTGATGGAAACACGGGTCGACTTAGAAGGTCAAAATAGTATTGCGCAGTGGTACAGCTAGACCATAACGTGGCACGCCTTAAATCAGTAATAGACAAATATCAAAGCTGAATAGAGGAACTTGATATCGAAGCCATGTTCAAGTGCGATTTTCAAAGTACCATGACACCGCGCCAAAGCCGGAACTGGGATGTGAACAAATCTTGGAATTTTTTCCATCAAAAAAAAAAGAGACAGCAGAAGAAAAATTCTAAAAATTCGATTAAGTGCCTGCACTTAAATGACTTCGCCCAACTTCGCCGTTTGTCTGGCATGAACTAAACGGTGACTATTTGGCAATTTATCCAGTGTATGCTATAGTCACCATTGCGGGGCACCTTTAAAAGAACAAGCGCACATCGAGTGAGTTATGCTTCGTTTTGTTGAACCTGCGCTATCTATCATTTCTTTTTCTCCTTGAGGTCTCCTGGAAATCCTAGATTTTTCCATTCCGTTATGGAGAGACACAAAATGTCCCAGGAATATCGCGTAGAAAGGGGGGGGTCCGCCGTGTATGTAAGACAGCTCTATTCAACGTTTTGTGCTGTACGAAACGAGGAATGTTTAACAACGCTCTGTGTTCTACTGGTACGGTAAACTGAGGTAGGCCATTTCTGAGGCAGTAGGACATATATGTTCCTTCTTACCAAGGCGGATAACCATTGGGTACAAGGTAACCACTCCGAGCCGATAGTCGCTCGGAGTTGCCAGTTCCTAGCATTCTTTCTAGATTTGATACCTCACAAGGTGGTTCAGAAAAAGCAGAAGGTGAGCGTCGTAATGAGGAGCAGAACACTGTTAATAAGGAATGTGCAGGAGGTTGAACAGGCGTCTGCCGCTGCTTAACGAAGAGTCAATTAGCTGGGTCATCTTGTGATAGATAGTACTCATGGTCATTACGCTCCAAAAACCGAAATTTCCAGGTTCCCTGGATGGCTAACAATCCTGACGGATACCTTGGTAATCGTTTTAAAAAATGGCTTATTCTCTATTCCCATACGTTTTTGGAATTCAATCATGAATGGTTTTTTGCTATTGAATGATAGCAGATTCCCACCGATTCAAGAAAACTTTGAAATCGGTCTAAGAGGATTCTTATGCCCAAACTCTGGGGAATCTAAGAAGAAGATGGACTCACTTTCTATGGCAACGAAATGGCGAAGAATGATCCTCTGGCCGAGTCTTTCGACGTGCCCTCCTTACGAAATATGTACGTTGTTGACGTGAGTGGCAGCTGGAGCACACTTGTTGGCGAGGGCTGCCCGTAGATCAGAGTGTCGAAACGCACCAGCTGAAGACTCCTCGAGTTGCCTTCAATCGTAAACAACAGTTAGACACCTATGTGGGATTGGCCAGTTGGCTACAATGAATAGGAACCGGTGCTTTACACTCCTTACATTAAGTACCTTTTATTAGTAAATTTCAGTGCCTTTTTAGAACAAATCAAATAGTGATTCAAAACCCGTAGAAAAAATCGTAAATGTGCGTTCGGTTTGTACACGCTTATTGAAAACCTATTGAGCAAAAGTGGCTGATCTCGGGCGTTGCAAGGTCGTCCAAATTTCGAGCTGATTGCCCAAGTTGACTCGTGTGCAATCATCAACAAAAACGAAAAATGGGCGAAATACAAAAGCAGACAGTTCGCACATTATTTTTGCTACGAGTACTACAACATCAAATTTCTGAACATCAGAAGAACCTCCAACCAGTGCTCATCAATACCCTCGCGCGGCCCTTCACACGGGACCTGCCGGGAGTGCAAAGTTCTATCTCAGTGAAATACCGGCAAAACCGTTTTGTTGTTCAAGAAGGAAGACGTGCACGACATTGGCAACTATCGCTCCGATCTGCCTGCTGTCCGTAGTCTACAAGCTGTTCACTCGAGTCTTTATGAATAGTATAAGCAGAGCCCTGGACGAAGGACAGCCAAGCGAACAAGCAGAATTTCGGAGAGGATTCAGCACGGTCGACCACGTGAACATCATTACGAAGCTCAATGAATTCTCACGAGAGTACAGCACACGGCAAGCTGCCGTTGTGCCTTACGTTCATCGACCTGAACGAGGATTCGATTCTGTCGAAACGGAAGCAGTCGTCGAAGCCCTCCGCACTCTGGCCGCTCCTACTCAGTACATCAGGGGAGTACTTCGAGAGCTGTACAGTGGATTCACGCCCAAGACCTCACCATTCTACAACGACATCGTCATCGACGTGAAGATAGTGGCTGCCCAGGGGTACTATACTACATATATACCCGCAGCACTTCATTGTCACTCTCTGAAACGTCATGCGCGAATTAGAAGGAGAAGACATAGGAGTGAAGACTGAAGGCCGCCAGCTGCATCGTCTTCGCTTCGGTGACGACATCGTGCTCATCACGCCGAGCATTAGTCAGGCGGAGCGAATGCCATTGCTGCGCCACCCCGCTCCCACAGCCGGCGCGCTCCGCTCCGTCCAATAGGAGATCTGCTACCGAGGAACAGAACAGAGCGCGTCGGCTATTTGCGTGGCGTGGCGAGCGCCAATCACCACAACCCGGCGGGCTGTTTTCAGCCGGTGCAAACCAATGGCGGCACTTAGCTTCAGGCGGAACGTTGAACAGTCCACCTTTTTCTCCATTCTACCTCCATTTCTCGTTTTCAGTTCCAGTCGCAGGTCATGGAGTCTTAGGTCTATCCTTGTGCAGGGGGGGGGCGGCACACTTTACTATTTCTGTTCCACAATGGCGGCAGAATTGAAAGTGAACGACGACGTTTCCTTACAGCTTGCTGACCGGGATAGGCCACACTACTCGGATTTGTTCCGCTTTTCTAGTGGCGCCCCTCCGACTAAAATGTACTCGGGCTACCTTACGATATAGAATCCTTCAGATGACCGCAATTACCGAACGCTCTCGCTTGTGCTTAACGAAAGCTACTCACTTTTCGACGCCAATGACCAAGCTCTCAAGTCGAAAGAAAAAGAAAAAAATCCTATAGTGGCCACTAAGATCATTCGCTGCCTATGCGCCATGTCTCCATGTCTTCCGAAGGCCACACCGGGCCAGCTGTGGTGGTGTTACGGCACTCGAGTTCCTATGCCAGCTCACAAGAGCTACCCGGGAACCTTGCTACAGAAGGTGCTCCTCATCCTTTGCAACTGGTATTTCACACCGCGATTGTTACTCGAGGCGAAAGTCTCCGTTTTAAACTTCCAAAAGGAAGCTTTTGCTGTGTCGTCGGACAGAATTAAAGGACCCGTCGTGTCACAAACGTTCTTTTCTAAATCGCTTGCGTTGCCGTGCTGAGTGCGTAGAGCAGGAGCAGTCAAAATTGATTGGCGTCGACGACGATTTTATCAGATAACATATGCGGTCCTCCACAATGATTTACTCGTGTAGGAAGGAGTGCTGTGTATGCTTAACAGCAGAGGGCGTGCGTTCCCTACGCGATCCCGCCGCCCACTTCCCGCCCTGCCCACGCCGTCCTATTTGGACGAGTTTGTGGCGCACAAAACCGCGCCGCTTTGCAGATTCGTTAATTGGCATGACGTCGTCCAACAACCTAACAATTGATAGGAGACGATTGGGGATTTTGAAGGATCAACCAATTCCCTTATATTGAAGAAATTTCAAGCGGATGATCGCGTCGATTTCATGACATATCTCGTTAAGATGTTTCTGTACTTGTCGTAAAACACGGACGATGCCTCAGTACTGAACTATGTGGTGGGACTTGACAAAAGCCTTGGCGCTGGAGCTGAAAAGTGTTTTCCCCTAAATATGGTGTACAACATCCCGATTGTTGCCTCAAGAATCAAATCTGCTCCGGTCAAAGCTGCCAGGTCAAGGAAAGTGATTAGCACGCGATTCCTCCATGTGATGGCGGAAACCCGAAATTTCGTCCACGATGAACGCTCGGCACGCTTTTGCTCCTCCCTTTCGGAGGGCAGTTCAGGGAACACCTCTCCACCCTCAACAACTATTAGCCTGTTCAAGTTTCTCCCACTCAGTTTCGCCTTTCGCAAAATTTTTGAAGTATTCAGGAACCATTTACAGATAACGTATTCATACACGTAAAGGCGGACTTGTAACCCACATACATCATTGTAGCCGTAATATTGCGCTACAGATTGTATTCGTAACGCAATATCACGGTTATAATGGTGTATGTGGGCTATAAGTCAGCCTTTACATGTATGAATACGTTATCTATAAAAGGACCCTGAATACTTCAAAAATTTGGCGAAAGGCGAAACTGAGTGGGAGAAACTTGAAAAGGCAAATAACTGTTAAGCACACACAGCACACCTTGCGACATGATTAACCCATTGACGACCGCGCGGCAAATCGCGTGTCTGGCGCGTGGGACCGCGCGCTGGGACCGCCTTGAGGCACGAATCTCGTGCACTCACTACTTCACGGTATTCCAAGTGAAGCTCCCTCTCCAATGGGTGAGCCACATATTGGAAAAGGCCGGAACAGGTTCGAAGCAAAACGTAGAAGATGTGTTTGCTGCTACAAAAAGGTCAGCACAGAAAAGGGCGCACGTTCGTCATGAATCGTGCAGATAAGGTGACCACACGATGTAGCAAGTGTTTGAAATATTTTTTCTAAATTGGGTTCAAGTTTTTCGCAAGAAATTTGACTAGATGTCTTAACCGTGACCATTTTTGTAAGATATACGAAGCTGTTCGTGAGTAGTATCTATTTATTTGAGGTTTGAATAGTGTGTTGTGCTGATTTTTTTAATCAAATCTTTCGTTTTAAGTAAATGATTCTCGGACCACTATGCAGGTAGCATTGGTAGGATCCAACGAATCTAATGAATACTAGTAAACTATGGAAAATCGAGGAAGTGCGCCGCAGCGAACATTTTTTTAACCGCGGGCCGAAATTGGGCCGCGCGGTTGTCAATGGGTTAAACCATTGCGGCGGACCGCTCCTGGCTAAGATAGTAGCAGTGTGGTCTAAAGCTTGAACCTATTAGGGATTCACCGGAAAATGTTCAGTTTGACGAAAAACCTGTGTATATCTCCAGCTCACAGCGGCGCTTAGCAACTCGACGCTAATGCAGCCCTCAAATTTTCATATGATTAAGACATACTATTTTCGCGATTAAACTCACTTTGGAGACGCTGACATATGGTGCCACGGTAAGAGAAATCAGTTTCGCGGTGTCACGAAGCGCGGTCTCAGAAATTAATCAAATTTCCAGAGGTTCTCTCTTCCCTAACTGGTGGCAAGTTCTAAACCCTCCACGAGACCTTCACCTCCCAACGTAACCAAAGGATTCACTTACCTCGACTTTATAGCTGCAAATGGTGCCTACATTGCAGCCGTCTACCTTGAGCCTGACGCAGTTTATCCTATATGGTTGGTCGAGTTGCACGACGATTCCCTCTGGCTGACCAATTCTATGTCGTGTTTGAGGAGGAGCTCCATCGAATCGGTTCTCTTAAAGGCAACAGATCTTGTCATATTGGCGAAACGGAGTACTTTCAACCAAACCTTGGACATTTTCAGCAGCGCATCCCTGTTTTCTCCGTCGACTATGGCAGCTCCTAGTTCAGAGTGACTACGCTTTGGTTAAGCACTGCAAAGACAATATCAGGGCAGAGATGACCCAGAAACCTACTCGGCACTAACTCACCCACGGTTCCTCGCATATCTGCAACGGTACCTTGGTACTCGCTCCTGAATGCGTCTAGAATGAATCTGCCAAGTGTGTCAGAGTTCGCTGCGAAAATCTCTGAGCCTGAGACTGTGAACAGGAGCTCCTTTGAGCTAATGAGATCGAGGCGAAGACACTTCTCCAATATTAACCTTTCAACGAGCGCTCTCACAGTAGATCCCTAAAGAAAGCTAGATTGTTCCCTGGACCGATCAGTAGCAATGAGCACGGTTACCTCCGTCCACGTCTGCGCACGAATTCATTCAGATACTGCCTTGAAGATGTCGATCTCAGCTGCTGAGAATGTGTTCCTTCTCAACATTTTCATAACCACCTCCTGATTCAGTGTCAGGAAATCCTGAATTGGTTCTCTCGAAAAACGTGAGAAATTGGTCGGGATTTATGCTTCAGTCGCCGGCCGAAGTAACGTTCTGAAAGCGGGGAATTTCTACCTCCTGTCCCCTGAGGCTGGATTCATCAAGCAATGGGTATAGGTAGAGATACCGTAAGGGAATCGCATCCACTACCCGCAGTGCGTAGCGGGTACGATTCGTATTCATGAGAAGAATTGCGGGAATGGGAGAACTAATCCACCGGCGAGAACAGCTAGTCTCACTGGAGCGTCATTTTGTCAATGGGATGCGGAATCCTCGCGGGTATGCGAACATACCCACGACGATCGTATTCTCTACCCACTGATATACTCATAATGGGGCAGGTAAGGTTTATCATGAATGCCTCATCATGGGTACGTCTACAACCTATACATCGCATACCCGCAGGTGTAAAGGTCCCCACATGCTTTTGCAGCGAGCGGCGGGCAGCGGACGACGAAAACGATGAGTCACGCCGCTCCCGCGTTTTGCCAGTGGCCAGCGGCAGAGGCACGGAGCGACGAGGTACTGTATTTCTAGTCAGGACCTGCTGCCTTTCCGCCTTCTGTACGCGCTCTAAAAGCTCCCCGCTCTCCAATGAATCTTTAACGTTCATTTCTGTCCCTGTCCTCTTGATGTATCCACCCCATTACCCCCTCGATTTTTTCTACTGGTCTCCTTTGACGCCTCCGCCCTTCCGAGGCCGGCTTCTCTTCGGCATCTAAAAGCAATGTAAACCGAAACATCTGATAATCTCATAAAAGCAGCTTAAGACTTTAAGACGTATGAACCAGAGAACGCAGCTGTACTTTTGTTGCGCAGCTGTATTTTTGCTGTGGTAGTTGTGGGCAGACCGCAACAACCACAACAGAAATATAGCTGCGCAAAAACTAAGTGATGGGGCGAAATGGATACGATTAACTCTTAGAGACCATCTTCGCATAAAGGTTACCTTTTTAACATTGCTTTGTTGAGCCTCAGCCGTTCCGTCGACTTTAGTCTCGATTGAGTGCATTGTCGCGAAGAGCATTTGTAGCTCATGCCTTGCCATCATGACGTCCCCCTCTAGTTTTGCGCATGCCTTCTTCTAGGCTTTCGTACCGACTTCTGAAATTATGTTAATGAACAATGTACTGTTTAATCTGAGACAGATTTCTAACAGCGAAGACGCACCCCTTTTCAACTTTCTGTTTTCAATCGTTAAGGCGATCACTGCATCCCCTAGTTTTTGAACGCTATCTTCCATTTTTGTCTGAAAAGGAATGCTCTCCGTATACTCGCCAGCTACTTTTTGTTTTGGCACCCTTTCCAAAGAAGCTTTTCTGTGCCTCAGTCGTTCCTTCGACTTTAGTCTCGATTGAGTGCATTGTCACAAAGAGCATTTGTAGCTCATGCCTTGCCATCATGACATCCCCCTCTAGTTTTGCGCATGCCTTCTTCTCGGCTTTCGTACCGACTTCTGAAATTATGTAAATGAACAATGGGATCTATCCTAGTCCGGGGGAGGCCACATAACTAAAAAAGTAGGTAACGAAATGAATTGAAACTTACCGAGTGGCTCCCAGAGAATGAAATGGAACCTAAATGGAACTAAAAAGCGAACGAACAAACATAAAAATAAAAAATCGCCGCGGTTTTACAACCGTCTCGGCGAGCAAAGAGCCAGGCAATGGAGCCATGCCGCGTGCTGACCGCCGGCTGACATGTTATAACCAGAGTCTAACATGATGAGGAGGGCGCATGAAGCCGCACGCCGCGTGCTGACCGCCGCCTGACATGTTATAACGAGGATCTAACATGGTAAGGAGGGCACTCAACTTGCGTGCTAACAACCATAAATGTGACTTTTTTCGTTTTTTTTTTTTATTTGCGACTTTCCTTGTTTGACGTTGTTCTGTAGGAGCCGCTCCGTTAGTCTCAAATGGATTTGATACATATTATACTTTTTAGTTATGTGGTCTCCCCCGGACTAGGACAGATCCGAACAATGAACTGTTTAATCTGAGACAGATTTCTGACAGCGAAGACGCACCCCTTTTCAACTTTCTGTTTTCAATCGTTAAGGCGATCACTGCATCCTCTAGTTTTTGAACGCTATCTTCCATTATTCTCTGAAAAGGAATGCTCTCCGTATACTCGCCAGCTACTTTTTGTTTTGGCATCCGAGTCATCAACTGTGGCTAGGAATGACCGTCAGTAGGTAAAAAAAACTTTTTTGTTCGCCCTTGATTACGGTGAAGTTCTTCATGATTTATTATAGAGTAAGAGAGCAAGAAGTAATCGTGCAATAACTGCTGATGAAGACCTCCAATATCGATTGCCTACGTCACTAAATCGATATTTGTAGCTTTCATAACGCTGCGGCGCTTGGTGTCCGAAGTGTAAATTCCGCCCAGCAGCAACAACATCCAAACACCACACCCGCGCCCAGATACCTAGGTCGGGTGGAAAATAGATATTAGGTCGAGAGAATGATCGTGGCACATACAATGACGCAATATAGCGGAGAATTCAGCGTTTATAGTGGCCTTGCGTATAAGATGTCTTACAAAGATATTTCCTGAAAGGATGCCGGAACGGGAAGAGTCAGTATCAGGGATGGGCGGAAATTTTGAAAATTTTCCAAGAACACAGAAAACAGAAAATTGATTTTGTCAGAAAACAGAAAAGCAAAAAATGCCAGAAAATAGAAAAAATCAAAAAACAGAAAATTTCGAAATTGTCACACGACCTAATCATTCCACTCAAAGATCCATTTTCCAGTAGCAAAGCTTTTGTATGACTAAACATGACGTTGGGGGCCAGCGTTTTTACCTGCAAACGTTTATAAAAATTTCTAGTGCGCTCTAAATTCAATACAATCAGTGAACTGCCTGACTCAGTCTGCAGCTGAACCTAACGAAGACGATGTTCATGAGGAATGAACAAGTTTCTGATGCCGCATTCTCGCTCAACGGAACGAGCATCTCCGAATGCTCCAGCTATGTGTATCTGGGTCGCGAAGTCAATATGGCCATGGACCTAGCGCCAGAGCTGAGCAGGAGGGAACGAGCGCCTTGGAGAGCTTTCAAGGCGTCGAAGAAGTCGCGAAGAAGGCGAAGAACGTCCGACTCCGTGTCCACCTATTCGACTCCACTGTTCTTCCTGCACTAACATACGCCTCGGAGACCTGGGTTATACGAAAGCAGGATGAGCATGCGATCAGCGTGGAATCGAGAGGACGATGCTCGGAGTGACACGACTCACGCAAGTGAGAGAAGGCCTCCGGAGTTCCGAGCTTCGCCGACGTTCGAAGATCAGAGACACTGTCGCATAGGCCAAGCCGTCGAAAATTAGGTGGGCCGGCCACGTAATGCGTTTCGCAGACACCCGCTGGACAAGGGTCGTCACCGACTGGATTCGGCGGGATGTCAAAAGAACACCAGGACGCAAACTAACGTGTTGGTCCGACTTCTGACTTCTTTGTGAAAGTTCTAAACGATCCATATGACGATCCATGGGAGCACTGTGACACGCTACAGGGACGAATAAAGGTGCTGCTTAGGAGATGAAGGTGATACATGAAAAATTTCATTTTTCAGTATCACTGCATCAGCGAAATCAAATGTAACTAAAACTTTTCTGTCCCTTACTAATTTTTGACAGCCAAAAGCTGAGCAAAGTTCAGAGTTTGAAAAATAACCTCACGAAAAGTTTCGCAGAAAGCGATCATTGGGGATGACCGGCCAACAATTTCCAATTTTCAAGGTGGAGAATAATCTTACACACAGTAGATAACTAACTGACTAAGACAACCGATTAGCTAATAGATAATTAAATGCTCCTCAAAACTCTAGTCTTAGTATCTCAATAATATAGCTTAACATCAAGTTGAAAGTAATCGTAGATGCAAAATACAATTTGAATCGAAAAGAATACGAAACCAAATTATTAAAGTCGAATGCCCTATGAAGGAACTCCATGTAAGCAGCACTTACACAATCAATCAAACAAACAAAGCAGCATAGTTCGTGAGTGTATGGCGCAATTTCTACACGAACACATTCAAAAACGCCACATGCCTACAATTTAAAATACTTTAGAAACATTATTTTGGAATGAAACTCGTGATTCTATGATACTATCTGGATTCTTTTTATTGGATCTCTATGCCATAATTTTGTTCGCAGCTCCATTTTCTGTTTTCTGGCCAATTTTTGGTCGTTTTCCCAGAAAACAGAAAACAGAAAAAAATTGCCCAAAATGGTCAGAAAATCAGAAAAAAAAACAAAAATTCCGCCCATTCCTGGTCAGTATCTTGGAGAGGATCTCCACCCTTAATAGTGGAAAAACACGTTTTGGTTTTGCGGAACCCCTGACGCAAACGAGTAAGGCCTATGGCATACCACCGGCGACGAGGCCGGCGACGAGAGAGCGCTGCCGTTCAGCGACGAGAGCAGCGACGGTGTTGGGCGGGGGCGAGAGTTGGCGATAGAGCGCGGTTAGTGACGCTTACGTGCGTGCATGCGTGGTGCAAAGGGTCGGGCGACGGCTGGCCGCCGTGCAAAGCGCAGCGACGACCGGTCGCTGGCGGTATGCCCCCTCTCCAACGACAGACAATGCCGACATGGCAGCGACAACCGGCAAGCGCGCGCTCTCTCCCCATTGTTTCTGACAGGTCCCAACACGAATAGTCGATTACTTGTCCGTTGGCAGTGCCGTCGTCGGACTCGTCGCTGGTGGTATGATATAGGCCTAAGAGGAGCAAGGGGCACTGAAACGATCCGCAGACACGAGTTCACCACTTTGGCCTATTTTATACCATCGCTCACCTCGAACGAAACCTAATGATAAGCTCACATATCGATTCATCGCGTCGCGCAATCGATGTTGGAGCCCCTTATTTGGCTTTGCTCGGGTGAGCGATGGTATAACATAGGCCTTAGGCGTGCGGTGCAATGGAGGTGTTTGGTTTCGGATGGCATGTTCTGCCCTATCCACCGTATTCGCCGGAACTTTCTTCAACGGATTACCATCGTTTTTCATTGTGGAACCGCTTGCAGGAGAGACAATTTGACGGTACGGAGCAACCTCATTGAGTGGTTTTCATCAAAACCACAGGACTCCTATAGAGGCGGGATTCACGAATTACCTGGTAAATAGCAATATCTACCAATATATAATTGAGTTAGCTCCCCGCCCCGTAGATGATGAGGCGTATCTCACTCAGGTTGGAAACCTGGCTGAGATACGCCTGATGGAACCATGAGCACTCTTATGGAACCCCTTGCTACGCCTCTGCGTACCTCGCGCAGGCAACGTTTGCCGTTCAACATGGGATGTTGTTGCAACGTTTGCCGTTCAACATGGGATGTTGTTGCAGCAGAGGACGCGTAGCCTCCTCCTGCTTGACACAACTGCGTCTGCGCTCGTTTCTGAGCGCTTGAATCCAGAAGACGAGTCCTTTTCGTCGCACCACGACCGTCTGGAGTCAGAAGAGGAGACATCGTCGCCTTACAACGAGGGATCGCATTCAGAATTGAACATGAGATGCTGCTGCAGCAGAGGAAGCAGAACCTCCTCCTGCTTGACGCAGAGACATCTGCGTCAAGCAGGAGGAGGTTCTGCTTCCTCTGCTGCAGCAGCATCTCATGTTCAATTCTGAATGCGATCCCTCGTTGTAAGGCGACGATGTCTCCTCTTCTGACTCCAGACGGTCGTGGTGCGACGAAAAGGACTCGTCTTCTGGATTCAAGCGCTCAGAAACGCGCGCAGGCGCCGATGTGTCAAGCAGGAGGAGGCTGCGTCCTCTGCTGCAACAACATTCCATGTTGAACGGCAAACGTTGCCCGCGCGAGGTACGCAGAGGCGTCGCAATGGGTTCCATGAGATTGCGCGTGGTTCCATGAGGCGTATCTCAGCCAGGTTTCTAACCTGGGTGAGATACGCCTCATCTACATCATCATCTACAGAGCGGGGGCTAACTCAATTATGTAGTGGTAGATTATGACACGTGTTTGATTAAACAACCGGGAAGACTATCATACACCCCTTTTAAAATGCTTGAAGGCAAGAAACTGCTGTAGTGACATTTTTATTTACTATTTTGCGCAAATAGAGTCCAAATCTTATATTGAACAAGTGAACGTGTTTCTAACAGTCTTGGCATTCATGTATCAAGTTATAGGTTCTAGGGGCCTATCTTGAAGCAGGGAGTTCCCTTCTTGTGTACTAACATACAGCTGGGTTATATCTTTGTTAGGGTAAAGCATTGGGGTACTACAGCGGAGGGGAGACGAAGGAGGGCTGGGTGTACCGACAGCTGTCTGTGACCCGACATATGGAACAAGGCAACAAAAAAAAACGTGAGAAGCAGACATATTGCTCATACACTGCACATCTTATACATGCAGCCTCTTCACAACCAGCAACAAAATAGTCAATTGTAGCCATACCAAACGAATTTCCACTAGGAGTCACAATTACATCTGGTTGATAAATTAGTGTAACCTGCCTTATGCCATGAGTATTTCAAAAAGTTGGAAAACCTAGGGGCACAACATACGGTAAATGCGCGATAGAACCTCGAGTAGGTTGTCTCTTTGGGTCATATTGAACTCCACGCTATTTGCCATGGTAAACGACCTGACCCTTTTCATAACGTTTTACATCGGGCCGAAGGAAAAAACGTCTAGAGGTGTCACCAATGTCACCATAGCAGTTTTTTTTTTGCTTTCAAGCATTTTTACAAATGTGTATGATAGTTTTCCCGGCTCAAACACGTGTCAAAAAAGACATTCTGAAGATAAAACATGATGTACAAAAACGCGTCAGCCATGGGAACCGAACCAGCGACCTAACACCTGATGAGCCGAAGCACTACCCCTGCGCCAACGCCGCAACTGGCAGACCATTCTTACGGAGCCCCATCAATCACCGCTGCCCCGCCAGCTCTTTCCGGCGGCCAGCCCACAGTCAACCCCTGAACTTCGGCATGTCCTAACTCGCTCAGGAGTTTCATTTTGCAATTTTGTCACCCACACTCGAAATCAGCATTCCGAGCTCTTTCTAATGATCCTGGTCTCATCTTGAAGTTCGACGGGAGGTCAGAACCCTTCCCTAGTTAGCATCAACACTGAGGAATAACAAGAAAGAGCACGACTCACATCATATGGATACATGTAGTACAACGGCTGATACTCCAGTCTTTCGACTACGAATCCGTGATCCATCTCGGCTTTTCGTGGAACAACTTCTGCCACTTTTGCGTTTTGTGAAGAATCATTTTGCTTGCGAATTTCCAATGCCAAATGGAAAATATGAACAAATTCCTTGTTTTCAGTTCCCTTGCTTTGCCCATGATATCTGGAGGCCACAAACCAGATGTGTGAAAATAAAGAAAGTTAGCTGCTTCAGGGTGCCACTCAAATCATTATGGCTATGCTCGAGAAGAATACCTTTGTTTATGGGTTTGAGATTTAACACATTGCAGGAAACGATGCCGAAAAGGGAAACATATGCAAACTCCACAAAGATGAGTACTGTACAGTTCTTGATAGAATTTCACGTCGTTTCCACACGTAGTCATGGTGGCTTGACTTCGTCAAAAAATTCACTATGATTGGTGATCATGATCGGATTCATAGCACCTTCATTTTCAGTGGATAAAAAATGACGTTTGCCTCCTACCTTGCATTTATTATCAAGAGCCCCTCTCCTGGAGTATTGTTTCTGATCTCACCGTCGGTTTTTAAATCCTCGTTAGACGTACGCCAAAAAGTGGTGCGGACGAGTTTCCGGACAGTTCTCGAGCGCGGCGGGAATTTGAAATCGCGCCCTCGCTTCTCTGCCGCTACCAGAGACGCAGGGGCAGGAGATCAAAGATGGAACACTGTCACCGTGCAGTAAACCTTACAGATGTGAATTTGGCCAAGTATTACTGATGAGAGAGACGTTAGAGAGTGCATTTACAAATTCGGAAAAGGCAAGCAAACAAGCGAGTACTGATTTGATGTCACAATATTACATTTCCTGTCGAAGTGTGTACGAAGAACTACTTGTTTTCAGCATGCTACTGGAGTATATTGTCGGAAGATTGAACTACACGGATTGACGAGTTAAGACCTTTCCTCGATGCATTCTTCCGCTACGTAGCCTCCATCTAAGACAGTACGCTCATCACCGTCCGTCTTTTCCCTTATCCACTGCCCACTTTACTTTCCCTTTCTTCATATTTATTTGCAATTTCAGACCGTTCTCTCTTGCTGTCTTTAACAGGCCCAATGAAGGAAAAGTCGGTAGCCACAGCATGGCGGTGAAAACTGACGAGCAAAGTGGGTCGGCAGCTATAAAAACCGCTGAGTAAAGTCCTTTACATTGTGATTGAAGCGGCGGACCCCCGTCTCTGGTAGCGGCAGAGAAGCGAGGACGCGGTTTGAAATTCCCGCCGCGCCCGACAACTCGTCCGGAAACTCGTCCGTGCCTCTTTTAGCGTACGTTCGTTTGCCTGAAGGACTCGGCAAAACAAGACATGCTTTGAAAGCTGGAGAGTCTTTCCCTGTGTTCGTCCTTGCCGTCCCGGCATACCGTTAAGGTAGTTCTCTTGTGAGTCTGAAGGCATCCCGACTACACCACAATTGAGGATGATAGCAATCTACACTTCCTTAAATGAAGCATCGTTCCTGCTGTTGCTATGCAGACGCTTAAAGTGGGATTTATACTTCAGACGCCTGGCAGCATGGTGTGCTGAAATCTACCCGTAGTCATTGCGCGGCGCAGAAAATCGATACTGATAGCAATCATAACGCCGCGCCGCTCCGCAACGGAAGTATAAAAATCCCGCCCAGGGTGGGCATGGATGAAATACTATGGTTATTCCTGATGTTTTGACGATTTTCTCCTTATCGGAGCGCGATTGGATATGTTTAAACTCCAATATGAATACAACGAAGAACAGCCTTGAGGCTTTTAGAAAGACTGCTCTTATAAAAGGCATGGAATCATAATTGGAGCTTCACCCCTGCGTCGGCTACTGTCAGCGTATACAAAAAAATCGCCGTTAATAAGGAGTGACTTTGTGCAAAACCGTTCAGAGAGGAATTTATACTGCAGTTAGAATGGAATCGCCTCGAAAAGAATCGTATATGTATCTAGTCAAAAGATTCACACATGTTACTGGAAACATGCTAAGTTTGCGCTAAGGTATATGTTATATTTTGGCGACACTGCTGGGCGGGTGCTGTGCAGTGCGTAGCAGCCCACATAACACTGTCGCCGACTGCGTCGTCGACGCTGTCGCCGATGTATAACATATATCTAGCGCTTTCGTTTCCGGCTGACGCATAGAAGAACACGGAACCAAAGCGGATGTGACACCGGTATTTCTCCACACAGTACTGTTCTAGCAAAAACAAGATTATTGAAACACCAACCCTCTCGAGCTTTCGCTTTGCCTCGCCATATCTGTAGAACCTTATGTCGTCCGAGCTATCCCTAAAACAAAATTGCATAGTAATTCTATCGAAGTGAACTTTGTAAGCAGAAGATATTCTTAGCTAAAAGCACTACTGAAAGCATAAAGTAAGCAACCAAAAGTGTACTAAAGGGTAAGGAAGACACATTTAAGCGACAATCACGACCATGCGAGTTCAGATTCGTCAAAAGCACCTACATTCCTCCTGGATACCGAGAAGGCAAACCTATTAAATAATGAATTAAATGACTTGCTAAAGCTCTTTCATTCATCCTAGTGAATGTAAGAGCACAACATCATACTAAACATGGGATATCACGATGACCACTCTCTTAGAATCCGTTTATACTTCGACGCCGCGCGACGCGACGCATTGTGGCCACAT
This sequence comes from Heligmosomoides polygyrus polygyrus, assembly GCA_947396885.1. Classification (NCBI taxonomy): domain Eukaryota; kingdom Metazoa; phylum Nematoda; class Chromadorea; order Rhabditida; family Heligmosomidae; genus Heligmosomoides; species Heligmosomoides polygyrus. The sequence continues at coordinate 5,301,457 of OX377206.1, read as the reverse complement.
TGATTGAGCGACGCGATTGATCAATTTGGTTACTTCACATGGCGTCTCATCCCTCGGCGTAGGAGGTATAAATGGGGCCTTACTCGCCGTCTAAAGTATGCCATTATGCCAAAAATGTAGAGATGAGTTCTTCGCGCGAAATTCAAACAACACGTACGTCTTCTCTGAAGCTTTCGGCTATCGTCGTTAGACCCTCTTTTTTGTCCATCCGCCAAACAATGTATTTCGAACATATAAAAGACGATGAAAATAAGTAACGGAAACTATTTGATAGCAACGGTGTCCAATCTAAGAAGCTTACAGTTCAGCAAACACCTAGCATCTAAATGAATGGAATGTGCATTAGACTTTAAAACAGCAAACGAAGAGGAAATAAAGGAATCACTAGCTGTACTTCCTTAAGAAGTACCTTCGTTAATGTTAACATGTTGATGAACATGACAGGAAGTACTTGCCTTCCATTATGCTTCTGAATTTTCCACACGGTGAATGACATCGAAAAGCATGAAACTGTTCTGTTCACGAAACTTTCTTGCATCACTTCATAATCAAAATGAGCAGCCTTAGTTTCGCCTAGCAGGAACTCACCTTGCACATCCTACTTTACCAAATAACTGCATGGCACGATATTGTTTCGACGCATCTGTCGATGTGGGGTGAAGAACAGTGATCCCACGTAAAGCAATTCTACTCGACTCAAATTGTTTTCCCGCGCGCGGCAAATTTTTGAATCCATGTCGGCGGCGCATCAGGGCGTAACATCAGAGTCTGGATGGATAATGATCCTATAACATACCACTTCGTTGAACGTGAAACAAACAACGACGGCATACTTCTAGAACGAAAAAAGAACTTCTTATATTGAGATCTGGATTAGACTAGGGACGGAAATCCGAAACCGGGATGGGCCATCTATCGCCACATCCTGAAGTTCTTACTATCGCTGATCCCAGAGCACCGAAAAAAGTGTCAATATGGAATTTTAAGCTTCTCCCTCAGGTGCGAGACACAATATGAAGCTTAGACTCCTATTGGTTGTTGTAATACGGCGTCCGTCTTCTGGAAATTTCCTTCAGAATACGTTGCCTTCTATCACTTCTTTGTCATCCAATGGAAACCAGTGAGTCACAAAATGAAATGTGTTGATAAACGTGGGGCAGATTTTTATAGATCGCAAAGCAGTTGCATTCTAGGCACAATAAAAATCCGGGGAGAGCTGGAAAATTTGTCAACGTGGGTTGATTAGTTAACTTATACTCATTGGTACTCATTGGCTCATTGGTAAAATTGTGGTCGCTAGCTGCAACTCTACAGTTTCAGCGATTTGAGCTCACGTGGTCCCACAACGATTGGGCAAGTTTTCCGCCGAAAACTCGTCCTCACACTTTAAGCTTAAATTTAACGACGATTTCGCTTTCTTCTAGAAACAACTGTCTCAATGCAAGGAAATGACGATATATAATAGAATAATGTTAAAACACAGAACCACTCACGACGATGACGTATTTTCGGAGGCCGTCCGATTTTCGACAGTAAGTACTGTGGGCGTCGGGTGATCAAAACTAAAATAGTCTAATAAGCACAGTCATGTAAATCGCGAACAGCCTACGTTTCTTTGGCAGTAACATAGGTTCCCGTGACATTCTTTGAACTTCGGTCAAAACGGTTGGGTGATCGATTTGGACGATCAAATCATTGTCACATGTTGTTGAGAGGTCTTGAGACGACTCAACATTTCTTCAATAACGCTATTCATACGTATAATCCCAAATTCGGCAACGATCTGATCGCGGTCGCGCGGCGGCGTCCTATTCCGAGGTCTGGTCGTGCTACAATATCGATTATGGTAATGGAATGAATACATTTGAATTTCCAGGAGATCCCAAACAGGGTATTCTAGGAGCGACGAAGGGAAGGAAACACATCATTCTCTTAAAAAAGAAAATCCTTCAATCGATAAAAGAACACTGACATCACCTTTGCGCTATGGTGATTTGGCTTGTTATTCGCAATGTTCCTTTTTCGTTTCATTTGCATAAAAACTTGCGCTTGCTTTTGTTCTTCTGTAAAGTCGTAGTCTTTTACACTTATTCGACCTCCGAACCGGGAAATGGGTAACTTTTCAATGGAGTGAAGTCCACTAAAACAGAAATGCAGCGAATATTTGGGGCGGATTCAAAACGGCGAGACGGTCAAGTGTTTAGAAATTACAACTAAATTACCCAATTACACAGCAAATCTGCCAACGGGATAGAAGAATGCTAGGACACTGCTTTACATATGAGACGAGACATACAATTTTTCAATGGTTTGCCTTGAGACAAAACCTGGATATTGTGACAAGTCAGTGTTGCTCTAAACGAAGTGAAATAGCGTGATTTTGAAAACTGTTCACAAAAAAAGCCAACATGTGGTTTCCTAAAGAACTATGAATGGTCGAAAGTGTCGAAACCAAAGCGATTTGAAGGTAAGCCTCGTCCAAAATTTAGAAAACAAAAAGAAAGCAGGCAAACAACACACATCGATTAGCTACTCGCAATGGATCGATAGTTGAATAGAGAAATCGGAATACTTTTCAATGCTTTGGCTTTATGGAAACCCAAATGAGGCGGGTAACTTATTACAAAATAATTTGGTTGGAATCCAACCAGTGAGATATTATTTTTTGCTCTCCTGTAGCGAACCTTCTCTATATGGAAGCCATTGAAGTGGTTTTTCTATTTCGACGTCTCCATTGAGGCAACTTTGGCGCGAATTGCATTCACGAGGGCACCTCGGATGATCTATCCTAGTTTGTGGGGGGGGGGAGGGGCACTTCACCATGTAACTTTTTTGACAGCGGCGGGAAAATTAGCAGCAAACAAACTAATTTTAAAAAGAGCAATATACCAAAGGACCATGCGAGAAAACCTTTATTAGCAATTTCTTAGTAGCAGGAGGCCATCCTGCTTGTTTTTGTTTGGCTTCTGTAGCTGCCCCCCCCCCAACCCCCAGACTAGGATAGATTCGGTCTCCTAGGTCGGCACCTCCCCTGTCACATAAATTTCGTGACAGAACCAAACAGCGTACGCTTCTGAATCTTAATTCATAGTTATAAACTCCTCTTGCTTACATACAAACCGCTAATGCACAAATGAAGGGAAATAAGGTGAGTTTACCGAACGGGCCACACAATTTGCACTCTTGAATTACCATGAATGATACTATGTCGAAACCAGAACGAACAGGGGAAGAGTCGGCAAAAATTCAAAAAAAGGAAATCGCACAGACGCCCTTATATTGATTAGTCGCTCGTGATTAATCGATTAAAGCGAACTGTTCACAATGCCTGCGAGAGCGTTAAACAGTGGCGCTATTGTTCTTCACATGGAGCTCTTAGCATATCGCCATAGCAGAGGACTTGTACAATACAAAATATTATACTACGAATCAGATCGGTATTGTTTTGCAGAACAGCTCCACGACCCACAAACTCTTATTCATCCTAGCATTATTCGTCCTTCCTTAATTCGTCGTGAAAGTGAAAAACGGGCCCAACTATATTGCGACAGCGCCGAAAACGCCTCTTGAATCAAAATAAGCCCTTTTTAACGCTCGGTTGCCTTTTTTTGCTGAGAAATGAGATGTTTTGGATACCAAAGATCAGACCCTGAATGGCGACAGCTACCCTGCGAATAGGGAAAGTACAGGTCATCCAGCCTTCTGCCACTGGCTAACCGAAGGTCAATTACCGGAGTTAAGATAACACCAGCACTTGTGATTGTCATTTTAGGGAAAAAGGACACTAAATACCGCGTTCCCTGGGTGGCTAACAAACTATCAATGCTGGCAACAAAAGAAATCGCGCACTCATGGACCTTGTTGTACGTTAAGTTTTCGGAGTTGAAGTGTCTTATTGTTATTGCTCATGAATGGTAGCAATTTCAAATTATTTCAAGGAAATAATTATTCAAAAAACAACCCATGAAGATCGTAGGGTTAAGAACGTGCTGGTGCGACGAGCTTATGTGCAAGTCTAGTGCAAGGTTTCCATTCTCACTCTCTATAATAATAAATTTATCCAAAAACCTGCAAAATGAGAACGTTGCACGGTTTTTATAACCGATTCAAAAGTAGGTGTCTGCGCTAGAGCAAAAGCCAGGTGTGGAAGATAAATATACATGGTGGTGCCTATTTCTAGACGTACATTCAAGCTCAAACGCCAGATTATCATAAAAACATGAAAGAGGTCTACATTTTGGATATACAGAGGCTAGTAGGAGCTTAAGCTACACGTTGCAGAAAACCCTTGGGTAAATTCGATACATGGATCTATCCTAGTCGGGAGGGGACAACGCTTAAGTGTTAGTTTCGAATGTCACTCTATGCCACACAACCACGTTAAACGAAAGCCTTCGCATCCAGGGACCGCAGCTGAAGCTGAACCATAGAACCCCTCCGATTAGGATTGATCCCAAGAAATTTCTACTAACTAAATCACCGTTCTAGTTGCTTTCATAGGCAGACCTTCTATTGTCCCATCTAGTACCTCTGTGTTACCATGTATCCACGACATGAATAATAAATAAATAAATAAATAAATAAATAAATAAATAAATCCTACAGCGGTTCACTAGCTGGACGATGAATGCCGCGACGACGATCTTCGCCGATGAACGGCATACCGGCGATCATGGCATCAGGTTCCCTAAAAGAACTTTGTTGCCTTTCCCAAACTATTTGATATAAATAAATAAATAAATCCTACAGCGGTTCGCTAGCTGAACGACGTATGATGCGACGATCCCTTCTGATGGACGGCATACCCACGAACATCACGTCAAGTTCCCTAAAAGAATTTTGTTGCCTTCCCCTAACTATTTGACATCGCTGTGAGGTGGCAATAGTTGTTTCGCTGGGAAAGTATCGGAACGGCAAATCTGAACGGTAATAGTGGTTTGACTGATCGATTGATTTATTGACGTGTGCTTTCGCGCACGTGAAACAAACAGAACGTAAAATTCAACGCGGGCCAACAGCAAAGCATGACCTAGGCATGTGTACCTATTATTAAATGAAGCCTAAAAAAGCAAGAATACATAAAGAAAACACAACAAGTAATACGATGTAGTACGGAAACTATGAGATAAAAAATGCGGAGAATAGTTTATATGTGGAGAAGCGCCTCTGCGTTAGAAACATGAAAATTCAAGCATATCCTTGGGCTTTGCAAAGAACAAGTTCCAGGATTTAAATAAAAAAAACTTCATTAATTAAAGGGTACAGCAGCCAGCCGCAGTTATGTGTTCGCCTAGTCCATGGCGCTGATGATCGATAGCCTAGGGGATAGCGCGGGGACTCATACGAAAAAGGTGGGATGTTCGACCCCGCGTTGTGATTCCGTTTTGCATGCTTATAACTGTAAGGATTGCTGGATTCACTAGCAAAATAAGTGGATTTTGGTCACACTGATGGAGAGGATGCAGTGTTGAAAACCGTTGTCTCTATTGAGTTACTAAACGAAGGAACCATTGTAGTGGTTATTGAGGAAGTCATACACAGATGACCTTAGCCGACTCTAGAATAATGCTGTAGTTAAGTGGGTCCACTATATGCTCGAAAATTAGGTGTAGAGAGTATGCTGCACTGACTTCGACACATTTTGCAACCTACGATCCGCTGTCGCAGCGTTAACTTTAGAGGATTTAGCTAGAATGTCACGGCTCTGTCAACTTTTGACATCATTGCCTTCACGTCCTGCTTAGGCACTTTCTCTTAAAATAGGTCCTTCTACAAAATTTCACAGTAAATCTATTTTGTAGTACTCATTCCTATTAGCGGCCTCTATCAACTAATCAGGATGTCGGATTTTACCAGTAGCGACAACGAACAAGGCGTGATAGCGCTGTCGGTGGAGGCGCCGGTTGTCTTCATACTACCCGTCCCTGTCGGAAACATCGGACCGTGATAACTCGTCCAATTTCGTCGCGCACAGTGCGCGACGCCAGCGAGGTTCGCGCGGCGTTGGAGTTATGTCTGCCACCTATTCAACACCACTGTGTATGGTTAGACTAGGAACGGTCACGTGGTCCCGCAACGACTATTACCATAAGTTTACTCTGCTTAATCTTAATGCATAGCTACAAACCTCTCTTGCTTACATATAAACCGCTGATACACAAATAAAGGAAAATAAGGTGCGTTTGCCGAACGGGTCACACAATCTACACTTTTGAATAACCATGAATGATACCGTGTCGAAACCAAAACGAACACAGGAAGTGTCGGCAAAAATTCAAAAAAAAAGGAAATCGCACGGACGCCCTTATATTGATTAGTCGCTCGTGATTAATCGATTGAAGCGAACTGTTCACAATGCCAGCAGAGAGCGTTAAACAGTGGCGCTATTGTTCTTTACATGGAGCACTTAGCATGTCTCCATAGCAGAGAACTTGCACAATACAAAATATTATAATAACGAATCAGATCGGTATTGACTTGCAGAACAGATCCACGACCCACAACCTCTTATTCATCCTTGCAATATTCGTCCTTATTTTTGCGACCAGCGCCTAAAATGCCTCTTTAATCAAAAACAGCCCTTTTTAACGCTTGATTGCCTTTTTTTGCTCAGAAATGGGATGTTTTGGAGACCTAACCTGGAGAGCATCTCAGCGGTAGGTCGGAACGGCCCAAGCGTTGTATATGGGCAGAATCGCCTCTCTCTGGGAAACTATAAAATGCAAATATCTCGACCCCAATACAACTCTGCGTAGTGTTAGGAACTACGGAAGTTAGATCGTTAGTGGCGTTAGAACTCTGCCTGCACACGGAAGACGGGCTCAAATTGGCTGGAAACAGCTATCATGGGGATTACGCCGCTCATGTACCCACTGCGTCACCGCCGCTCGCTCGTCATCGCTGTTTCCAACCAACGTCCTCCGCGAGCAGGCAGAGGGCTAACGCAGCCAACGGCCCAACTTTCGTCGTCCTTAACTCAGCGCGGAATTGTATTGGGGTCGAGATATTTGCATGTTGTTGTTTCCCAGAGAGAGACGATTCTGCCCATATACAACACCTGAGCCGTTCCGACATACCGTCAGTCTCGTGGTAAAATCAGCCCCGGAACTGCGACAGCTACACTGCGAATAAGGAAACTACAGGTCATGCAGCCATCTGCCGCTGGTTAACCGAACATCAATTACCTGAGTTAAGATGACACCAGCACTTGTAATGGTTATTTTTGAGAATAGGACACTAAATACCGCGTTTCACTGGATGGCTAACAAACTATCAACGCTGGCAAACAGCGCAAAAAAATGTCGCACTCTTGGCACCTTGATGTACGTTAAATTTTTGGAGTTGAAGTGTATAATTGTTACTGCTCATGAATGGTAGCAACTTCAAATTATTTCAAGGAAATGGTTTTTCAATTAAAAAAAAACAACCATGAAGAGCGTGGGTTTCGAATGTGCTGCTGCGGCGGGCTTATGTGCAAAGCTAGAGCAAAGTTTCCATTCTCTCTATAATAACAGAAAATTTATCCAAAAACCTGCAAAATGAAAACGTTGCACGATCTTCATAACCGATTTAAAAGTGGGTGTCTGCGCTAGAGCAAAAGCCAGGTGTGGAAGATAAATGTACATGGTGACGCCTACTTCTAGACCTACGCTCAAGCTCAAAGCCCAAATTATGACAGAAATATGAAATACGTCTACATTTTGGATACACGGAGGGGACGAGCTTAGGTTACACGTTGCGGAAGACGAAATTCTCCTACGATTACCCTTGCGTAAATTCAAGAAATGGATCTATCCTAGTCGGGAGGGGGCAACCGTTAACTGTTGGTTTCGTATGTCATTTCATGCCACACAACCACGTTAAGTGAAAGCCCTCGCATCCAGGGACAGCAGCTGAAGCTGGACCATACACTCCCTCCGATTAGGATTAAACCCAAGAAATTTCTGCTAAATCATCTAGTATCTCTGTGTTGCCATGTACCCACGGCATGAATAATAAATAAATAGATAAATAAATAAATAAATAAATAAATAAATAAATAAATCCTACAGTGGTTCACTAGCTCGACGACGAATGCCGCGACGACAATCCTCGCCGATGGACGGCATACTGGCGGTCATCACGTCAGGTTCCCTAAAAGAACTTTGTTGCCTTCCCCTAACTGTTTGATATCGCTGCAAGGAGGCAATAGTTGTTCCACTGGGAGATTATCCGAATGAAAAATCTGAACGGCGACAGTGGTTTATATGCAGAGAAGCGACTCTGCCTTAAAAACACGAAAAATCAAACATCCTGACTTGGGCCTTACAAAGAACAAGATCTAGGATTTAAATGAAAGAACAGGGCGTCAGTAATTAGAGGGTACGGTAGCCTCTCGCAGTTGGGTGTTCGCCTACTTCGTGTCGCTGACGACCGATAGCCTAGCGGCATTCATATGAAAAAAGCGGGGTGTTCGATTCTGTTCGTTGTGATTCCGTTTTGCATGCCTATAAATGTAAGTGATCTACCCTCGATGGACAGAAGTTCAGGCGGAGGGGCGGCATGTAGGACCGAGTTGGCGAGGGGGCGGAGTCGAGTTTCTATTGTAGCGTACCGAGGGGCCGGGAAAATTTGTTTTGTGTCTTTAAAGTTTCATAAGGCAGCCATTACACTCTCAAGAAAGCCTAGGGGTTGGGGAAGGGTGAGCCAGGGGGACGAGGGGAACATCCAAATTGCAAAAGGAAAGCACTAATTCTGTACTGACGATCCACAGAGCTAGCAGGGTTAGTAAACCACACTAAGGCAGCACGCCGGATTTCGACCGCGCGATATGTATTGATTGGTGTGACAAGAAACCAATCCTATCATATACCGAGAAACGCTGCATCATCTTCTGCTGCAAAAAAGCGGGGTCTTGGGTTGCATTCTCAACTTTGCTTTAACGGATAAAGGAATGCTTCCCGTTCGGTTGACAGTCCTACTGAACGAGTTCTTCCTGAAACTGTTTGTCATTTAATTCCAGATATAATCATGACATCGAACAGCTCCTCGACATCCGACACTTCAGAATAACACTTCATTCACAGGCAATCATAACAGCAAGTGAAAAAAGGAATATTTTAACATGTCGGCAGGCAAAAAAGGGTTGGGAAATCGAAACGTGAGGTGCTGTAAAATGAGTTCTTGCAAGGGCAAATTCACAAGTTCGGGGACGACCTTCTACCGACTAATATCAAACCTCTCCTTCATCGCTAGGCAAAATCTCCACTTATTCACAGTAGAAGACGTTAGGCTAACTAACAGTAAGTGAAGGACTGATGGACCTAAACGTCAGAACACCACAGGTGCTGAAGGCACCTCAATACGAGAAAATTCATCAGCTGCCGAAATAAACGGAGCTACACGACGCAAGGAAGTTCTAATCAGAACGAGAAGCGGGAAGAAAATGAATACCATGAAGATCAATGGGACAAATTCACAGAACGGATGACAGCAACCTCCAGAACAAAACTGACAATTAATTTCGCAACTAAATATTACACAGATCAGCAAAACTTCGTGGAAAACGTTCTCATCACTCCCTTCGGCGCCGATGATTGCGGACATGCAGACGACGAAGAGCGCACTACAAAACTTCTACGCTCCTCGGAGAAACCCACATTCTTGAACACTGGCACCTTTCCGAACAACATTTTGAAGCCGAGGATTTTCTCCATAATCGGCTCTTTGTTGACGAACTGAAAAAATTGAGGTTAAATTATTTGGAGCTTTCGAAAATGCAAATATTGTGAAGCAGAAAGATATTCAGATGATCAAGGACGTCGTTAGCTAATCCATTTGTAATATTCGCAACGCATTCTACTTCTGCGGGATGGGGATGTTGTGGAGGCAATTTCAATGCAAATTTGACTTATATAGAGACTTTCGTTGGTCGGTCTATGAGTCTACGCTAGTGTTTTATGCTTCGGAGACGTCTCGTACACAGTCACTCACCTCGGTGGGACTGAAGGTTTGATTGGCTTGGGCGGGAAACCAGAACCATCATCAATTACGTTTATCGACTTTGGACCCGAGTTGAGGTGAGAACCGCAACTAGCACGATCCTCATAAACACACACCGGAATGGTCACCGTATCATTTAGGCGCGCGTTGGCGATGGAGCGCGAAATTCTTCATTCCTAGCATTAACCACGCGAAACTCTCGTCGCCCAGGGAGTGCGGATCTAGGTTCTACGCTCTTTCCGCGCAGAACCACGCTGGGGAAGGGACTCCGAGGTGGGTGCCATCGAAGCTACTCGTGTGGAAACTGTTTTCGTCGTTCAGGGGGAGTCCGCAAAAAGGTTCAGCGCTCTTTCAGCGGCGAAACGCATACGGCTGGAAAAACGCGCAAAAATTTTGCCTCAAAGCTGCATGCACGTCGAAGGTCTTCAAGCCCCAAGTAGTCAGCTGAAATACAAGTATGCCACAACATTGGGGAACCGAACCCCCACCTATTTCGCATCAAGCGATGCCCCACTATCCACTGCACCATGATTCGCCTGGAGGGAGGGCCATCGCAGGTGCTCAAGAGATCGATCGAATGTCAACATGGATGCCTACGCGCGATATCTAGGCTAGGGGGCGCAGACAGCTTTCTATCACGGTCTCCGCGCACCACGGCTAACCGGTATACACCATTCGAGGGTGCCAGAATCGTTTCACAGCAACCGCATGAGTACGGAGAGTTATCTCCCACAACAGATATGCAATATCGATCTGCTGGCCGTTGTAGATGAAATCCACCGATTCTTCTTCGAAGTTAACCATTTGAGGTGAAAATTGTGTAAACTCTGTAATATAGGCCGGCCAGCACTCACCTACCAAGTGAAGGGTAGCTGTTTAATGAATTGCTGGGCGAAGCCCCAGGCGATTGTTTCCCCGACTGACCAGTGATAAATAATCAAAAAGGAACAATCATCAAGATGTCTATGCTTGCAAAGCATGGAGCAAATCTAGATTGGCTTTGATGTGTAGATCTCAACAAAGTAATACTGCGTATAATAGCACCAATTTACGATGAAACAAACGCGTGATGGCAGTGGGTCCCAAACGGAATAATGCGACTCATTGTCCGCCTCCTCACATAATAGGATTGAACACTTCCGCATATCCTTCATGTCTAGCGATTCTGCTCACTCTTTAGAAGGAAAGTTATCGCTAAACAGGAAGAATATGCCTATTTTTGAAACAAGGTAACGGGCGAAGGAGCCAGATTAAAGTTTAAGAACAAGCGGCTTACGTCAATAATCAATTCCTTGGAATGAGGCTGGTCATTCAGTTCATCCAGGACGACTTCAAGTTCCAACTTGTCCTCACAGGGCTGAAATACAAAAAAAAGTACAATATAATACAAATTAACGAAATAGTACATGGTATCACTTCGACATTCTACCGGTCTTCAAGCTGAAAAGATTTTTTCTTAGTATCGTAAAAAGTATCAGATGCATGAAGCAGCTTGCTCATACTTCGCGACGGGGGCAACGGGAGCGATTAGGCGGCTAGGCAAACCATATTTCTATTGATTTTTGTCGTACAATGCCCGGCAAAAATCGATACGTACAAAATGATTCTGCTACCAAACCAACAAACCAATCGCTCCTAACGTGAAGTATGAACGGGTCCATAGTTGCTAGGAGAAGATGGGGGGGGGGCGACTCTCATATGCACCACGAGTTGATGTTCGGGTCCCGATCAAGCCAACAAAGCAATTCCGTCCCTTCGGGGTCGATGAACAGGCACTCGACTTGACCAGCGCAATAGCTTTCTACAGCAGAAGTGCCTACATCTCAGTTGAAAACAGCAAAAAAGTCAGTGGGCCCATGCGGATTAAGTAGTGCGGCTTGTTCTCATTATTCCTACACGAAATTGAAGAGAGTACCACAAGACCTCTCTAGCCAAGCGTTTCTCAGCAAAAATATCCAAATCGAAAAAAAAAAACGCTGGGCAAAAAGAATATCGAGAAGAATGGAAAAAATCAGCCGCATAGATGAGTAGACTTACCTTAGCATCGGATGGTGGGGTCTCTGAACGGTTAACTTCTTCACGCGGTGCTTCCAACTTCCAATTGTCTTCAAACTAAAAAGGCTTTTTTCAAAATGCCATAACTACACCTAGGCGTGCGGAGCGCAGTCAGTGAAGGCGCTGGCTGTCGATGAAATAATCGATATAGTAATCGATATATGGCTCGGGTCCCGGTCAAACGTGCTAAACCTTTCATCCATATGGAACACATTACTCCTTTTTCAGAATTTCCTGAGAAATTCTGAAAATGGGTTCCGAATTTTGAGCAATACAGTATGCCAAGTCAGACGTCGAAGACCGTGTGCCCTGTGCATAACTCTAATTTTTCTGCCGTTAATGTCCTTCGAGGAATTAGCATTAGCTAAACTGAACCACTGACAATAGGATAGGTATGATGATGATCAAAATTCTAGGGCATTCTAGAAATAGGAACCTTCTTCGCCTTAAGTCTCCCTTAATCGAAAAAGTTCAGAATAAGCGGAAGCCAGAAGCCTGCAACCTCCCCCCCCCCCAACCACACGCATCGCTCTTGACATATTCAATTTTCTTTTCGTAAGGTTCCACGGCACAGAAAATTTGTTCGTGTTATAGATAGAAGCTCTTTTACGGAGTCCTTTCTAAAAAAGTGGATTCAGATTGCCAAACAGCCCGAAATCTTCCCATAAATAAGCATCCTAGTAATCACGAGCGAAGTGGAAAACAGGATAAACATCGCACTTGAAGAGAATTTTGCATTTTGAGGGGGTTCAGCTGCTTTCCAAGCCCAGGATAGCTTCAAGTACTTCCTTTGTGTACGTCTTTTGCTTAAGGGGAGCATAGTAGCGCGGTCAGTGGAGGTGCTGGCTGTCGTGTGCACCCGAATCCAGGTTGTTAGTTCGGATCTCCTGCAATGGCAAACCAAGCCATACATTCCTCCGGGGTTGGTGAACTGGTACCAGACTAGCGTGGATTGTTCATCGGCTGGACACTGTAGATCGTATTGAATAGAGCCAAATTCGCCTTCAAGTTCGCCTTTAAAAATACCGGGAAGCTCAAACTTGGGTAATAAACACTAGATTGAGTGTCGTTGCAGACAACGCACTGCCTTCAACGTCAAATTGGAAACATTGGCGTATTTCTTGTGTTAGACTGAAAGTACAACTACTAGTGAAAGAAGACGTGCCTCAGAACCAAGAAACAGCTCCTCGCGTAGCGTAGGACGCTTTGGTGGAGGACGGAGCCACGACGGCATCCACGTACCAGCCTATATGGCAGCTTTGTTAGTGGAGGAGCAAAAGACATAAGTTGAGGAAAAAACGAAATCAGTGAGATTTATGCTGAATAACTCGCGACGGTGCAATCCCAATCGGGGGGGGGGGGGCAGTCGATTTCAATATTTAAAGAAATGGAACATGCAGCACAACACATAAGTATATAGGATATATACCTTATAAATTGCTGTCCTCCCAATACCAAAATCGGTTTTCTGAATTGCTTTCCTAGTTGTGGGGGGAGGGGAGGGAAGGAGTAATGAAAACACAGTAAATTGAACAGGAACCTGGAAACAATTACAATACTATAAAACCGTGAAGATTCATTAAAGCAATAAAGCAATGGTGAGCGAGTCGACGCGCACCTATGTGGGTACGGCATCGCGGGAATTCAAATGGGTATTTCGAGCAAAGACGCTGCAGCCTCTTCATAGCTTGTCCATAGTTCCATGATGAAATCTTTTTAATATTTCAGCGTAACGCATTCCCAAGGGAGGGGATCAGGCATGGTAAGGTAAGGCATTCATATGTTATATTGTAAGTTATATGTATCGATGCATAGCTACCATTAACAATTCATTGCCTCCCCCCCCCCCCCGATTAGGATTGTACCCTCGCGACTTAATAGCCAAGGGTGGCGACGAGTTGTCCGCCACAAATTCGACGAGTTATCCCACAATGCTCAAGAAGTCGTTGCGAGGCTATACGAGCTCTCCTACTCTGTCTTATCCATATCGTCTGATTTTCGGAGCTAACTATAAGAATACTGCTCGAACTGAATTCGTGGTATGAATCTCGGTTTGACCTTATAGAACAAGAATCATGTGACAACATCCTTTACATGCTGGGTATTTTGAGCGATAATTCTACGAGCACAGCGGCAAACAGTGAAACAATCAAGGAGCACATAGTTGACGACGATTGAGTAGGCATTGTAGGATCTATCCTAGTCGGGAGGGGACAACTGTAAAGCGTCATTTGCGGAGTGTCTCATGCCACACAACCGTATCCCCTGATTGAAAAAGAAGCTCTCGTATCAGATAACAGCTGAAGCTCTCATGGAAGCCTAAACAAGGGATTGGAAGCGCAAGTCACTGTATGCCCCCCTCCTATTAGGATAGATAGATCCGGCACTGTTTTGAGGCAGCCGACAAAGCCAGCTGTGTGATGGCAAGTCTCCTTCACCTACTGAATAGCCGACAATATGATGATGACGGGGTATTCAACGCCGCCGTGTATTGATTGGACTAGGAGAGAACTGTAGGAAAACTCGTCCAACTCTTGGCGCGCAAATTTTCGGCCACACTTGGCTAATTAGTCGCGAGTTACAAAAAGGTCCGAATTATTGCTCACCTAAGTATCTAACAAAATAGAACAGTGTACAGTGTTAACCCTTCTTGTCTAGCAATTCAGCCTACCGTGTCGGAAGGTGACCGAGAAGGAAAAAAGTAATCACATAGATGGATAAGAGACAATGACTTACGTGAAACGTGTCGCCGTTGCAGGGAGGCCCGTCATTCACTATCCTCTTCCAGCCATATTTGGAAAACTGCACTCCGGGAGGATCAAAGGGATCTTTTGTCCTCTTCACACTATTCCAGCTCTTGACCTAAAAATGTTCTTTTCCTTCAACCTAGTTACATCTAGGCACGTTATGCGCAGTCGGCGGATGTACCGGATGTTGTGTGCGGCACGATTTACAGTTCGGGTCCCAACACGGTCAGTCAAGCATTCCGTATCTTCGGGGTTAGCGAATTTGTCCCAGAAGGACAAAATGTTAGTCACCGGCTGACCACCATAAGCATTTAAATAGTCTCGACGATATAAAATGGAATGCAGAATGCATAAGGACCCCAACAATGGGACTCGTTATCGTCGATCATAACACTTTTGCAGCGAATATGTAGCCAGAATCAGCTCTTCTACAATAGATGCTGCACAATGAACTGCAGTCACTGTCTGCCTTTATTGACTGCTTTATGATCTACGTTAAGGCAGTTCCCTTGTACGAATAAGTTGTAATAAGTTGTAGAGGGCCTCTCTTCGTTTTTAGTTTGCTCTTCTAAGGGTGAATTCTACGGCGCTAAACTCCGGTATCGTCAAGATTTCCTTCTGCTGTACTATTATAGATATAGGATGTGAACTGCTACGTAGGAAAAGGTTCTGAATCACTTTTGTTCAAAAGAAAAAGAGATTGAATTGCTTTTTGATCCCCTTTTTTGCGGTACAAAATTTGCCGTTGATTCTTTAATAAGGAAAGCCCCCAGACCAAGAATTACTGCTGAACCTGAGGTTTTCCAACAGTTAAAAACGAATTACATCCGAGGTTTCCCAGCGACAGAGTTTCTGGTAACCTCATTCACTCTTTTCCACATCCGCCACAAAGCTAATGGTGGACCATTCCACAAAGACGACGAACGCGCCTACAAGAGGATCTTTTGCAGTTTCCTAACCAGGAGGGACCATTTCATTTGTTATTAAGCCACTTTTCCAACGGCAGCGCTGCTTGTCTCCCCCCCCCCCCCGACTTACCAGGATGGAACCAAAGCGTGTTCGGACCATATGTCTCACACAACGAAGAATCCAAGGCTTCTTAAAAATAGCGTTTTTTGTTTGAGGCCGGAAAATTAGTTTATTCCGAACCTCACGGACAACTTTTCTGAAACTTGAGGACCTTTTCATCAAGCACGGGGTACTCAAACAGCAGTTCACACGAAACCGCCAGGCTTGCCTCACCGTATGTAGACTAGCTCACATCATCTGTCTTCCTCTGGCTGCCCTGTATATACCCCATTCGCCGCGCGGCGTGTCATAATTAAAATCACCATTATCGATTGGGTCGCGCGGCCTGATCAACGCTGGCAAATTTCATTATATGACACCACGCCGCGTAGCGATTGGAGCGAAAAGTAAACCAAAACAAGAAAGTGACAACAGTAATAAACAACTGGAACAACTACCTCAACGCTGACCATCTCTGCTACATTCTCGGCTCTGATATCCACGGTCGTGGCCCTGAAACGTCAATAGCGATGCTCAAATCGGTGAACGTTGTTTAAATTAAAGAACAAGACAGGTACACCGAGCCACAATCAGAAGCATGTAGATTGAGGCTTATCCTAAAACGACACCATTCCTACTCAGAACGTCAGATCTGAATCTGCTAAATACATCGTGTGTTAATTAGGGAACATAAATTGCAAACGGTCTTTCATGCCATCTGAATCCCGAACCTGTTAGATACCCACTAAATGGGAAAACATTCCTAATGCACTACCTTGACTTTCTCATTCCAAGGGGTTCAGATGTGTCTATACGGCGAAACGAGTACCTCTACAAGAATCTCCACCTTCAAATAGTAGAAAGGTATGCTCCATCTTCACGAAATTCATGAACCTACCGAGTTAGTGCGTCACTTTGGAATTGTACAGTCTCACATGACGACAACTCTCTATCATCGACAAATAAAAAAATTCAAAAATACTGCTTCATGGGCGCAAGGTCTTTATATTGCAATATTTTTGCGTACAAAGTGTTTGGAAAGTATTGCCTTGCGAGGTTGAAGCCCTATCTAGGTTCAACGACTTTGCAAAAGTGGGACATAGTTTTCTACCAATTCAAGGGTGAAGATTTACGAAGTAATCAAGCTTCACTTATCGAAACTACAGTTATTTCTGCAAAGTGTAGCATAACTTCGAAGCTTATCGGAGCTCAGATTTTACATCACATTCCTAAGTTCAGACATCCACCTCCACTTGAAGCAGGAATTGTTTCGATGTAAACAAAAGTAAAGAAATAATAAAGAAAAGCTGAAAAATAAACTACTTACGCCGACACGGCCTTCGCTGGCATCGGCTGATGCTGTGCAGGTGCTGGCTCTTCACCATTCATAACCTGAAGAAAACCGAAAATGTTTGATGCAACAGAACGGAAAACTTGGAGCACACGATTTCGAAAATTTCTATCGTCCTAGAATAGCTTAGCAGCCCTCAATATGAATTTTCATGACGTCGCATTAAAAATATGTGTTGACCGAAATGCGAATCGATTTGGAAGGTCAAAATGTTGCGGCGCGGTACCGCTAGTCCATAACCCATAACGTGGCACGTATTAAAGCGGTAATAAACGAATATCAAAGTTAAATAGAGGGGTGTACAAGCCATGTTAAAAAACAACTTCCAAAGGATCATGACGCCGCGTCAAAACAGGGACTGGGACATGAGGAAATTTCGAATCTTTTTCTCAAAAAAAGAGACAGCAGAGGAAAAATTCAGAAATAGATTAAATGTGTGCATTTAAATGATTCTCATCAGCTTCGTCTGGCATATACAAACAGTGGCTATTTTGCAATTTACCCGGAGCATCCCACAGTCCGCCATTGCGGGCGTGATGCGCGTTAGCCGGGGAGGGGGGGGGGGGGGGTTCTTCCTAAGAGGGGATTTCTTCATTGTACACCATACGGTAAAACAACATGCCGTGCTTTCCTTGGCGCGATCCATCCTCAGCGCTAGGATTCAGCCAGAATGTGAAACCTTAGAGAGAAAAATGATGAAGAAAGCGCGTCCTCACAATAGTGCACCACTCTCCTAACACGCATTGTGTCCACTATACATTGTATCCGACCAAATTTTTGGATACTTGGATGATTCGGATGACACCTGCGACCGCATTTTTAGATGATTTGGATGACGGCGATTTCGCGAACCACGGATTTTTGAATGATTCGGACACGGCCAATTTCGGATGACTCAGACCAGGATGTCCGAATCGATAATCCGAAAATGGCTCATTCCAGTGTAAAGCGCCCACAACACCTTTAAAAGCGCAAAACAACGAGTAAGTTATACTCCGTTTTGTTGAACCTACTCCATCTGCCGTTACACAGTCTCGTAAACACCCTGACGTTACTCTTCTTCCTCTATTTCGTTATGAGGAGATCCTAAATACCACAGGTGTATTGCGATTGCGCCTATACGACCTTTCTGGGAATTCGCAGTTTTACCTTTCCATCGGTTCATGCTCGATTAGATGTGTTTCAGAAATCGCAAACCGTCATCACAATGAGAAGCACCACCCTGTTAACATGGTATGCACGGGAGGTTATCTCCAGGCGTCTGTCGCTGCTTAACCAAGGGCGAATTAGCCGTGTCAACTTATGACACACAACACAACAACTACGCGCGACAGTTATAACAAAAAAAAAAAGAATCGAAATTGCCTTAGGGCCTATTCACATTTCGCGACAGCAGCGACAGAGTTACACGGGTAAAACATGCGTATCGACTTTGCTGAGCGAATGCTCGGCATCAATCAATCCGCATGCATTGCACGAGCGAGTCCATAGCTGCGGTTGCAAAGTATGGGCAGACCCTAGATGTCCAGCAAACCAAAGGGATGCTCGGGAGATGTCGCAAAAAGTGGCTTACTCTCTCCTGCATTCCTTGTTGAGAGATACACTTTCGAAATTCAAGTATGGAGCGTTTTTCGCGCCATGAATGAGAGCAACTTCCAACTACATAATTCAACGTCTATGCCAGAATTGGAATGTAAGAGGCCATTTTGTCCAAGAACCGATCACGGCTTAATAGCTTCATCATGAAAAGTTGGAGAGATATTTCTGACAAAAAGTGGTCGCCGACCCAGCATCGTTTCTGGTATACATTCAACATCAGAACCTGAGCTATCAAAGAATTCCAAAATCTATCCAGATCATAAACATAATGTGAAGCGATGAAAACAGGGTTTCGAAACGGATAACACTACAGATCTGAATGCAGGTATTTTGAGCCATCTTTGAAGACCACAGCGATTTGCCCTATTAGGGGTGGGGGGGGGGGGGGGGAGACACTTCACTCTGCCTTTTCGAGGGTGAAATTGGAAATGAGCTGTATATCAGAGCCTACACACTGAGCAGGCCTAAAGAGGACCTATCTACGCAGTTTCCCATCGCGGATAGGCCACTCTCCCTGTGTTCAATAAACAAGGAAGTAACAACAGCAACAAATATCCGGAACAATTACCTCGATGGTGACCACCTCTGCTGTTAGGTTTCCGCGTCTGATATCAACTGTGTCTCTGAAACAGGCTCACTTCATGAGGCTGACGCTAAACGTTGAAACGAGAAGATGGCACACGGTGCAAGTATGTGAAGGGGGGGGGATCCACCTTCACATTAGTCCATAAAATCCTGGCAAATTGTCGAAAAACTATCAATTATTTATTTTTAATCACTATTTGTTAGTCATTTATGCGTGGATCTTGGAGATCCACGAAAACGAAACAAAATACGTTAAGGACAAGATTGGAACGAATAAACCATATTAGTGGTTATAGACGACAGACGACAAAAATAGAACGAAAAGCTTTTAGGTGTAAGGGCCCCGCAGCTTGCACCAACTACGCTTTTAGGCGACGCGCAATAAAGTTACGGTGAGCTGGCACTGATCTCTGACGTTTGTAATCATGAGACTGACACACACGTACTGTGCCATTCTACACTTCCTCAGTCCTAAATACACAAGGACGACATCGGAATGAGGGGAGGGGGTGAGGAAGCGTTTGGTCAGGTAGGTGAAAAATCTAAAGTCATGAACCACTTTTAGGCCTCTGAAGGCGACGAACAGGTCAAAACGTAAGGCCGTTCAGTAAATTGATCCTCCTTACAACCTCGTTCGGCACAGGAACACGAGCACGCTTAGAAAATGTTGGGGTTTTACGAAGAGAGAACATAGAGTGAAAAATAGTGCCTTATAGGCGCGGGGCCAGATGCTTGATTCCTTGACATTACAATATTTTTGCAATTTTTTCTACACACTAGATGTCTGGAAGACTTGGGGCCCCTTCAGAACAAGCTTCACTTTTCAAGGCTACTCGTATTAGGCTCAGTGTGGCATAACATCGAAGTTTAAGTTCAGACACCCAGTCTCCACTTGGAGCAGGAATTGTTTCAACACAAAATTTTAGAAATATTACAAAAAAGTTGAAGAATAAATTACTCACGCCGATATCGCCTTCTGAGGCATCGGCTGATGCTGTGCAGGTGCTGAATCTTCACGACTCATAACCTGAAGAAAACCGAAAATTCTTGATGCAGCAGAACAGAAAACTTGGGTCATACGATACCGACAATTTTTATCGTCCTAGAATGGCTTTAGCAGCTTTCGGTATCGATTTTCTCGACCTCACCTCAGGGAAGAGTGCGTTGAGCGAAACACGGATCGATTTAGAAGGTCAAAATAGTATTGCGGCGTGGTACAGCTAGACCATAACGCGGCACGCCTTAAAGCAGTAATAGACAATTATCAAAGTTAAATAGAGGAACTTGGTATCGAAGCCATGTTCAAGTACGATTTTCAAAGCACCATGACACCGCGCCAAAGCCGGAACTGGGATGTGAACAAATCTTGGAGTTTTTTCCATTAAAAAAAAGAGACCGCAGAAGAAAAATTCTAAAAATTCGATTAAATGCCTGCACTTAAATGACTCTGCCCAACTTCGCCGTTTGTCTGGCATAAACTAAACAATGACTATTTGGCAATTTATCCAGTGTGTCCTATAGTCACCATTGAGGGACACCTTTAAAAGAACAAGCGCACATTGAGTGAGTTATGCTTCGTTTTGTTGAACCTGCGCTATCTATCATTTCCTTCTCTCTTTAAAGTATCCTGGAAATCCTAGATTTTTCCATTCCGCTATGGAGAGACACAAAATGTCCCAGGTAAATCGCGTAGGGAGGGGGGGGGTGTATATAAGACAGCCCTATTCAACGCTTTGTGATGTACGAACCAAGACATTTTTAACAGAACTGCTGTGTTCTACCCGTACGGTAAACTGAGGCAGGCCATTTCTGAGGCAGTAGGACATATATGTGCCTTCTCACCAAGACGGATAACCATTGGGTACAAGGTAACCCCTCCAAGCCGATAGTCGCTCGTTGCCAGTTCCTAGCATTCTTTCTAGATTTGATACCTCACAAGGTGGTTCAGAAAAAGCAGAAGGTGAGCGTCGTAATGAGGAGCAGAACTCTGTTGATAAGGGATGTGCAGGAGCTTGTGCAGGCGTCTGTCGCTGCTTAACGAGGAGTCAATTAACTGGGTCATATTGTGACAGATAGTACTCATGGTCCTTACGCTCCAAAAACCGAAATTTCCAGGTTCCCTGGATGGCTAACAATCCTGACGGATATCTTGGAAATCGTTTTAAAAAATCGGCCTATTCTCTATTCCCATACGTTTTCGGGATTCAACTATGAATGGTTTTTTGCTATTGAACGATAGCAGTTTCTCACCGATTCAAGAAAACTCTGAAAGCGGTTCAAGAGGATTCTTATGGACAAACTCTGGGGAATCTAAGAACAAGATGGAGTCACTCTCAATGGCAACGAAATGAAATGAAATGACGAAGAATGATCCTCTGGCCGAGTCTTTCGACGTGCTGTCCTTACGAAATATGTACGTTGTTGACGTGAGTGGCGGCTGGAGCACGCTTGTTGGCGAGGGCTGCCCGTAGATCAGAGTGTCGAAACACACCAGCTGAAGACTCCTCGAGTTGCCTTCAGTCGTAAACAACAGTTAGACACCTATGTGGGATTGGCCAGTTGGCTACGATGAATAGGAACCGGTGCTTTATATTCCTTACATTAAGTGACCACGTGGACATCATTACGAAGCTCAATGACGTATCACGAGAGTACAGCACACGGCAAGCTGCCGTTGTGCCTTACGTTCATCGACCTGAGTGAGGATTCGATTCTGTCGAAACGAAAGCAGTCGTCGAAGCCCTCCGCACTCTGGCCGCTCCTACTCAGTACATCAGGGGAGTACTTCGCGAGCTGTACAGTGGATTCACGACCAAGACCTCACCATTCTAGAACGACATCGTCATCGACGTGAGGATAGTGGCTGCCCAGGGTGTACTATACTATACTATACTGAACGTATACCCGCAGCACTTCACTGTCACTCTCGGAAACTTCATGCGCGAATTAGAAGGGAAGACATGGGAGTGAAGACTGGAGGTTGCCAGCTACACCGTCTTCGCTTCGGTGACGACATCGTGCTCATCACGCCGAGCATTAGCCAGGCAGAGCGAATGCCATTGCTGCGCCACCCCGCTCCCACAGCCGGCGCGCTCCGCTCCGTCCAATAGGAGATCTGCTACCGAGGAACAGAACAGAGCGCGTCTGCTATTTGCGTGGCAAGCGCCAATCACCACAACCCGGCGGGCTGTTTCCAACCGGTGCAAACCAATGGCGGCCCTCAGCTTCAGGCGGAACGTTGAACAGTCCCCTTTTTTCTCCATTCTACCTCCATTTCCCGTTTTCAGTTCCAGTCGCAGGTCATGGAGTCCTAGGTCTATCCTAGTGCGGGGGGGGGCACACTTTACTACTTCTGTTCCACAGTGGCGGCAGAATTAAAAGTGAACGACGACGTTTCCTTACAGCTTGCTGACCGGGATAGACCACATTGCTTGCAAACCCCACTCCCCCTCCCTCTCTGAACAATCTTTTCTGGAGAACGTCTCCGCTGCGATCTGACATAGGAAGTTTTGACTGGTCGTGGCAGATCTCCCTTAGGAAGTGCAAAAATTTTGCATCACACGGGAGCCGAACCACTGACCTTCCCTTGTAATTCCTGCGCAAAGGTGCAACATTTCGGTATCCTACACTGTTTCATCTTCATTTCAACAGGCAGAATCACTATATGATCCAACTAAAGTCATTAAAGTTGTAAAAAATTTGAAACTTTATAGTGCACCAGAAAAGGACGGCGCCATGCAGTCGTTTAGATTTTCACTTGATTGATAGTGCGAATGCTGCTTACTTGAAACTGCAAAGTGAAGATATGTGTGCTTTTTCTCCACACAACCCGAATTTTTGCTGACAGGCGAACGAAAATCGCAACATTTCAGACAACTGAAAGGCGAAATCTCTTTTAGTCCATAAATATGTCCCCTCATTGTGCTTTCAGATCGGCAACAACCTATTATTTTCCTAAAGAGTTGAAAAATTAAAAATTTTACGCAGTTTTTAAGTCATTGAGGAGAAAATGTTCGTCTAGATAGGCATACGTTTAGAGGGATAAAGAAGCATAGCCGCTTGCAGCGCATATGTCAGATTGCGCGCTACAATGAAACAATAGAATACGGTAGCGCACTTGTCGACCTTTAAGGAGTGGTTCTTGCTCGTGCGACTGGAGCTGCACCAAGTTCACTAATGTCGGAGTCTGACACTGAGTCCTCGTTAGGCTCTAAAAACGATAGCGATGTCGAGGATCACCCGTCGGACTTTGAAAACGAAGGTGGTCTGCAAGCCGAGCCGGACGAGCACGAGGACGAGCCGGACGGACGTCAGCCTCCAGCACCCGCCCGGTACAATCCTTGGCTGGAGGAAGACCTTCCGGAGGAGATGGACATCCTTCTCCAAGTCCTTCATGAGGAATGGAGGAGCAGGATGGAGCGAGAGACCGTCGGTTGGGAGGACAGTCTCAGATGGAGACTTGCTTATTTAATGACGATGTTAACACCACCTGACACCCCAAGCAGTTCGGAGGCGGACACCAGCGAAGAATCCGATGGCGTAGTCTCTCATGAAGAAGAAGAGCAGGATTATTAGCAAACTTATATTTGAATTGTACTTGATATAGTAAGAAATAAAATAAAAAACAAACAAAAAAGAAACGAACAAGTACATGCCGCGAGGACCCACCGCGGGTATGCGGCAACGTGCAGCGGTGGGGTGCGGGGACGCGTTGTGACTCCCGTAATCGCTGCAGCCGATCATTTGCCCCGTCTGCGCGGCTGGGCCCGTGACGGATTGGCTGCTGCCGTTACGGTGGGAACAACGGCGCGTTCCCGCACCCCGCGGTGTGACTTCGCAACACCCACCAAACGAGCTTTCAAGCGTTTCGAAATGCATGCCACACATACCGGGTCTGTGCGTCAACTATCTGGCCTAACTGGGGTATACCTCCTTCGATCACGGTAGGTGATCGACAGTTGAACTTATTTTGGACGACTTTTAGCGGACGAGCAGAGGGGACTTACAAGGCACGGCAGGAGTAAACACTATGGGAGAACTCCTCATCCTTCAAATGGTAACAAAGCGAGATCAACGAAGATAACGGTCCGCAGGCTCGAGCTCACTACTCGGGCGCTAGTAGATGGTAGCGCTGCTTAGGTGGTGGAGTGGTAGAGGTTCTGCTTCACCTATGTAACGACGAGGGTTCGATTCCCTCACGAAGTCGGCTTTCTGCACTTTTGCACACCGACCCTAGTTTCGAATTTCCATAGGGAAACTGCATTTGCATGTCATTTTGAAGAATACTGCGGCATGATATTCTTCTTACCGTTTCACTTTCTCTGTAAACGTCTTCGTGAACGCTCACTGTAAAAAGCTTCTGAAACTAGTCTTTGATTTTTTGCAAAAATCAAACTCCAAAGCCTGAACTCCAAGGCTCATCAAAATCACTCTTAGGCTTTACGCTCAGCTGATTCTATGTAGTTGCTCAGTGCCTGAGTAAACTGACGAAACCTGTTGGACTTGTGCATGGAAATACCACGGCTGCACGTAGAACAGCAAGCTCAGTGAAATAAAGAACACATCCAAGGTACAATCCCTTCACGCACATCGGAAATCTTCAAACAACCAGAAAACAGAGCGGTTAACAGAGAAGTAACGTGAAAGGAAAGAAAAGAAATGACGATGACAACAAGTCCTCATGACCTCAAAAAGGAACGGATTTTATCACTTCTTTGAAGGCTTTTCCTTCACTTTCGCCTAATTGAAGAAGGTCACGGTTGCAGCTTCATCGCCGCACAGCAGTTTGTATTCAACACTTTCCTCGATGTTGTTGCTTCTGACGAACTGCAACACAAGGATAAAATCAAATTGCTGAAAAACGTGTAGATGTTTTGAGTGGGCTATAATCCGTCCACGTACTGAGATATGCAAAAAATATATAAAAGAACCGCAGCGTCAGAACTCACTTGGGTCATTACAGAAGAGACTGTACCTATAGGTAAAATACTTTTCAAATCCCGTCGCAATCCCATTACAAAAACTGCGCAGTGAACCCTCAGACCACCCCCCTCCTCCCCGAGTGATGAGAGGTTTGTGCGTGTAACGCTTGGGATGAAGGATTTCGCGCTCCATCGCCAACGCGCGTATTCGACTGTTTGAATTTTTACCTGTCGCGCCAGAACAACTCGTCCGAAAACTCGTTCGCAATTTTTTGCTTTTGTGCGTTTAGCGGCGAGTTTATGGAGAGGCCATAAACTCGCCGCTAACATAGTCCAACAGTAGACGGTTCTGATCTGAACTAGATCTGAACTTGGACATGCTGAGGAAATATGTTGAGCAAGAATGGAGATCACATTTTAGTTGGCCTTACAAGGAAAGTATTCCAACGCTAGGTCTGAACAGCATATGTGGTGTATAATAGTGTCGCGCGAAAGTATAATATAGACCTATTGATTTGCTTCGCCGTGGGGACCCGCGCGTTTGGCCTAGTGGATAAAGTAACTGACCCGTCGAAAGTAGGCCGAGTGTTTGAGTCCGCTAATTGCGACCTTCCTTTGAATGCCTATAGAAGTAGAGGTGATTGTTTCCGAAACAGTATCAATGGAATTCGGTCACATCGGTGGTCTGGTTGACTGATCGCAGCACACACCAGTGTCTGATAAACTTACAATCGAAAAAAGAACCTTCTGAGTTGTCAACCGTGAATTAGCAATGAAATTCAGGGAAATCTTTACGGGACCACGTAGTTGCCTGATCGGCAGAAAATCCCGTAGAGTGTCATTAATGTTCCTCGTCTATGGCTCCAGCCTATAGAGCTTGTAGTAACGGCATTCCATGGCTAATAAAAACCAGGTTTGGATCGCGCGGCTGTGGACATTGCGCACAGGAGAACTCGGACGGGTTTTTTCCGGTTGTAGTGTATCTTCGAGTGTCCGCAGTATCTACTAGTTGAGTTTATGTGCTAAGGATACCTTGAGTTTGGGAATGTTGACTTTGATGTTAAGAATCATTGAGACATAAAGCTATACGCTCCCACCATAGAAACATTTAAGTTGAGTTCTTCCAAAGGAAGGTGGAATTTAAAATGCGAATGACTGCGAGCAACCGGCTGTAGTGATACGGCAACCAACAGCTGACATTGACTTTTTTCAAAGACTTCCGACCCTCTTGACGCTTTTAACCTTCATCCATACGATGGTAAGCCAGCACACAAAGCAGGCTTAGTCCCGAAGGCCTGCCTGTACGTGCTGTGCAGATTTCGAACACAAAAATGGAAGAGAAATGGTCGAATAACACTACATACTCTACAAAGGTGCGAATAAAGAAACGTCATCCAATTATCTTGCTATTGAATCCAATATTGCTTACTTTTACAATAACGCAACATGCAGTCACAACGATCGGACACGAACCCCCGACCCCGTTTCCATAAGTCCGCCACCCTGCCACTGGGCCATGAGCCGAAGGCGCTTGCCACAAAGTGAAGCCTTAACGGCAGGAAGCCGTTGCACCGAATCGTTAATCGGCTAGAACGCTGTTCTTTGCAAGACTCGCGTCCAGATACTTGCATTCTCCTAATGCTGAGGCAAAAGCGCTTCTGCCCACACCTCTTTTGCCATTCAGAGTTACCTTTGAGGTAGTCACCTGGTCTCCCCCTATGACCAGGATGGTACCAAAACCATGTCTCACAACGAAGAAACCAATGCTTGAAAATACATAGCGCCTTTTTGTCTGAGTCAGGGAAATCAGTTTATTCCGAACCTGTTAGACAAATTTTCTGAAAATTGAGGGCCTTCTTATTGGCATTGGCTACTCAAACAGCAGCTCACACGAAACCGCCGGGCTTGCCTCATCAGGGAGATTACGTAGATGTAGACTAGCTCGCGTCATCTGCCTTTCTTTAGCTGAGGCCCTGAGTATATTCCGTTCGCCGCGCGGCGTGTCATAACGAAATTTTCCAATATCGATTAGGCCGCGCGACTTGATCAACGTTAGGAAATTTCATTATGACGCGAAGCGCTGCGTGGCGATTGGAACACAAACTGAACTCAAAACGAGAAAGTAACAACAGCAACAAACAAATGGAAAACCTCATAGTTACTGACGACCATCTCTATGCTAAACTAAGCTTTCCGGTCTGAATCCACAAATGGCTTGGCTGGTCTAACCAATGGTAAATAACGTCAATATAATGTAGCGGAAAGCAGTTAACGAGAGGAGACTTAGGGCTAGAGCGATCCGGGAGAACCCAGTAGTATAACGGCATAGAGACATCTGAACAACCCGGGCTGCATCGCCTCATTTGCAGGCAGTTAGGCCAAAGATCACATTTACAAAAATCTACGATTAACACCCCAAAATGTCGTAAATCGTAAATCGTAATTACGCATGCCCTGGTGAGGGTCTTTGAACGGCCATAATTCGAAGAGCTTCTGAAGAAACGAAGAAAAGAAGAAATTAGAAAAAAGGTATTCTTCCTAGTGAAAAAGGCTTCTGAAATTATTAGCGTATATGTCGGCCAGAGGTAGATTTTTCGTTGTCTTTTTTTGTTGCAAAAATTAAACTCCAAACCCTGAATAAGGCTCATCAAATTCGCTCCTAGGTTTTATGCTGCCTGCGGGAAAGGATTGGCAAAGTAATATATCCACCGTCACTGAGGTGCCTTACTCTGCGCTTAACTCTTTTTTCAATTAGAGCAGTTGAAAAATAGAATAGTCCTTGGAAGAGCAATTCTTCCGATGTCTCTAGAAAGAAGAAGAAGGCGGGAGACATCCAGTCAAAGAAACTTCACATAACTATCTTGTCCTACGCATGCTATGAACCGTTACTGTTGTTGCTGCTCGATAGCATCACAAGATCCAAGATAGTTAAACGTGGGATTATCTGGGATGGATAAAATACTAACTTTTGGGTAGTAACTGCAAGCAACTGTGTACGGCAAACACACACTCAAAGAGTTATGATATCCAGACCTTCTGGATCTTAGAAAGAATATCCGATCAATCTCTTCTGGAGCAGATAAAGAATATCCGACCTAGCCCCAAAACGGAGGTGTTCCCTATGTTGCAGATAAGTTTCACAAAAAACTCACAAACTAAAACAAATCTACATGTCTTCAGTACCCACGTTGATAAGTTTGTTTAGTTGTTTATTGCTCCCCTAAAATTTTTAATGGAGACGTTGTTTACTCTATGTAAATATTTGGATTAATCCGATTTCTTTTGCTAGCGTTCATTGCTGGTGCAGTATTTTTCGATAATTCACGACAGCATATGGCTAAAAAGATACCATTACTGCCTGAATCAAATCGAGCATACTGTAATCGTGTAACCAGGAA
This sequence comes from Heligmosomoides polygyrus polygyrus, assembly GCA_947396885.1. Taxonomy (NCBI): domain Eukaryota; kingdom Metazoa; phylum Nematoda; class Chromadorea; order Rhabditida; family Heligmosomidae; genus Heligmosomoides; species Heligmosomoides polygyrus. Next base: position 5,272,812 of record OX377206.1, on the reverse strand, counting down.
TGATACCATGGAAAGATTGGCGGTAAAAATTCTTCCCAGGATGCGGCTCTCCACCTTTGACGATTGCTAGCAGCAGTTTGTATGCCTTCTTGGTCAGCACATGACTTGAGATGACTGAACAATGCTGTGCTAAGTAGGCCCCATAAAAGTATGGTACAGGCTTAGCGGGACCTATGGAAGGTTGGAAGTTAGATATCGTTAAAACTATGTAGCCAGTTCCCAAATGGGGAAACTTCTATTAACCCTTCTAGATTTGAGTACTTCTGTTGTTTCTGACGACCATTCATACGATCGTGAAGGACCCTGTACAAAGTCCTCCCATCACCGCGTCCAAAGCTAAGATTCAGCTAATTTGTTGTTCGTTATCCGGCCCAAAATCGCCGGATAACGAACAACGAAACGAATAGGCCAAAACCACCCGGAAACCGGATAACGGTTAATCCGCTCATCCCTGCTCTCCACCCTTAACAACTATTAGCCTGTTCAAGTTTCTCCCACTCAGTTTCGCGTTTCGCCAAATTTTTGAAGAATTCAGGAACCTTTTATGGATAACATATTCATGCATGTAAAGGCTGACCTATAGCCCACATACACCATTATAGCCGTGATATTGCGCTACATATTACATTCGTAACGCACTATCACGGCTGTAATGGTGTATGTGGCTATAAGTCAGCCTTTTACATGTACGAATATGTTATCTATAAAAGGTTCCTGAATACTTCAAAAATTTGGCGAAAGGCGAAACTGAGTGGGAGAAACTTGAACAGGCAAAAAACTGTTAAGCACTCACAGCACACCTCGCGACAAGAAAACGTCGTCGGTGTCACGAAGCGCGGTCTCAGAAATTGAACAAATTTCCAGAGATTCTCTCTTCCCTAACTGCTGGCAAGTTCTAAACTCTCCACGGGACCTTCACCTCCCAACGTAACCAAAGGATTTACTTACCTCGACTTTATAGCTGCAAATAGTGCCTACATTGCAGCCGTCTACCCTGAGCCTGACGCAGTTTATCCTATATGGTTGGCCGAGTTGCACGACGATTCCCTCTGGCTGACCAATTCTATGTCGTGTTAGAGGGGGAGCTCCATCGAATCGGTTCTCTTAAAGGCAACAGATCTTGTCATATTGGCGAAACGGAGTACTTTCAACCAGACCTTGGACATTTTTCAGCAGCGCATCCCTGTTTTCTCCTTCGACTATGGTAGCTCCTAGTTCAAGAGTGACTACGCTTTGGTTAAGCACTGCAAAGACAATATCAGGGGCAGAGATGACCCAGAATCCTACTCGGCACTAACTCACCCACGGTTCCACGCATATCTGCAACGGTGTCTTGGTACTTGCTCCTGAGTGCGTCTAGAATGAATCTGTCAAGTGTGTCAGAGTTCGCTGCGAAAATCTCTGAGTATAAGACTGTGCACAGGAGCTCCTTTGAGCTAATGAGATGAGGCGAAGGCACTTCTCCAATATTAGCCTTTCAACGAGCGCTTTCACAGTAGGTCCCTAAAGAAAGCTAGATTGTTTCCTGGACCGATCAGTAGCAATGAGCGCGGTTACCTCCGTCCACGTCTGCGCACGAATCCATTCAGACACTGCCTTGAAGATGTCGATCTCAGCTGCTGAGAATGTGTTCCTTCTCAACATTTTCATAACCATCTCCTGATTCAGCGTCAGGAAATCCTGAATTGGTTCTCTCGAAAAACGTGCGACATTGATCAGGATTTATACTTCAGTCGCCGGTCGGATTAGCGTTGTGAAAGCGGGGGAAGTTTTACCTCTTGTCCCCTGAGGCCGGATTCATCAAGCAGTGGGTATAGCTAGAGATACCGTAAGCGGGTACGATTCGTATTTATGAGAAGAATTGCGGGAATGGGAGAACTAATCCAACGGCGAGAACAGCTAATCTCAGTGGAGCGTCATTTCGTCAATGGGGTGCGGAATCTTCGCGGGAATGCGAATAAACCCACGACGATTGTAGAGTATTCTCTACCCACAGACATACTCATAATGGGGTAGGTAAGGTTTATCATGAATGCCTCATCATGGGTACGTCTACAACCTATACCTCGCATCCCCGCAGGTGTAAAGGCCCCACATGCTTTTGCAGCGAGCGGCGGGCAACGGACGACGAAAACGGTGAGTCACGCCGATCCCGCGTTTTGCCAGTAGCCAGCGGCAGAAGCATGGAGCGACCAGGTTTCTAGCCGGGACCTACTGCTGCTACTCGCCTTTCCGCCTTCCGTAAGCTCCTGGAAGCTCTCCGCCACGGAAGGCTATAGCCAAGGAGGTCTGTGTCGGTGCCGAACCGCCGCGAAATCAGCGGCGCAGCCGGCTGCGAGCCCTGCGTCCCTGCCCGATGGTTAAGGATAGGGCCGCGGCGTTGCCGCAGAAGTGTGTAGCCGCGTGCACACTCCGCTGTGGCAGCCACGCTGAAGCATAGCGTGGAGGGGCGGAGTCACACTGCGGCAGCGAAGGCCGCAGTGAGGGGGTGTGCACACTTCCGCTGCCGCAGTGCTGCCGGTAGCGGCCGCAGCGGCAGTGGCAGCGAGGAATCACCCGGGCATTTCTCACTGTCGCTGTGTGCGGCCGCGGTGCAGTCTAAAAGTGAAGTTGTTTGCGAGACCAGCTCCACATTCCACTGCCCGCTGCCCGCTGCAAAGTGTGCATGCGGCTGCCCTACGAAATAGTGGAGATGGAGACATTTTTGTCCGCCCTACGGCGCGGAAGGGGTTAAAACGCCACTCCACCTGTGAGAGCTGGTAAATAGTATCGACAGGACGGCTCAGACGATCGATTGATTGGTAGCTTTCTCAACGCTACGATGCCCTACGACTGAAGTATAAATACCGGCTTTATAAAATACAAGTGCTCCGACACGCCTAAAGGCGTGTCTCGCACTTGCGCGCTTCGCGCGACTTTGCTCCATCATTGACCTATGGAAAGTAGTTTTTGTAAAACTTAAAATTCGCTAACATCTAGGACCTACTGCGTGCTTTATCAGCATCAAGCCGTTCGTCATTTCGGTACCTTCATCATAGACATTCTCTCCGGACCGTCCATTAGTTTGCTCTGCGCACTACTTCTGTCCCTCAGGTTGCTCTTCCGCAACCGTTCTCATGTTCAACATCTAGCGTTTCCGGGTATCGTTGACATCTCTTCCGAAGCCACCCCTCACTCGTTTCTTTTTACTGGATCTAATTGCTGGTCCGCCTTTACTGGTCTTCCCTTCCCTCTTTAGTTCCTCCACCCTCCTGGTCCCAACTCCTGGCCCACTTTTTTGTTTCCATTTTTAACCCCTACTGGTCTCTTCTTGCTCGTTTTCCCGTCCTGGCCCCTTCTCCAGGTTGTCCCTTTCCTTCCTGCTCGCTCTCCTGGTAAACCCTAGAGGTTCCATTACTGCCCTTCTCCACCACGTCCTTAGTGGACCTCCCATACTAACGGCAGACGTCGGTGACACATATTCAGAACCAGTACGCTTGTTGCGCGACGTAGAAGGCCCACGTTCTGGATCCGGAAGCTCAGAAGACCCGCCTTCCGAACTAAGAAGCTCAGAAGCGCGCGCAGTCGCCGCTATGTCGAGCCTGATGAGGCTATGCATATGGCAGATTCCTTGTTCCCCGTATGAATTCCCTTACGACTCGCTTCTTGTTGGTTCCTACTCCTGGTCCCGACTCCAGGTCCCTTCTTCCAGGTAGAACCCCTCCACCTCGGAATCCTCCTTACTACTCTCCCAATTAAGTAGCTCTCCCACGCTCACACACGACGACGGCGAGCGAACGCCCATTGCGTGTTATCGATGTCACATCTTCTAAATCCGTACTCTCTTACTGGAAATGGATCCCCTTACTGATCCTCTTAACTGCTACCCCCCCCCCCCCTGATTGTTAATCCCTACTGGTTCCTCCTTAATGCCTGAACCCTTCTTGGTGTCACCTCCTGGCCTGCTTCATTGATCCCCCTAACGCCCCCATCCCGATGCTTCCTCCAAGTCGCTACCTCCTGGTCACTGTCAGTTCCCCACCCACTAAAAATTTGTGGCACTTTTGTACTTGCACCATATCAGAGGTCCAAACTTATTCTCGCTTTTATCTATTTTAGGTTTTCTAAAACTTTTTTTCAAAAAATTCGTCAAATAAGGTGTATAAGGGGTCGCTTAGTGTTCGCGTGGTGTGCGATGCCATGCCATGTGTAGTGGCCGAATCGATTGATCGCGTCGCTCGATCAATTTAGCCACTACACATGCATCGCGTCGCGCATCCCGCGCACACTAAACGACCTCTAACTGTGATGAGGAATAAATGTCATGCGGCGCTACCGAGCGGTGCGAAAATCGACGTCTGTGTCGATCATGGTGCCGTGCTGCGTGGCGGCGCAGGTATAAACTATGCGTTAAGGACCTTGTATGGTACGCGAGGAACTGATTCAGGATATGTCATGGTCATTCTTTCCAACGTGGTCGGACATATTTCCCAAACTCGAGAGAAGAAACGGTGCATAACAAATTCAGGTTACAGGGTACGGGTCAACCATGACTCATGTTTCGGCGGTTTCGTCGTGTCGTCGGCGCCCTCTCGATTAGAGATCCCGCTCTCCTGCCTCGCTGCATCTCTCCACCATTGCGCTAGAGTCCAGACAATGAGCACCACCGAGCTTCTCTACCTCAGGCGAGATAGGGTAGCTCGAGGACTTCATAAACCATTATTTCGTATACGAACGATGTCGGTTAGGCGACCTCTTATTAGGAACGTTGATGCGATGGGATAGTCTTGGCCTACCTTTTCGACTTTTTTAACTAATATCACGACAAGGACATTGGTCATAGTACTCGCAACCAGTGTTCCGGCTCAAAGGTGAGATCCGATTCCTGCTGTGTCGCGAGTTTGGGGCGCGCCGTGTACTTTCCAGAACGTCACAGTGGTGTGTTTGATTGGTTATACAAGGTCACACGCAAAGTACTGAGCGGCTTGGAATAGGTTATATCGCTTTTGTTGTGTAGACCAATAGGATTTCAAGCGAGTTACTTCTTAAAACCTGGCTTCAGAACGCTTCGGAGATCAGTTACTGCAGTGCTGTGTGAACACAGATTGGTTTCTATCTCAAATCGATGGCCTTTTTCAGAAGTTTTAACCTAAGATTCATGGCTTCTTGCCGTCTGCAAATGAGTATACTCCATCACTATCGTTTGTAAAAAGAAACAGACCTAAGGCTTCTAGAAAAAAGGAAACTTAAGGGTCAGAGATCGGCCTCAAGGATTGTCATCTGTTCATAAACGCAAATGTTCTGCCCAAGGAAGACGAATAATAGAATACCACAAGGATGAGCCACTTAAGTTTGTGGCTTCCTGTCTTCCACTGGCATGTGCTTCCATGAAAACCTTGCCATTATGTAAGCATGACCCACCCAACCCCGTTGGCCACCCAAAGTTGTCTCCACCAATTTCTTTTTACAAATCCAGTTTTGTCAGACCTCCGTACCTTCACTAATTGATGTCTGTCGTTCCACCCAAAACGTAGCAGCTTCCAGACGACTGTTTCGTAACCTTTAGGAAGTCTGTAAGCTGCGAAGGTTGCAATTCTCCTCCCTGAAGTTCAGTCTTCTTGCACTGTGCGCCTCCGCGACCGCTAGCGGTTATGAGGAAGCAGGCGACGAGAGGGTACCCTCACCCGTGCGCTGAGTCAGCTCACTCGGCCGGCAGCCGTCGGATCGCAGCCCGAGTGTCTGTTTCTCTGCGCTCTCGCCTTTCCGCTCGTCTGGTTGACCCGTGTCCTTAGACCACAAATTCACATATTAGAAAAAGAATGAGTGATATGTGAGTGACTTTATTAACGCCCTCTAGACGAAGTCGGACAGATTGCGTCACCCTGGGGCCGTATGCTCGTCTACCCCGAGTCTCCCCCGATGGGGGATTGGGGCGTGATAAGATATGCTGATATTGATTGAATTTCCCCCATTGGGGAACACGAGCATATGGCCCCTGACTAGTTCGTCCCTAATGTTACGCACCGTACCCCATGGAATTTCGTAGTCCGTGAAAAACGCTACAGTAAGCTGTGGGAACAACTGACCCATGCTTGTGCATTAGAGTGCGAAAATGACATCGGAGCAGACTTGCACGCCGCACGCGTGGATTTTCGGCGTCTACGTGGAAACTCGATCGATGATGTCGCACTAACGGCGCCTGTCTCAAGCTGATTCCGATTTTTGGTAAGGCTGATCTGTTGCTGAGGAGAGCACAGAGCAGACCAGCGTTTGAAATCTGCCTTACCTCGCGTAGATGAGCTTCAAGAACATCTAGAGTCATTTTCTAACTACATAGAACCCCACTGAAGAAGCGGTTAACCCAATATTTATGCCTGGTTTTAGTCGTGTTAATGCGCTGGAATCTTTTATATTTGCCCGCTGCCGTGAATATGTAGGACACTCCCTTCATAATCCGTGGCTTGTCCCATGCCCATTGCTTCCAGGAAAGCGTTACAGTTACCTTAAGATATTCGACTATAAGACGTTGAATTTCGACCACTCCGTATTCGTGAGCGAGCAGAAGAATCGCCAGGATTCCTTCAACCTCGAAAGTCGACAATTCGATTTTAGAGGTGTAGATATACCTGAGCAAAAAGGTAAGGAGCACGGTAACGAACACACTTCGTTGGGTAGAAGCACCATGCTCACTTCAGTAGTGCACGGAAGGCGAGAGCGCTTGTCCCTTCGACCCGAATTTCTGCCTTGGAGTTATCCCTCAGTCTATCAAACTTCACAGCACTGCGCAGCGTACGCGACATTTAGGGAATACACCACAAAGTAATAGAGAAACGTTCCCTTGCCTGAAGTATCCGCAGCGGGCAGCAAGGACATTTATGTTTGCATGGATTCGTTCGCCTCCAACCACGAAGGTCACGTCAGAAAATTCGGGATTCAGGAACAGCGCATCCATGTCTTCTCTCGAGTCGTCGATAAGACAAGAGTCGTCTAAATGCATAGAGAATCAGCCCGGACAGTCTACTTCTCTTTGATAATTTCACTAGCTCATCTCATACCTGAGCCTTTGTCCTCTCCAGGTTGTCCTCTAGACGTTGGAACAGCTCCGCTCATTTCTGCAAGTGTCAAACAGTAATTCTTCCCCATTTCTTTGAAAGGATCAACATGGCTTCCCAACTCCATGGACTCAACAGAATGACGGAAGTATAATCCCGCCCTGGGTCTAGTCATAGTAGCTAACTCGCAAGTGCATGGAAGGTATAAGAATCGAGAGATGGTGGAAGCCCCGCCGAAGTCGGTGCGCACGTTTTGCCCAGGGCACCAGTCGATGCCGTAGCCCCATCGTCGACTATAAACAGACTCCTGATGGTCGGCCTGACAACCTACTGGCTGGAGCGCGTAGTGACTGTGCAGGAGTCAGGAGGCGCAGAGCAAATCGATGTGATCGTTAGCGCCCAAGAGCGGGCGCGAACGACCACATCGATTTTCTCTGCGCCTCCCGACTACCGCACAGTCACTACGCGCTTTCCCACGCCGGCTCGCTCGCGTCAGGAGCGAGCGTGAGAAAGTCGTATGGTCGTCTAGCCTCTCTCAACTTCCCGTCATATGTTAGCTCAGTGCTCTTGTCGTTACCTCAAGCCGCGCATACACTCCACAGCGGCGGTGCGGCAGCCACGCTGAAGCATGGCTGCGGGACATTAGTACGAATGGTCGCCGCGGACGCGGCGACTCGCGCGGCTAGCGCGGCAGAAGACGTCGCAAATGGGTGACTTCAGCTTCCAGTAGTGTCTAGACCTGCATCAAAACTTGCACGTCAAGTGTTAGAAAGTGTATACAAACTCAGTTTCACTGCGATAGTGTGTCATATCTTCAGCTTTTCCTGAAGAATCATCATATAAAATCGAGCATTAGAACGTTGTTTAGTTTTATAACTCGAACTCAATTTCTGAACCAGAGCATGTTTTCTCGCAGCTCCTGCAACAACAAAAGGGATATCAACGACTCAAACCTAGAGTCTGAAGCAGGTCATGAGGCACAGCTCACACGACTGCAGCGGAGATCATCGCGCACGCGGCAGTCGTCGTCACGGGCGCGGCAACCATTCGTACATAAAGACCGCCCCTCCTGAAGCATACCGCGGAGGGGCGTAGTCACAGTGAGGGGGGAGGGGGGAGTGGGCACACTTCTGAGGGCGCAGTGGTGCCGCAGGAGCGGTCTCTATGTACGGGTGGTCACCGCACCCGAGACGGCGGCCGCCGCGAACGCTCATCTTTTTGAAAAGAATGGGCATCCTTGTTTCCATTCAGTTGAGCCAAGGAACGAACCAAAAGCGAGAACAAGAAGCTTAGGAGGTCGAGATTAACTATCGACTGCACAGGAATGTTTAGCGCGCCATCCGGCCGCGATGTTACAGTAAGCTTGGGCGTTGGATTAAGCGCGTGCGGTGTAACGGTGTAAACACGCCATCGATCACCACAGTATCCTGATATTCAACCACAACGGTTGCTTCGCTTCTTGATAGAACCTAAGCGTACTGAGGCGTCAGACACGTGCCGAAAACGTCGCTCTATGTGCCTGGGGGTTCAAAACACGTGACGAAGACGTCTTCCAACGTGCCTAGGGATTCAGACGACGTGACGAAAACGTTCTCCAATGTCCAGGGGAGTAATTCTATATGCATTTGTGGCGCAGGTGATATAAAAATTTTTGGCTGGCTCCATACCTATTGGGCCTTTTGAAAATTTCGCAACAGGTTTGGTGTCCAATGTTCTGTGAAATGCTTGAAGTTGAGGTATCCTATGGTATCCTATTTTCGTATGAGGCAGGAGCAGTACAAGAAAGTCTTGACGTTTTGAATGTTGGGAATGCAGAAGGGAATGAATCCTATACGCGGGAGCGAGTCGATTTTTTCCCCAGACGTGCTGAAAATTTGTCCAAAAAAGTGAAAGGGCTGAGCCCGGATCTTATTCTCTATTCCCATACGTTTTCGGACTTCAACTATGATTCATTTTTTGCTCCTCAATGATATCAGTTTCCTACTAATTCAAGGAAACTCCAAAAGTGGTTCAAGAGGATTCATATGGCCAACTCCGGGCAATCAAATAAAACGATGGACTCACTCTCAATGGCAACGATCTGACGAAGAATGATCCTCTGGCTGAGTCTGTCGGTGTGCCGTCCTTACGAAATGCGTTGTCGACGTGAGTGGCATTTGGAGCACGCTTGTTGGCGCCGACTGCCCGTAGATCAGAGTGTCGAAACACGAACGTGGAAGATTTCGCAGGTTACTCTCAATGGTGAACAACAGTTAGATACCTATGGCGGATGATGAATTGGCTACAGTGAAACAGGAAGCGATGTTATACATCCCTCTCATTAACTGCCTTTTATTAGTGAATTTTAGGACCTTGTTTAGAACAAATCAGATAGCGGTTTATTACTTGGGGGAAAAATCATAACTGTGCGTGTGATCTGTACCAGCTTACAAAAAAACCTATTCAGCAGAAGTGGATGAACTCCTGCGTTACATGATCGTCCAAATTTCGAGCTGATTCTCCAAGTCGACTTTTGTGCAATCAACAAAAACGAAGAATATGCCGCTAAAATACAAACAGACATTATTTTTGGTACGATCTTTTTCATAATATGCAGTGTTTCAGACACAGTTCAGCAAGACTCCAAAATCACGGCGGCGAGTACGAAACGGTACAATTGGAATATGTTCGTCAATGGAGCGACTTCGCGGCAAACCAGCTGTATCGATGTACTGAACAATAGGATATTGATTAATTTTATCAATTTCTCTTCAGATTAGACAGTTCGGAAAGGCCATCTTCTAGGTGAAGGAGCGTCCCGACAGGATCAGACCCGAACACCTGAAGAACCTCCCGCCAGTGCTCATCAACACCCTGGCGCGGCTCTTCACGCGTCGCGTCTTTACTGTCGAAGTGCAAGGTTCTTTCTAAGTGGTTGCCAATGTCATGCACATCTCCCTTCTTGTACAGCAAGACCTTCTTGCTGTACAAGAAGGGAGATGTACATGACATTGGCAACTATCGCCCGATCTGCCTGCTGTCCGTAGTCTACAAGCTGTTCACTCGAGTGATCCTGAAT